>CM021769.1:1168858-1896933 GCA_011076525.1 Nettapus auritus | reverse complement strand
TTTTTTTTTTTTTTTTTTTTTTTTTTTTTTTTTTTTTTCCTACAGTTTTCAAAGCTTGAAGAATACACCAAGTTTTGGACTTTCTGATGTTACAGACTCAAAAACTGCCAATGTGGTAGCTGTAAAGCCAGCACATTCAAAGGGTCTTGAGGGCCTGGAGGATCAGGTTTGCAAATGGTTAAGCGTACCAGTCAGCCAAGTGCCTGATCTCAAGAAAAGGTATGAATTTCTTATCAAACACAAGTACATGATGTGTTTATTGCACATTTTTATTCTTTTTTAACCAAGTTTATATTTAAGCGCTTCACAGCTTGTTTTCTTTTTATTAACGGGGCTTTGCATGCACGTGTGAATGTACACAGACATATTTTGGAAGCATCCACACTCCAGTTATGGATGTGCTAGAAGTAATGGCTTTATTGATTCAAGCCTATGCTTAAATTAAGGGAATTTCTTTAAAATTACTCTCCAGATTAAACATAAAGACCATCATCTTTCTTTGCCCTTGTTGCCACTGACAACCCTTCAGCTCCCTCTCCAAAGAGAAGAGAAAAGCTAGGTACCACTGAGGGACCACTGCAGCTCAAAATCAGACCACTTTGCCAGATAGATGGCAAGCAGCAGGACATTTGCTACAGAACAGTGAATGAAAATTACTAAAATCTGAATATAGGGGGAAAAAAATCACGACATTTTATTAAACATATATTTTTAGAACAGAAGGAGCTAAGATTTGATTCAGTAACTGAAAAAAAAAAAAAAAAAATCCTTCTGGCATTGCCAAGCCTGTACAGATATCTAGGCAGGGCCCCTGTAATACCAGGCAGGAGGTAAAGAAAGAAAGATAGCATCCATTTTAATCCCCCATTGAGCTTTTTTCTGATTAAATTTCTAAGAGAAGAAATCTCTGCTAACTCATTCTGTGTTGGCCGTATTGAGCTACGGTCTCCAAAATGTCTCAGTTTCTTGATGGTTGGTACCTGTGGTTCCTGCTCACTGTGTGATGTGAACACTGGGACACAAAACAATTGGCAGCAAATGGGAATGCACAGTAAACTACCTGGAAACACATTCCTTATTTTTAGAGATTTTTCATATACAATTGGGTTTCTTGAGTAATGTGTAGAATTTTCTGGTGTGAGTCTCAGCATGTAAGAAGAGCACGTACAAATAGACAAAAGGCATGCAAGAATAACATCTGCAGTTATGATTGCTAGGAGAGTCAAAACATTTACGTTTTTATCCAAAGGAATGTTTTGGAGAGATTATCAAAACATTTCACTGCTATTGGCACATTCTAGCTTTATCAAAACGAGGGAGCTGAAATGATACCTTTCAACTCCTTCCTTCAGAAAATGGTGTCAGAATTGACATCTTCCCACAAAACATTTTGGTCTTTACTGAACAATGCAATTTAGTAACAGAAGCTCTCAGGGGAAATGAGTTTGTCCAGCTTTCCCTGAAGTGCAAACTTATCAGTCTTGCCCTCTCTGTGCTCATCCATTGGGGTGTTCCCGTCAAACCCACTGCAAAGCTGAAGGGTCTGGAAGCAAACAATGCTTGGCTTATGTACCACCAAGCATTGTCCAGGTGTACTCCAAGTCCTTCTGCCTCCAAAACAATACAACAGCACAAAAACAGTTGGTTGAGTGGATTAATGTTGTAGTTGTCTTCTCATCCAGGCTAACCAACATAATTACTCAGTGATACCCAACCTCTGTGGCACCAGAAAGAGCTATGAGAACATGGGTTGATGTCTCTGGCCTTGATCCCTCAGCATGCCCAGGCTCCATCCCAGTAGGTTTCAGGGCAGGAGGTGATGAAGGGAATAAACACAAATAACACTTGTTTCCCAGAGAGGCATGGCCATCTGGATGGCTGTTTTATATCTGGTTACTGATTTAGTGCCCCTTATCGCCAGGTTTTCATCACACCTTAAGGGTTTCTTGCAGTAAATGGATGGACTTGCAGTACTGTTGTTTTGTTGTTGCTGTTGTTTCTTTTTTCCAGAGGATCCCTCAGGTAAACAGGCGAGGGGCCATGGCACAGTGCAGGGATCCCGTGCCGCAGAAGTGCTAGAACTGCCCACGGGCATGTGGAGGTGTTGGCAGCACCCCGGAGGTGCACTTACATCCCAGACAGCCCTGAGGAGCCCCAGCTGCTGCCATTCTCACTGCAGAAACTCACGGGTTTCTCCCCAAAGGATGCTCTTCAGCAATGCTTTGAGGAGCAAAGTGAATTTCCTCCTCAAGGGGGAACTGTTAAGCTGTCTCAGAGAGCAATCCCCAAGCCAAGATCTGTTACGCTCATCTCTGTCTGGGATTCCGTTGGGGACATGTTTCTTCACCAAAACATACTGCTAAGAGATGTTGGAAATTTAAAAATCAGACTGTAGCACATCTTGCTTCAGGAAAGTAAATGTGAGGGAAGTTCACTGCTTTTCTCTGCGCTTCCACCACCACTTCAGCTCGTGAGGGATCCTCTCCTCCTGGACATATGCAGAACCCAGATAACTCTTGTGCCACAGCAACATGAGTGAAAAAGATGGAAAAAAAGAGGAGTGGGGTTTTGAAACCCAACCTGCTTGTCACATTCCCATTCCTACCCTTTATTTTTGCTGATTTCCTCGGCTTCTGGTGGCAGCAAGGTGATATTATTTCCATTTTACATGAATGACACCAAAGAGGACAGGGGAAAGTGTATGTAGCAGAAAATAATAAAGCTTCTCCTTTGTTCTCCAAAATAGCAAAGGTCTAACATGAACTAGTCAAAAAGCCTGTACAATTTCTCTGATGCCAGACAGAGAAACCCATCATCTGATGAATTTCTATGCATGCCTGACCTGAATTCCATGTAAAAGTGCTGGGTGTGCTTTCTTTTGAAGCTGTTCCCTGTAAAACAAGGAAAGAAACAAATTCATTCATCAGTTTGCCTTCTTTTTTTAGGGTATGAATTAAAAAGATGCTTCTAGACACTGAGAATGTTCCTCCTACATGAGTGAGTAACAACTGCACATCCCTCAGGACTGGGGAAAAAAAGAAAATCCCTCTTTTTTGTGTCACTCTCAGGCCATCAGCATTATCAGGCATATGCAGCTCTTTAAAACTTCTGCAGAACTGGGGCAGAAGTTAAGAATGTTTCATTACATTTTTTTTTTTTTTTTTTTTTTTTTTTGGCCAGCTGTTTTCCAGCCTCCATCTGACCCTGAGTTCATAAGAAGATTATCTCTGGAGCCTAGGGTGGGTTAGGGAGGAAGAGCCTATTGATATTATTTGCAATTTTATATCCCTGAAATGACGTTGATACTAAAGCTACCCTAAAAGCTTTGTTTTAAAATACGCTGGGTGTGCCCTGAAGTCAAAGGCGATATAGCTGGTGAGAAGAGCAAGGAAACTATTACCATCATTGTTTTGGGGGGAAGGAGTGGGGAGGAAATGGGTTTTTATGGTGGTGAGGAGTTCAGTATTGCAAAACCTTCTCTGCTCTTCAGTAAGACAACCCGTGGAAACATGAAGGCCTTCCTAAAGGGTGCATCGCATGCACCAGAGCAGGCAGCAGCTCGGTCTCCCTGTGACAAGAGCAAGTCAAGTCCAAGTTTTCAGTTTGAACCAGGTCGAGCAGAAACTTGAAAATGTGTTTCCCATATATCGGTGAATGCGTCAGCTGCCAGACTAACGCCTGCTCTCGTTTCACACCTGGAACTTGTCAAAACTCATCTGTTCCTGGAAAAGGCTCTGTATTTGGCAGATACTATCTGCTGAAAAAGATGCTTTTGAAAACTCCCATTGAGCCCTATTTATAATCCAGACCTGCTCGCATGAGGGTTGAGCTCTGCTGATAATGCATGGATTCAAATGAAAAAACACTGGGTTAACATTTAGGGCTGTGTTTCTCTCCTTGCACAAAACACTTCTTCTCCAGTTCTCCAGCTTGCTTTTGTCGGGTTCAAAGAGGATAAGAGCCTTATCACTTAGAAAAGGCCAGAAAAATCCAGGCTTCTTTTTAGTTTGGGTGTTAATAACCATATACTTTACTTTCTAGCAATTAAAACACTACTGATGTCAACTAGTGCATATCCATTGACTAAAATCTTTGTCATTATTTGGTGTTTTCTGTGAAATGAGGAAGGATATGCCAAAATGCTCAGCAGCAGCACGCTCACACAGCAGCGTGTGTTGCAGTAAGTTAGTTCCCAGGACCCCAGAAGAGAAGGCTTGTGTTGGGAATTACAGGAGCTGAATTTTCTGTCTTTGGAAGATCAAGGAAAGGACTTGACCAGTGCATCATTACCAGCATTAAGCACCCAGAAAATGAGCTGGTATCAGAGACCCCAGAATGGGTGCCCTGAGGAGACCCATGTCTACCCCACACCTGAGGGTCTGCCTTTGTCAAGGAGCAAAGTAATGTGGTAGGGAGCACCAAGAAGTGTGTTTGGCCCATCAGAGGTGGTCCACGCCCAACCAAAACTGTGCTCCTGAGGTGGTGGAGATGGAAAGGAGCATGGGAGAGGAGGAGGGAGATGATAGTTCTGAATGTTCTTCGAGTCTGAATATTGCAATTTGATCTCATCATTTCACCAATAAAATTCATGTTAGATTCAGAACTTGACTTGAGCCATGAACTCAGGGGCACCACACTGTGAACAATCAAACCCAAATACAAATATTTTTTCACTATAAATTTTTAACAAGAAACATCACTTACATGCTTGCACAGCTAAGACCGACATCCCTGGGGGGAGGTTTCTTTCTGTGACTTCAGATTAACCTGTGCCTGAGCCATGGACAATGACATTTGCAGTGACAGTCTGCCTGGCATCTCATGGGTTGTTTCATTTTCCTTTTTCTCTTTACTTTTTCCTCCTAGAAAAATGCCCTGCAGAGATCAGCACGCAGTTTTATAGCCAGGTATAAGCAGTCTATCAGGGAAAATCACCAGGTTCAGGATTAGAAAGTTTTCTGTGACTACCTATTTCCACAGAGCTATGAAATGACATGTTGAGATTGGGTTTCCATAGAAAAGAATCCAAAACTGCCTGGTCAAAGTCACTTTTCCATTAAAAAAAAAAAAAAAAAAGTGCAACGAGATCCATGAGTGAACTTCCTCTCCTTGTTTCTAGAGTAATACCAAATCCCTTGCACACAACAAACCCAGTCCCTCATTTGAAATTAAAGACAACTTGCTGGTGCTGGCTTCAGGACAGCATGGTCAGGACTTGGTGTTTCTGATTGGCACTGTACACTCTGTAGGGTCACATTTTTATGGTATTATATGACTCATTGAATGCAATTGAGGCGTAGGTTTGCTCAGAAAGACTCACCTGGCCCAGAAGTTTCTGGACAGGCTTGAAGATCCCAGTTTAAGTCCTTCATGTCAAATGCACACAAGTTATGAAGAAAAGCTCATTTTATGGAGATAATTGGAGCTCATGCTGTTAGGAGGTTAACTATGTGAACACAGCAGTGAAGGAATTTGGGCAGCTGACATTTGGTCATTTTTCCCATCCCTGCCTTGGGTATATGTCCCTGATCTGAGGACACCCACTTTCTTTTGTATCATTTAATTAAAATGCACACTTTGTAAAAGGCATATATAAGCAGAGAGTATTTGCAGAACCCAAGAAATTTTGCAAAGCAAGGTGCTGATCACAGCCACCAATGCCTACCTGTTTTCAGGAGAAATTTCTCCAATACCTCTAGAGATAATGTCATCTTTCCTTTTTTCAAGCTCAGGTCACAAGAAGTATTATGAAAGTCTTTTGCCACTTGGGGAATTGAGGGGTGGAGAGACTCAGTGACACCAGTGGCTGCAGAATCAAGAGGAATGGTGGAGTTACATCCCACATGCAACCTTTACACTGTGCAGCTTGGAAAGGCTTGATTCATTCATTTATTGACCACGAACCACAGGATTCCCTTTAAGCTGTGGACAAAGCCAGAAAGTCTGAGCAACAAATGGTACTGAAGTGACCTGGCATGAATGTACCAGCAGGTACCCTGTGGGGACTTCTGCTGAGCTTCCTGCTGTGTTTGTCTTGGTGTAGACATATACATTGCAACCTGCTCTTCAAAGTTTATTTGTCCGAATGCCTTGTAGATGCCTCGGGTCACAACAGTGAGTCCTTCAGTAAAAAATGTAGGCAGGAAAGAGACAGGAAGAAACATCAATTTAGCTTTCAGCTGAAACTCTACCCAGTTCCACTTTAACCGCAAGCCCTTCAGCAGCACCTGATGACATTACATATACATCTGCCTCAGCATTTTTTCAGTAGCTTTTTAAAGACACGGATATTACTTTGAAATCAGGCAAGAGGCATCCTGAGCATGGCAGACAAGAATCAGATTTGCTGCTTGTCTTATGCATCAATTTGGGAGCCGAGCTTTTTGGAAAGGGAGGGCAGGCTAGGCTGCGAAGTGTGCCTTGTACAGAAGTAGCCAACAGACAAAAAGCTGCTGGCATTAAACACAGCAGAAGTGCAGGGAATATCCTCATTGCTTGCACACTGGAGGAGTTTTGTTGCTGCCCCGTGTGTGCTGCATTCATACATTTGTCCCCTCTGTGACCCTGCAGCCCTGCCACGACGAGGGGAGAGGTGTCCCCAGCCCACCTCAGAGGCTCTCAAACAGAAGTGACAGTGAGCCTGATAGCCCGGAGATTAGTGCACGTGGGAGGTGAAAACTCTCATGAAGAGCACGCTTGATATATTAAGCACTATCCACTCTCTGTTTTGAATAACAATTTGATTATTCTTAACTGTGTTGTGAAGAGAAGAATGCTTCTAATCCTGTTTAACCCTCTTTGACTTTTGAATTAGTTTCCTAAGCTTTTAGGATAATGAAAAGGCATTAGTGTCATCTGGCATCATTTCTTTCCCTCTCTTGCCACCTTGCAGCCCCCAAGCCTGGAGACCTGTGATGCTGTTGAGAATCCCCCATGATTCTGGAGACCCCAGGAACCTGCAAAGTGCTGGGTGCTGCTTACGTGGGGTGAAGTGGAAATCCCCCCCCCCCCCCCAACCATTGTGCACTCCCAGCTGTTGTGACTCTTTGTGGCTTACAATTAGATGCTATTAAAATGACAAAGCAAAACAAACAAAATAATGACACTGGAGTTTGGAAGATTTCCACCTCTCAAAGTTAATCTTCCTGGGATTTGGCATTCACACTCCTTTCGTCTTTGTGAGCAGCTTTCATTTCTCTGTTTTCATAGAATCAGAGAATCAGAGAATGGTTTGGATTGACAGGGACCTTACAGCCCACCTAATTCCAGCCCCTGCCATGGGCAGGGCCCCCTGCCCCCAGCCCAGGCTGCCCCCAGCCCCATCCAGCCTGGCCTTGGGCACCCCCAGGGATGGGGCAGCCACAGCTCCTGGGGCAGCCTGGGCCTGGGCCTCACTGCCCACAGAGGGCAGGATTTCCTCCTAACCTCTAATAAAAATCTCCCCTCTTTTAATTTAAAACCATTCCCCCTTGTTCTATCATTATCTGCCCAAGTAAAAAGTCATTCTTCATTCTTTGTTAAGCCTACTTTAAGCACCGAAAAGCTGCAATGAGGTCACCCTGGAATCTTTTCTTCTCCAGGCTGAACAGCCCCAGCTCTCTCAGCCTGAGTTCATAGAAGAGGTGCTCCAGCCCTCTGAGCATTTTCATGGCCTCCTCTGGACCCGTTCTAACAGCCCCGTATCCTTCTTGTGCTGGGGACCCAGACCTGGATGCAGGGCTCCAGGTGGGGCCTCACCAGGGCAGAGCAGAGGGGCACGATCCCCTCCCTCCCCTGCTGCCCACCCCTCTGGTGATGCAGCCAGAGGTCTGTGCATGTCTTGACAGCAATCAGAGCTTCCCAAAGTGCATGAGTGTCGCAGCTACACCGGGAGCTCTCTGCCAAAACATTCAAACTGAGCTTTTGGTGTTTTCTTTTTAGTTTATAGGAAAGACAAGTGGCTCATCACTGGGATCTGCCGCTATATCATTTCCTTATCCCAACTCTGCCTGTTTGTGGTCTGTCCAGTGCTGTTGTGCTTTCCATCTTCCCCAGGGAAAATTAAAGACCAGTAGATATTGAACAGGATGTTTGAGCTTTCTTCTAGCTGCCGTGCCTGGGTAAATAATTTACTTTGTCAGCAGGAGACACCATTGTGCCCACAATCAATAAGGCTGACATAGGCGAGCATCCCTTCTTATTAAATGCTCTTCATCTGTTGAATTTGAGTCACAACCCTATTTTACAAACACACATCATATGCATGGATACATTAACAGTCAATACCTTTCCCCCGTTGTTTGTTAGGTAGACTGGGAGACACCAGGGAGTTTTAAATTTTATTCCCAGGCAGGGAGGGATTTTAATGTCATTACTCACACCAAGAATTTCTCCGCTCTACAAATAGGCCATTGATTTTAATGGGGCAACTTGTAGCGCGAGGTGTTATTTAGTGTGATTAAGAGTATTATAATTTGATGACTTCTGTTCGTTACCATAATGGGATGTGCAGGGAGCGACAGGATAACTGGTCGTTGGTTTCCCACTGAAATGAAGAAAGAGTGTGTGTAATATGGCAAGTGTAATCTGTTCTCCAGACCTGGGAGGTGAGATTCAAAGGAGAAGACCGTGAGGATGCATTTGCTTCTTCTACATGGCTATATCTGCTTGAGGATCAACATGTGTGATTTCCAGAGTTTTGGAAAATCCTGAACTTTTCCATATTGTTTTTTCCCTCTCCTGAGGGAAGTTTCAAACAAAATGGACCTAGCTCGATGGTTCCCAGCTGAGCCATAATGCCCGGGGCTTGGGAGCTCTTTGGGCACAATAAATGTCACCCAGCTTTAAATGACCAAAATGAGCAGGTCCCCAGGGGACCCTCAGGAGGGACCTCCCTGAGCCAGGCAGTTTTTGCTGTAATTGCAATTTTTAACCCACAGGCAGGATTAGTATTGTGGCAGCAGGTGGCCTCTTTCATTAGGAGAAGCTTTTCTCCTAATGGGGAGAATGGGCAAATCTATCTTTTTACATAAATCTGAGAGATTTACACAGTAGCTCAACAGGTTCAATTCATTTGTCTGAGTCTTAATCAACTTTGCAAAAATATGGGAATTAAGGGCAATTTATTTATTTATTTATTTATTTTTATTTTTTCCAAAAGTGCATTTGAAATGTTTTCCCTTCTCCTCCTGCCTTTTCATTGCCTTCACACTGACTGAGGTTTCTGATTCTGGGGAGAGCAACCACAGAAAATATTTTTAGAGGAAGAGCTAAGATGAGTCATTTACTCCAGCCATTCAAATGATGGGGAAAAAATGGAACTTTCAGGGACTAATTACATAAAGATCTTTAAATCGTGGCTTCCAAATAGCATATAATAACTCATGTGGCTGCAAATATGACAAAAATATCTGCTAGATAAAGAACAAAATAGAAGGACTGGGAATATTTAGGATAGTTTAATAATGAATTAAGGAATTATTATTGTTCTTCCTGGGGATTTTATTTTGAAGCAAGGAACATTAAATGCCCCTGTTTCTTGCCTCATTTAACTCTACTGGGGGTAGCGTCCTCACTTGTTTTCTGGATGCATTCCCTGCAGTACAACCTATCATGGTAATTGTATTCTCACATTTATATTACATTTCCTGCCCCCCTCCCCCCAGGACAAAATAAATGGCTCCTGTTGAGAAATCAAATGCTCTCCCTGCAGAGCTCTGGTTGCAGCACAGCCCTGTATGTGTATATTATACCTACATCTGTTTGTTGTCCATCATTAAATCAAGGCTGGGCCAGCCAGGCACATGCACCCATCCTCTCTGGGCAGCAGAAGGAAGGATTTGCAGCAGCTGCTGTGCTGGACATTACAAATGTCTGGTTTCATGGTAACAGCCCATGCATCTGCTATGGTGTTGCACCAGTAGGAGAGCATTTTGGCACCCACAGGACCTGCTCCTTGCATGCTGGCATGTGTTCTCCACCCAGTGATGGGCATCATCTGAAGGACTGGGAGAAAATGGGGCCTTTTCTACGCAGTCACTTATAAACAGTAAAATCTGTTGGTGTCCTTCATGCCTCCCCAGGCTTACTGTCATATTTGGGAGGTGTTACTAATTTTACTGTGAGCTTGTGTTCCTTCAAACACTTCTTGATGGGCTTGGCTTGAATTTCAAATCCGTAATGAAGTCTGGAGCTGAGCTAATTAAACGTGAGCCGTGGTTTTGTTACAAAGCTGCTCGCAGATTGTCCTTGGATGAACCATGGTGAAGGCCCAGATTCAATGCAGTGCTCGAGTACGTGCCCCGGAGGATCCCACCTGGAACACGCAGACATGCCCACGGAGGCTCCAGCTCCCCAGGCACAAGGTCTGGGCATCGAAAGCACTGGGTAGCTGTTCACAGCATTTTTGATGAACCAACATTATTTGGTCTGATCTTCCAGAACTGAAGCCCTGGTCTGGTGGGATTTTCAAGGTTTCTTCCGCAAATGAAGGGCAGCCAGAACCAAACGGCTCCTTGAAGACTGCTTGCATCCTGGCTGCTACTTGCATGCGAGGAACAGTATTTGTGCCGCTGAGCAGGGAGGTAGGATGATGTCCTTTCCCATCACCAAGTACATGGATGCTGTGCAGGTTGTATGGAGGCAGCAGCTTGCTCAAGCACCCACAGTTTTGAACCCCTGCATGACAATTCCTCATTTGCTTCCCTTCTCTCAGGCTGGACGGGACCATTTCTGTCAGTGGTTCCCAGCTGGGGCTGTGGCACAGGTCTTGCAGCAAACCCAGCCCAAGCACACAGTTGCACTGTGATGCAATTATAAAGAAATAAAGTGCTTAGAGAAAGTGTTGCAGGCATTAGCAGAGTGAAGTGAAAAGTGCTGTTCTCTTACTTGCGCTTCTCATTTCTGAAGCTTCAGTCTGATTTGATTTATTCTGGCTACCTCATGTCTCTGCTATGTTTAGAAAAACAGACTCCTTTTTAAAGCACTGTTTTAAAAGATGTTTCAATCCTTCTTGTTTAGATTGAATTGATATCACAGCTTGTTTGTTCCCTATGTAGGCAAACAAACAAATGCATTCTTTTGTTGTTAAATATTAAGAGTACCAAGTACAAAACAGATGATTAATGACTTGGATGCTTCCATCTGGCAAAACAAATTACTGAGAATATTGGACAGCACAAACTTCGTAATAAAATGATTATTCCATCCCTGCTTAAACGTAGGGTAGAAAGACAGCAAAACCGGATGACTGGTGAACGGACCATTCGTGCATGGCCTCAGACCTGAAACTTTTCTTCATCATTTTATTGACCTGCTTGTAAAACCCTGAATATTTTATCACTGCTAAACAAAGGGGGTGGGAACAGTCATTGCAGAGTTGGGCTCTGATGCAAGCAGGCGCAGCAACAGACTGGGTGAGCCTCGCACGTACAAAGCCAGGAATGGATTTCCCCTTTATTTCAGTGAGACTGGTATTTGATTTTCACTCTTTGTCTCCAAGCACATAACCGGACCTGATGTCACGTACCAGCCAGCACTGTTTGTAGATAGTTCGCTCTTTTATCAGATAACAAAACTTAGAGAATCGCAGCATCACACATGGCTGAGGCTGGAGCACCTCTGGGTGATTCTGTTCCAGTGCCATCCCCTTGCATGCGGGTGGGGGTTCCATCAGGACCCCAGGTCCATTTCTGCAGAGCTGCCTTCCAGCTTGGTCGCCCCTAGCATGTCCTGGTACCTGGGACTGTTCCTCCCCAGGGGCAGGACTCTGCACTTCTTGTTGAACTGTGTAAGATTCTTGTTGTGCCCACCTTGCCAGCCCATCCAGGTCTCCCTGGATGTCTTTGTCCTCTGGTGAGCCAGCCACTCCCCCTGTTTCTGTGCTGCTTTTTACTGTGGGTACTCTCCACCCCATTGTCCATATCATTGATGATATCAAACAAGGCTGGGTCCAGTCCTTGGGTCCACTCCTTGCTGGGGATGGGGGACAGCTGCCTTACAAACTGGTTTCGTGAAATGCTGATGAAACACCGCCAGCATGTTTTGCAAAGTGTTCACATCCAGCTTTACTTTCTCAGTTTGGAATGGAGTTGAAACCTCTCTGAAGAAGTCAAAGCAAACTGTGCCAGCCTCTGTGTGCACACGTTCAACCCTATGTATACTCAGTTTTGTACGAGCTTTGACTGTTTTCTAAACGCTGCAAACTAAGATGACACCTACTGAGGGAATCCCAGGTTTCACCCCACACTTCCAATCTGCAAAACCTCCAGAAAGCTTTCTTATTTTTTTTTAGCATTGCAAAATAAAATGAGTAGAAAAGAAATTCCAGAATGACTCTCTTCAGTTCACTGCTCAGCTTTCTGCCCATGCGGATGGATGCTTCTTCTTGGGCAAGAAAAATAAACTTCTCATTGCTGCTGGCTTTCTCTTCACCAGCTGCAGAAGGGCTGGAGAAGGATGGACACCTGTACTGCCCCACCTGACAGTGGGATTGCAGGAGTGGGATGGTTCTGGGCACACACATGTGCAAACCCAGGTGCAGCGATGCAAAACAGCCACTCCTGTGCCACTCCAGGGTCCCTTGGTGTCTGTTCTGATCACATTTATATCAATTTGGAATAATATGACCAATTTAGAAAGAGGAAAAAAAAAAAGTATATGCATTTTAAGTACTATTTCTCCTTCCCTCCCACTGCAAACAATTTTTTATTGCTTTCTGTGGTCAAGCCTAAGGCAGGTTTTGCTATTTGAAAGTGAACTGCCATCAGCCTCCAGCAAAGACAAGTTGCAGTCTCTGTTTTTTTCTAACCGGCCGTGACTTTTGCCTCCATAAATATCTATTTCTCCAAACCAAGTAAGAAAGTCAGTAGGATTCATTTGATTTCCCTTCCATTTTTGTACTACACAAAGTCAAGGAGTATTTGTAATCAGACACACAATGTTACAGGGGCTCAAACTGTACAGATGAGCAAGGCTGGTGCACCTTCATCCCAAGCCTCACCCTGGGTTGCCCTACGTGGTACCTTTTTAAACCTTAGTGGGGTGAAGCTCCTGACCCTTTGGGAACGTGACTTTTCATGCTTTTTGTGTATGTGTGCAGGAGGCTGCTCAGGGTCTTTCCAAAGTTTTTCTCTAGCTGGAGTGAGGTTTGACTGCACGGTTAAATAAACGTTCATCAGCTCCCCTGTGCTGAGGAGCAGAGCCAGGCCAAGTCTCTTGGAGAGCATTAAGGAACCAGATGAGAGCAAGTGGGGTTGCAGTCATTGGAAAAGAGCATGCTTTTAATTGTGGCTTGTTAAATCCATCACTCCAAAACAATTAATGAATGTGGAAGGCTATAGGCTTACTCCATGTACTTTTCCGCAGTGAGGGTTAACTTGTTCTTGTGGGTGCCAGGACAGCACCCAGACATGTCAGGTCTTGTGCACACACAGCTCCCATCGAGCACTGGCTTGGACTTTCTTCTCCATATGCAGGCTGCACACAGGCTGTGTATGGAGAGACGTTGATTTCCACCAGCCTTGGATCAGGCTCAGCACAACCCCAGGAAAACCTGTGAGCAGAAGGCAGTGCCTCCATGGGCACCAGGAGGGTGCAGAGGAGGGGAGCTGCTCCCGGAGTGCTGGGAACAGCAGTGGAGAACCATCTGCAAGGGTCAGAGGTGAGGTTGTGCCAAGAAAAGGTGTTTTTTGTCCTCTTTTTGCTGATTCAGAAGTGTTCCTGCTCGTAACAGCCAGTTCCCAAGAAAAGCGGGTGAAGTGGTGTGCCAGCTGCCGCCACACAGTGCTGTCAGGCACAGCCGATGACTGCTGACCCCGTCTGCATCTGAGCCTGACAGTACTGCCCGTTCAGGATCATGTCCATGCGTTGTGCTGGATTGTCACAAAGCACTGCTGTCATCCTCTCTTCCCCATCCAGATGGCAGATGGGTAGGACAGCGGAGAGAGCTCAAATCTCCTCCATCTGCTGTAGCCCAATGTCTTTTCCTTAGTGCACAGACCTTGACAAAGCAAGGAGCAAATCTGGACAGGAGTGGAGGGCACAACCCATTCCCCAAACACGAGCCCATTTGGAAGTTGTTGGCAAGTAGCTAAAAAGGGAGAAACATAACCCACTGGTGAGCTTTTGTGCCCTTGTCCCCGACTCCCGTGAGCCCAGGGAGTGCTGCTGAGCTGCCCAAGCAGGAGCTCAGGGCTCTGGGTGTGCACAGCTCCGGACACCTGGAGCCATGCTGACTCCATCCCTCAGCTCGGATCTCCTCACATCATACTCTCCTGCTTTGCCTTCTGGTGTTATCCTGGTCACAGCAAGCCCAGGAGGCTGTCACAAGGAAGGAGGGCTGGGTCAGGCAGCTTTCAGCAGGCAGGAGCCTGTAGCAGAGCTGCCCCCGGTAAGCCTGAATGCCACCAGTCTCCAATGTTGCCTGCTCTGTGCTCAGCCTCACCAAAAAATAATAGTAATTAAAAACATGGGATTACCATTTCAGGGCAGCTAATTTTCCAGTTGAACAAAATGATGCAAGGAACAGCTCCTTAGGCAGGCATGGCTGAACCGTCTGGCCACCCGGTTTAAGACCAAAATGAAATCTTCTTTAAAGAGAAGCGCTACAGAAAGTCCCAAAAATGTGTTAACATCTTCAGGCTCTTCTGAAAGGTCAGCTGAATATGAAACCAAAGCAGGAACTATCAAAAATCCACACAGTGTGCTCTGAGGTCAATGACTGCTGCCAGGTAGCACTTCGGCGTGGCAGGTCCTGCTCTCCTGCACGGCTCTTTCCCCAGGTTGAGCTTTGCACTTTCCTCACCCACAGACCCAAGAGGGAATGCAACCATCGTTGTGGTCCCTCTGACTCTCCCCGTCCTGCTCTGGCTGCTGGCTGTGCCACGTTTTTCCCCCTGCTTGTTTCATCCATGGTTTTACCCCAATTTCTAGGACCTGCTGTTCACAGCAGAAATGCCACCTCTTGGGACCTGCGGGAGGCGAGGCACAGAAAAAGGGGTTGAAGTAGGCCTTTTCTCTCTGTCGGCCAGAATCTTACCAAGATGGACAAAACCCCTAACTACATTTTGCAGCGGCTCTTGTTCATGACTGTAGTCAGTAGGATGAGAATTACATTGATCCTAAAATAAACCCAGATTATTGCATATGTTTGGTTTGTCTGATGAATGAATCATCAAGCCCTTGATAATCCCAGCAGCACAGTTAGATTCATGCAGTGTTGCAAACAAAATGGGAAGTTCAGCCTTCATTTGGATAAATGCCCACTATTTTTTTTCCTTTTCTCCTCCTTCAAAGTCTTCTCCAGCAACCTCTTAAAAATCAATCCTGTCCTTTTAATTATTATTTAATTATTTTTTTATTTCTATTCAACCCATATACTACATAAGGCTGCTAGTGCCAAGTTTAAAAACCTTCTGGGGGTGGCAGAGGTGCTGAGGTCTCTGCCAGGGAAAACAGGACATGCACATCTCTGTGGGGCTGACCCCAATACCTCCTTTGTGATGCAGGATGGCTCAGCCATGGCCATGTCTTCTTGTTGCTAAATAGAACGTAGATGAATCCCCTACAGCAGGGAAACTCAGAGAGGAAAATCCCCACTGGGCTCATCTGTGGTTGCACCCAGGCTGCAGAGGTGGAGGGCTCGGGATGTTCCGTTCCCCCTCGTTGCACGCCGGGCTGGCGCTTTGCACAAGCATTCTCTGCCCGAAATAGGAACACAGATGATTGCTGTGAGAATCTTTGAAGGGAAGAAGAGTTAAGATAATTATCTTTTTTTCTTTTTTTCTTTCTTTCTTTTTTTTTTTTTTTTTTTTTAATTTTCTTTTCGCAGCCTTTCAGCAGTTGTACTGTAATCATGGGAATTGCTTAACTGCACACCAACTCGCTCTGCCAAGGCGTCGCCGCTATCTGACACCCCTGAAAGCTGTCACAGCAGCGTTCAGGGGAGCAGGCACGACATCTCGAGCTGGTGGCTCCGTGACATGAGGATGCTCAGTCACCACAACGCCTGAGCCAGGGGACAAAGCCAGAGGCTGGCTGTGCACACATCCCCTGCAAGGGTCCTCTCACAGTCCCTGGGGCAGCACCGTGAGTCTGCTGGGACAGAAGGGTGGGCAGAAAATGTGTCCCCTATGTCACCATCATCCCAAGGGGCAGGAGCCAGGAGTTCCTTCTGTCGTCCACCACTTCCAGCCTGCAATGGCACCAGGGAAGCCTGGGAGGGCTTCCTTCCCAAGGCTTCCTTCCCAAGGAGAGCAAGGGAGTAAGCAGCCTCGGGAAGGCACAGGTCTGAAGTACCCACTGGACCGAAGGCTTTTATCTCTACCTAGAAGCAAAAGTGTTTCTCAGCAGGTTCTGAAAGAGTTTCAATAGGTCCTGCAATAATTCCTGCACTAGTCAGAGTACTCAGTGGTTTCTGCAACAGTTCTTGCAGTAATCCCAATAGTTTCTGCAGTGCTTTCTGCAGCAGTGACAGCAGCACAGCAGTGCTTAGGTCCCACCTGTAGTAGTGCAGGCAGGTTTGCCACGGGGACTCCCTGCTCCACCAAATCCCTTTATATGATATCACTGCAGCTGCTCAGCCCCATAACACCCCCCTGAGCAGCAGCTTTGGCTCTGCCCTCCTGCCTCAGAGCTCCAGCAGATCCCAGTGCCCTGGTGCAGCCTTACAGCGGCTCCTGCCTCACCCATGGGTGGTCCCCTGGAAGGCCGGAGGCAGGTGAGAGGTCTTCTCCTGCCCCTCCTGGACCCTGCAGGGACACTGCACCCATGTCTCACTGCCCATGGTGTGGGGCCAGAGCATCCTACAGCTGGTGGCTCCGCCACGACACAGGGCCGGCCTGAATGCATGTGAGTCCTGCAAGGGAGAAACCGTTTCCACCTTTTAATTTTGTTTCCTACGCAATCGCCCATTTGGAAGAGAATATTTCAATCTGTGCTTTTCCGTAATGGGATCGAATTTGCCGTTTGATGGCAGCTGTAGATCAATACATACTTCCCCTGAAAGCAGCAAGACACCGCCTGTGGAAAGTAACGAGATTAGTTAAGAAGTTAAATACCATTACATCTGGAATTGCGGCAAATCGTTTGTGCCATGGTCTTTTGATTAGCCTTATTACTCAAATTGCCGCAGATCCATAACCAGGCTCCCTTTGCATCGCCTGTGACTGCCAGTCCTCCTCTGCCGACAGCAGGACCATGGTCCCTGTTGTCCCTGCCACGCAGGTGCTGCTGGCACTGCTCCTTGTGCCCCAGGGAGCACCTCCCACAGCTTTGCTCACGATGGGCTCAGGCTGCCTTGCCTGTGATGAGTTTTCCTGCCAGCAACAGGGAATACTCCAAAGTTGTCCTCACCGGCACTAGGGCCAGGTTCTGCCTGAACTGAGCTTGTTCTTTCAAATGTCCCTCCTAACAACAAGAAATACTGCAGATCAAAAGAGCAAAGGATGGCCAAGCTCACCCCTTGCTCCCAAATCCAACACAAGCAATCCCATCAGCTTCCCTGGGCTCTGGACCACTTCCACTCACTGGGCTTGGTGGTGCCTTCGGTGCTGTCTGCCATCCCTTTGGAAAACACAGGTATGGACTTTTTAATACAGGTATGGACTTTTTTAAACAAAATAGCTGGCAACATCATCCTAACTCTTCCTTGCTGTCAGTCCCTCACTGTTTCCCAATAGAATTTTGGCTTTCTGTTTGCAGCCTACAAAGCTGCGTGCTGCCCTGCAGGTGGTTCCCAGGGTTATGGGCTTCTTTGAGCTGCTGTTCTTCTGGGATTCCTCTGCCTCTCTCCTCACACCAGGGTGACACTTGTGAGTGTGTTTAGGCTGAAGTTGCTGCATGCACGTGGGTTTGGTGGAGGCAGAGAGCCCTTGGGTTCTGCCCAAACTTTTGGAGGTGAATAAGTGGAAGCTCTGAGAGAAGACAAAGTAAAAATAAATATGTTTTGGAGCTCTTGTCTTGTCCCATGGCTGTGACACGCAGCTGGTACAAGGGATGCATCCTAACACAGATCCCTGTCTCACAGAGGGGCAAATCCAGAAGGAGGTGGTCTGGGGACCGATGTTGCCAGGTCATTCTGGAGACCAGGACAGACTTCTGCTTCCTGGGATATGTTGGAGATCTGATTTCAGGCTGATTTCCTGGGGTCTCTGCTTCACCACTTCAATTAGCAGCTTCAGGAGACCACAAAAAAACAGAAGCCTGGCCCAGGAGGCAGTTTTCATTTCATTCTGTTCTGAGAAATGAAATCTTGGTTTTTATTTTTTTTTCCCCCAAAGTGAATCTTCAAGGCTGTGCCACTCGGGTGTTGCTATGATTCACCATGAAGCTGTTCCTGTTGCACCGATAGCACAGAAACACAGAGTTCCTCTGCAGCTGAGCCAAACGTGTGCTTTCTGGTGGAAAAGCCTGGCAGCTGATGCCTTCCTATGGCAGCTGATCCCATCCCACAGCAGCTGATGCCATCCCATGTCCAGCTTGGTTTCTGAGGGCTCAGAGAAGCGGGGTCAGTGCTCAGTGAGCACTGTGGGACCACCTCTGCAGTCACCTCTGCCAGGGCAAGGAGAGCCCTGCATGGCTCATCACAAACCCTTCACTACTTATGGACACAAAACCCATGCTAAAGCTCATGGCATTTTAAATATTGAAAATAACCTGAAAAAAAAAAAAAAAAAAAAAAAAAAAGGAAGAAAGAAATATTGAACAAATCCCCAGTCCCACTTCTTTAAACTCATTTTTTTGGGCATCCGTGTAAAGCCCTGCTTTTCCCACAGCCCGTCAGTGACATTTCCCACTGACTTCAGAGAGGGCTGGAGCTGTTCAGTGACCTTAATATCCCCTTGTTTAATGAGACGCCCAATTATGCTGAGCCATAGCCAGCTTTGATGTCACTTATTGCAGACACCCAAGGGAGCTAAGTGACTGACTCGTTAGGAGTTTAACATATAGATCCTTAGAGTTGGGTTTTATTTATTTATTTATTCATTCTTAATAGAAACACAAAGTCCTAGCACTGTTCCGATGGAGCACAGAGGATTAAAAAGGGCCAAGCAGGAGGGTTGAGCACAGAGCAGCACTTCACACAGAGCAGGGGAGGCAAGGCAGGGGCTCTGTCACAGGCGAGGGCACAAGAGAAGTGTGAAACTTTTGGCCTCTGCAATTTGCATCTCCCCAGACAGAGCCAGATGCCATTTCAGGTTTCAAAGACAAGCCAACAGGATCAGAAGTGGCATTGCTAGATCTCAGCCGGTTCCAAAATGTGCCCATGAACTTGAAAACAAGCTCACGTCACAGGTGCTCGCAGTGTGCAATGGGAACTTCACCTGGCTATGGCAGGTGTCACGCTGGGAGGGAGCTCAGGAAGCTTTGCAGTTTTGGGGGGATGCAGAAATGGACACTGGGCACTGTGTGGGTACAGCCCTTACTGCCTGGTGCTACTTCACATAAATTAGTGAAGTGCACCATGGCTGAGGGCTAATATATGTTATCTGGCATGGAGCCTCTGTGCCCACTGCAACTGGGATATTTAGGGCACCGTGTGCGGAGCAGGTGAAAGTAAATTAAAGCTGCCACTTGGTGCTTGTTAACTCTGGACCCACCTATGAGAAATATGAACAGAACCACTTAGAGGAAGACCGCCAGATTGTCTTGGTGGGTTGCTTTTGGGTGCAAGGTGCCAGATCTGGCTTTGCAATTTGTGTCTCTCTTGTTGCTTAGTTATTAGATATAATTATTTATATTTAAAATTTTATAATTTATACATATGTATAATAAAAATGTTAAATTAAAAATTATAAAAAATACATATTTTTATATATTTTTTCCATTCTGCTGCAAAGTTGAAACTAAGGTTTTTTTTTTTTTTTTTTCTTTCTTTCTTTGTGAATGAATTAACAGCAGTTTTCTGTAATATTGGGCTTACAGAAGCAGAAGCTAAGGAGGCAAAATGACGCTCCATGACACTTCTGATGAACAGTGACCATCCTGATGCCAGGTTTGCTGCTGAATTTCTGAGAACAAATGCTAACAGACGCGTGTGGCAGGAAGACCACCAAGAAATGTTGATTTGACGAATGATTCCCAGCCAAAGGTAAAAACTGCAAAATGTGAGCACTAACCCGATGTCTGCCGTGCGGGTGTACATCACTGTGTACACAGGACCGTGCTTTCCTGGGTGTGTTGCGACCACCACCAATTTCATGTGTGATTGGGTTTTGGAAATGTGCTGAACAGAATCCATTTTCAGAGCTCATTTATTCATGATGAGGTTCATGCTGCAAAATACCAACAATCTCTTTTGAATTATAAAGCCTAAATCTCACCATACATGTGTTACTGCAGGTAGAACAGACTCCAGTGAGAGCATCTCACTGAGCTTTTCCCCTCCCAGCCCCAATTGTTTTCCTTCCTCTTTACACAATAAATCATCTGTTGTGATCTTAAACCACTTCCTGGGCTTAGAGTTATAATCTTTTATTGACTGACTAATGGTTCTTGGGATAGTAATAAATATGTGCCTTTCAGATTGGCCCTAATTTATTGCAGAAAGTGTAAACCTCAAGTCATCAACTAAATCTCAGTTCTGTGTGCAGATATATATATATGTACAAATTTATATATAAATACTCAAAAGTAGAAATTTGGGCAGGCTAAGGTTGTAGGGATGGGAATGACTTCTGCTCAATTACAAGTAAAAATACATTTTTTAAATGTAAAATATAATAAAATTCAGCTATTGCTATCTGAATATAGTTCAAAGTCTGTGTTCTTTCAGGCTGTTTTCATCCCCACCAGCAGCATTATGCTGCCAGTGACCACAGCTGGCCCCTCCATGGATGGAGGTACTCACAACCATGCAATCCTGCAGTTTTATTGGTTATTTATCTTAAATAACCTAAATATTTAAGTACTAAATGTTTATGTCAAAATATACAATCAATTTAAACAACCTAAAAAAATAATAATTATACCTATTCTATTTATACTAATCAGACTTAATTAAAAATCATTAAAAACCCTCCCAACTGCAGAAAGTAAGAGGCCTATTCTGAAACATACATGCAGTGTTTGCTGTCCTCTTAGTCCCATTTTTAAGCAAAAGAAGTGGCAGGAAAATTTATCGTATATATTTCAAAAAAAATGTAATTAGGAGCTTCAGAAAAGTTTCAGAAGTTATTTACAATGATATCTGTGTTACACGTGTGGCACTGCTATTTCATTCCTTTCCCAGCATCGGTCCCAACCATTCATTCCCAAGTCATCTCCAGCTACAAAGACCAAACCGAGAAGTTCCCAAAGCCACCATGTGTGCACACACTCTGTGTGTCTGTGTTTTTCTTTTTCTCTGGTGGGATTGAGTGACATGGCATTACTTCCGTCTTCTGGAAAAGAAGATCTATCTCTGGGCAGAAGCACAGATCTGAATTTTGCATTCCCATGGCTTTTCAGAAGGCATCAGACAATGTTAAAGCTCAGGGCTATTTAAGCAAATACCAGAGAACTAATTACCAGCAATTCCCTGAGAGCTTGCAGCAAGCATCCCGTGAAGTCCTGCAGTGAAACAATTGATGCACGAAATACATGACAAAAAGCATTGTATTTATGATGTTCCTTTTTTCTTTATTTGTCTTACTCATATTTGAATGCAATGAATAAATGGATTTAAATAAGACTTCCAGCATCAGACACGTCTGTTTAAGCTTATTTACTTATTTGTTGTAGCACGAACTTGCCATACAGGTGATGTTGCCATCTCCTCCCGGGAACAGGGAAAAAAAGTCTCAGCCTGTCCTTACCCGTCTGAGCAGCAGTAGCATTAACTCTGCAATAAACATTGTCCCATGCAGGCTTCTAAATGTCATTCACCCAGCACGCTAATCCTCAGGCACGCCAGAGCTGTCTGAGTAACTGAGTGAACTCAGTAATTTAGGCAAAACTGCCGGCGTCCACCTGTGCGGCAATATTTGCTTACAAATGCCACTAATGACTTGTTAAGAGTTTTTAGTTATATATATGAGAAATGCTGGCAGCCTCATCCAGGCTTCATTGCAGACCCCAAGAATACAATGGTGCTGTCAGGTAAAGCCTGGCGGACAGCAGCATCGCCCTCCTCTGAAGCCCACAGGCATGCTTGCGTTATCCTTGTGTTATATAAGGACAGAGCCTTCAGGTGCTCAGACCAGGCACACGCACACCTTCCTCTTCTTTGCCAGTTTTAGGCTTCATGGCATCCTAAGTAACTTGTAAGAAACCTCTGGTAATGCACAGAGTAAAGTGAACCCCCAACGAACCCCCGGTAGATAGATCCCTCTGCAAGGAGCGGCTGGAGCAGGGGAGCTTGGGCAGCCTCAGCACAGGGTACAGAGAACAGGGAGATGCTGCTGGAGCCCCGGTGATGGACCCCATGGCTCAGGCGAAATGCAGGCTGGGTTAATCAGGGTATGTCTGCAAGGAAGCATTGCTCATTGATTTCTCCAGAGGGGAGCCAGCAATTTTAAAACTCTTCTTTGTGCTCTTTGAAGTGCCAGGCAACATTTTTGGCCGGTCCCAAGATGCAGCCAGGGTAGGAGAAGTTTTATCAAATGTTCCCTTTATTTTTCGTAGCTTGGCTCCAAAATCCCAGGCTAGCAACTGGTTTCTAAAGCACAACAATGATCTTCTGCTTTCAAGCCACGCCAGGGAGATGAAAGCACGAGGGCACCGGTGCTGTCAGAGCAGCTTGACTCCATCAGCCGCCTAAGGAAAAACAAAGGGGCCGTTTCAGGATTTAAGCAATACATATATTTCCTTTCATTATGAATTGTATGAGAGTCCTCCAGGAGGCTTTATGGTGCAAAAATTCACTTTTTGACTTCTTTCATTCTGGAAAGCCAAGCTCCAGCTGTGGCTCTGCTTGGTTTTGGGGTTCGGATGAGGGCAGGATGTGTCCCACCGAGCCCTCCCAGCAGAGGAGAAAGGAGGGATGCTTCCAGGGCTTTCTTCCAGATTTCCAGGAGAGTGTTTTAAGTGTCCTTCTCCAGGAGGGGTTAAGGTTGCTCTTTTTATTTGACCAAAACTAGGATGTTTTCTCTTTCTCTCTCTTTTTTTTTTTTTTTTTTAATTATTATTATTATTATTATTTTATTTTATTTTAATTTTATTTATTTATTTATTTATTTATTTACTTTTCTTTTTGTTATCATTCAGGCTTCCAGACCTGAAAATAATCCACACCATGAGATTTTAATATGCACTTCTAAAACTCCTCACCATCCAGAGCCAGCATGAAGCTCATCGTGCTGTGGGGAGTGAGGTAGAGGTGTTGTTGCAGGGCACAGAACAAAAACCGCTCACTGATGGAAAGCGATTCCTCCGGTGAAGAGCTGGAGACTGCTCCCAGTTTCCCAGTTGCAGCCTGCACGCAATGTACAGCATCCCGACCTCTGCCAGCTGCAGCACAACAACAGAAATGCACGTTATAATCCCCTTCTAGGAAGAAAAATATCCCATGTTATAATCTGCTTCATCCTCACTGTTCATTCCTAGGTTTAGGGAAGCAAAATGAAGTGAACAAATTTGAAATAAATAAATAAAATGATTCACCCAGTAACCCAAGTTTAATCTGAAAACGACAATTTAGGAATCTCAGACAGTATTAAAGCAGAACACAGGAACCACTGGACAAGAGGACTGTGAAAGGTTCTCCCTCAGAAGCAGGGCTGCAGACTGGGATCCAGATGCCACGAGGACAGAGGGAAACTGTCCCTTTTCCTAATCACATTCTGAGCACCACATATAAAACAAAAGCAGAAGCAAATGTTGCAGAAGAAAACCACCACCACCAAAACCCAACAGGGAAGCAGGCACACAGAATAAACCGTCATCTGGGATAGCCGGTCTGGGATAGGCATCCTCAGCAGCGGCAGCTTGCACTGTCCTCAGGCATCTGCTCTGTTGTGAGCTTGGTTCCCAGAAAGAGCTGAAGGCATGCTTTTCAGTATTTAAGGTCTGCTTATTACTTCAAATCCTCCTAAAAACATACATAATGAAATCGAGCCACAACCTTTCCTTATCTGTTTGTGATCACAACACTTAGAGAAGAAAAGAAAGATAAAAGCCAGGCGTGCACATTTGCATGTGCAATTATGCCCCCTAATTTGCTACTGTAATTATGATGAGAGCACATTAAAATCATGTAATTGCATGCGTAATGGATAATTAGGCATGTGTGAATACAATCTGATAGCTTGCACATTTAACTGTGGCAGTAGTGTAAATATTTTGCACAGAAGTTTTTATGGGTTTAGCTAGTTGGCCAGTGCAAGTGTCCTTGGTGTCCTACACGACACCGCTGCTATTGCGCACATATTCTTCCACCAGGAAGCAAATAAATATATTTTGCTACATTTCCTCCATACAAAAGAGTTCCTGAGTGGAAGGAAGGCTGATAATATTGTCTCTTCTTGGAAATAAAACTTGAAGTCAATTCCAGTGGAGCTGTTGGCTCAGCTGTGGGCAGTGCAGGGCAATCTCTGGCTGTTGCCATTGCACTAAGTGATGGCAAATACCAATATTAAAAGTTTATTTTCCAGCATGGAAAAAAAAGAACTGTAGAGCCTGTTTCTCCTGTTTATTTATTCTGGAGGATTAAAAAATCTGCATTATCTCTTGTTTATCTGTAATTAGGCCAAAGCAAGGTTTGCTTCATTCATGTTCTTCTTGCACCCACTTTTCAAAGTGTCACCTTAATCTTCTGTAATTATTGACTACTTCACAGATCAAGTCAGATTTGAAAACCATTAAAAATCCAATTAATGCAAAACTTGAAAATTCCTCTCTTGCTGTGGGACTGCCTCAAGCCCTAGCTTTGTTTGCATGTGAAGTGTTTTTGCCTTTGACTTCATGTACTGCAAGGATCACTTGTTTATTGAATGGCTCGTCAGCCCCTGCTGCATAGCTGTGATACTAATTGGTTGCTTGAATTTCATGAGCTTTCTGAACAAACATGTGGGATGTTCCAGTTCAGCCAAGTCTGATAAACTTCTAGCCTAGCTCACGTCTATCTGCCTCTTCCTCTGGCAGTCACAGAGCCGAGCAGGGTCTCCAAGAGCCACACACTCCAGCTTGGATCACTCCCCTTGCCCACAGACCAGTCTGGGCCCAGTGAAACTCATCTTGCCACTCCAGCTCACTCATGGGTGATGGCACTGACCATCCAAAGGCCCCAGAGAGCTGGCTTCTCTCTGTCCAGGAGCAGGCTCACACTTGTCTCATTTCTCCAAACGAGCTTTGCAGAGTGCAAAGATTTCACAGGAAATCAAACATATGAACCCAAACAGAACGCAATGAAAAGACAAAATGATGAAAGCAGGAGAAAGAGCTGTTTAATCATTTGGTATTACTGTGATTTTTATAATGCAATCTATAGCAAGTAATTTTGTCGTTACACATCTGATCATCACTTTAAATAACCTACTTCACAGAACAATGAGATTAATTAATCCCATTAATTCAGATTTTCTGGAAGACCTTAATGAATTTTCATCCAGGATTTATGTCTTCCTCATCCAATGAGACAGTGAAAGGTCTGGGAATGTAGGAACCCTCCTCGGCAGGCACTAGTGTCCCCTCTTTCCTGACAGTACATAGCTTTTCTGTGATAAAGGAAAGCTCTGCTAAGGGGGTCTCAGTCCATCCTGTCATGCCCCATGGTGGTGAATGGGACCAATTCACATCAGGAGACCTTCAGCAGTAGTGAGAAGCTGTGAGAAGCCTTTGGGAGAGGGCCGTCTGGTCCCAGAGCTGGGAGAAGCAAGGACAGAAGTGAGTTGCTGCTGGCAGAAAACCAGTAACACACTATGCGGATGGCACTTCTGGGACAAGGTTACCGAAACAGGCCGCATCTCTGACGTCTGCCCTCCGACCCACCTGGTGGGAGACTGACCTGGACACTGTGGTGCACAATTCTTTTGAGGCATCCCAGGGGACTTTTCCATGCCCACCAGCCCTGTGCCATGGGCAGCTCTTCTTTGAGGCACCTGGATCCAGAGTGGCTCACTGAGCTGCAGAAAACCAGGAGCGAAGGCCCTTAGGGATGGAACGGGCAGATGGGAAAATCGGCAGGAAAAACTGTGAGCATCTGGCTGTTGCTTTGCGTCTACCCTGGGAGGCTTGCTGTATTTCAGAGACACATCTCAGGAAGATTTCCATGGGAGTCATCAGCTCCCTTTCTGTTAATGCAGTGCTTGGTGCCTGGGTTTGGCACCTCGCATTTACCTGGTGATGCTTCCCCATGCTCCAGCTGCACCAGAGCCAAGTGTCTTGTAGAGGTTGTACTTAAGAGGGCACCACCCAAAGGGCAGCTGTTCATGCACACAGACATCCCAGAGGAGTCTATATTCACACAACAGAGCAAGAGGAAAGCAACCTCCATGCAGAATTTGCTGGACTTGGCATACTCCTTTAACCAAAACTTTTATCACCAAAGTTGAATTCAAGCATCTCTTTAGCGGTCTTAGCAAAGGGGTTTCCTACCCCATGCCGCAAGAGTGGCATTACATTATATATAAGATTTGCTTGCTCACATTTGTGCTCTGATGCTGCTGTTCCCTGCCTGTATTTTAGGAGCAGCAGTTTACTCCAACCAAAGCCAGGGCTTTTTATATACTTGCAAAGAGGAAAGACTTCTCCATGGTATTTCCCAGGCAATTCCCCCCTGCTCTCTCCTGGCATGAGTTCACATCCAGACCCTCCCAATGACCCAATGCCCAACCCTCCACACGTGCCCTGGGCTGCAGAAAGGCCATGTGAGGCAGGGCAGTGCTAGTCCCTGCTTCTGAGCACAACGAGAACCAACCTGTCCATCCAGGGAGGTGTCCCCAGCCCTCAGAGGGGAACTCTGAAGTCAACCTCAGGTGAAGGTGAGCAAATCAGAGGGAAGGAAGAAGCGAAAACCTTTCAGGGGAGATGCCTCTACCTCCTGGGTTGGATTATCACTTTACCTGGCATCAGCCATTTTCAATTTGTCAAGAACTGGGAAATTAACAATGGTGAATTGATCCCTCAGAGGATTAGTTTAATCCCACTGTGATAATCAATATAATAAGCACTTGTTAGCTTTCTATTCAAGCTGATGCCTCTCTCCAGAAAAGCACACAGATCTCAAACAGTGAAGGAGCCTGCTGAGCTCAACCAGCAGCAGCAGATGCTGGGAGAGGAGGAGAGAGCAGGACAAGGTGAGGCAGGGAGCATGCCAGGAGCACACAGAAGGACCTGATCCACGCTGCTCACAGCCTGCTTTCTTTGTTAGCATAGCTCATGCTGGTTTGGGTCAGGTGTGCCTTGTGTGCCTGCAAAGTTACCAAGCCTGCTGGTGCTCCAAGGCCATTGCTGAGGTCCTGGTTGTAACGCATCGTCTGCTCACATCTCCCTCCCTCCTTCTTAGCTTTGCCCAGGACTTTAATCCTGTAGTTGTAGATAAATTTTCCACTGATGGCCCTACCCAAAGAGGCACTGGAAGGCTGTCAGGAAAGATTTCTTTACTTTTTCTTGCCCATCAGCAATATCAGGCCAAATTTCCTCTTGGACTGCACCTTGGTGTTAGGTTGCATAAGGTTTGGAATTAGGTTACAAATGTAGGGTACATGGGCTCAGAAAAAGCCCTTCCTTCTTTCCCCTTTAGCTTAGATTGAGCATAAATAATAATAATAATAATAATAATAATAATAATATAGGTAATTTCAAAGAAAGCCATGTATGTTATTTTTTTGTAATGAAAAATGGCTGAGTCTTGTAATACAAACCTGGAGATGTAGTTACACCAAGGCAGCACAGAAATGAGGGAATGCAAACTTAAACTGTTCCTGACAGCTTAGCTTTTAGAAGTCACATAATGTAGTCTTGGGGCAGTCTCTTAATCACAAAAGGCTAATGAGTGGTACAGAAAGAGGGCTCATCGCAGACACAGCCTTCCCAAGGAGTGCCAGTTTTCAGGTCCTCCCTGTCCTGTGGTTTATACCAGAAGGATGCATGCATGTCTTCAAAGCAGGGCTTGGGACCCAACACTCATTCCAGCAAACTAATTAATTTAATCAGAGCTCTCACCTTCTCTTCACCTTACTTATTAATTTCAGTGAAACATATTGCTTCTTTCAGATATTTGTGAGAATGTAAATAAAGCATCGCTTCCGACTGTTTACGCCTGTCTTGCCTTTTGAAATGCACCAGTCCAGTGATATGATGATTTTTCTTGCTAGGCTCATTCCTCATCTGGGGAGTTAATTGAATTGCCATTTTATCTGATTTCATCCGTCCCAGAAAGCGTGTCTTGCACTGTTGCAATTTTCATGGCTTCATTACAACTTACACGTTTATGAGCATGGAAAGTGTTAGCAACTCCTTTTTTATGGCCCACTGTTGAGGCCATGTAGAGGAGCTGAAGTTCTCTGCAGCAGAGCAATACCACAAATAACTGCCAGCACCTAAAGTGCTTCCCCTCCTTACTGTCCCAATTGCTTGCTCCATCATAATTTAAATAAGCTGGAAAACTCTGCATACAGCTCATGTCTAACATTATTTCATTGTAGACCAACCACCAAGCTGAGAATCATCTTAGGGCAAATGATATCTGCTGCTAACACCCAGCCTACTGCCAGACCAGAGCATAGCAGCTCTGATGAGGTAGGATTGCCCTTTCCAGGCATACTACGCAAAATCATGTTTAGTACACCCCTGTCCAGGGGCCAACCAATGCTGCTTTTTGCAGGACCAAGCCCTTGCAGAAAGGTGTCAAGAAGTGGGTTTTGCAGAGCTCCAGAGTTCTTCTGGATCTGTGCCCATCAGCCGGTACCAGGGGAAATGCTGTAAGGTGGCAATCCAGGGGCGGCTGGGCCCTGGAAAGGACTGACTGATGCTGACAAAGCAACTTGAAAATGTTTTTGATTTACTCATTTTCTTCTGATAGGGCTGATTCTCACAGAGGGTAAGTACAAACTTGTCTGAAAAAGACTATTTCAGCTTACTGGGTGAAAAGTTGCTCAGCCACCATGGTGTTGTAAACCAAAGGTGTACAACAAATGTAACAGATTGCAATCAGTCCCAAATACTTCACCTGGAAAATGTGTGCAATTTGGCGTTATCAGCAGTAGTGCTAAAGCCTTCATCATGGGTCTCCACAGCTTTTTCAGGTGTCCTGGAAAGGTAAAAGGAACTTTAAGACAAATTTATATGGGAGCCCTGCTCGTAAAACACAGTTGTGAGGAATTAAAGTGACTGGACAGAGAGATGTGAACCTACCCAGGGCATTTAACTGGGCATCAAACAGTCAGGTCAACCCCACGGGGCGGTGGGCTGAAACACGTGGTGTAGGTGAAGGCTGGAAAGCAGACTGCAGGGTCAGGCAGACCCCGAGCCTTACTCGGGGTAATTTTTCAACATCTCCCTTGGTGTTTGATGTTGGAGTAATTAGAAATTAGTAAGCATAGAGAATAGTTCAAGGAAAGGTCTTACCACTCATGGCTGTGCACAGGTCACATACAAGCACCTAAGGCAGATGTGAGCATTACTGTGAGATACAGCACTAGCACCGATATTATGTATGTGGTAACACATGAGGCTGGCTGCCACGAGGATTCTCTGTCCTGCCACAGTGCATTTTGGGCAGATCCCTCAGCCTTCTCCTCTGGACATTTTGCTGTGCTAGCACCAGAGACAGTTCAGTTCTTGTCAGGCATGTCAGACCTAGAGTCCTTCACAGCATCTGGACACGATTTTTGGTAGGAAAACCAGGCCATAACTTGGAAAACCTACTCACATCATGTCTTAACTGCAGTTACTGCTGCAGCTGGAGAGGTGATGAGAATAATGCAGAAGGAAATGCATGACCCCCTTTATTTTCTCACTGTATATGGCTGAAAAATTCCCTGTTGGTTCTTGGCCCCTCTGTTTCTTAATGTGCTTGCCCCTGTTCAGCCCTTTCCTTCGTGCCCATCACCGAGGGCACTCCAAAGACTCCAGAGCTGTGAACCAAAGCTGTATCTTTCATGGGATAAATTTACATCTTATGCTCTAAGTAACTCAATCCAGAGGCAGCCTGTAATCATTGCCCCGCAAAGGAGACATCCAGCATTGTGATGGAGAATGCGAGAGATCCAAAACTTTCTTGACTGACTCATCAGTGGGTGAGATTAATCATTAAAGGTGACATTCCTTGTCAATTTGACAAGTGTGCCTTTCCCCTGCTTTAATATGCTTTAGTGTGCTCGTGTTTAAATTGTTTGCATTCTGTTTAATGTAATCATGTTTGCATTTTGCTTATGTTTAAATCATTTATATTTCATTTAGAAATAGATGCTTGTGTGGCTCAGGTTCACTGCTACTATGAAATCTATATAACTTGACATTTGGTTCATTGTTGCTTTGTTTCCCAGTACCCAAAGAACTGCCTTGTCCTGTGACACGGCCTTCCACCCTTCGTGCCCACACATCTTTGAAGGCTGAGATTTGCCCTCGTGCTCAACACGAGAGAAATGCACAGGCTTCAAAGGAATGTACAAGTGTTGCCCTTGCTACAAAAATTGGATATTTTTCTACTAAGGTACTGGCAACAGAGGGTTTTTTAATAGGATCACAGGAGTGGTGTCCACAAGCAGCTCACAATTAACAGCCATGCCCAGCACAGTCAGTTGTGGTGCTGAGGTCTGCACCCATGGTATTTTCTCACAGGTCAGATATTGATTTGGTATGCTTAGTAAACAATACAAAATTAACATAAACTCTTTGCATCCCCCCCAGACATCTTTCCAAAGTCAAGTGAACCATGGCACAGCTGCCTCCGAGCCCAGTCTCTCCTGGCTCCTGGACTGGCGCAGCACGGCCCCTTCCTGGGCTCACGGTGAGGACATGTCCCAGGTGTGAGGGCTTTTCAGAACCCCTGCTGCACAATAACCTGCTACTGCCAGGATTTATTGATTTTTAAGGTCAGTAGAGACTGTTCTGATCAGAAAGTCCTGCCTATTATCTGTATCAACCGTGTCTCTTACCATGTGCTTGCACTCCTCAAATCCTAACCTGTGGTTCAGCAATAGCTTTAAGCAGGGGACACCTGAACTCCAAAGAAAAATTGTAGAGCTTCAGAATGTGCTTTGATTCTAGAAAAACTCCTTCAAGGGCTGATTCTCTCTCTTTTTTTTTTTTTTTTTGTTTTTTAAATAAAAAATAAAAAAGAGCAACATCTGTGCCCTGATTCTAGTCCAAATTTCTCTGTCAGGCTTTTCTTCCACCAATTGATTGGTGTTTTTTTCCCTTACCTTTTTCTGCAGACTTTAAGATGACTCTCACAATTGTCTTTTTGTGCAGGAATCTCTCAACAGTGTTCATGTCAACTCTTAACCTTGCTTTTTTTTTTTAAGTCGAGCAGACTCAGCTGCTGTGGAGTCTCACGGCAAGGCTCGCTGCAACAAAGCTTTAGGGCACAATTATTGCCATAACAAAGTGGCTCCTTTGGGAAAAGGGAGCAGGCACGAGGCGTGCAGAGGGTCTGGAGTCGCACCTTTCCAGCAACAGCCCTAATTCCTGCAGCGAGTGACAAGGCATGCTGCCAGCATTCAAAGCACCATCTGTTTAAGGAAAATAACATTAATGGAGGAGGTGTTCACTGCAGGAATGACATGATTACTCAGCTGCTGTTAATGAGGGCTGAGGAGCAAACTGCAGCCATGGGCTGGATGAAAATGCTGCCGCCTGCTGAAGCCAAGACAGGGAGCCCCGAGGTCATTTTTGAATGGCTCACGGTGAGCTTCCTCTCTGCAATGTGAAGGCACCAGAGCCGGAGAGCTTCGGGGTGCTGCCAAAAGGCCGTGGACTCCAACCCCACTAACAGCACATCAAGGACCATCAATATCTTCAGCTGACTTCTGACGAACTGGACACACAACATGCCAGTCTAGAAACCAGGTTGTGCTCGGGGTCTACTTTTTCTATGTTGTTCCTGTATCAGGATGAAAATAAAACCACGGAACACATGGAGGGACATAGCTCCACACTCACAGCAAGGACAGGTGGTGCTGCCATCAGTGGTGATTTTCTAGGCTTTGCCCCAGAATTTTGAATGACAAAGGATTTGGACTAGAGCAGTCATATCGCTGGACAAATAAGAAAGCATATGAAAGAGGAATAGTTCAACACTTTGTAATTCCAGAGTTAATCTTACAGAACGTCTCAGTACGAGGCTTGATGTGGAAGACCACAATTTTAAAGAAACACTTTCAATTACTATTACTTAATCTGAAATCAATGCATTGCTTACATGAAATAGAATTAAAGATTACTGCACAGTTGTCTGGTTTCATTCCTCGATAATAAAAATTGATCCACTCTGCTTCAATATTATGAAGAAAAAAAATACAAAAACATAGCTGTCTGTCTTTGGCAACACTTGTGTAAATACTTTACCTGGAATATAACAAAATAACTATTAATAACAATTAATTCTACTAAAACTGTGGTCTTCTAAAAAACTTTACACTGTGGCTTAATTTTAACTCCTCTGAGGGTGTGCAGTCAACTACAGTTGTCCTAATTCTGAATCAGAGCATCCACATGGGGAGGTAATGAGTTTGTCTTCCTGCTTTGGATTTCTACATGTCTGCATCTGTGTTCCTCACAGAAAAGTGAACTTGGCTGCATATGCCTGGCAGTGGGCCTCAGGACAGAGGATCTGAAATCCATACTAGGCAAATTGCTGTGTCCCACTAGTGTTTCCATCACAGAGAAGTGCTTGGGTTCCACAAAGGAAACACGACTATGAAAGGTGTCCCGTGGTCCCACCAGTAGCCCCTGAGAGTGCAGCCCAGGGGGGAGCAGCGCCTCATCAACAAGCCCCTGAAGCCACCAGCCAAGGACAGGACGTGCTGAGGCCAGGCCATGCAGCGTGTCACGAGATGTCCCTCAGCCCCTGCTGGGGAGAACTTACAACCTCCAGCAGAAAGCAACATAAATACACCAGATCGATTTCCTTGAACTAACATAAATCTATGGAGTCAGCAAAGCCACGCTGATTTACTCCCCATGTGGAAATGGCCAATAACGATGATGTTTAATCACTGTCTCTCTCCTTCTGTATGACACATGAATAATTCTCTGCAGCCCTCCCGCTGCGACCACCAGCTTGGGCTTGTCCACAGCCCCTTGCCAGAGCCCAGAGGTGTGGAAGAGAAATGTTGGCACTGCCCACATGGCTGTGACCTGCCCCAGAGGGCAACTTCCCTCGGGGCAAGCCTCGTTTTGCACTGCAATAGGTCTTTAGGCTCCTACCCATGCCATCGCTTTCCCTTTTCTGCTTTGTCAAACACCTTTCTGCCCAAAGCTGGGAGTGCACCAGGCAGCACAGGAGCCTGAGATTGCACAGATAACTTACCCCTCATCTGCTCTCCTTTTTTTTTTTTTTTTTTTTGTATGAAATACAAAAGCAATCTTCCCTTTCACGGGAATCCTCTGCCTTCTTACCAGTTCGGTGTAACTCTGGCTCTGTCATTTCCCTATTCACATCTTCGGTTTCACCCTGTTGGACACAAATTATTAAACTCAGTTAATTAACCCCAAATAATATACTATCAATAAAAAAAAAAAAAAAAAAAAAAAAAAGGAAACCACTGAGTCAAAGGAGTAGATTATAATTGTTTTGTAACTGTGTACATGTTTTGAATAATTTTCCTTTTACAGAGTGACATCGTAAAGCACCCAGTGGGAAGGGGCACACCTGAACACCACCGCATTGCCAAATTAGCCTTCCCTAAGTGAGAAAGTGCAGGAGTATAACACCTCTCCACAGCTTGTACCTGCTTCTGCCACCAGCCACAACCATGTTCAATCACGAGCCCTCATGCTCAGCTCACGCTTTTTGGAACATCTCCAGAAATTAAGGCACCTCCATCAGTGCCACGTCCTGTTCTCAGATGAAGCCAGCACTACATGCCTCGCTATCTCCTTGGCTGGCCACATGGCAGCAATAAATACCTTACCTACATTTCACAAGAGGATGGTTAATGCTCCTCAGCACCTGATGGAGAAGGCACGTCTCTTTGGGGCTGTGTGAAAACACCTCCGGGAAGAGGCATGAAAGCTAAGAACTCCCTTGTCTTCACTAGAATCTTACCTGGAGTAAAGTCAGCAGCACATCCATTACATTAATAGTGAAGACAGGTCCTTCATCATCTGCTTGTAGCATGGTGCTTACAACATCAAGAGGTAACAGCATTGGAAATTGGTGCAATCAGTTCCCAGAACACAAGCCGTAACACAGTAAAGGGAAATAACAATAACACAAAAATAAATTGCTACAGTTACAGCTGTTTTATTTCACTCATATTGGTAGAAATTTAATATCCCACTAGAGCTATTTAGTTGCTTGTTTTAAAGTTAACTTTGGCCTTTAGGAAAGAAATTGGGAAGAAACTGAGTAGATTTGTCAAATATCAGAGAAACATAAATCTTCCCTACTTAAGCATACAGTCAGTGGTCCTGCTTCTCCTGCAGCCAGCACTGAGGGTTTCCTGCAGAACATCTCATCTCATGTACTCTGCTTAAAGGAAGTGAGAAAACTTATGAGAAAACTGTCCCCTGTGCAATACCGGATGTCCACCAAATGCAGCGGTGCCACTATTCCTCCTTGCAGGGCGAGGGACCCTGAGCTGTGGGAGAGCAGAGCTGTCCTGCTCAAGCACCCCAGTCCCCAGGAACCTGTAGGTGTGACACCCTACAGGATGTGCTAACCCAGTGTCCTGGTGGTGGTCAAAAGTGGATGCCCCTGGTTGAGTAACATACAAGGATAACACACGTTATCCCTGCCTGGGCACCCTGTTCTCCAGCCATTTACAACCCAGGAACCAAATGAGAGGCCTGTTCCTGCATGCTGTGACCCCTGAGGAATTTCTGTTCCACCAGTAAATCGCCTCCCTGTGAAGCTGTGTAATCTCCTAATGGAGTTGCAAATGTGGCAGAGACAAATGGTGCCTGCTGCCTCAAAAAGATGAAGGTCTTGAGAGATTGGATGTCCTAACAGGAAAGCACAGGACGAAGACTTGGGCCCCAGTGCTGGCTGTGTGAGGCAGAGGAGCAGAGAAATGGGAAGCAGGGGCACTGGGAGCATGTGAGGCTGGAAAGCCTGTCTGTAATGAGTCTTGTTGTATTTATGTATGTATGTATTGTATTTATGTATGTATTTAAAGAAGGTGCAGAGATGGCTTGCCCATCATTTACAAACACCTGTATGCAACACATTTTCTGATGAGAGGATCCTGTCATCCAAAAGAAAAAGGAGTAATGAAGGATAATATTTAGCAGCTGAACCTGGAAAAATTCCGACTTAAAATGAGGTGAAGTTTTTAATAAGAAGAGTAGTTAGCCACTCAAACAATTTATTTAAGCTGACAGTGATTCTGACACCACTCGAAGGTGTTGAATCAAGGTTGGAAATGATTGTGGGAGCTGTGACATCTGCAGAAGTTACAGGCTCGAGGTGGTGTTTGGGGCAGGGGCCTCTGACAGAAAAAGGAGGCCAGAGCTTGGCTGTTTTCATTACCCATCTCATAAGCCAGAACAGCTCCAGCTGGAGGTTTACAAGCAGTGACTTCTCTGATCCCTCAAATGGCACATTTTTAGCAATTTTCAACAATGTGGAGGAGGTTTTACACAATGCAATAAATATTTAATCATTTTTAATAACATTTTATTCATTGTAATAGCCTGCAGTGCATCTAAGGGGCTTGAGTTTTGGGGAAAACAAAACAAAACAAAAAACAAAACAAACAAACAAACAACAACAACAAAAAACAACACTTGAGTGTCAGCTCTTTAACAATATCCAAGAGCAGGGTGATACCTCTGCTGAAAAGTTCAGCTTCTCGTTAGATGTCACTGTACTGGCACATTTCCTAGAAGCCTTGCCCAGCTGGCTGCACTCAAGATTTGAGATACTTTGTCCTTCAAACCATGATATCTTTGGGTTATTTCTACAGTTTCTTAATTAAAAATAACTAGTATTGATTTGCATAATGTAAAGACCTGGCTCCTATTTTTGCCTTGCTTCTCCATGCAGTTGAACAAACTGTAATGTTACTTAGAATCAAAATTTTACACTCAGTGATGTGTAGCAGGCACATACCATCAAAAGAGTTTTACCAGGAAAGATTATCCATCACTTTAAATAGGTCATGCATACACTTAGCATATGTTACATTAATTTTCTTACATGCAGCCAATCACATTGGCTAATTGAAAATTTCTGTAGTCACAACCAAAAGGAAGTCATTTCTTTGGTGATTAATAAGCAGGCAGCTGGGGAAAAGAGGAGAAAAAAGAAGCAGGAGCATGAAAGAAGAGCGGACCTGGTGTGAAGTTCAAGAAGAGTTGCATCCTGCAATCATGTTGATGGAGTCATTTTTATTTACAAATAAAGGATCCATCATCTCCATCTCCATCTCCACCCTGCACCTGGCAGCCTCAGGCAGGGCAGGACCCCTTGGCATATTCTCCCATGTCCTGCCACCTGCTTGGGAACACAAGTGCCAAGGATGGGGACCTGTTTCAGAGCCAAACCCTTCCCAGGACACATTGGGGAACCTGTGTGAGGAACAGCAGGCAGCACCAAGATGCCATCCTTGGGGGCATGCTTAATGCAGCATTAGCATTAATTCAGCATGGACACTTATTTTTGCTCATCATGCCCTTGGTTTTCTTCAGCTGGGTTTAACTCCTTTTAAAGGCCAGGTATTTTTAACCACTGCCCTTTCCAAATGCTTCACTGACATCCCTGTTTATCAAATTTCAGGTCAGAGCAGGTTTTGCTGAATTCTTAAAACTGACAGAGCAAATGGCTTCAGCCTCGCCTGCTGACACACCACTGTGTTACATGCCTGCTTCCCCTCTGAAATATAGGAAGCATTCCCCAGTCACCCTGGCAGAAGTAGGAGCTGAATCAATTCCTCTGCATCCAGGCACCTGTAGCCAGCTGTCAGGGCTGGGCTCAGTCCTGCAGGAATGGATTAAGTCGCTCCCTGGCAGCTGGGCTCCTGCATCCAATGTCACCATCCCGGCTGTGTAGGCGATGGCTAGTTTGGCACGGTTGTACCCACAGCAGCTCTGCACACTCCCCAACCCCGTCCCTTCCCTTCAGACTCTGAACTGAAATGCTGCAATGATTTGCAGGGCAATTCAGTGTGGGGTTGATTTTTTTAGTGCACACTGTAACACTGGGTAAGGATGCTCCTTGGCAGGACAGAGTTGTGAAGTGGTGGCTGACTTTGTCTTTATGTCTGCAGACCTCCTGGGTGGTCAGTCCCTTGTTAGCTACTTGCTGTGGAATTAAAAGCTGGAAAACCCCGTGCTTAGTTGTGTAGCTCATGGAGCCAGGGGTTCTGCAGGAGCATGGGCTCATGGCTCCAGAGATTATACCGTGTGTTTACCTTCAACAGCCGCAAACCCATCCTGAATAAAGCTAATAAATAAGTTCCCTTCCAAGCAGAGCATCTCCCGAAAAAGGTAAATCCCAGTCTGCGTTTAAATCATTCTCATTTCAAGGAAATTCCCCCAAGAAGCCTGTGGCAGTGAGGAACTGCTCCCACCCACCAGATCTCTGAGCACAGCACTGCTCCGGCATCCCCCAACGCACAGCACTCGGAGCAGACTGGGACTGGTTTCCCTGTAACAAGTACAGGTCTAAATGAATCAAGTTTATTTTGAGATGCTTTCATGAGCTGCTGCTTTGCATTTCCATTGCCAGCCGCTCCCTCTGAAGCTTGCCTTGCTTCAGCAATAATGTCATTTGGATATTAATTCACCCAGTGCCTATCAAGTGTCTCTCTTCATTAGCTGAGTACATCGTCCATGGCAAGCCTTTAATTAATGAAGCCAGAATTGCCCTTTGCTATGTGTTTTCATTTCCTGGGGCCATGCAAGGTAGCATCCAGCTTGCACAGTGCTTGGACATGTCTCCTGTTACCTCCATGGGCAGCTTTGCCTGCATCAGCAATGTGGCGATGGATGCCCGTGAAAGAGCCCAAGGACTGGCTGTGGAGCAGAGCCCAGGGGATGGAGGCAGCGAGTGCTGCTGCACCAGCTGGGAGCATCACCAGCCCCAGGGAACGACGGGCAGCCTCCCGTGTTGTGTCACACTCTTTCTTTTCAAATGATTACTCTGCACGAGCTGAGCCATTTTGTGCTGAACAAGGCTGTTGGTTTCTGCTGCTCTCAAGCAGTACAGGTGTAAATATTCAAGATATACAATAATAACTGCATTAGGGCAGCTCTGCGGTGGCAAGTATTAAAGCTCTTTAGCCTTTCCCCTCTTTAGGGGGTTGTTTAACAAAAACAGACCCACTCACCACTTTACTCCATCTTTATACTAAAGGGTATCAGTAGACCAGAAAATTATTTTAGATTTCAAAGGAGCTTCATTTCTGGAAGATGCCTGAGTTTTCTCATCCATAACCACGGAGAGGGAAGGTTTCTGAATGGCAATAACAATCTGTTGCTGCATTCATTTCCAGAGAGATATAATACAGTGAAAGACATCCTTCTGACAAGACTCGCTGAGGAATAGCATGCTGAAAGCATTCAAGGCAACCGAGGAAGAAATGTGAGCCAATATTTCAACCAGGTTCCTAAATCATTGCATTTTGGCAGCAGCATCAGCACCACCAAAATGAAGAGGAAAACAGACCTGAAATCGGTGGCAGGTTTAGGCCGCTGCAAATGATTTAAATAGCCCCTTCCACGATTCCAGGTATTTATGCAAGTCGGTGTTGTTGAACCCCACATTTTGTATCAGTTTATTACTCAGGGTTGCATGGCTGCTCCTTGCCCTTCCCAGTGAGGGGAGGACAGATGAGAGGGGGCTCCCCGGACCCCAGCCCCTGGGTGAGCAGCGGTGCATGGGTTCCAATCCTCTGCAGGCTGCTGGGGAGAGCACAGACAAAAGTAAAGCTCTCACCTGTCCAACCACAGCTTTTCTTCAGGCTTCTGGGTTCATGCATGGTCAGGTAGGAGCTTTCACCCAGGTAAGGCCGATTTTGCAGGCCCTGGGAGCAAGCTAGCTTCTCAGCATGGTCCTGGTTGGCTTCAGGTGCTATCAGCTCAAGGATTTGGTGGCTTTGATACCTATTTAATTTCAGCATAATGAACATCCCTTTTATTATTTAACCTCCTTGTATTCTGCAGTAGATTTAGCATTGCAGAGCACAATTCATCAGTCGTGGAGAGGCGTAATATGCCCGAGTGCTGTTACAAATGGTGGGAGAAGGGCCGTGTTCTGGCCCAGCCCCTCTAATTTATTTAGGTACTTCCATGGCCTCCATCACCATAGTTACCTGAGAGCTATCATTAATGAATTCATCACCGTTAATGTGCTTTGTGCTTTTACCCTGGGAGGGGAAGAAATATTATCCCTGGCTTGCTGAGAGAAGTGAGGCAGGAGGAGCGGGACATGTGCAGGTCACAGGGGAGCCTCTGTCAGGAGCCAGGAGCAAAGTGAGTTCAGGGGAGCCGTGGTATGGGGGCACTGTACACGTGTCCCTTTTCTGCTTCCATGGACTCGTGATAAGCACAGCCAAACCACAGCTAGCAGTGGTTCTCTGCCCTGGGGTGACTACAGCACCAAAAGCCTGCCCCTACACTGCAGCTTTTATGAAATAGTGTCACGGTGGCATTTCTGATGCACACAATTTCTGTGTTACTGCTCTGGAGCATTGGTACCTTCACAACTGAGCTTTAACTTTTGTAATCTACACTTCTGCAGAAATCTCTGACTGACCAGACATCGAACACAACACCAGAGCATGGTTTGTCTGGCTTCCATATGGTAAAACACAACAGACAGCGGGCATTGTCCCCGTGTGCTGACACCCTGAGCTTGGGCAGTATCATGTCACCTGTGGATGCGGGTGCTTTTAGTCCATTATCTGGGCATGAAACTTCACATCCTTGGAAAACACCTGAGGAAATGAGCTCTGACTCTTGCTAAAGGAAAAAAATATGATAGCTGTGTAAGAAGAGATACTCGTCTGGCCCAGACCCTGAGGAACATTTCTAACTTTGCATCTGGCCTGCCTGGAGCAGGAGGTTGTACCAGGCGACCTCCAGGGTTCCCTTCTACTCTAAATTACTCTCTGATTCTATTAATTTAATATCTGGGCAAATGTCACCAGCTGAAAAATTGTAATAAAGGTACTTCTCACGTGTTGTAAAAAAACAAAGTTAATCTAATAAAGAAGTACTTCATTATTTCCAAGTCCTATCTAGAAGAGTGAAGAGAAACACTTGCACTGAGCAGGGCGTTAACCACGCAGTCCTTCTGGCTACCAGCTTTGCATGCACGGGGACTTGGAGGAACTTCACAGACAGCTGGACAAACCAGAGGATGTGGGCAATATGATGGCTCTTTCAGCTCATTACTAAGAAATGCAAAATCATTAGGACCATTACAAAGCTCTTGTTTATCTGTCTCATGTTGGGCTAGTGAAAGGTGCCCTTGCCGCAGTGATCAGTGCTAAATGTCTTGCTTTTCAAGTGATCTCATTCCTTTAGAATAATCTGGTCCTCTTTGCTGCTAGCAACAGCTCTAACCTAGGCAGCAACCCTGTGCTTCCTGAGCAGGCGCTATGGGAGGTATTTGCACCACTTACCCTAGCCCTTTCCTGGTCACTGGCCGGCAGCAAGTTGGCTTACCCTGCAGATGCTTTTCTCCCTTAAGCTCCATAAGGAGACAAAATCCTTAGCACAAGCACATGGTCTAGATGCTCAAATATTTTGCAAATATTATTAATGCCTAGCTTTTCCTCTGATGTCCTTGATGCCCATATAAACAGGACCTGGCAATGACATGTCCGTAGAGATCTCCAGCAGTCACTTCCCAAGAGACCTCTGCTTGAAATATGCAGAGAGCTTCATAGAACCACATGATGGTTTGGGTTGGCAGGGACATCACAGCCCACCTAATTCCAGCTCCTGCCATGGGCAGGGCCTCCTGCCCCCAGCCCAGGCTGCCCCCAGCCCCATCCAGCCTGGCCTTGAGCATTGCCAGGGATGGGGCAGCCACGGCTCCTCGGGGCAGCCTGCACCAGGGCCTCACCGCTCGCAGAGGGAAGGATTTCTGCCTTTGTCCAGCTCCCTAACTGGCTAGTAATATAGGTATTAATCACCAGCAGCTCTACCTTTAGTAATAATTTCCTGTGGGAAACAAAGTCAAATGCTTTACTTATATCTGATAGCCAGGATCTGCTGCATTTCTCTTATCTAAGAAACTGTTTTCATAAAAAAAAATAAAAATAATAAAAAAATAAAGATACGAAATGTCTCTGCTATAATCTACCAATGATAAGACCACGATGTAATTTATCCTGTGGTGTACCCTTTACTTCCACATCCTTAATTAGCCTTTCCTTCAGGAATTATTTGCGGACTGAGCAGAACTTGGATTTCAAGCCTCCAAGGCTGGAGTTGCCACATTTACCCCCCAACCCTAGGCATTGTTTTGTAGTATATGTCCTACACCAAAAATCCAAAGCACTGACACTCATGCTCTCAGTTTCTTGGTGAGCCTTGTTATTGATGCTGACTTATTTTTTATTTTTTTTCACAGCACTGAAGGTAGAGGACAGTCCCCTGACTTGCTCGCATGCAGCAGCTGGCGGTTGTTTTGCTGTTTGCATTTTTCAATTTCTGTTGAATCATTTTCATTTCCAATATGTAAATGGAGGGTTCAGTCTCCTGGACATCCCTCTCCTTACTGAAAACAGGCAAATTCATTCAACATTTGGCCTTTTCTCAATTATGCCTAATGTTCACTCTACTTTGCCCTTTTAGTGCGTGCAATCAAACAATTTGCTGTAACAGGCAGTTGGCTGCTCTGGTTTTTCTTCTCTACTTTCAGATCTCTGAGGCAAAGCGTGCCCTTCCAGACATCCCCTCCTGTTTCCTGGAGAGTCTCTGGTCTCCTTGCAGCTTCTGCGAGGCCGCTGTATGGCCCGGGCAGCCCATGCCTCAGCCAGCCAGTGGCCGGAGGAACATGGAGCTGGCGACAGGTCTCGGCTCCTCTGTATCCACCTGGCTGATCTCAGCCTCTCTATCTGCTGTGCTGGTGGTGGAACTGCTAACAGGGTTACCAGAGAGTGTAACAATCCTCCGCTTAACATGGCCAAACTCTGCCTGTACAAAGAAAATAACGCAGACACAATTTGCCAGCTCCCACGTGCAATTCGTCTGCATGCAGTATTGATCATGCTATGTAGAGGAGGAATTAGCAGCAAACGAGTTACCAAGGAAGAATGAAGACTTTGTGAACCTCCCCTCTTCACAATTAGGTTCATTTCCCTTACACTGGAGACCAACAGCAAGGAGCATGATAAGCCTATGCAAAGTAATGAGCAGGCTGCAGAAGGCGGCGCCGGGAGCCCTCCTCTCCTTGCCCTGGCTGCAGGATGAGGAACGAACAGGTAGGAAAGTCTATGTAAATACAAGGACTTAGCATGTAGTTCTGATTAATTAACACATATTTCTGTCTAATTCGTGGCCAATAAATGTTATAGAAACTAGAAGAATTAACAGGATTCTGGAAAGGACTGGAAGCTGATATAAATATTGACAGCAGAGTACGATTTAATCATGTATTCATGAATGTCTGGATGCATTTCTAGAGTATAGAGTATAGAGTATAGTCTAGAGTATATACGCCTGTGTTTGTCTACGTGCACTGATATACTCACCTCTGCTTTATAGACCCAAATATATGAATATATATGCATAGGAATATGTACATAAATGGCACATCAAGAGGATAAATGAATATTTATGAATGACCTTAGCCTAGCACAGAACCGCTCTCTGGTTGGCATTTAAATATTTTTCCTCACCAGATGTGCAAACTGAAGGAAGGACAGGCAAGGGCTCCAAAAAGAGCCTCAGACAGGGGCAGCTTGTGCCTGTTGACTGCTGTTACCACTGAGGACCTTCCTACTTCAGAAGCATAAATGACCTTAAAAAGCAATTGACTTTCTATCCAGAGCCCATCAAAAGGAAGCACACCCAGCAGCCAGGCCCCGAACCACTGCACCCACAGGATGTTCTCGCTCCTTAGGGCAAAGTAGGTATCTGTAGCTACGTGCAAGGGAAAAATGACTGGAAACATCAAAGGAGTTAGATGTTTGTTTTGCTTTCACCAGATATCACAGTGCTGCAGATCTGCCCACCCATATATGAAGGGTTATTTCTCTCTCTGTTCCTTTTCCATAAAAAGGTAAGAAAACTTTAAGAACTGCAATGCTCAAATACTTTGCTTTTCCTGCACACATTCAGTCATTTTGGCATCTGTAAACCTTACCGGTGCTTGAGAGGCCCTGCCAGACCTGCTGGCTTGGAGCTGCCCGCTGTGAGCATAGGGACAGCGGCACATCAGTCATCTGGTCAGCGGCTGCTCACCATCAATCACCAGCCCTGAAATGAGTTTCTCTCCTTTAAAAGGCTGGACAAGCTAATTCCAGGGCCATTTAATGGATATAGGACATCTCGGGCATAGCGGTGAAGCTCCCCTTGACACTGTTCCTATTGAAGGGGCTGGTAGTATTTATAGGACAGAAAATGCCTAAGCAAAATGATTACATGCAGATTAGGACTAAAAACAGGGGTCTAAGAGGGAGGGAAAGTAAGCGCCCAACTGCTCTTTCAGAATCAGGGCTCTCATCTGGTCTCGTGAAAGCCCAGCAGCTTTCTCAGAACTCACCACCCTACTGCGGGATTCATTCCAATTATTAAATATTAACTCTGGTTAAACCAAAGAGATTCCACAGAGATGACTCATATCACAAGATAAATATCATCTCAGTTTATGAGCATACTGTCCACAGTAATTAGGAAAGCTACTTGTTTCTGTAATTTGAAGTTATATTCAGTAAAATCTCCTAAGATGATGGCATTGCATTCACCAAAATTTACCACAATGAATTTCACTTCACCTAGTTAAACACTATATATAGTATATATAGTGTATAGTATATATATATATATATATATATATATATATACTTTTTAAGGAGGAAGAATTTAAATGAAAAAATGTATGGTAGGGGGAAAACTAAATTTGCATCTGTGATTCTGAAACCTTTGCTTGCTTGCTTCTCTGCCCTGGTGTCACCGAAGCTCCTTTGGTCCTTGTTGTAAAGACCTCCCATGCATGGAGGTCCTGAGCAGGCACAGAGGTACCCCGGTCCTCAGCAGGGCAAAGCAGAGAAGAGCACCTCGTGCCTAAGCACCTAAGCCTGCCCTTGCTGGGACAAGCTGTGCAAACCCTTCCCGGCACCCTGCGGGATTTCTCTGGTGAAGGGCACTTCGGGCACCTAAGCATGCTGCCTTGATGTTCACGTGCCCCCAGCTCCAGCTTTGCACCATGACACGTCCCCAGGCTCAGTAACCTGCCTGCTCCACAGGTCTCTGACTTTGTCCATCCATGCCCTCTTATATAATCCCGTATTTGCAACCCCATGAAGCCTCTGCTTTCACACCAAGATTTGTGGTTGAACGTTTTGCATGGCTTTAAAGCTGCGACTGGAAAGTGAATGCTGGGTTGGGTTTATTAAAGTCTTGGCCTGTTTTCTAACACTTACTGTATTTTAATCTTGGATGTAGTCATGTAGCTGCCTGAGGCCAATGAAAGGTGCACCTTTTTGTAAACTGTTTAATGTTCTGAGCTTCTTCCTTCTCCCTGTTGGGAAAAAGGAGAACAAGCACCTCTTATCATATTTGTATAATTAAAGCAAAAAAGAAAATCACAACCTCAACTCTCAGTCACAACTGGGAATTCACAAGAGCAGAATGCAGTCAAATACAATTATTTATCAGCCCTAGCTTGAGAATAGCTTTTATGAACATCCTTTATTATCCTTTCAATCAAAGACAAAGGAGGCAAAACATTCCTATGGCTAAGTCACTCTGTCCTTCAATACCTCTCTTACTGTTTTATACTTATACACATTTTCACTAATATATTTTGACTAGTTTTCTGGGCATTTGTGGGTTTTGTTTGTTTGATTCTCTTCCAAATGTTTGGACTTAGGCGTGAATGTCAGCACTTGCCCTTTGCTCTGCTCACAAAGGTGAAACTGTGGAAGCCATTTTTCCATCCTACCAGATGTTGACGGTGAGGTGGTGTTGACTTATCATATGCAGACTACTGAGACCAATTCCAAATTTCATTGCATAGAAAAAAACATACTGGGTGCATTTTTTCTTCATCAAGAAAGACCCCATAAAAGCAACACAAGAGAACTCACATAGCCCATGCAATTTCTTCCCATTGTCTCATATGCAATAGTCATTCAATATTTTGTTTTCAGTGGACGATGCTATGTGTCACCAGTGTCACCATTATCGCCTGATGGAGACCTGCGTTGTACCCAGAAGAGAGAAATGGAGAAATTCATATTCATTGCTGTGAGTCAAACTACAACCTTTTAAGCTGCCTCTTGTTAGGAGCCTTCCCACATGGTGTGGTGCTAAAAGAGGTACCTGAACTAACCCCACACTTTGCCACTGATAAGCTTTTCGAAATCTGTGCTAGTCTAAAGGAATAAGGAAACAACATATGCTGGAGCCCATACCGCAGAGTTCTGTATGTCTCCTACCTGTAGCATGCAAACCAATTAAAAATGCTACCCCTCTATGCAGATCATGCCTCATTAACATGTGTAAAGTCTGAGACAGAATTCAAGATATTCTGAAACAACAGTAAAATAACAAAATAAGGATAGCAAACTATGAGCCCTTATATTCTGAAAGTTGGCTGAAATCCTAAATTTATCCCTTTCATCCAAGCAACTGGTTTGAAATTCCTAGTTCAAACTGAAAATAGTCAAAACCACCTCCCGAGGAATGGAGAGTTGAGCCAACTGAAATCTGATCCATAGCGTGTATCTTTAAAAGTTCCAGTAATCCTCATATAATTATTGTATGGTTGACTTTCTTTTTTCTTTCTACTCCCACGTGTGCACTTCAATAGAAAAACACTCTTTATTTTTCTGTTTTATGAATTATACAGTCAAATATAAATAATAGATATGTTATTAATAAAATGGCCAAATATGTATTCCCCTCAAAATGCATGAGTTTGAATAGAATGTCAAACAGATTACTGGATGAATATTTGATATTTTAATTTATTGGGCAATTTCTTACAAGAATAGCTGAAGTCCCCTATTAGACTTCTTACCCCTGCTCCTGCAATGCATCTGCCACCAATTTGTGCCTTTTTCCTTCCACTTCTATGAAGCTGCCTCTACAGAAAGACCAGTGGTTGCCAGAATGACCCAAAACTACCTTCATGCTGATACTGTGACCATCTGCCAAAGGCCCTCAAGACAAAGTTTGGGATGCTCCAAGTTTCCCGGAGACCTCATGTATCTTCTTTTTGGAGGGTAAAACCAGATATCTATTAAGTGGTGCTGTCACAGAGCTGACACTAAGGTTTCTCCAAGGATGAGAGTAACTGGTCTTTGCACTGTTTTCGCCTTGCCAAAGGCAATCTGAGCCCTTAGCCTTCCTTTTCCAGGCTGCTGTCATTGTCTTTTTTCTTCACTTCATCTTCCAGCTGTGGTCCTGCTCCTGCATACCCAAGGACCAGGCAGAAAGCAGAACAACCCTGGGAACCCCACAGCAGTGATTTAGGACACCGGGGAAATGTGCATGTAGACATAAATTAAATAAGCTAATGATCTTGATCTGCCTGAAATTTTATTTAATTTTTCCATCATATTAAGAACGGTGCACTTTTTTTTTTCCTCAGCCATGACTTTTCAACAAAAGCGCACAAAAAATTTGTCTCAAACAGAGGATAAACAGCAGCCACTAGAGTTTCTACAGGGGATGTCTCCACACTCCTGTTGCTGGCTTTCTGCTCTCCCCATTAACGACACAGTAAAATAAGTCAGAGAAAAAGATGGAGCCCCTCCAAATGGGTGTAACTTCATGTCACTTCCACTTGAGCTGAAGTGAAGTGGGTTTGTGGTTCAGCCCAGATCATTTCCAGTTTTCATCCCTCCTTGCTACCAGTTGGCAATGATGGAAAAGGGAGCATAGAAAATAATGGAAGGGGAAGAAAAGTCTGACTCAACTGAAAAAGGAAGAGAAAAGCATATTTTCTGAGCATAGATGAAAAAGGAGTAATTTTTGTCTGGAATTCACCTGCAAAACTCATTGCCATAAGCTATTATTGAGGTGAAAAGCCTTTTATTCTTAAAAATTATTAGACAGGTGTGTGAAGTACCTAATAAACTGGATATAAATTAAACGACTTTTTTTTTTTTTTTTTTTTTTTTTTTTTTTTTTTTATCAGAAAAAGATTGCACACCAGGCAATTACAACCCCTTTTAAAAGTAAGGAGCCATTTCTATTGATTTCACCTAGGCCGAGCCTTTAAAAGCATCTGGTCCCAAATTCCACTCTATTTTAGTATAAAATTCCTTTCCTTGTCCCGAATCAAGAACAAATAATTAGAATCTCATTGTGGAAGAGTTTTGCAATGTTTGACATAAGTTCCTGTCTGACAAGAGCCAGTCCAGGAGCTGTGCATCATGACCCACTGTAGTATATTTTCCATGCATATAGGAAAATGCCTCTAGGCGCAGGTATGTTGGGCTTTCCTAAGCCCACTGGCCCCCAAAGCACAGCAGCTGCATTTGTTGTGTTTTAGGAAGTGTAGCATAGCCCAAGCAGATATTTCCAAGAAGATAAGTCACTCCCGTTTCTCCAGGATGGCACAGACCACTGCCTGTTAATCTTCACACAAACCCCACTACTCCAGACACTGCACGTTCTCCTACCATTTACACTAAGCATTTTAAAGGTCTTAAAATGGTACATGGTAGCTGTACATTTGTCACATATCTCCGGCAAAGTCCAACTCCCTTTGGTACTCTGAAGCCATCTGAATGGGCATCCACGGGAATGGACTATTATCACCATTAAATTTTGGAAAAATCTGAAACATTGTCTAAAACTGCTTTCCAAAGCAGATCGTGGACTGTGGTCCTCCACAAGGACCGCCTGGGGCCATGGCAGAGAGTTTTGGGTGCTCAGCAGCAGTGTGCCATGCCACCAAATCTCATTGTCCTCATCTGGCAAGGTGAGGGCCAAGATCTCCAAAGGGAAGTCAAAAAAATGCTCCTTGGACTTGTCCCATGGCAGGAAGGGATTTAGCAAGCAGTGACCCAGCATGGGACCCCCAAAGCCCTGGGACTGTTTGTGGCCACACTGATCTGACCTTTCCTGTAGCAAAAGGACCTTTAGAGCACTTGCTGATGAAGCCATGGCTGTCAGATGTGGTGGGTGCTCAGACTCTGCCTCAACAATGGCTAGCATGAAAATGGAGTAGGCCACATCTGTGTGCCTCCATGAGCTTTCTAATGCACTGTGTACAAGGCCTAAGTTAGATGAATAAACAAGATGAAGATGTTGAACCCTGAATCCATCACTTGGTGGCCAGTGAAAGTCTGTGTGGCAGTTAGGGGACTTGCAGACTTAGGCAAAATATCAATTATGAAGACAAGAGACTCTTTGTCAGTCCATCATTGAGAGTCACTCCTCAGAAGGGCAGTTTCTCACATGATGTGCTCCAAGATGAGAACTCATCTTTTCCCTGCATTTGTACAGCCTTGAGCACATGGGAGCACCAGTCCAGGATGAGCTCCTGCTCAGAAGTGAGCATGGCCTCTTGCTCTCCAGCCCTCCCAACCATCCTCAGTTGGCATCAACATATGGCTGGAAAAATAAAGTCATTTAAAGTCATTGCATATCCTAGGCTTTTTTCTCCTTTTAAGCTTGTCATGCTAATTTCTAGCCTCATGTGCCCTCACCAGCCATGAATCTTAGCTTAGAATCAAAGCATTTGCAACCAGGCTTTCTCAGGAGACGAAGCCATGTTTGCTACCAGAAGATTTCGGAGGCAACAAAGCACATGCACAGTTGTTGAAAGCCTGTTTCTCTGGGGCTTCTTCAAGCTAATCAAGGCAGGCACTGGTGCTCAGTTTGAGTCAAAAACAGCACAAACCAAACAACATGAAAAATCGCAAGAAGTTAGAGGTTCGAGGAGGGGCAGGTAATCAGGGACACAAAAAGTGAGGCCTTCAGCAGGAATGCTTAAAAAAAAAAATCAATATAACCCTTTAAGAGGAGGTCTTGGTTTGATTGCTGTTCTTTTGCATGAATAGCAATTACTGGGCCTGAGATGTGTGAAGTATCTCCTGTTATTACACTGCTGCGCTGCTGCCTGATGGGAGCTATCATGTTAAAGAGGATGATACTGAGTTGGGTGACCACACTTCTGAAAATTACCATTTTCCCCCCCTTTTGAGAATTCTCTATTCAGCATTAAAAACTTCAACAGGCTTGTTTAGGTCCAGTGGAGAGCGGAGCCAGATGCTGACCTCTTGCTGCTTGGCAGAGCATCACGGCCCTGCGTGGGGAAAGTGTGGGGTCAGCGGCGTAGCGGAGGAGCTGCCACGGCTGGTGGTGGGATGGGGTGTTTTTCCTTGAGTGTAGGATTTCTTGGCCTAGATCTCCTTTGCTTTGGTCCATAGCTGTACCAAGGGAGGACAAAAAAAAAAAAAAAAAAAAAAAAAAGATGATGTTTCTCATGGGGGTCACAGAGGAGAGTGCAGGAGGCACCCAACCCAAGAGCACACTAAACGTGCTATCCCTGTGACTGTGCAGCACTCAGGCTTTGCATTTGCAGCTCGCGTGGTGGCTGTCCCTGCAGTGCCACAAGGAGACTTGGGGAGCACTGTGACCACCCACGAGCAGTGCAGAGCCCAGGCTTGTGAGGCCCAATTCATGACAAAGCTCCAGCTGGAGCCTCAACTCCACATCCTTCAGAAGGAAAGCATGAAGAAGCAAAGGCCACATGGCTTTGCCCAGACAGGATCATGCTGAGATGCAGCAGCCTCATCCATGCACACCTAACGGCACTCTTGCTAGCAATATCAGGCCGTGGGGCAGCTGCTCTGCTAAGTGATAACACGCTGATTTGCACCAGCTGGCCAGCTGGTCCCCTCGCTCAAAGATCTTCCAAAATGCAGTGCTCACCCTGTGGAAATTTTATTAACGCTTCCACCAGACACCTCTAAGCTCCCTGTCCGTGGCCATGAACCAGCAGCGACACTTGCAGCCTAATAGCCCAGTGAAAAATTAATTTGCTCCTCCTGCAGTTCCTGGGAAGCGTGAGACCTGCAGAGCCCACCCCTTAGCACCTCCCCAGGGGGTTTCACCCCACGTGCTCCAGGAGCAATGCACATGGAGGAAACCTGTCTGCAACCTGGGGACAGACTCAGGGGCTCAGAGGCCCTAACAGCCCCCAGAATAACCTAAAATAAAAAGTGTATGATTTTTGACCCTCAACCGCAGCTGGTTAAAAACCGCAGTGGGTTTCTGTGGAAAGGGAAGTGCCGTCCTGCAAGGATTTGGGGTGAGAACACGAAGCGGGAGCCCACAGTGCTTCCTCCCTCGGCCCGTGGCCAGCAGAGTGCACTCAAAGACATCCTGAGCTCATGCAAACCTCTCCTGCTAATAAAATCCATCCTGTCTTTAATATGTAGCGGCTGTAGTGAGGAGCTACTGAAACTTAATTGTTTCCCCCTGCATTATGAAGAAGAATAGAGACACTCCGATGGGATTTTATTTTATTCAGGGAAATAAACTCAGTCTGATTGTGTTACTTTAAATAATTCCCAGGATTCATTTCCATAGTGCAACAGGGGCAACTTCACCAGCAGGAGTGTTGTGCATTAATATTTCCCTTTAACTTAACAAGAATTCACTTTTTTTTCCTGCTGATAAGGCACAAGACACTCATTATTTTTTGAATGTCAGCCTTATTGGAGTTATCTTTGTGCAGTGGCTGTTTGTAAAATAGCCGGGCTAACGTGAGGACTGCATTTTTAGCATTTTGCTTCTTATTGACAGGATGTCCAACTTCTCCCATTGCCTATAATTTGATGCTTGTGGTCACAATGTAGCCGATACATTGAGCAGCCCCATTTGTCACTGGTTAATTAAATGTGACCCGCTTCTTTCATGCCGTCCTTCCCTTCCACTCCGGGGAATCGCTGTTCACATGCCAGTCAGTGTTAGCGCAGCAGGGCAGAATATTATTTTGATTATTTGATACAATAGTGCCGCTTCTTGCATCCAAAACTCTGCGCGCGCTTAGGCACAAACAAGAACACACACGTCTTGCTGGTGCAACAACACTGCTCTTGGAGGAGGACAAAAGCAGGCAGTGGGATGTGTCTGCACACAGCGGGTGTAAGTTAATTTTGCTGGCCCATCGTGTGGGACTTGGTGCGTCGGTGTGGCGAGTAGGAGCGCTGGGTTTATGAGGATCTACGAGGGCATCTTCATGTCCTCCTGACCCAGGGTGATGGGGACCTTGAGGGGAGATGTTCTGCAGCTGAGTTATGGATTAACTAAATGTTCCCAGCTCTGGGGACACCGAGCATCCGCGTGGCTGCTCCTCCCTGCCGGCGGGTGGAGCGGATGGAAAAGGGCTGAGAGGCAGCCAGCCGTAGAGCAGCTCACAGCCGGGCGGATGGTTCTCTGCCAGATTGACACAGGCCCTGCAGGCGTCTGAAGGAAAACCAGCAGACCCGAGCAGGGCTTGTTTCAGCCACTCAGTGCAGGGACCCGGAGGGGAGTTTTTTCCATGGTGTGTCTGGTGCTTGCTGCACAGCACAGCCCTGCTCCTCTGCAAGGAAAATGCACTGTGGCTCCGGTTACCAGCCTGTTACTCGCAGTGGATCACAGATATGTAGGCATTCCTTCGCTCAGGCCAATTCTACCCACCTTGAGATACAGACATGGATCTAACTGGAGCATCCTCCACGTCACCATCACATCTCTAGGCCCAACTGCTGGTCCTTGGAGCCTCAGAAACCTTCCTCTCTTCGCAAGGATGATGAAGACCTCATGGGCACACAGCAAGCTGAGTTATCCGGGGAGCAAGCACACACACACACACAAATAAACCAATGTAATTTAGTTGCATAGAATTGCTGTTCTTGTTGTTTTCAAGTGTCCTGTGGCTCACTGAGCCCAGGGAGGCTCATGCGTCCTGTAGGTGGTACTAGCACATGTACACCACTACAGCTTGATGCACACGAAATCTTCAAGTGTGCACCAAAGTTTGAAGAACACAACAAAACTCTACTCCTATGGCAAGTATTAATGGTTTTCATTTACAGTCTCAATGTCTTTCTTTCAGAGACTGAAAAAGAACGAGTGATGCATTACAGAAGGAATGAAAAACCAGAGGGGCATCACCTCGATCTGAATTCTTTGTCCCAGGAGGGTAAACCTGAAGCCACACTGACAAGGCATCCCTCCCTTACAGTGCTATAAAACTGCCTGGGTGTGTACCGAGAGGTCTCCAGTCCCCCAAACAGCAAGTACATACCCACGCATCGCTGCTTCTCTCCTCCTGGACAGAGTCTGGCATGGCAAAGGTCTCAGGGAGCTCCCTCCCAGTACACCAAATACCACTGAAGCACTTAGGGAGATCAATTTGCTTCATTCTACTTTTTTTTTTTTTTTTTTTTTTTTTAATGGGATTAAGCGTTTTACTGAAAATCAGTGGGAAGCAGTATTTTGCTTGGGTTGCCTGGGTTGTGCTATGGCCCTAGGGAAGATGGACCTTAATCTACATTTTGCAGGACAGTGCTCAGTGGCAGGGCTCCCTCTGTGTAAGGCTGGAGGACAAGAGGGATGCACAGCACTGGCCACAGGGGCACTTCTGCAGCCATCCTTCAGGACCCAGAGCAATAACCCAGAAAGCAAATTTCAGCCATGAAGCAGCACCCAGACCACAAAGTGGCATTATCCTGGGGAGCGTGGGCACCAGAAGTGACAGCATTTGAACTGAACAAATGAGAAACCCACCAGGGAGAGAAAGCCCGAGGCAAACAATAACATTTAATTTGACCTTGGACCATCTCCCACCAGAGGCTCAAATCATTTCAGCCATGTAAATTCTTCAATGCCTGGAGGATTCTTCTCAATTCACACCAGTCCTGAGGAGCAGACCTAGCCTGAAATTAGGTAGTTTGCTATAATTTATAATAGTTCTGAGACTTAAACTGCACCAGTGAAGATAACAGGTGTGTCTAAAGGGTCCGTCACACTTAGTTATTTATCTAATAACTCCATCCCTTGGAGGTTTGGCCCTAAACATTGTTAAATGAGCCTGTTTCAATTTTCAGAACAAACTGTCTTATCAAGAGAGTGTGAACAGACACAAGCAGAAACGTCCAGAGGATGTGGGGCTACCACTTTGAACCGGCCTCAGGGGGTGGTTCACTTCCAGCATCCAACCTGAGGAAGGGAAAGCCTCGTGGATGTGGCAGCTGAACCCCATGGGCTGAGAATAGAGTAGGGCAGAGCCAGTGCAGCCGGAAGGATGAGCATTTGGTGTTGTGCTCTTCACTTGTTCCTCTGCAGGAATGGTGGGGGGATTTAGTGCCTGCGTCTGAGAGAAATGTAAAAATCCTGTAAAAGTGGAGGAACTCTCAGTACTCTGCAACCGCAGCAGCTGGAGATTTAACAAAAGTACCGGATAGTGCGATGCACAGGCAAAGCTAACAGCTGACTCTTACCTGGCTATGGGAGAGCAACGTTTTCACAGCAATACATGCTGTGAAATGTCTGTGTCGTGTGTAACAGTGAGGCTGGCACTGATTCCCCACATGCATTTCCAGCTCACACTGGTTGAACCCTTCCCACACCATTCGGCTTCACCCTCGGGGCTGCGGGTGGGTAAGGGCAGTGCTCCCACCTGCTCCACAAAGCCCCTTGCTGGGCACTGCGGATGCTTGCCCCAAACGTTCCATGTGCATGGGCTGCTCCCTGGGAAGCAAACAGCAGGGTGATGCCAAAAGGAGTGGTGGGCAATGCCGTGCAGCGGTGTGATTCCTGCTGAACCAGGGCTCCGATAGCACCACTGTGCCTGCTGCAGGCACCTGAGAAATGCTTTCCTGCCCCTTTCCGGGCTCTTCGTTCTAGGATGATTTGCTAGTTATGTATAATCTGTTCGCGCTCCAAACATGCTGTCCGTGCTATGGGCAGTCCCCAAATTCAGCAGAAATATGAGACCGAGTTAAATCAGTTAGTTTCACCGTGGTTTTGTTGGGTGTTGAAAATCTCCAGGCAGTGTGGCTGATGAGGAGGGGCTACAATAACACACACAACTCACTGACATCACCAAATTACTCAGAATCTTAATGCTACTTAACGGTCTTCTTCAGTCAAATCTCAATTATTTGTAGACTTACTCCCAACAATGACAGAGAAAATAATTTGCTTTTGTCTGGTGTTGGATGAAGTGAAAAAGGTGCTAAGAAAAGAGCTGAAACACTTCCTGCTTCTGAAATAAATGGCCGCTGAAGTGGTGGAAGCATTCATTTCCCAGAACTTTTGTTATTCGGGAAGTTAGCCTAATTCAGTTTGATTTATTTCATTTTATTTTATTTACTTTGCTTCCTCCTGCGACAGCAGAGGGGCCTGCAGCATGCACTCGTGCTGCGTGCAGCCACGCACCGCCTCGATATTGAGAAACGCAAATCAGCCCGCTGCAGGGAGCTTCGCAGACGGCTCCTCGATTCGGGGGCACGAAGAGCGCAGTCAGCTTTATTGACGTGGGGATGTTTTGCATCAGCCAGCACAGCAGCATTGCCAGCAAGGCAGCAATGGACCGTGCTCTGCCCCCAGACGAAATGCCTGCTCAGGTCAGCAGAGCCCCGGGTGCCCACCAAGGGGCTTCTCAGAGATGGACAAAGCTCCTGCTTTGCTCAGGGGACCCCAAGCAAGAGTCCAGGGGCTTGCACCAGGCTTGGCGTGGCTGTGCTGCTCCCCCATCTCCTCGGCTAATGGCCCAATCTGGCATGAAGTCTCCTCGTAGGCCTCTGGCAGCCGTTTGCCTTGCTGGGAGGTCCTCATGGCTTTGGGAACAGTCCCATGGCAGGGAGCAGGGGACAGCACTGAAACAGAACCTTGCTTTGGGGTTAGAGGTGACAGATGAGCTCGTGAACCTTTTTGGTGATACATGAAAGCTGGAGGGGATCTGCAGGTCAGAGGGGAGCATGTAGGCAGCCATCAAGGACCTCCCTGGTGACATGCCTTCCCTCTCAGAGCAAGGCAGGCCAGGGCTGATGGAGGCCTGGCCTCGGCAGCACCACAAGTGAGGGCAGCCGAGCTCCACCTGGAAGAACTGCTGGCTGCCCTCCTTCTCGGCACGTCTGATGTAAAACCACTTGAAATGACAAACACCAAGTGCTAACAGCACACAGTGAGAGGGGAGAGGTGAGGGTGACCAGGGGGTGAGTGGCACAGTGCTTGTTTCAGTCCCAGAGGGGGGCAAAGGGGCCTGGTGGCCAAGCACTTTGGGGACCAGCTCAGCCCCTGCCACCTGCCCATGGGGCTGCATCCTGCATTGCTCTGCTACCCAGCCCCAGTCCCCCAGGAGCAGCCCTGCTGCCGTTTGGTCTTGTAGAGAGCGATTTGAGACACTCAGCAAAACAGCTGGCTGGCAGCTCTGACTGGGCCAGTTATTTTAATTCCTCCTTTTTCCTTCAGCAATCTTCTATCTAGCACTATGGCTAGGTCTAGGTGTGAAGCTTGCCGCCATCAAACAGATCTTTGCACTAGTTATAACATCAAGAACAAGATACTTATAAAAAAACCGTGTCAGACGATACTATTCATATCACTTGGGTACTTAACCCACAGAGATTTAAGCGTCGGTTTAATTTCAGCCTCTGAGTTATTTCCACAAATTTCAGCTGCAGTGATTTTGTGGAAAGGTTTACTGGGTGCTTGGCCTCAGCAGCACCGCAGCCCGAGCTTCCAAGGAAGCGTGCCAGTGATGTGCTAACAAAATGCTGCGTCCCCTCTGACGGCTGCTCCGCAGGGTACGGCAGCGGCCAGTTAATGATCTCGGGCTTGAGGATCAAATATTGCATGTGTGTGGTGATGATCTCGGAGTTAATCGTAGAAGGGCTGGAAACTGGATGAGAAAGGACTGGTCCTTTTGGAGTTACCACTCTGTGACCCACAGCACAGCCAGCAAGGGACATGAGGGAGGTCCGGCCCCAGTGTCCCCAGTGAGACGGGGTAGGGTTGGGCCCTGAGCGGCTCCCACCAGGGCCTGCCGTGAAGAAAACACACGTTGTCCTCACAAGGTCACAACAGCTTCTGGAGCAAGCCCAGGCAAAACACTGGGGGTCTGTGGGCGGTAGGAGAAAGGAGACCGGGGGAGAAACAGCAGAAGAGGGGCAGAGACCTGGGTGCAGGTCTGGGCTGGGCGGGCCAAAGACCAGAAGTGGCAAAGCTGGTGCTTGGGGGACAGCTCTGCAGGCGCATGACAGCATGGAGAGGGCTGGAGGTTGGTGTCGGGTAGAGAAAAGAAAAAAGGCAGCTGATGGCTGCATGTAATCTACTGAAGGCCATACTGCGAGTATAACCTCTGTAGATCTACTGAGGCAGAATCCCCAAATTCTCCTTGCAATTGGAAGACAGGTAAAGATGAGGGTTTTCTACCTTCTGGAAATACCAGTGCTCCTGGATGGCCGGGCCTAATACGCTGAGCCTCCCTGGGGTCTGCCAAGGAGGGACTCCCCTCATGCCTGCGTCCTCATCACCGAGTGAGCCATGGCCGGGTCTTGGCAGTCCTTCGCCTCCTCTGGGTGAGTGGATCCTCTGCACCTGGAAGTCTTGGTGCAGGTGAAGCAGGAGGAAACCCTCACGGTGTTGCTGCCAGGTCCCACAGCCAAGTATGAAGCTGCTTGGTGATGGTCTGATGTTTGCTACAGTGCGTCACTGGAGCAAGGAAGCCATACTGATCTGGTGTCCTGCATAGAGCAACCTCTGCTGACACCCACGTGGGATTGGGCTGCACCCAAACAACCTGGCCTGAACTGTGGGTGCAGCTGGAGGCTCCCCTTGCATTTGCCAGTGTCGCTGTCTGCCTGCCTTACCAGCAAAGCAACAACAACACGGACTTCAGTGGGTGGCTACACACCAGGTTGGATCTCTGCAAGCCTCCCCAGCCTTCAACCAGTGCATGGAGAAGGGCTGTGCTCTTCCCACTTTCCACCTCCTGCCTTCTTACTGGGTGAGAAGAGGGAGCAGCCCCTGCTGGAACTGAAATCTGGCCCCTTTGTCCGGCAGCATATTTCTAAATGATGGCTTGGACTGCTGTGAGAGCAGGATGGATGCTACAGAGAGCAAGGCACTAGGTGATCTCAGAAGGGCAGTGCCAAGGATCTCTTCCCCTGGCACCAGCAGCCAGGAGAGCCCCATACACACTAGAAGAGCCCAAGCATTGTTAACACAGTCCCACCCCATGCCAGTGGGGTCACAAGAAACCCTGACAGCGCAATTGCTTCTTCCAGAGCACGTCACTTAGTCCTGGCCTTGAGCACCAACACTTAATTGATGCAGGCAGTGGAGGAAACTGAACGTAACTGCACATGGCCAGATCACTGCGCTTTGAGGCTGCAGGCTGAGCCCTGTGCATGGGTGTGTTAGTGTGATGGGGCAGATCCTGAACCTCCTTGCCCACATTAAGCCTGAATTGCCTTGGGTTCTCATGGTCTTGGTGTGATCTTTGTAGGGACCATGCCAGAAGAAGAGTGGACACTTCCCAACAAGACTTTGGTTTGCTCTGGTAAATGGAGGCAAAGAGAGACCTTCACCGCACCAGTCCCATGGGACCCTTAAACATACAGACATGCTCAGGCAGCTGGAGAAGGTGCTGGGACCAGTGGAATATTTCAGGGGCTTGATGGAGGCCAGGCACCAGCACTGGAGGGGGGTACGATGAGGTGGAAACCCTGCAGTGGGCAGCAGCTGGGTGTGCTCAGCCTCCCCCTGGAGCTTTGTCCTGGAGCTTTGACCTCTGGGCACACCAGGGTCTGGCACCCCTGGGCTGGTGACTGCCCTCATGCGCCTCGAGGACGCACGGAGCTGGGGAGTGCAGCGCTGCTGCTCCCGGGTCCCCAAAGGTGGTGTGGAGCAGAGTGGGACTGGGAGGATGCCCGGGGGTGCCCAGCCCGGGGGGTGCCCACCCGGGGGATGCCCATCCCGGGGCTCTTCCCAGGGCCGGCGGGGGATGCTCGGTACGGCGGCCGTGCCATCCTTTCTCCCCCCAGCGCATCCCGGCGCGGGGCGCACAGGCAGGGCGTGCTCAGGGCGCCCCGCACCGTCCGCAGCGCGCAGCGGGGCCCCGCGGGGAGCGCCAGGAGCGCGGGGGCGCTCAGCCCCGTTCAGCCCCGCTCCGCACCGCTCAGCCCCGCTCCGCACCGCCCCGCGCAGCCCCGCTGGGTGCGGAGCGCCGCCCTGCGCGCCCGGTGGCGGCGGCGGCGGAGCGGCGGGGACCCGGGAGGAGGAGGCGGCGGCGGAGAAGGAGGAGGAGGAGGAGGCGGAGGAAGGCGCGCAGCAGCGAGCCACGCAGCTTTGACGTCGCCGGGCTGCGGCTCCCCGGCTCCGGCTGCCGGCACGTAGAGCACAACGTGACGGCCCCCCGGCCGCCCTCCGCTCACACGCAGCGCTCCCGCACCGCACCCGCACCTCGCCATGGGCCCGGCCGCCGCTCCGCGGGCGCGCTGAGGGCTGCTGCGGGCGAGGAGAGGAGGAGAGCGGAGAGGAGCGGAGGAGAGGGACGGAGAGGAGAGGAGCGGAGCAGGGCAGGAGCGCGCAGCGCGGCGCCCACCCCGCGCCCCATGCGGGCCCCGAGGCGCTGCGATGGCATCTGATGGCCGCGGGGCGCAGGCGGCTGCGGCGGCCCCGGGAGGCTCTCGGCGGCCCCGGGAAGCGGCGGCGGCCCCGGGAGGCGCCCTGAGGGGGCTGCCGCTCTGAGGGGGGCTCGCCCCGCGCCCCCCGCTGCGCAGGAGGAGGAGGAGGAGGAGGAGGCGAGGCGGAGGAGGAGGAGAGGAGGAGGAGGAGGAGGAGGACCGGAGCGGTGCCCGCCGCCTGCCCCCGCCGCCCTGCCTGCGCGGGCGTGCGCGGCTCGGCCGCAGCGGAGCGCGGGGCTCCGGTGGGCGCTGCTGTGCGCTGCTTCCCCAGCCCTCCCCAGCGCCCCCCCATCCGGCGGGCTGGCTATGTGGATGCTCACGTGAAGATGGATGTGGCCATCGGGCTGCTGGGGCTGCTGACGGTTCTGCTGGAGGGCAGCTCCGGGCAGGGGGTGTACGGTGAGTGCGGGGCCGCGCCGTGACCTTGTCGCGATTGTCGCCGAGCTCGGTGGGGGGGGTGTCGGAGACGTCTATAAGGGGGTCCCCAGCGGCCGCGGGGGCGGCGGGGCCCCGCTGAGCTCCGCGGGAGGCGGCGGAGGCAGCGGCGTTGCCATGAGACGGCGGCACCGTGCGGCGAGAGCCGGGCCGGGGGCGCTTGGGGAAGGGGGGGACCGGGGGGCGCCGCACTTGTTGGTGCCGGGGGGCGAGCCGCAAACTTGCCGGTGCTCCGCCTAGGGGGTCGACCCCCCCACCCCGCACCCTGCCGTTTTCCCCCCGGGCGGTGACGTGCAGATCAAGCGGGGCGCGGGGGGGGGGGATGCGCAGAGCCGGCCCGGGGCGCCCCCTGCCCCGCTGCCAGCGCCGGCCCATGGGGGGGCGCAGCCGGGCTGGGCGGCTGCGGGGGGTCGTGTATGGATCTGTGTGCCCCCCCCCTCGGCCCGCCGGGCTGGCCCCGTTCGGGAGAAGCATCCCCCGGTTGGGGCTGGGGGCGGCCGGGGGGAGCCGCCCGGTGCGCGGCCCCCAGTCCCAGCCCGGGTTATGTAAGCGGCGGTGCGGGGAGCCCACGGCTGCGGCTCGGAAGGCACCGTGCGACACCCGCACCCCCTGCCCGTGAGCCCCTCACCGCGCCCAAACGCCTGCTGCCCACCCTGGTCGAGCTGTGCTTTCTGCCCACCCCCCTCCGCTTTTATTTTTTTTTTTTTGAATTTTCCAAATTTCGGTGGGGTTGAGGATGGCTGCTGGCGAGGGGCAGCTCGCAGCGCCGGGGCTCGCTGCCTCCCCCGGCACACAGGCACGGATTGCTGGAGGCGCTGGAGCAGCAATGCCGCGGGTAGGAGAGGGCTTGTTGGGGCAGCGCTGCTCCGTGGGGGCCTGCAGGAAAGGGGGCTCCTGCCCCGGACACATCGAAGCCCAGCGGGGCTGTGGGGAGACTTTTTCCGGCGCTGCTGCGTTTCCATCCTGCACGCCTTGCTTCGGTTGGGGACGGTGGGTGAAGGGCTGGTGGGAGGGTGGGGGGCAGTGCTGTGAGGTCAGGCGTGCTGCCTTTGAACCTGCTTGGTGTGAATTTGTGTTCCCTCCGTGATCCCCACCAGGGTCGTGGTGATAAGGGGCGCTTGGAAGGTGGAGCCCGGAGGTGCAATAGCAGAAGCGAGCCCTGGCTTGGGCAAGGGAAGCTGCTTAGCTGCTTTGGCAAAACAGGCTGGTCTACCCGAACAAGTGTCGCGTCCCTTATTGAAGACCCCAAGCTGTGTCTGTGCCTGGTTTGGGCCCGGCTGGGACGTGCTGCCCACGCTCTGCCCGGCTGCTCCGGGGCTCCACGAGCTGGGGCTGCCGCTGCGGGAGGCGGGGAGCAGCCCCGGCACCGCTGTGTGCGCGGCCGCCCCGAGCAGCAGCCCTCGAGAGCTGGCTGGGGCCTCTCTGTATTGAAACGCGAACCAAAGGGAAGGCGTTTCTATCCCTAGCTCGTACAGAAACGGAATTAGCATCCCCTGATGTCCAGCTGGATGTTTCCCCGTAAACTTTCTGCAGTTGCTTCTGAATAGTAAAGCTGTGGTTAAAATTCGGCTGCTTTTACCGAGGAACCTGAGGGAGAATTGACACGCTGAAACCAGGGGCAGTGTCCCGAGGCTGCTCAGCGGGTCAGCGATGGAGCCAGGGCAGGCACAGCTCCGGCCACGTCCCCTGCTTCTGCCTCTTCAGGGGCTGGGGGGGAGCAGAGCTGCTGAAATCCCCGGCGAGGCTTCCAGCTCCTCAGCTCTGCTTCGCCCAGCTTGTTTTCTTGGCCAAATAAGCTTCAGAAAAGCCCAAGTGCTGTATGCACTTTTCCTCCCGTTTTAAATTATGCATGACTTGCATGGTTAATAAAGCAGAAAACATAAGTGTTCGGAACATGATGGTTATCCTTTCACCAAACTTCAAGTTACAAGAGAATAAATGCCTAAATGAGAAGGCCGACGTGGGCACAGAGTGTTTTTAAGCAGATAAGTGGCATCTCATCAAAGGTGTGGGAGTTCTGTGAGACTGGAGAGCCGATCTCCCCGGTGCCGAGCTGCCCTGCCTGGGAGCTCACCGGGTGCTGGGTTCAGATGCCGACACGCGGTGTCCCCGGGGTCCCCGAGCACTGCCACTGCCCTGGGGGGACATATGGGGTCCTTGGGGAGCAGGATGGATGCCGATGGTGCTGCTGGAGTGACGGATTGGCACGGGGCCCTGCGGGGAGTGATTGCTTCCCGCATCACAGCCGGCACCTTCCGACTCCGGGATGCTGCTCCCAAAGGCACGGGTTGCCATAGGAATGGGGGAGCCGTGGCCGGGTGGCCCCCCCGAGCAGCCCCCGCTGCAGCACGGCTTCCCCTGGGCCCCCACCCCTTGCAGAGCTTTTCATCATTTTCCCATGACTTTGCCTGCTTTTCTTCCTGGTGCAGGAACTGAGCAGGGCAGGTTCTGTAAAACCCGGGCGTGTCGTAGTGTGGGCAGTGTCCGTCCGTCCATGCACCCCTCGCTGGGCGCTGTCACAGCTCCTGGACTGGACAGGGCAGAACACCCCACCTGCAGGTGTGGATAGCATTAGGACAGCTGTCAATGCCTCCTGGAGGCAAAAGATCCCAAAGGCAGTGAGCATCCACGGTGCTCCCCGGGGCTCTGCCCCACGCCGGGCTGTGGGGTGGATGTGCACGGTGCTGGAAGGGGCTGTGGCTATGGGAAGGACCCGGCTTCTCTCTGCGAGGTGATGTGGAAGCATAGGTATTTATTGCGTTAAATGTCAGCCAGGCTGTCCTGCTTCCTCGTGCCAATCTGGAGCTGTTACCCAGCAGCGTCGATTTTTAGGGAATTTGTGTGTTTTGTAAGGAAGCAGGTTTAGGAACTGGGAAACCAAAACTCGGAGCTGAGCCTTCCCTGCCCACCGGCAGCTTGCTGCGGTCTGAAGGGCTCTGCGTGTGCGTGGGGAGGGCACACAGGGTCACACGGGGCCAGGGAAAGGTCTCCCGGTCCCTCCGGCTGCTGCTTCCTAACGAGGATGATTATTTGGTGGTGCTCTCGGCTCCTGGGGGATTAAGCAGCGGGGTGGGCAGTGCCTGCTGCTGCCCTCTCCTTTCCCTCACCCTCCACGCTCCGACAAGTGGATTGGGAGGGTGAAAGAAGGCAGGGAGGGAAAAAAGGAGAAGAAAGCAGTTAAAGCAGGAGCATTTTCCCCGCCGGTTGGTCGGTCCTGCCGGCGAGGGCAGCGACTGGGTCAGCAGCCCCAGATGTCACCAGCGGCGTGGGGACAGGGGGCATTTCCGCGGCGCTGCCCGGCTCGGCCGGCCGTGAATGGGGTCGTTGTGTGGGCCGCCCGAAGCCCGCACAATCCGGGACATTGTGCCAGGGAAGCGCGGCAGCCCCGGGAACAGGGGAGGAATTATGCGGTGCCGCAGGGGCCGGCGTTTCTGAGCAGCTGGGCGCTCCTGGCTGCCGGCTCCGGGAGGTTTTGCAGGAGCCAAGCGAGCGGTGAGAGCGTTAACTCTTCCCTGAGCCCCGGGGAGGAATCTCCTCCGTCCTCGCACGCTGCAGATGTTTACACTGGGATTTTGGGGCCGAGATGGGCTGAAAGGAACGGCGGATCCAAGGCAAACCTTGGAGATGGGGAACTGTGGTCGTGCTCCCCTTGCTGGCACCTGAGCTGTCGGGACTGAAGCTGTGCCCACATCGTGGCCGTGCTGCAGGTAAGGGGCCGGGCGCACACCTGGGGCTCTGCTTTTGTCCTGGGATGCAACAAATTGGGGTCTACGGGTGCACATGGATAGAGGAGTAAAAATGCTCCATAGCAAATGCGTGCATTTATATCGGCAATGGAGATTGAGCCGCACTGGGCCTGACTCCAGGTGTGTCCAGGGCTCCAGTGGAGAAATTTCTGTCAGGTTTTTTGTGTCCCAGGGTGTGTGACAGCCCCAAACAAGCCCCTGGCATGCAGCGAGTTGTCTCTGTGCTGTGCTGGATGGCATCTCTGCTTCTCGCCCTCCCGGGAGCAGCTGATGCTCTTGGCACATTGGTCAGAACGTTACCTTTGAGTCCGTGCAAGGGAGATTTGGAAGAAAGCTGGTGGCAAGGAAACAGTCTTTAAGCAAATAAACCAAATGCTCTCCTGGCTCGGAAGAGCAAAATCCAGTTTAATTAGAAGCAGAAAGATGGAGTGCTGGGGAGGAAGGAAGCAGACGAATGATTACAGCTCAGGTTGGTGCCACTCAGCCTCCTCAACGTTTTCTGGGTCCTCCTTTGGGTAAGGGATGATCTGCTCTCTCCACATGCATTGCGGTGCCAGCCTCTATAGGCACACATATCTACATGCACCCTGCCTAAATAGGGCAGCAAGCGGAGGGTGGTCGCCGCGCTGCTCCCAGCCAGGGCTTTTGGGAAGGAGGACGGCCCTGGGAGGCAGGGAGCAGGCTGGTAGCCAAGCTGGGAGCTGCCTCCTCCCGTTGGTGCCCCTCTCATCCCTGAAAGGCCGAAGGAGCACGTGGCTGCCTCAAACCTTGCCGGCCCGCATCGCTCTTGGCAGTGTTCGGCTGGGTGTTGGCACCCCATTGTCCCCGTTGCTCGTTGCCAGCACCACCGGGTACTGGGAAGGTTTGTGCAGCTCTTGTGAGGAGGGACTGGAGATGCTCCGGGCGTTAAGGTGCTTGAGACCGACCGAGGCAGTTAGAAAAGGAGATAATGGAGATAAACGCACGGGGTAATTAGCTCAGGAAGGACGAGGCAGGCGTGGTGAAGCGGCTCCAAGCAGCCACCTAAGGTGCTGGAGGAGCCAGCTGCAATCATCTGGAGTTAGCAAAGCCCACGGTGGAAATAAAGCTTAGGGTTTTTAACAGCTGGGGTAATTAGCTGCTGGAGCAGCTCAGCGAGAGGTGCACTGGGCTCCCTGATGTCGAACGTCCCTAATGTACAGTCAGATGTTTCTGCTTCAACCGGTGAGCTTAACACAGGTGGGAAGCGCTGGGGGAAATCTCTGGCTGGCGGATGTGTGGGAGGTCAGCGCCGGTGAGACCCGCTATTTTTCCTGGCGCCAAGCTTGAAGAACAAGTTACTCTATTTTTGAATATATCAAAGCGATGATCAGAGCAATATGTGTTACTTAGCGAATGGCCTGGACTTTAATTACATTATTAAGACGTTACATGATTAAAACACTGCGCGCCCTTCAGAGAGCAGTGCGTGGAACGTGCTGGGGGTAGCTCAGCGTGGGAAGGGGAGGGATGGGATCCGGGACAGGAGGGCCCCCTCTGCTCGTGCCTGTGCTGGTGACACCCACAGCATCACTCTGCTCTCCCTGGGCTCTCTGCCTTGGTTCAGGGTGCTCGCCCTGATCCAGCCATGGCAGGCATTGTCCTGGTGGCTGCAGGCAGCTTTTGGCAGGCAGCCCCCACGTGCCGGCACCCCTGTGCTGCTGGCACCACACCGCACGTTGGGATTTCATCTTCGGCTGTTTTTGTCGCTGGGGCCGGTGCCTGCTTGCATGGCTGTGGCAGCCGGAAAGGCTTTGCCATCACCTTGAACGCGAAGCTGCTGAGACTTTCATTGCTGGCATCGCTCCCTGACTGGTTCTGGCTTGTGGGCTACAAGGGATCAGAGGGGGAGGGAGGTGAAAGCCCTGCAGTGAGCCAACCAAGGAGCACCCATCCGGCCATTCAGTGGGGGTGCTGTGATGCTTAATTCAGGTCTGGACACGGGCAGGAGCCGTGTCTGCTCCTCCTGCACTGGGCAAGGTGCTCTGCAGCACTGCTGCTGACAGCGTCCTTGGGTACACACAGCAGTTATTGCAATTAATTCCTGGGTTAACGTCCCACTTCCCTGTCTTGTTTCTCAAAGTCGAGTTAAACCTTTTTGGTGCAGTTCTTGTTTTATGGATATTTGAGCCTGGGGAAGTTTAATGGTGAACTTGGAAGTGTGTCCCTACTGGAGAGATGACACAACATAAGACGTTAGTGGAGCTGTGATGCTTGCAGGCCTCCACAAGCAGTCTGGGAGGAAGTTTTTAGAAAAATAGTGATTTTAGGTATCTCTTGGTGCAATTTCTTGAGAAGTTTCTTTACTGCCTCCATGTCGTGATGGTCAGTGCCTCTGCAGGAGTTAGGCAACTTTGCTCCACTAGGGCAGCAAAAGACCCTGATCTTGCTGGGATGGGGAACCTGGATTTCCACTTCCCTGGTCCCCCCCTGCTTTCCTGAAATCTTTCAGGTCTGATGGGAGCCTGACAGGCTCCCAGGTCCCTCCTGCCACCGTCCCACTTTTTTAAGCCGCCGTCATCGCATCTCCATGGACTTGTGCTCTGGTTTTCTCCCAGGCCCGGTGTTGTCCTTTCCTGTTACGCCCGCGATGATCTGCGGAGCTACCTTGACACAGTTGTACAATAACCTACTTCTGGGGAATAGAAATTCAGCTCAAGTGCTCCTTCTGCAGTGGCGTGTGGTCACCCTTTGTTCCTGGGATTAAGATTACGTGATGGCTGAGCACAACTGCATGGATGTGGCAGCTGAAGTTGTTCTTTCCAATTGCTTGATCATTTGCACACTACTTCGCTCCAGCTCTTTAAATGCTGACCTGAGCATTTCACTAGCATTGTACATGGGTCGGTCAGAAAAGCACATGCTGGGGTCGTGTATTTCAGGTGGAACCATGCCATCAGAGCAGCATTTGGGGCAGGGGGGGCTCAGGAGGCCTGCTTCAACCCAGACCCCACCATCGGGTCAGGCTGCTCAGGGCCTTACTGCTTTGAACATCTCTGCAGAGGCCCATCCGCACCACTCCAGGGCCTCGTCGCAGTGTTTGAGCAAGCCCCTTGTGAAACTCCTGTGCCCTGTACCCAGTAAGAAGCTCCCGTCCTGCAGCGTGGGCCTGTTGGTGTGGCCATTAAGCTTTGCAGCCTTCTCCGGGGCCATGCAGGTGGTGTGTAGTGACACTGGACGGCATCTGCACATTCCCTCCTGCAGGCTGGACGTCCCGAGCCTTGCTGCCTGGGCTCCTGCTGCTGCAGCCCAGGACGTGGTAGGTTTTATCACCGCCGGGCCTTTTCTCTAGAGGTGCTTTCTCAGCCTGTCCTGTCCTGTGGGTTCCTTTATCCAAGCTGCATGGCTTTGCTTTTGTCTGTGCTGAAATTCAGGAGGTTTTTCTCAGCCTGTTTCACCAGCCTGTGGGGCTCCTGCTACTTTTTATTTTTTTTTTATTTATTTTTTAATTATTATTATTATTTTTACTTTATTTATTTTATTATTTATTATTTGTTTTATTATTTTTATTTTATTTTATTATTATTTTTTCCCTGTCCCTTCCCTGTATGTGCCAAAGTGCCCTGAGCACCTCCCCTGGAAAGAGGCGACCCTCTGAGCACAAAGGGACCGAGCTCCCCAGGCTGGGAATGGTGGAAGAAGCACTTCAACTGCTCACGAACCCCATGAAGAAGACACATCTCGGAGCACCTCGGGGGCTCCTGAAGCCGGCAGCTGAGGAGCACAGGGGTGTTTTGGTGGCAGGTTTTCCCCCTGAACGCCTGGCTCCGCAGCGCGCTGCTGTCAAACCGAACATCCTTGTGGACGCAGCCGCAGCACGATGGTTGCTCAAACCAAATGTGCTTGATGGGCGTGAAGCAATGGAGAGAACTGGGGCAATTCGTGGGCTGTGGCTGGACTAAGTCAGCCGTTTGGAGAGGTGAGCCCGTCTGCTGGACTGCTTAAATAAATGTCATTGAGATAATGTCTACAGCAACAATGCACACCCTTTGTCCAGCCCCTCCGGCCTTAACGGTCCTTTATCTTGTAAATGCGACCCCTTAGGAAAAGGGGTTGCAGTCGACAGTGGTATTTAATAAAATAAGTGGCTAGGTACCTGAGAACATAAAGGATTTGCCCAAGAGCCATTTATTGCCTGCTGGGAGGGCTGAAGGAACTGGATGATGCCTCTGGCTGCCCACCTGATAAGGGAATGGTTTTCTGGAGGCGGAGGCACTTGGCTCCTTGGGGTGTTGGATTGTTTGGTTTTCATTTTTTTTTTTTTAATTTTAATTTTTAATTTATTTTTATTTTTAATTATGTTGATGGGATGCAAAGCACTAGGGCAGCAATCATTGCTCTGCAAAGGTCAGTAGCTGTTCTGGCACAAGCTTTGCCCCAGCGTTCAGCCTCCTCAAGCGATGCTGCAAAGTCCCCATTCCTTGCAAACCTGCTGCACTTCCTCCAGCAGAGATGCAGACATGGGGGAAACACCACAAATCGTGCAGCTGGCACCATGCAGGCACTGAGCTGCCACTTACAGCTTGGGATTTCAGCATCCCCCCCAGATCCCTGCCACTGGTGCTGGGGAGAACTTTGTGCATCAGCCACCTCCCTCAGCCTCCCCCCAGGTTTTGCAAAGCCTCACTGTGAGCTGCCCAGGCACAAAGCTGCCGATGCAGAGTGGGTCGTGGAGCTGTTTCCAAGGGGCACGTCTGCAGCCCCCAGCTGTAATTACTTGTGGTCATTACTTAAAGCGAGGCCAGGCTGCTCCTTCTCTTTTCTTCCCATGGGGGCTGTGAGCAGGCTTGGAGTGAGCTGGCAAAGCTCAGGTGCTGCAGTTGTTCTCCTCTTCCAAATGTGAGTTTTTCCTATTTTTTTCCTCTTCTTTCGTTGAAGTCATTCCTCCTGTGTAGTGGAAGGAAAAAGTGCTGGGGAGCAGCCAGTACATTCCATGCTGCGCTGTACGGGTGGGTTGAGATGTGGCTGGGGAGGTGGATTCTTGGTTGTGCTGCTTGGTTCTTCTGTGGGCTCTTGAACAAAGCTCCCGGAGCTGCTTTGTGGGTCTGTGCAGATGCCCCGGTCCCTGCACTGTGCCTGTGCCTTCAGGTCTGATCTGCCCTGTGCTTGTGTGGGTTATCCTCTGTGGTGTTTGACTGAGTCCTGGCAAGGAGGAGATGAAAACGTGTCTTTAAGGAGAGGTGGCTTTTGGGGATCTGCCTGGACTCAGCTCACTGAGCTCAGACCTGGGGCAAGGAGAAGTGTGTGTCTTCTGTAATTTCTGAGGGCTGCCAGAGCTACCCCAGGTGGTCTGTGCGTTTCCGGAGTGGAAATGTGCCGGAGATTGTTTTGACTTGTGGCTTTTTTTACCTGCACGAATGCTTTCACATCAAGCCAAACGGAGTTCTGAAATAGGCATCTCGCACCGGAAAACTTGAACTGTTTCACTTAGAAAATGTCAAAACATTTAAATGTTTTCCAATTATTCAAAAAATGCTGTCAGGAATTTGTGGGATGTGTCAGGCTTTGGGATTTACATTTTTCGGTGAGGAAAAAGGTTTGTGTGGGGGAGGGAGGAAGAAGCGTCCTACCTGAGCTTGTGTAGTGGTGAGCCACGGCTGGTGTGCTGTGTCCCACATCTAAGGGCAATGGGAACCGAGCTGATCTCCAACCATATGCAAAAAAAAAACACCCCTTTTTAAAGTAATTTCTCATTTCTGAATGTCTGTACATGTACTGTTGTATTGACATGTGAAGTGACCTGTTTTAGGTGAGTAATTCTCTTTTAACTACCAGGCTGCTCTTGCAGGTAGAGGTGGGGTCTGATTCATGGCACCAGCTAGGTTTTGCATAGCCCACAGGGTCCTGCCGTATCGCAGCACCAATTAATTGATTATCAGTTAATCCATGGTACGTGGCTGTGAATGCTAATGGAGATGTTGGGTGAGTAACTGCTTGTGGTGACCCTTCATGTTCAGGAGAAAATGGGATTAACGTGGACAAGTGATCGCTTCCCATGTTCATAGGGTATAACTTAACGTGTGTTGGCATTGCTGCCTTCTTTGTGACCATTTTGTGATCATTCAGTGGATGCCAGCCCCTCAGCAGGTGCTTCCATGCAGGATCTGCTTTGTCACCTGTGGTCAGCAGGGCCAGAGCCGTTCACCTGGGAGCTGTGAGTGCTCATCTTCCTCTGGTGGGCAGAAGCTCTCACATGTCTAATTAGCTTAGTGCATGTGTTTTGCTTTATAGGAAAGCTTAACTTTACCTCGGGCTCCTGAACAAAAAAAGACTTCACTACTGAGGTTCAATATTCTCATAACGGGAACGCTTTGTTGCCCACAGCTACTCTGTGCTCAAATAAGGAGAGTCCTCAAACTGCAGGGGCTTTTAAAATGTAAAACCAATACCCTGCAACTAAACTGTCTTACTAATGGGCTCTCCTCCCACCCAGCACTCGTGGGAACCCCCTGGGAGCCTTCTCCCTGGTGTAACATGAGTTGGAGAGGAGGGAGTGGGCTGTCTGGGTATCTGTGCTATGGGGGTTGTGGAAGGGGTGCACAAGCTGAGGTCAAGTTAGAAATGAGTGTGTTGAACTAAGGAAGGTGTGTAAACCCATCCCTGCCTTGCTTATCAGGCAAGGTCTGGACTCCTTCACCCCCAGGTGGTTCTGGATGCCTGCTGCAGCAGCTGGGGGATCAGTCGCACTCCACCATTGAGAGGTGCACAGCTGTAGCTGATACAGGAGTAAGTTAAATCCTAACAGTCAGGGTTGGTGTTAAACCTGCTCCACAAACTGGCTGTGCTGTGAAACATGGCCAGGCAGGGACTTGTCTGGCACTGTCCCAATTTAAACCCTAGGTTGTTCTTAGGCCTTGTGTTTCAAAGGGGTTAAAAGTATCTTTAACTACTCAGCCTTGGTACTCTTGGGTACCTGCCTTCTAGATATGTCTCTGGCGTTGGATGTTCCTTGTTCAGTCACACTAAAAGTATGTGGTTTTGCTGGTGGAGCAAGTGACATGTGATAGATAATGGGGGTGAGCTTGTGGGGTTTTTAGAAGTGATTTATTAGGCTCTTGCAGCTGTGGATCCCTGATTTCAGTAAATGCAAGATGTTGATTAGAAAAGCTGTTGTGCTTATTGTGCACACAGGGCTTACTCTGGCCAATTCTTATGTCACTGGCTTTGAGGAGGTGGCTGTGCTGTGTTGTGAAGCGTGCAGTGCCTGCCAGCTGTGGTCCTGCTGTGTAACGTGGTGCTCAGCTCCTGGGGTTTGTGCTGAGCCCAGGCAGAGCTCGGTGCTGCTGTGAGGACTGCAGACTAGAGGCCCCCATGTTATTTCAGCAAGACCTTTATTCTTTTCTCTGCCTCCCGTCTTGGCCATACATCAAACTCCATCCTTGAGCTACCTGGTGGCCCTTTGTGTGCTCAGCACCAGAGCCTTAACCTGTGCTGCCCAAGGAGCTTGCTTGTGGCGTACCACCAGCACAACATGCGGCTGAGATGATGCTGTCTGGTGTGCTAGAGAAGTTTGGACTTGTAACAACTTGAAATCACTGAAGGAAAAACAAAATCATATGCGGGATTAAGATGGCTTTGGCACTGATTTTTCTCAATTACAATTTCAAGTTTACAGCTGCTCACTTATGGCAGGAAATGCATTTTACCACTTAAGAGCGTGGTTGTCATTAACTTCCTAATTGCAAGACTGTTATTACTCATTAAAATGTTAATAAAATCTACCTAAAGTGCTGGGGTTTAAAGCAGAACTCTTGAGAGCTGTTGCTGAACCTGGTGCTTTAACGGACTGGACTCCTGCTTGTGCCTGGACCTTAGTGCAGGGCGTGCTGTGGATGTGCCCTCAGAGGTCTCCATCCTTGGGTGGCCCTGGGCAGGGGGAGCACCCAGTCCTGGAGAACTTGGATGCCTGCAAGGAAGCCAGCTTACTGATCTAAAAGCCACTCGGAGTGTGACGCACAGGTCAGTGTAGGTGGGGAGACCATGAGAGAGATGGAAGTGGAGAGATGTGCAAGTAACAGGCTTTGGTGGGGGCAGAGAAACAGCTGAGTGGCTTTGAGGCAAATTTACTTGGCCTGCAGAGCCTTCAGGGTGGTGCTGTGCTGTTTGTGCATCACCTGTCACAGGGGGATCACAGCTCCTGGCAGGATTTCCGAGCCTTTAGTGCAATGTAAATAATTAGCATGTCCTTATGAAGCAGCCACGGGAGTGTTTAGTGTGTGTGGGACAAAAGTAGAAATATTAATTAGCGTAAGAAGCACTAAATGATCGCCTTACTCTCTCAAAACTGTGACCAATGTAGTAGATCTGACATCTGCAGCCCATTTACTGGAAGGTTGGGAGTTAAGGCAGGCTTTTGAGGCTTGTCAGCCTGTCCTTTTTAAACAGGAAGGTGAAAATGAGGTTTGCAGAGGAAAGAAGTGGGAATCAAAGGAAGGATGGTGATGGCTTTCAGAATTGTCTTGGAGTATCTCCTAGGTACATCAAAGAAATGCAGAGCAAGTCCTCAAAAACTCTCAATGGAGTGAGAAGTGGGAAAGGAGGGAGCAGTCTGGGCATCTGATTCGGGTGCTGGGGGGTTAGTGCTAAGCACATGCTCTAATTAGTTTATTGAAAAGGACTTTCTCATGCTCTTCCAGGGAAAATCCTGCTATTGACATGTGCTGACAGTGGAAATGGTTCTCCTGAATCACTCTGCATTGGAAAAGCCCCTCTTACAACTTCTGAGCACCTCTGTTATATGTGTTGACTGTGGCAGTCTTGTGCCTTAGTGGTACGGTAATGTAATAAATCAGCGTGGGCTGGGTAGAATATGGGGGATAAGGAAAGCAGCCCAGAAACAGCAGTGCTAAGCTTTCAGATATTGAAAGAGTTATGAAATGATGAAACCCAAATAAACCTAAATGTAATGCTGTCCTGTTGCAGACGTTTAAGTATTGTGTTCCCTGGGGGATGAGCACATCTCTTATCCCTGCGACAGGGGGAGTTAACGTGGGTCAGGGGCATCAATTCAGAAAATAGTCATCTTCTGGGTTTGCTTGTGTGTTTTCATTTTAAGATGAATCCTCAAGTTCATCTCTCCTTTAGTCTGAGCCTGGTTTCTGTGAGTACCAGCTTTTCTGCAAGCATTTCAGGGCTGTTGTGTTGCATTGATTCATTTTGTTCTCTAGCCTGGCACAGGCTTATGCTCCTGTGCCATGCCCAGCTGAAATATCCCCTAGATTTCTCACGCTGCAGGAATTGCAGTGGTTTTTGGAAGAACCTGGTTCAGCCCTCTGACTTAAAGAAAATTGCGTTTTTCTTCCTGGTGCAGTTGCCAATGAAAGCTTTCAGGGCAGAAATATGTCCTAACCTGCCAGGTAGTAGCAAATGTAGAGGCCTCCAGAGCATCGTGATCTTCTTGTGAGTGTGCGAGGAGGCACAGACCAATGCAGTGCTTAGGTTTGGATGGAAAGCAGCACTTTGGGTTTTAGCACAGTTGTGGCTAGGTGATTTATTAGCTCAGTGTCCTAGGAAAATGAGGCTTACTCAGCCATGCTGCCTGTTCCTCACTGCTGGCTCACGGAGCTGGAAAGCTCTGACTCAGCTGGTGGTTTCCCCTAAGCACACAAACCTCAAAATGCCCAGTGTCCTCCTGCGCCAGGATCTCCTTTCTGCATAGGTACGCGTGCGCCTGGCTGCTTTGGATATTAATGACAGTGACAGGTTGTAATAAAAGACATTTGAATCTGTACTTCATCCAGAGACCATGGTTCATGGGAGCTGTGGGAGAAGGCCACTGCACACTTTAGTTGGCCATGCTATTACAGTAATTCTGGCTAGACCTGATTTCGCTAAAAGCTGTGTTTCTTCTGCCGAAACTGAGTATGCTTTAAGTTGTCATCCCCACCTGCATGAGGGGATGGTCAGTGGTCTCCTCATGTCTTTTTAGAAGCTAGTGATCCTTTCAGTGAGAGTTGCTACAATATGTTTAAAAGCTCTTAAAATGCTAGAAAGACTTTAAAAAAAAAAAATAAAAATGTATAGATGCTACTTTAAAAAGCGTTGCTGTGCTTTGGTATCGTGAGGGTCTTGATGGAGGCAGAGGCATGGCAGGAGTTTCTCATGGCTTTCTCATGTTCTCTGCCCTGTCCAGTGTGCTGAAATACCTTGTTTGTCTTTAACCTGGGTGTCTTCAGAGGCATTTGCAATGAGTCCTCACAAATAGCTGTTCTGGACGAACTGAGGAGACCCGAATTACAGGGCAAGAGTGAAAATGTGGGTGGAAGCATCCCCACATGGGTCCCCTACGTCGTTGCTCCCTGCAAAATGTGTTGCTACCCCGTTACCTCTCCCTTACCACCAGCAATAGTCATGTGCAGTGCTTGGCCTTCTGTTAGTGCTCTGAACTGGTTGTGGGTGGCAGCTCGGGTGCTGAGGGCTGCAGGGAGCACACCTGGGCACTTGCTCAGCATCACGGGCAGGATTTGTTCCCTGTGCCAGCATGGGGCTGTTCCAGACACAGACCTGGGCAGGATGTGGCACAATAAAGCGGTGCCAGCACTGAGAGAAGCTGGAGCTGTTAATTTTGCCTCAGGTATGTTGGTAGTTACCGCTCGTGAAGGGGGAGAAAGTGATTTGTAGCTTATTTGGGAAGTGTAGCTCCGATTGGAAGGGCTCAGTACCCTTCTGGAAACAAATGAGGGTGTGAACTTGTGGAAAACACTTCTGCGTTTGCAGATATAAAGTACCGAGAGCTGTCTCTGAGGTTTATTATTAATTAGGGCTGTTGCAACGAGAGCCTCAGGCTGTGGAGGAAGCCATGCCAGGGATTTACTTCACATAGGCAGGGTGTTTGGATGGGGTGCTGGGTGTGGGTGCTCGGTATCAGCTCAGCCCAGGGCCGGTCCCATGGGGCAGGCAGAGCAGGCCCCCCAGGAGCAGCACTGCAGGCTGCCTTTCCATGGCTCCCCATACCACGTTGCTTATTTGGGTCACCCAGGAATTCACCTTGACTGAGGCAGCAGAGGTCTGTGCTGCGTTACTTGCGTTAGGCCTCACCTCATGATTAACCCTGGCGTTTCAGTGAGGCAGCCACCTCACCGGGCTGACATTTGAAGCCCCCAGTATCCAACAATACAGAAACTTGTAGAGCCAGTGCAGGCATGTAAGTTCTAGTCCCTGCACTACCACAGGGCTGGTACTGGAGCCTCTTATCCCACTGCTGACCTAATGGCTGTGGGAGCTGGGGCTGTCCCCTGGGAGAGCAAAGACAGCTGGCTCCCTCCTCCTGTCCTCCCCACAGGGCTCCGTGTGTCCCTGCTTGCTTCACCCAGCCACTGCAAGTCACATCTCAGGAGCCTCTACTCAGTTTGCATCACACATAGGGGTTAAGCTTAATCTAATAACAGCCTTGTCCTAAGATCTTAATACAAAAATATCCTTGAGAAAAGTAATGCCATGAAATGTGTAAAAAAAAAAAAAAAAAAAAAAAACCACAAAAATACACTATGACAAATGTGACTCAATCCATGGTGGAACTAAGTGATCAAAGAGAGGACCAGGTGGTGCCTGTAACAAACAGAAGGATTTATTTGGCTTTAGACTCTGCTGAACCCAAGTGGCACCGTTGGCATTGCTCACCTGCACTGTGCAGGCCACTGGGGATTACTGGAACAGGCACAAAGGCATCATTGTGGGTCCTTTTCCTGAGTTTGAGAAAGCCTGAATGAGCATGGAATGGGTGCTGGGTCCAGTGCAGAGGCCTGCTGCCGCACACCTTCACTTGCACCAGCACCAGTCCACCTTCAGAGCCAGGGGAGCTCCTGCTCCCATTTGTCATGCATTTTTTTTGCAAGGGTATCCCAGTAGGCACAACTGATGGCTGCATTATAAACGTCTTGGCAAGCAGTGCTGTAGTCCCTTTCTGTCGTGTAGCACAAGTCCTTAAAGACCTGGAGCAGGGAGAGCTGCACAATGTGCTGCCACATGGGGCCCTTTTGTATGTAGATCCTCTTATTTGCTAATGGGATTTAGATTTAGACTTCCATCTAGCAAACCTGAACACTTGCCCTAAGGTAAAGCAGCCTTTTATACCTTGCAAAAGCGGCACATTAAATGAAGTGGCAAGCAGGTGGAGGCTTTACATACTGTGTTGTCTGTAGTGTCAATGCAGAGTACTGTACAAATGGCATGTAGCCCTGCAGCAGGGACCGGCTTCTCCTTGAAAGGCTTCACTTAATCCGGTGACACTGGAAAACATTTTTTTTTTCTCCACTTGCAGCCTTCAAACTTGGCCTTAGTCTGCTCCTTGCTTCAAGGACTGAGGTGGGAGAGAAGCTACTTAGCTACTGAAGAGGAGCAGCATTCCCGGGAATCACAGAAAGTCTAGGTTGGAAGAGATCTACAAGATCACCGAGTCCAACCTCTGACCTAACACTAACAAATCATCCCCTAAACTATATCCCTTTGCTCTACATCTAAAATAAGGTGCTGGCTGCTTGCACTGTTTGCTCAACCTTGTAGCTAGGAGACTTGCTCCCTCCCAAAATACTGCCTGGTGAGCAGGCAGTGCCCCAAGTCCCTTATACCTGCTCTCAGCCCAGTAAGATGGGCAGGGATCATGTCCAGGTGGGGCTCACTGAGCTGTCCCAGCACGTACCTGCCTCTGAGGAGAGGTATGAGGCTGCTGTCGTCTCTTGCTGCTGTTTTCCAGTGGCAAGTGGGCTTTTCCTTGGGCTTTGCTAACAGGGTGGGATGTGTATGGAACAAGGCTCCTCCCTGTTCTTTCTCCGTCTTATTGCACCAAATCTGTATCTACTTGCCTGAATTCCCTGGCAACAGTGGGCTGGGAAATCCTCACAGATCCTCCATTTTCCCCAAGTTCTCAAAAAATAAAATAAAATAAATTAAACCCAAAACAAAAGGCAGCTTCTGGTGCCTGTAAGGCAAAGGACAGTGTTCTCTTGTCAGGAATCCTCTGAACCTGTGTGTCCTTGTGAGCATTGCGTGGGCAGGCAGCAGTGGTGGTGACCTGGAAGTCATGACTTGACAGAGGAGGGCTGAGGAGTAAGGTTAATATGTACATGGTGTGTGCGGTGTGTATGGAGACAAACTGATGAATCACTGTGTATGTAGAACTGCATTGTTTGTGATGTAGCTGCTGGTTATATGTGTAAAAGTTGGGTATTCATAGGACTGTGGTGCATGTTGGTTTGGAGGAGGAAGGGGGGGGAAGAGACTTTCCAGCTTTTTCCTATGGCAAGTGACCTTTGAGCATTTCAGAAGGAAATCGGGGAGGATGGGTCTTTCCTTCTTGAAAGACTTTCCAGGAATCCAGTGTTGTGAAAGGCTCTGCAATGTTTCATCTACTACTTCGGGGTCTGGGGAGTCAGAGGAGCCCTACAGCTCTGCTCTTCCTGTGTCAGGTGAGAGCTATGAGAATCTCATTAAGGTGCTTCATTAATTGCTTCCTCACTGATGTGTGGCATGGCAGAAGCTAGCCCTACACAGGTGCATTATTTTTCCCCTGTATTCCTGGCAGTGGCAGCCAGGTTTTGTGGAGCTGTGACATGCTCCTTTATCACAGGGAAATAACTTTTCATTTTGTGTGAATTGAATAAAAATGTGCGGGATGACATCATGCTGCTTAAGCAAATGGTAATGGGGGAAGTTACATGAGTTCAGTGTGCTGGCTTTTTATAGTACATGAATGAAATTGCTCACTAGAGCAGCTGTGAGTTGAAGACTGTTAACCATACATATTTCAGGTAGATCAGTTCTGAAAAGTCCTTTTTAAAGTCTCTGGGGAGAGAGCAAGAAAAAAAGTCAAACCGAAGATTATTTTAAGGCACATTGTTTCTCGGTGTGGAGTGCAGGGCTCAGGAGACTGAGCATTAAAATTACCCTCCTGTTACATAAGTGCTAAATAAAGAATACAATCAAGACTTTACAGGAAAATAGTTCAGATCATCAGGCGGTGTGTGAGTTACTTTGAGTTCTCACAGATCCTTGCCCGCCTCGACACAGCTTGGTTATTTTGGGTGCCTATACAGGCACCCTGCTCCCAGCGGGGCAACTGTCACCCTTGGTGGAAAGCCACCTCTTTGTCCTGCCAGGGGCCCTCAGGAGCTTCTCCAGCTGCCAGCTTGTCTTTGGGGCTGTGGGTTTTCTCCAGCAGTGCTCTAGTGCCCTGGGCCCTGTGTTGGTGGTGCTGCTTTGGGCACAGCGGAGAGCCCCCATGAGAGGGCTGCCAGTGGGGTTGTGAGCTCCTATGCTCAGCCCTACAAGGTCACCTGTGGGTCCCAGCCCTTGGACCAGGGTCTGTGGTGGGACTCTGATGCCTTCATCTGAAGGGGATGTCTAAGTGTAACACCTGGAGGTCAGGGCAGAGTGGGAGGCTGGCTGAACAGCTACCGTGGCTGCTGTTTTGGCACCTCTCCCGGTGCTGCGTGGAGGTGCTGAGGCTGAAGGGCTTCAGACTGCTTTCTGTGATCATTGCTCTTGTATAATGATGGGATGTTGTGCCTGCATGAGGGATCCCTTCCATGCTATTGTGCAGCAGGTGGAGCAGAAGTTACCTGAACCAGGGGTAAGTCTGGTTCATCCATTCTCTGCTCGTGGCAGGTGGCAGAGGATGAGCTCTGTTCTGGAAGCAGCGCCTTCCCTGGGGGCTGCGTACACATCCGTGCATTCAGGAGGCTGAAGTGAGCCTTTCCTCCTGCACATCTTTGCAGTGCTTTTGAAACGCTTTCTATTTTTGGCCTCCAAAATATTCTGAGAGCAGGCTGTACGACTTCATTGCGCGGCATGAAGTAGCAGGCACACAATCTCGTTGCTGCCTCGTAATTCTTGTGTTATGGAAAACAGCGCAAGCTCGCTCTGTCAGGCTCTCATGATATTAATGATTTTAAGAGACTCTGCTGCATCAGATGAAGCTGAACAGAGGAATAACTTCTGGTGCTGCTGCTGGCGCTTCGCTTTGCAGTGTGCGTGTAACAGACCCCAGTGCTGATTCTTCCAGAGGGTGACAGAAGTGTTTGAATGGGACCGTGTTCTTCAGCAAATCTCCGTGTTCTGACAGGAAAATATGCATGGAGACTGATGGGAGCGACTTGTGAAATCCTCTGATACCATTTCCAATGCAACATGAAGGCCTTAAAACGCATGGTTGTGGAATTTTCCTGCAGTCAGAGTTGGAAAACCTGTTAGGCAAAGTGATGCTCTTGGTACAGTTTTGTAGTTGTAGGCATATTTCTGTTCTTGTTTTAAATGATCCACAAGGTTCTTCTGCCTTTTTAATTAGCTGTGTTAGTTTCTTCAAATAAAGAGATGGAGCGAGACTCTGAACTGCTCTCACCCTTGGTGTCGGTGTGCAGGTCCCACCTCTAAACCCAAGTTCTGAAGCTGTTGATGTTCTTTGCAAACTGCTTTGCAGCCCAGGCAGGAAAAAAAAAAAGAGTATCTATAGCTGCTGCTAACTTCTAGGAATTTACTGAAGGACTAGCAGTATTTTTCTCTTCTCCTCAAGACCCTGTCAGCTCCATTTGAAAGGCTCGGGATGGTGGCACAGATAGCATCGGGGCTTTCAGTTGCTTTTAAAGGGAATTTATGGTTCTCCTGATAGCACAGAAGAGCTTGACAATGTGACTCTCCTGGGTTTGAAAAGCAATAACTTAAAATTTACTTCTAAGAACTCTTGATGCATTGGCCCTTCCTGTGGGTTGAATATTGTCCTGGAAGCGTGGTATATCACATGGCCCCAAACCTGTCAGCTGGGGCCTGATGGAGGTGGTGAGAGCCTGAGGTCAAAGGAAAGGACTGGGGGGAAAAAAGCTGGAAATAACAGCAAGGAGTAAGATCCTGAGGAGACTGCAGAAGCAGGCACAGCATGGACCCTGCTTGGGCAGAGAGGGGTTGCTTGGCTCCTTCTTGGAGGTAAATGGATTTTGGAAAGGACAACACATGGGGAAGCTGCTGAAATACCAGCAGCAGTGAGGTCAGGCTGGAGAGCTGATGAACTTGGTGAGTGCAATACTGGTCTCCAACACTGGTTGGGTGTAAAAAGCCTGATGGTAGTGAATGAACGGAAAGTGCAAAACAGCCCAAATTTGCCCCTTAATCCCTGGAAGCACCAGCACTCTCTGGGAGCTGAAAGATGGCCAAGGGGCTGCAAATTGCTCTGGGTGGTATATGGTTGTAAATAAGTGACTTGAGCTCAGAGGAGTGTCCACAACAGTTATTCTGAGGCACAACATGCTCAGCCCGAAGGAGAAACGGGTTGCACAAGTGCATTACCCCAGCTCAGGTGCTTGGGTTCTTCATAACAGCAGTTGGCCTCACAGCTACCCTTGATTTCCAGTCTACAATGAATTAAGTGAATACAGCTGAATTAGGTGTGCCCAGGGGTGCTGCTGGCATGGAGCAATGTGGGTGACAACCCCCCTGTGCAGGTGAGGACCAAGGAATGTCCCCTGGTGATGCCCCTGCTGCAGTGAGTTACCCGGCTGGTCCCTGCAGAGCTGCACCAAAGCCTTGCCCACAAAGATGCTGCGTCAGGGCTCATTGTGCTCTCTGACCTGCACAGCAGCTGCCTTGCTTCCGAGGGCTGAGCAGGAAAATGCAGCTTTGGGGTGTGGTTTTGGTGTTGAAGCAATCGTGCAATAAGTACTGAGACTGCTCTGGCAGCATTGCATGGTTCCTCTAGTGCTGAAGAGAATTAATCAGAAAAGTAATTGTGACATTAAACGACCGGTGACAGAACTTATGTTTTCCCACCCACAAGCTTCTGGGGCTTTCCAAAGCCACTCTTCTCACAAATATCTTAATGTGGGAGCTCTGATGCCATTATTAAGCATGTTATCTTCACTTTTTGAATCATTTCTGTAACTTTCAGGAGGGTACTGGTTTGTCTCCTGGCATACGGAATAAGTGGAGACATTTTGATAATCATGGGGGGCAGGGGGGATTATTTTCTTGAAATAGAAGTGTTGACATCTGCTTCAGAAAATAACAAATGTTCAACCAAAAACTCATTAAACACCCCTTGAGTGCAATGGCAAAACCATAATTGCACGTCTCTCTTGACATCCTGAGCCTGCATCTGAGGATCGCTAATTGTTCTGCGGCTTTCCTTTTAGACGGGTGCCACAATAATGAATGGTTATCAAAAGGCTCCCATTGTTTTGTTTGAGGGGCTGATCCCAACAACCTTGCTTTGCTGGTACTTGACACACTGCTGGTGTATTTGTGGAGATGCTGGTGGCTGCTTCAGCACTGAAACAGGATGGACCTGGGGCTGATGTGAGTGCCTTAAAGTACCAGCTGGGACTGGGGCACAAGCAGTTCCACCAATGCTTACAGCTAATGGCAGTATTTTCACTTGTTTTATATAAAACATATAGTTTATCTACTAAAATACATAGCTGATATACCTAAAAGCAGTAAAGCAAAGAGGAAAACTCAGAAAGCTTGGCCTTCATTTGGAGCTGGGCAACAGAACAGAGTTCAGCTCTCATTTTTTTTTCCCCATGAATAATTTATTCACAAGAAAATTGCTCTTGGATATCGCTGCAGCTGAGAAATGGGAAAAGAATTTGGAATAGTACAAGAGTTCCCTCTTATTAAAAATGTTTTTTTTTTTTTTTTTTTCTGCAACTTTTATTTGGATTTTTCATATTTAATGGGGATTAAAGCAGAGCACAACAACATGAATATTTTGGGTCTGAGTAAATGGATCTGAAATTGTAGTGGTGGTGTTTCAACAACACTGAAAATCCAGCGGTGGTGACAACAAACACTGTTTCAGCTCAGCCCAGATCATTTTTTCCCAAGTTGGCAAGTGAACCAAAAAATCAATATTTGCCCAGCTCCAGAACTGGGTCAAAAAGATTAAATGATTTCTCCGACATGCAGTTGGTGGCAGTGCTAGGAGCTGAACACGCATGCTGAGCACACCCAGCTCCTCCTGCATAGCTAAACACGCATTTCTGTTTTGGTTTCCAGGACTGAAAGCTGAAAGTGGATGAGTTTTTTATGACTGTATTAAATAATGCAGAGACCACGTGTGTGTATGCTCAGATCCTGGGGCTCGTGTGAGGCTGTGGGTCAGAACAACCATCTCCATCCCAGAGGTATTGGTGCCCAGCACCTGTGATGGGAAATGTGCTGCTGCATCCTCCCTGTTTATCTCTGTTACCTCCTCTGTTCATTTCCATAGCTCTAATGCTCTCAGCTAAGTGCAGGGCTGTCTGTATGAATAACTTCAGGACTCCACATGTTAATATTGCCCAATCCAAATAAGAGCTGTGGCACCCTGGAAATGTACAATCTTGTATTTGGCTTGGTGGGGGAAAACAGCGCTGAACTATCAGGCCACTGAACAGACTTGTCTGCCTTGGTGGTCTGCACAGGGGCTTTGTACAGGGCAGGAGGTGGCAATTAAAAGCAGGATCTTTAGGGACTGGACAGGGTAAGGCTGTGTCCATGTGTCAGTGCTGGCCTAGCTGCTGGCTTGCTCAAAACTTCCACTATTTCTCTTGGATAACCCCATTTTGTCTTGCATCGAGGCAGGCTCTGCTAGGATGACATCTTCCCTATCTGGGACTTGTAAACAGGCTGTCTCTTAGGGAAAGATATCTTTGAGTGGTATTTTATGGGTTTAATTTGCACTGAGTGGCTTATGACAGCAACAAAAATAAAAACCTCTCCCTCAGCTTGCAGAATAATGTAGATCCGTGGATGTCAGCTCGGTCTGGTGCTTTCCCATCGTTTCTCAGTGACAGGATGTGGCCCAGTGCTGCCTGCCCCCTGCATGGCAGGACTAGGCCTGGGTGCTCTCGATGTGAGGCTGGGAGCCTTCAATTAGCACAGGTGTCGGTTGAAATGCTGCAAGTAATGTTGAATTACGTACACGTAACCCCTAAGGTGGGTCTGGTAAAATGTTATTGCTTAAAAATGTTTCTTTACATCTAAGCTGAGAGAAGGGCAGGTGTTCGTTTTTATCATGAGTGCTGCTGGGTTGGCAGTTTAGTAGTGAAGGCCGGACGGTGTGTGCTGGAAGCTGTCATACTGAGGGCTTCAGAAGGGGGAAACCCAATTCCCTTCTCTGTGCAGTCTGAAGACTTCTGTGCCTGGGTGTGCAGGTTCCTGGAGCTGCTCCTGCACCTCCCGTTGGCTCGGCAGAGCCCAGCGACAGGCACACGTGTTTGGTATTCAGTGTTCGATTAGCAGTTGGATTCCCTGCATTTAAAGATGCTGGGATTTTTGGATCTTTATTTTATTTTTGGTTGTGCTAACAGTTGCTAAATATTATTCCTTTTACTTGTACTTCTGTGAGACATTAGTTCTCAGTATACGTGGCAAACCACATACACAGTAAAAAAAATGTTGGCACTTTCAGAGGGCCCGGACCTTATATTTGGGCTAACAGCAGCCTGTACACAAATGTGCTTAGACTGCAAGCCAGGCAAGTAGCTCTGGCTTGTCTGAGTGAATGCTCCCATGTCCCCCCAGGTTATCTCTGCACATCCACAGCCACTCCCTGTAATCTCATCTAATCTCTGCACATACAGAGTGGCATAAATTGAAATGATTGCCCAGCCTGTGACAAAGTCGGGATTTCCTCTAGAAATGAAAAATTAATTTCCATGGATGTTATGGTTTGCAGTTAAAACTGGCTCCGGCCCATTGCATGGGTGCCAGAAACGCATCTTAAAGCTCTGAAATCAGCTTTCCAGAAACTCTGATGCTCCTACGTAGGCTTTTGATATTAAATGTGGCCAGAGGTGGCCTCACTGCACAGCATGTTCCATCCAGCAGGGTGACACTGATGGTCCCATGAGAAACTGGGATTCATCTCCTGCCAAGGCAGGATTTGGGTTCCTTTCTGCTGTCTGTGCCCTTAGTGCTGTGGCCTTTTGGGCCCTGGGCAGGCCCTGGGCTCCCCCCAGCATCTCCCTGGGGTGGGGGAGCTGTAAATGGCAAGCTCACAAGGGCTGCAAAGCTTATTGAAAACCACAAAGTCTGCCCAAAAGGAGCACAGAAACCAATGTGCAGGCCTTGTAAAATTAGAATTTTACAAGGTGGGAGTAATCCCTGGACTTGCAACAGCCAGAAGCTGTCTGCGTGAGGCATAAACCCCATTCCCAGAGGGTTATTGACAGGATGAGGGCTTTGGCTCACCGCTGTGGGCTGTGCAGTGGAGCCCCGTGTGCTGGAGCCTTTCCTGGGTGGCTTCTGATGTGGTCTCACCTCTGGGCTAATGAGGAGCCCAGGCAGCCACGCAGCTGAACCCTTACAGTCACACCAAAAAACCCAGAAACCAACAGCGAAGCCCAAGCTGTAACTCAGACAGAAGTGGGAGGCTGCTGACATCTTCCTCAGGCTGACTCAATTGCAAGTTTTTTTTTTTTTTTTTTTTTTTTTTTTTTACGTAACTCCAGACAACAACAACCAAGACATAACTCCAGACAACAACAACCAAGAAAAAGCCCTGCAAGTGCAGCCTTTCTGTCTCCCTTAATGCGTACTAATTTTTCTCTAAGTGTGGTCTTTCCCCAGAGCTTGTGTTGGTTGCTCCTTACAGCTGGGATAAGGACAGCTTTAAAAGATGATGCTATGCGACCAGGCTGGGCTGGAAGGGGCAGCTGTGTGCTGGGGGAATGCTGCCACATGGCTGGGTTTGTTGGTGCACCAGGAGCACTGACAGTGCCTGGGGAGCTGCAGGAGCCAGACAGGGTGTAAGCATGTCCATGCAGTGTGCAGCTGTGGCTACCAGGGGTCTGAAGGCTGGGGGTTGCTCATCTCTACTGCATTCAGCAGTAAGGTGCAGGAAGCTGAAAAATACAGGAAAAGTTATTAGATCTGTCTGTATGAAGATGGGAGAGTTTTTCTATTCCTGTCGTTCTTGGAAACAGCAGACCATTTTTTGTTCAAATTTCTAGAAAGTGAAATGAAATTGGGTCTGGGAGAGACTGAATAAAAATGACTTGTGTGGATGTGTCATTGAAATCGTGTATATTTGTAAGTTGTAATTGCATAAAAATAAACACCAACCTGTTCATTACAGCTATATTGGGCATGTATCTACACATCAATGCCTTATACAGCTGTTAGGGAGTAGCCAGCCAGTGAAATGGTGAGGAAATGGAGGTGCAAGCGTGTGTATCGTACAGACCTATAGATGCAACTTACCACATCATTTATTCACACATTTGCATACACTTAAAAAATATACTATCGAGGCCTCAGGAAGCTCTGTGAGTCTCCGTAACACTTATCTCTCGCCTATTTTAAATACAGATTTGCATAGCTGAGTGCTGTGATTTAAATTGCAAATGGCAGTTGCAGGAACAAAACCTGAGCTCTAAGAGCATGCAAGGTACATTTCAGCAGCATCAGCTTTGTGTTCCTGCCCCGTTGTGCTGAGCTCCAGCTGCCTGTGCCTTCTCTGCCTGCCTCTCTTGCTGGCCTTCTGCAGGTTGCCCTTTGCATTATGACTTTCCAGCACTGCGCTCATCTCCACTGCTCCTGCACCGGGAATATGTGGAACAGCAAAGGTTACCCTCTGAAGTTTCTGTCTCCCGAAATTTATGGAGTAGTTGAAGCTGAATTAGACATGAGCCATAAAACTCTGGCATGGGATGGATGGATCGGCTCCAGTGTAAACTAAGGCTGGCTTAGTCAAACCGGCCATCTGCCTGCGCTGAATTCACCCGCTGGTGCCGCATGCTGCTGCTGCGCAGAGGCTGAGCTCTGCCTGGCTCTGATGGTTGCAAGGAGGATGTCTTCCTCCAAACAGTCTTCTCCGTGGCTTTAACTTCTCCCACGGTGACCAAATTTTGTCCTCTAACTTGCTCTGGTGTCAGTGTAGCTGCAGCCTGCCCCCAAAGCTTAGCCTGCTAGAGCGGTGGGTACGGCTCCCCTTTCACATCGGGTTGGGTGGCTGCAGGGACGTGCTCAGAGCTCTGGAGCCAGCTCTGTGGGGATGTGCTGCTGCTGCTGGGGAGGGCTGGCGGGCTTCCTCGGGTGTGCTGGGCTCTGTGGTGCCCGTGGGTGGCTGCCTGTGGCTCATCTGCGGTGCCGAGCTGCCTCCTGAGCTGCTGGCAGCATGGGGAGCCCAGCCATGGCTTCCCCAAGCACATTCACAGCTCTGGAGGCTGGTGCCATCCTCCCAGTGCTGCAGCCTCTGTGCAGGTGGCAGTGGTTTAAGTTTAATGATGGAAGGGGAGAGGATTTTTCTTGTTGAGGTGGTTTTAAGATGCCTTGGCTCCTCTGTGCAGTGTGAGTGGGAGCCTGGGGATGTGCAGGAGGAGGAAGCTTTGGGAAGGGAGGATTTCTGTGTTTCCCTGTAGGAAGAGCACTGGAGGAACCTGGTCCTTGCTGACCTGTGTCACAGCAGCGGGGCTGCTCTGCTTGTGCACCCCCTTCCCATGCTGGGCTGCTGGCTGCAGATGTTGAGTGCTCATTTGCATTATGATGCCTGGTGGGGAAAGGGCTGGGGAAAATTATCTTCTAACCTTGAATCAGTGAAGCTGGTAGTGATGGGGCATGAGGGGGGCTTGAGAGCCCTGGAGTGTGTGTCTGGGTGCAGGGTTATGGCACCTGAGCGCCCCAGGACCTCCTGTCCCATCTCCCTCAAAGAGGGTGAGGGTGCAACACAAGGGGGAATGACATTGGTTTTGGGGAGATCATTTTAGTACTTCTTTGATCAAAAGCAGTGTACTGATGGCAATCTAAACCTGTTCCCTCTATACGGTAGCGCCTAAATCCAATAGCTGCTCTCTTCAGGCTTTTCAACAGCACGCTGACAACTGCAGATACAGGACGCAGATGCCTTTGCTCATCTACAAATGCAAAATTTCAGCTGGAAGCGTCTGGGGGCATCCCTTGGTTGGCAGTGCCAAGCAGCACCAGAAGTTGGTGTTGTTGCAGGAGCAGACCTTGAGCAGAGGGTCCCAAGGACTCGCTCTTCCTGTTCAGTGCCCGTATGTCCAGGTTATTAACTATTCCATGCCTTTGCCATTCTTCTCAGCTTATGCTATGTAATTATTTTTGCTATAAAACTGTTTTGTTGGATAGTTTGCAAACCTTCGCATCCTCTAATAACCCAAGCTTAAAGCTTTGCACTTTGCTCTGGTTTGAAGTGATAATAACATGTTTCTTCCCAAATGCGCTTTGTGTAACGAAGTTAGCGAAGTAGATATTTTACATTTGAAAGTATTTTCTACTGGAGGCGAAGGGGAAAAAAATTAGACTGCATCTTTGTCCTTGACTTGTCCTCAAATGTTGCTGAAAAACATTGTCAGTTCCGCTGTGTGAAGATTGTTTTCAGGGAAATAAATGTTTCAGTGGTGGCATTATGTTCCCATTCGCTACACCTCTCAGTCTGTAAGCTGCTGAAGGAAGAAACGGGGACACTTTTGTCTCATTTCCAAAGCACAAAGCTGTTCCTAATGTGATGGGCTGTTACAGGGCTGGGGATGGGATGGCTCTGTTTGGATCAGATGTGCCTTGATGTGCTCGGCTGCGTGGCTGCAGTGTTGGCAGAAGCAAGAGCAAGGCATGAGGTGCGTTGGGGGATCGCCCCAGCCCCGCGTGGGCACCTCGGAGGTGGGAGATGCAGGCCCTGAGGGCTTTTCTCGCCTTCCGCCTCGGTTAACCTGCAACTTCACTGACACTGTTTGCTGACAAATATGTACACTTGCCTTTTTTCAAGCTCAGCACTCTGAGATGTTTTTGTCACCCAGCTCAGCACCGCCTGTGTGCTCAGTTCAGACCTGCCGGCATTGCTGACACAGGCAGGTTTTCGCTGTGCATCCACTGGCGGTGGCCTCGGCTGCCTGAGGAGCCCCTTGTGCTACCTTGGGGTGGCTGCAGAGCTCTGCAGGAAGCTGCAGACCCCAAAGCACTTCATTCTGGTTAGGCTGAGTACATCAGCTATGTGTTAAAGCCTATTTATAACAAACATGAAGGTCCTCAACACTGAACTTTCATGAGACCAGTGCCCATCCAGAGCTTACTGCAGGCAGTGGAAGATTTCTGTAGGGTTAAGTATTTGAGGTTAATCTATCCCATCTAATTTGTCTCCATCTGAGCCTCCCAGCTGGGACTCCCTGTCACAGGTAACCTCTGTCCTGGCCAGCTGAGAATGAGAGGTCCACCCAACATCTTCAGCGCTGGTCAGGTTGCCTTCCCTGCCTGGTCAGTGAAGGAATGCCTCCGAAGGCCTCCTCTAAAGATATTTCCCACTGGAGACCTTCTTCAGCAGCACTCCTCCCTTTCTTTGTTACCCAGATGAGGAACATCTTCATGAGCCACCAAAAATTGAAGTGCAAGTGAAGTGCAGGCTGTTTATTATCCCTTTTGCTGAGGCCTGGAAAATCAGTTTGCTGCCCTAACTTGTGGGACCAGATGGCAATTTGGAAATACAGTAGGGCCACTTCTGGCAATTTGGCCAAATTTCAGTTTGGATCATTATATTCTGCTTACCTAAAATCTCCCTGTTGCTTTGTTTAACTTCAGCTGGCAGCCAAACCGCTCATCCTTGGCGGATGAGAAGGATGCCTCTGTCTGAGGGAGCAGTACTGAAGTTTTAATCGCTTAATGTTCCGTTGAGCAAAGTCAGTAGAAGATTAATGAACGTTTGAGGTACAAACTGGGATTTGCTGCTCTTCAACAAAAGGACAAAACAGATGCCAGTGGGCTAATGGAATGAGCATGTGCTTTCTTTGTTTGTGGGGCTGTTTCTTTAGAAATTCCTGTCCTTTGCTAAAGCAGCAGTATGATAAAAACACAGCTTGATTTACTTTAACAGCAATTAGTGAATGATCCAGGTTTTTTTGGTTTAGATTTTAATTTGACAGAGTGCTAATCAATCAATTCACAAGGGCATATGTGTAGCAGACTTTTCAAAGTCCACAAATCCCCTAGTCCTGACCTGCGTGAACAAACAGTGTCGGGCCTGTTGATGAAGTCATCTTTGGCTCAGAGTGGGTACACAGTGTGCTATAAAACTGTTTGCTATTATTGCTAAATGTAATACATTTCATAATCCAAAGATATTTGGATTGATATTTTAATTACCTCTGTGGTATTCCTTTCAGTTCATGTCCATTTGATTGCATCCAGGTAGCAAATCCTGGCAGCTGATGGGGACAAAGTGCTTGGAAATGTCTTCTCATTAGACACTGCTGCCTGAGCTTGTTCATGGGACGGGAGTTAGCTTGTAAGGTACAAGGATGCCCTTCCTACGTGCGAGCGTGGGGGATAGGGGAGGAGCAGGTACTGTTTGTAAAAAAGCAAAACCGACTGTCCCAAACCGTGATGCTCAGGTGCAGCCCTCGTCCCCAGAGCTCCTGAGCAGCTGCAGCTATCGATGGGCTCTGCCCTCAGGATGCTGCCTGAGCTTGGGTTTGTTTACTGCACTGAGGCATGGGGTGGTAGGAAGGGAAGGAGAGCTGGGTTTGGGGAAGTTCCAGCCACAAATGGGCTCAGTGTGACTCCCGTTCTCGTGGGAGGTATTACCCACTTGTCTGCTGAGCAAGGGGTGATTTCTGACTGTTTTGTATCATAAACATATCTATCAAGAGCAAATGTTTTGCCCCCCGGATAACTTGTGCAGCTCAGATCAAAGGTGTTTTGTGAATACCTTTTAGGGAGGGCAGATGCAGCCCGTTGCTACATGCTGCAGGGACAGCTTCTGCCATGGGGATGGCAGCTGGGGGCCCTTGGAGCTGTGCAGAGAGCTGTCCTGATGCTGCTCTGGCTGCTACAAATACCTGGGGAACAGGGGGCAGATGGAGGGGCTATGGTCACAGTGAGAAGGGTGACCAGCAGCAGCATTGCTCCAGGAGCTGGCTGGCTGTCCCTCTGTGGCTCCAACTCTTGAGAAGAGCCAGGATTGCACCCCAGAGCTTGTACACTGTGTGTCCTCCCCTGCTCCCCATGGCAATTGCTCCTCCACAGCACGATGGGGTGCTTTCAGCTATTTTCACGTCTTTAAAATAACTTAGCTCAGAGCAGAGGTGTGGATTTTTAATCGCTTTGTGCCCTGTAATGGGTGTCCCTTAAGGAGATTTCTGCAGGTGATTTCTGATATAGTTAATGGTGTTGCAAATAAGTCAGCCTGGGTTTGGGCTTGCCCTGGATTTGGGCCTTAGACAGGGTGCTCAAGATGGCAGAAGTGAGGATCAATGACAGTACGTCATGAACGTCACCTCTTTTGTTCATGAGGTTATCGTTTAAGGAAAAAATGAATTTATTTAGTTTTTAGGGGAGCTTAGTGTTGGAGGTGAGCCGGGCTGAACGTGGAGGCCAGTCCCTGTGGCTGGGGGCTCTGAGACTCAGGTCTCTGATGTCTGAAATGCTGTCTTATGCTGGAAAAGGTGAAATATTTCAGGAATGGCACCCGGCCAGCACAGACAAATATAGCATCATGGTACTGTGGCACTGTTCGTCTGCATATGCCAAAATATTTTACGGAAGCAAAGCAGTCATTTTCCCTGTTTGCAGAGGAGAAAATCGAGGTGGCAGTGTGTGTCCTGGGCTAGCAGCAGGTCAGAGCCGAGACTGAAGCTGCTTTGCTCCCAGACAAGGTCATCTCCGAGGGACATCAAAATGTGTTAGATCTCAACCTGGTATAGGCATCTTACCTGAATTAGGAGCTACAGCTTGTTGAGAAGCTGATTTTTTTTTTTTCCTTTTTAAAAATTTTCTTCTGCAAATCATTTTTTGCTGCTTTAGGAGGATTTTTAGCCTAGCTGGGGGGCAGATAGAGTCAACTTACTGCCTCCCTACAGAAGAAATGCCAAGCTTCACTTGTACCTGGGAGAACTTTATTGACTTAATCATGAGATGAGCTTATGCCCATTAAACCCATGTTTGAGGCCAAAGGATGATTGTGTACTAGTTCTGTTTCTGTTTTGAAAGAAAGCTTTATAAAGGATGATTTGTGAAATAATAATGAGGTTGCTGGAAGAATTGTCAAGGAAAAATGCATTTTCAGTGTTTGAGTAAAATTTTAACAATGATTTTTTTGCTGGCGGTTTCAAATCCATCGCACGCTGAAACTGCAACAGAGCTCCTCAGCTGTGAGGAGTCCTTTGAGCAGGTCTCAATTTAAACACATCGGTTTCCTCCCTTGCGTTCCCCCAAAGCATGACCAGAGCTAAATAATTTCTTCTCTTTCAGCCTCATCACTCCCTGGACAAGGTTTAGAAGTGGGCCCACATGAACCGAATGAGGTTCCACAAGTCCGAGCACCAGGTGCTGTACCTGGGTTGGGGTCATCCCAGACATGAGGACAGGCTGGGAAAAGAAGTCCTTGAGAGCAGCAGGGAGGTGTCCCTGCCTATGGCAGGGGGTTGGAGTGGGGGGTCTTTAAGGTCCATTCCAACCCGAGCCATTCTGTGAACTCAGTTTGATTATGTGTTGTGTTAATTTGGTGCTTTGGTCTTTTAGAACTACTTAAATGTGCTGGGTTTTGGCTTATAACCACCGTCTGATCATCATTCTGTTTTGTTGCATTAGCTTGGAAATGTGCTTGCTTAGTGTGTACGTGCTCGTTCATCCTTTCTTAAATAAAATCTATTAAAAGGAAACAGAACAAGCTATTCTGTCAAATAGCAGCGTGGGTTACAACCTCCAGGGCACAGGCTGAGGGACCAGTAGGACATTCAGCTGTTTCCCAAATAATGCCCGTGGGGTTGTCTGTATGATTTTTCTGCTGACCTCAGCCTCACTTCTGTGAGGAACCAGCTCAGAGCCAGGAGCAATGTGGTGAGGGTGAGTGTGGGTGCTGCCCGAAGAGAATCTACCGGTGTCTATGGGACTCCCAGTTGGTGCCTAGTAAACCGTGGTCTGGGAGATGTGCCTGAAGTGCTGCCTGAAAGCTCATTAGAAATCCTCTTGCATAGCTTCTAAATAAAGCATTGAGCACTTGGAAAGAGTACAAACACTACTGGTTGTCCAGTTCTTGAGCATGGAGTCACATCACCTCTGAAGCAGTAGCTCAGCTGAACTTCACCATAAAGCCCTCCAATGGCAAGACAACAGGCTTGGGTTTTCTCCACAGACTTTTAGTCACATCAGGTAGCTGAGAGCAAATGCAGAGTATGGGAGGATGATCTGCTGTCCATAAAATGGAAAGGGTCAGAATCCCTTTAATTTGATGTCTGTAGCACTGGGGCAGCATCCTCTGCAGCTGGCCATGGACATAATGCATAGAGCATTTGCTAGAAGCACAGGATTTTCTCCTGACTTGATCCAAACTGTAATGTTGACAAATTAAGACTTACCTTTCATTCAAAAGCCATGCATAACAATGGATGTTTTGAGTTGTAAATGAATATATACATTATCTGGAGAGCTGGTGGTGTGCTAGGTGCAGGAAGGTACTTGAATGATTTTATGGTTGTCATTCTTTGTAATTTTCTACTTGGTTATTAACATGAGTGAAGCACATTTGTTCTGCTTGCTGATCTTTTTATTACGTCTCCACAAACGTACCCTACAAAATTAGCGGGGAGTCCAGCGTGTTTATTTTTAGTTTCTTTCTGACACAATTGGTCAAGGAAAATGAATAGCGTTCCCCAATAAACTCTTGATGAAAGCAGAGTGCAACTCCTGCAGAAACCTGGACGCTCATCATATTCTAGCAGTACCTGGGAGCTGAGAATGTTTCAGAATTACCAACTGGGTACTTAATTCCCATTAAACACATAAAATCAGTAGGTTTTACACCCCCCGATGTAAAACTTAAACAACATTGGTGTGTTGTTTAAGCTGCGGCTAACACAACATACGAGCACGTTGCCAATGGGACTTGGAGAAGCAGACACCCTAACTGCTGATGGTGACTTCTTTTTTTAATTGACTGTGTGGTTATCTTTTAATTAAGTGTGCACTCAGAACATTCCCTTAGAGCAGATGTTTTGTGGAAAAAAGTATATAGAAAAGGGATTTAATTGCAGTGTTAATATCTCGTTTAGGGAGATGATGGAATAAATGGCATAGACTGCCCCTAACTGCAGTTCTCCCCTGAGCTTCTCCATTACATCTCTGCTACCTAGGGATGCTTTTTCTGTTGTGCTTTGGGATTATATATAGGACTAAAAAAGCACAAGATGAATGTCTGCATCTTTACCTTCAACGATTTCACCCATCATCCTCTGAGGGATGTGTTTCCATGTTGTAATTTCCTTATGCATCTGCCAGGTGGTTTTTTACTTGACTTCTCTTGATTTTAATGACTGTTTGACTCCCACATCCCAGTCAGATTCTGTTATCTGTAAAATGCAGCTGCAGGCATGCTTTCAGCAGGCACGCTTTTTATATATAGATATTATTTATATATATATACACAGGCACATATAGAGACACCCTTTTTAGACTCTTTCAATATGTGCTCTTAAGTCCTGTTCCAAATGAATGGCGATTGAGCTTTGTTTTCTCAGGCTGACAAGGAGTCAGCAGACACGCAATAGCAAAATATTTGTTGATGTTTGAAGATTATCTGCTGATATCTGAGGTGTGCTGATAGGTTGTGGGCACCCTGGTGGTCAATGTGCTCTGCTCCAGGTCCGTGCGTTGATGTCATCCACCACAAGGGAAAACTGGGGTCCTTTTTCTGACAGAAGTGGGAATGAAGATATATTGTTAGGTTGGCAGAACTCAAAGAACTCAAGAAAGGAACTCTACAGAGTGTTGATTTATTTCAGCTGGGAAACTGGAATGGCAAGAGGTTGAAACATTGAGACTTCTCATGGAGTATGAATCAATCATGCTGTGTGGACGCAGGCACCAGTAAGGAGAGCTCCCTGTGCTCACCTGTACAGCTCTGCGGGTGTTGTAGTGTCCCTGCAGTGGGCATGTCACATAACAGACACCCACAGTCCACCTTCTACGTGTTGTACACACAGCAGCCATTAATTATTAGTATTATGTAAACTTCCAAGTTCTTAGATTTGAACCGGTAACCTCAAGGTGTAGAAGTCCAGCAGGCTGTAACAAAATGCAAGAGTCAATATACATAATGGTAGTGGTAAATCCTGTGATTTTGAGCAGTTCCTGTGGGATGAAAAATCTGTGGGCAGTCTGGCCTCCTTCAGCCCCTGGTGCACCAACAAGAGGTGCTGGGGAGAGCAGGAGGCCCTCATGATCATGCATCAGATGAGGGTGCTAGTGGCCTTGCGTGGCCCAGTCAGAGCTGTAGGTGCAATTCAGGTGGCCCTGATGGCCTTCAGGTTGGCTGGGAAGTGAAAAGGAGTGTGTTTGTCTAACGCTTCCTCCAGGAGTGATGCCTATAGGAGTCTGTCTCTTCACCGTACAAGTGCACCAGCACCCAGGGGTTGCAACCATAAGCTGTCACCGAGGCTGTTCTGGAGATGCAGTGTTGTGAAATGGATAATCAGCTTTCACTGAAGTCCCTGGGAAAAAAGAAGAGGAGCAAGGTGTCCCCAGCTCAAAGGGCACAACAGGGAGAAGCACAAAACAAACCCTGGAGGCTCCTGGCTTTTCTGTGGCAGAACATGGAGGTTTGGGTCAAAGCCCAGAGCCAAGGAAAGAAGAAAACTGTGAACATCCTTTAACCTCAAAGTCCATCTACTGTTTAAGACTCAAAGTTGAGCTTGGAGTTTTGGTGTGATTCAACTGTTTTTCATGGTGGGCACATTTGATTTAGATGCAGCAATACAATGTCTCCACCCCATTGGCCTTAAACTGTAAGTAATAAGGTGCAGACAAGTGACTTCCTGCTGTCCTGATCTTGGAGCAGGTGGCTCCTGGGCGCCTGGAGGGGGGCACAGGGCAGGTGGCAGCTTGGTCTGAGGCATCACCCCTTCTCAAGGGCATCCTTGGAGTTCTGCTGGCAGCTGCCTGGTGCTGGGCTGCTGGGAGGAGAGGGGCTTGGTGTGCAGTGGGGAAATATTTCCCTGAAGCTCCTCTCAGGCCTGTTCTTAGTTAAACGTCGTCTGCTTCAAGCAGGCTGCGACTCACTCATGCCTGATTATGTTCCTGAGTTACCCTTGAAATAGCTCTGCTTTAGTCATCTGAAATGCGAGTTACTGCTAGCATTTTCTTTGGCGCTGCAGTAAGAGTGATTGCTCTTTCAAGCCTGGATTTAATCTGCATGCGTTCGGCTTGGGGTGGGAATCAGTGTGTCTAAGTAGTGTGGTGAAAGTTATTTCAGTATCACGCTGCCATTTCCTGAGGGAAGCACTAGGCCGTAGGTCTGAATTGGTGTCCTCAGCTGAAATATGCAGGCCTCCGTATGGATGGACACAAGCTGCTATGTCCACAGAACAGTGAGACTCCTCATAAGTCACTTAAATTGCTGGTTCCTGAAAGGTAAATACCATTTCAATAAGTAAAATCGTTGGTTTAATTGATATTTCCAGGTCCTTCTACGTCACAATTAGACTGTACATGGCTTTGTCCCATGCTGTGGGTGTTGCACTGGGCTGTGGTGTGGCAGCAGTGGGGAGGACAGTGGTGGTTTTCAGACAAGGGCAGCAGATGTCTTTAGCTCATGTCTGTCATGCAGGTGCATGGCCTTTCATACATGCCCTACGTTGTGCTATGAGCTTTAGCTAGGAATACGTTGTTTGTTCTTTTCTATCAAATCAGACAAGTCAGGCTGCAGCCCGGCGTTTATCTTGTGTAACTTTAAGCATGCTAGGAGGGTGATGTAGAGTATTTTATTTATTCAATTATATGCATTGAATTATTTCAAAACTCATTCTGAACTCTTTACCTGATTTTAAAAAGGAAGCACATTTATTAAAAATTTATTCTTAATTAGATTATTCCTAATGGAAACATTTTGACTTTGCTACTCTGAAATGAGGTTTTATTTCTGAACCCATCTGTTTTAATACCTAGAAATGAAGAAAACCCCACATTGGCAAGTAAAGCCTCTATCCAATCCATTTATTTCCCCTCTGGAAATTCTGCAGCTTCTCCCCCTTGCTGTGACAGAGTTTGCTCAGCGGACAAGCACGAAGCCCATGTCCTGGCTCGTGATCCCTCCTCCAGCATCGCTTTGTGCTCCTGCTTGCAGGTTGCATTGTGCTGCGCGGACAGCGTTGCTGCTGTTTTAGGCAGGATGCACTTCACTTTGGGCCTTTTTAAGAGCAAGAAATCAGTGTGGGTCAGGGATATACTGACTCTCGGTATGAGAACAGGACACCTTCCCCACACCCTCCCCACGCTGAGTCCTGCTTTGGTGGAGGAGCGGTGACAACTGCAATTGGGGTCAGGGCTGTCACATTGGCAGAAGTGCTCTGCTGGAGAGAAGAGAGCTTTCCATGCCCTGCTCCCCTCTCGGCTTTTCTGAGGGCTGCCAAAAAAGCTGCTTTCTGTGCTTTTTCTCATGGGGGGAAGGAAATCTGATGAAGATATAAGGCAAGAAAGAGGGTTGGGAGGAAGATCAGTCTCTAAGTTGGTTGAACAGGGCTACTTCATACACGTGATGTTAGAAAGGACCTTTTGGTGGGAATGGTGGTGAGTATTGGTGGCAAGGACTTCACAGAGCTGTGCCAGCTCGTAGCATTATTGTTGCAAAAATGGGGAAATTCCCCATAGAGTTTTGGGTGACCCCTAGGGGAGAGGCCTCAGCTGGGGACACATGGATGCAGGTCCAGCTCCCTTCTTGTTGGCCGCATCCAAGGGCAAAGACAGAGCTCTGAAAGCTGTGGCAGTTTAGGTACCAAAAGCATAAAAATAGTGTGTGGTGCTTGGGAGCAAATGATGAGAGAAACTGAAATCAACAGCAGTGATGTTGTGGGGCTAGTTAAAGTAGGCAGAAGCAAATAAATCCAGAGGTAGCTCCTGTCCTCTGCTCTGCCTTTGCCTCCAGATACAGCAGGAGACGTGCTTGGATGCTGGATGTGGTATGATGCCCAACAGGAGATTTAAGGACAGAAGAGCATCCTTGAACCTGAGCTGCCTTGTCTTTGTCAGATGCAGTTAAATCCTTAACAAGAATTTAACAGGCTTTTGTATTTAATTTCCTTCTCTCGCTGGGGACAGGTATCAGTCTGTGTGACAGCAGCCCTTCTGCTGGAGCCCTATTGGATGTGAAGCAGCTGCAAATCGCCCAAAATTGCAGGTGTCAAAGGGATTTATTTTATACTGCTTTGTTTATGTGGTGTGAGCAAGTCAATATTAATAAAAAATGGCATTCCCTGATAGCCAAGAAACCTGCTGGTGTTGTTCACCCCACTTTATTAGGCAGTGCACAGTTGTACATGTGCTGATGCTCTAAAATATCACCCACCACTGCAGCCATGGCTAAGCTAATGGTTGTAGTGTCCCTGGTGTGTGGCTCCCAACAGTCCTGTGTGTCGGTAGCTTTGATTCTTCTTACTGGAGGGGTAGGGAAGGGGGTTTCAAAACCAGCCCATACCTGTTGATGGGTACTCACACGGCCTCGTGTGGGCTGCCTGGGACACCAGGGCAGAACCCCTGTGGCTGGGCAGCGATCCAGGAAGGCTGCCTGTAATTTTGGGACAAATGCTCTGGGTGTGTTTGTGCCTCTGGGGAAAAACTCATGTAGGAGCAGCAAAGGTGAAGCTTTAATTGGAGGTCATGAGATGGCAACCTCTAAAGGCTGTGTCTGGCAGTGATGATGTGAGTGCAGAGAAAAGCAACAAAGCTGGTGAAGGGACAGGAAAACAAGACCTGGAGTGACTGAGGGAATTGGTTGCTTAGTCTGGAGAAGCAGAGGCTGATGGGAGAACTGCAGTCTTCAGGACTGCAAAGAGCCTCATCAGGAAGGTGGGTGAACTTCAAGTGTGTCTTTGCATATAGAGGCCCAGTAAAGCTTGAGGATTCAGGTGATGCTGTTCACAAGACATTCCAGGATCTTGCTGCCTTTTGTTACTGAATGGAAATGATAACAGGAGCCCCCTGTTACTGTTTTTCTCTCCTTGCAGCAGAACGTTTGTATTTAGCAGCAGTTAAAGGGAGGCTCAACCCTGTCCCCAGACATACACTGCTGTGCCCTGGGCAGCACCAGCTGGTGTACAAGGTCCAGTACAACAAAGAGTAACTCACAGAAAGTCAAAACAATTATTTTAATAGAACTCTTCAAGACACAAGCAAACTCTCGCTCGCACCTTTCTGATGTGAATTGTATCTAGTGATAGCTGAGCAATTTTTAAACATGAACTATTTCCTACAAGGAGCTTTCAGCATGAAAAGTAAAACAAATTACTCAAGTTCAGGTTACTTTCAGTAAATAGTAAGACAAAAGTAACATAGCAATTAAAAGCAAAATTTATTGTTTCAAAGGGGAACGCGTTCATTTTTCATGTCAAAATGAGCTTTTATTTTTAAAGAAGCAAAGTCATCACAAGAACAAAAGCAAAACATTCAGTCTGGGACTGTTGAACACTTAATTTTGTCTGAAACTGTTTTTACCACAGTCTTCCTATTTTGCTGAGAAAAGCAGACCGGCTCGTTCCTGTGTCTCCTGTCCCTGCATGTGACAAACTGAAGCCAGCCCCAGCTACCCTGCTAGGTCTGTTGGCAGATGAGGAAGCTTGCTACCAAAGGGCATCCCTTCTCTTGCTGCTTCAGGTCTTAATGCAGTTTTGTTTTTTGCCCTCAGATTATTCGTATTGTCCTTTTAATTTTCCTTCCTGTTCTTCATACGCTTGAAGACGCCTCCTTTGCTCAGCTGGAAGAGGCCTTGCACTTCCCATCTACTGTGTTTGTGGTGCATTTGCACCAGGGCTGGGGGATCCCACAGTGCCCCGTCTAAACCCAGGAGGTGCTTTTATGTCTCTGGGAGGTGGGTGGTAATAGGGCCAGAATGTCTCTGAAAGTGGGACAGACCTTGTGGTTTGTGGTAGCTTTTTGTGTGTAAACTCATTGTAGAGGCAGTTTTCCGGCCAGGTTGTGGCCAGTTTGAGACTGAGCCAAGAAGGGCATCCAAGAGCGAAGCTTGCTCCAGAATACTTTGAGATGTAAAAATATCCATGTACTTCATTGCAGTGATTAGCAGCCTGGTCCTGTGCCACTCCGACACTGGGTTGGCTAGTGCTGAACGGAGTGGTTCTGTGCATTACTTACAACAAACAGCATTGTCTCCGTTACTTATTACAAATGGCAGCTTTACTTGCAGTTCCAAATTAAATTTTGGTTTGTTACATCAGACTTTTCATCATGCTAAATCACATTCTAGAAATTGTCTATTAGACTTCAAAGACATCTTTATTGGTTTATTGATAATCTTTTTTTTCTGATGTGTGTGCAAAAAAATATTTCTTCAGTGTTGGGCCTGCCAGAAACTGCTGCTACTTGTAGACAGAGAAGCATTTCTATGCATTGGTTTGAATAATAAAAAAATCCCTCCAACTTCCTTTAGGATATATAGAAACATAAGATAGTCTGTTAATAATTTTTTTATAAATAGAAAGCTAAGGAAGCCTCTAGGTATAGAACTTGACAATATACATATTCTTTGAGGTTAGAGCAAGATCTTTGAATTGGGAACTTTTACCTTTGGTCCCTTCTGCTACAGGTTTACAGTAGGGTCTGGGTACCTGTGATAAAATCCTGCGGCGCCATGCTCCAGGAAGGGAGCAGTGCTCGCCAGCCAGGGAGCAGAGCTGGGCAGTGAGCACAAGTCCATGGATACCTTGGAGCAGCACAAGGTATTTTTACAGGCTGTAAAAAGCAGAGAGGAGTGGGGGGAAAAAAAACCAAACAAAAAATCCCACACATACAAATAAAAACAAAAAAACAACAGAACAAGGATTATTTTGTATACCAGATTATTAAATATACCTGATTATTGTATATAACTGAACAGTTGTAACATGCTTGTAATACAGCATATCTTCTACAAGAATTATCTAGGCTTCCAGTGTAAGCAAGCTGTTAAAAAAAAAAAAGACTTGCAAATAGGCTAATGTGACTCAAATGTGTTGTGTGTGATAGCCTGACAATGCCAGCAGCCACCGGGTTGCCGCGTTAGAGCCAGGATGCAGCACTGAGCGTGAGGTGCCAGAGTGACAGGCGGTTCTTCCTTTATATCAAGTTAGTGTTGTGCTTTGAATAAAATATTTCATGGAAATCTTGAACAATTCTGCAGGGAGGAGAATTTGACAGTTAATTTCCTTTTTCCTGAGACTTTTAGGAGTGTGGTTTCTTTTTTTGTAAGCGTGTTTTGGGGGCCGCCTTTGTGTGTGCTGCTTCTGAAGCTTTTCCTCGTGATCACACGTGTCAGGAAGCTCTGTGAAAGCTCCTTGGATCTCGCTGTGTGTTCTTGGTGACTCCCACGTAGCTCTCGGTGGGCTGCCGTGGGTAGCTGGGACCCAGCCTGGTGGGCTCCCGGGGGGCCCTGTCCCAGCAGTAGGTTGTGAGCCCTGTGGCAGGGGCTTGCTGTGGTATGTGTGCTACCTGGGGCTGACCCCAACAAACTCAGTGTGCAGCACTGTGAGATCCTTTATTAAGCACAAAACTGCAAGCCTATTCACTTCAAATTGGCAACTGTATTTGTAATACTAGTTTACTAAAACCTGTGCACCCAAATCAGGCAATTTCAGTCAGCAGTGGCATCACAGGGAGCTTGTACATCAAGTTTCATTTTCAGTATGATGCCAAAAAACTCTTTTTTTCTGTGCCTGATGTTTTTGATTAAAATGTTGTTTCTTTGCACAAAGCCATCAACTTGCTAAGTTTTCTGAAAGTGATGACAAGTATGTAACACCAGTTGGTTGCTCCTTAGTCACGAGCCTTTTACAAGGCATTTGCCAACCCAGTGCTTAGTTCCACCTAAATCGATGTTTTGTAAACAAAATGATTTAGTTTTAAATAGTAATATTTGGCTGAGATATCTAAAATTGGGATGCTCTACTGGAAGAAGTCTGATATAGTTTTCTGTATGCATTTAATGATTGTTTTCAAGCCTGGTATAAAACATTGGGCTTCTCAAAAGGTCATCAATTTTGGGGTATCTCATCAGAAGTCAGTGGTAGAAGCTTCACCAAGGGGGCGATGGGGCTCTTGTAACTTCTGGGTTGTAGGGGGCCCCCAGCACCTGTGAGAAACTCTTGGTCCTAATTAAGGTTTCTTAGAAGTGCCCCCCAAGGACCGAAGAAGCCCCCCATGCCCGGCATGGAGGGGAGGGAGCGGGCAGCTCCGGGAGCAGCAGGAGGTGACCGGGGGGCCTCATGTTGGCAGCCCAGCGCTGGAGAGAGGAGCTGTGCTCTCAGAGGTCCATCTCCAGATCCCAGAGCACACATCTGCTCCTCAGTGACCGCTGAGAGGTGCGGCCTCTGCTCCCTCAGCGATGGAGGCCTTCGTGGCTGTGAGGAGAGCCCGACCCAGCCTCTGGGTAGGGAGCAAGCTGTCTGCAGAAACCCTTACACCGTGAGGGGAATGTGGTCGTGGATGTCCAGGGAAGAGCTTGCTTACATGCTTTCCTACCTGCTGTTTCTTTCCAGAGCTACGGCCTGGCAGATGGAGCCTATATTAAGCCTCTGCCTCTCTGCTGCCTGGCTCGGAGGCAGCAGGGCAGCTGGCCCGCTCTCCATGTGTCCCTCTGCCTTTTGGCCACCCCACACAAACAAACACTTGAACCCGGAGACCAGTTCTAACCAAAAGAAGAGGCCACCTCAGGGCTAACGAAGACTTCTGGGACAATCCACTGCTGCGTAAAGAGAAAACATGACCCCCATGTCAGCTGGGAAACTGTCAGCTCTCTTTGGCAGCGACCAGGTGATGGATGTGCACGGCTCGGGGCTGCTGTGGCCACCGTGGTCTCAAGGTCAGCAAGGCTGGGACAGGGGCACTGCAGTGGGAGGAGGGCCAGGGGACAAGGCACGAGGACCTGGAGTTCAAGGCTTTGATAGCTTTGTGTCTCTTACCTTGTGGTTTGGGGAGGTGTAATGGGTCGCTGTAAGTCTGTTACAGCTGTGGTTTTGGTGGTCCTTTCTTTTTTTTGGAAAACAAAGAAAAATACTAGTATTACAGCAGCAAGCAAAAGCTGGGCGTGAGCTCTGCCGAGTGTTGGTGGTGCCCCTGCAGTGTGCTGGTGGCTCATCTTCACTGGCATGGAAGAGCATTGGAGGCTGTTGGTCTGGCAGGCAAGAGCAAAATTATCATGGAAAGCTCTGTTAACCTGAAAGTTTGTTAACTGACATCGCTTGGGACAGACTGCGATCCCTTCTGATATCCTCTGTATCTTAAAATGAGCAGAAAACCTTTATTTTTCCAGGAGGGCTTGAGTCCTTGAGACAGTGTGAAACACTGAGAAACCACTCTGCTCCTGATCTGATGTGAGCAACGTTGGAGTTCTCAGCTTGGCTCTGCTCTCCTGCCTGCGTGTCTTTTCCTTGTGAAATGCAGGCTTTAGAGGCAGTAGGTGCCTCTTGCCAAATCTTGCAGGAAATCCTTGTGTATTGAAAACTTGGTGGCATAATTTTGGCATATGGCATAGACAAATCCTCATGATATAAGAAATAGTGAATTTTTTTATTTATTATTATTTTTTTTTTAACGGGGAAACACATTGTCTTCTGCACATACATAATTTTGGGGTGTAGAAAGGATTTGTGGTGACGTTCGTTTAGTCCTAGCTGGAGTCACCCTGATGTTCCCAGGCAGTTGTCTGGGCTGGGAGCTCAGGGACCCCATGTGTGCCTACCACACTGCTGAGATCAACATCTCAAGAAGGAACAAGCAGGGTCTGATCTGGCTCATGAAAATGATCTGGGTTCCCCATCATGTGGCATCTGCCACTGGCATGTACTTCAAAGGAGGAAAGCAGAGGTTCATGTGTACTGGGGGTTTGCTGCCAGGAGCCAATGTCTTCGTTAAGCAAGTACAGATTCACAGTGATGTCTGTGGTACATTGGAGACAGATATGCAAGGGGAATGCTTTTGAAAGGTTTTCCAATGTTCTCCTTCAACGATGATCATCTTGATGTCATGGTGATGGGCAAGTGCCCAGGGTCTGCTTGAAAGTGATTCTGTGCTTCTTTGCAAGAGAACCCTAGGAGCATGCTGAATCGCTGCACGAGAAGCAGCTGCTCTTCTAACCAGAAATAACAAGAAGTGTTACAGGGTGAAAGAGCCTTCCTCTGAGCAACAGGCAGAAGTCTTGTGATTTAGTCAGATGTGAAAATGGCATTACCAAAGAGGGGGAAAATACAAATCCCACCAAACCCACTGAAGATGTTAAGGGAACTGTAACCAATTTAGGGGGAAAAAAAGTGGTTTATGCCTTTACCTGTTGGTTATTTATTTATTTATTTTTTTTTTTGAGTGTAGGAAGAGTTGTGTTGAGAGCTTCATGGTGGGTAGGCAAGGTGATAAATTGCACCACCTGCCTGTTTTAGGATGAGCAGTGGCCATGCTTTGCCCAGCTGGAGTAAATCTGGGCTCAGTCCCTGCTCGAGTCCTCTACTTAGTGCTGAGGCAATGGTACAGCATCCATTGGGTGGGAAGGGTGGTGGGGACACCACAGGGTGGGTGCATGCTGTGGCACTTGCTAAAATTAGGGATGGACATCGTGAGATGGGAGCAGGGCTTGGGACCCAGCAGCAGGGAGTGCACGTGCTCACCACCTCCCTCTCTGTCATGTTCTCATCCTGAATGGGAAGTGGTGGCAATTGTCCCCAAACATGGTAATTGCAGAAATGGCTTTGAATTCCAATAACCAAGGCAAGGGGTGGTCCCGTCTGCTCCCTAAAAATGCAGCAGGTCACTGAGTGCTCGTGGTCCTGAGAAGGCAGCAGGACAACTTCAGCCCATCCCAGGGCTCGAGCAGTTGGCTCTGGGGCAGCGCCTCTCAGGAAGCGCTCAGGGTGGCCTGGAGCTGCTTTAATTAGCTTCTCAGCGAAGAACTGAACACTTTATAACCTGTTTTTAAATCATCTAAAAAGACAGCAGGTAGTAAATTTTGCAGTCTCTTCTATGTTTCAGTCGAAATTAGGAAGCTCTCGAGTCCAACCGCCAGTTTTGTTCTGCAGGTGGGGTACAGCGTGTGTGTGTCCCTCCCTGCCCTCCTCCTGCAGGATTTTGAGGAGTGGATTTAGTAACATTTACCAGGTTTTCCCGGGGAGGGGAAAAGCACTGATGGAAGCCGGAGGAGAGGCGAGACACGGCGTCAGTTGGCTGAGGCAGCAGCAGCGCATCCCGCAGGTTTGGATGCTGGACGGGCACCAGGGACTGTCCTTTGTGCGCGTCCGCCTGACTCAGCAGAGATCTTCAAGGGCTGGTCTGTCCCACTGACTCGCACCAGCCACCTCTTGGCAGCAAGACCTGTGTGCACGTGTGTGCGCGCATGCCTGCAGAGCCTAGGATCATCTTAGGGAAGGCTTCTCTTAAAATTGTTGCGACTATTAAATAATATCGCTCTGGAAATAGACTGAAGTCAAAGGCTCACCCGTACCTCGGTTCCTTGCACCTGGAGGAGCACCCAGCTCCTGATGGTGACTTGCCATGCTGCTGAGTGCCTGGGGCTGCTGGCAGCTGTTTTGGCAAAGGAATATTTTGTGATATTTCGACGCTTGTTGGCCCTCCATGTGTGGTAGGCCGGACAGAGGGTGGAGAACGAACCCTCAGGTTTAGCACCAGAGCAGTCCGTGGGAAGAACGAACGGTACCGTTGTCCTGCCACACATCCCCTCTGCTGCAGCCGGGCAATGAGACCACTACACCAGGAATATTTCTCGTTTGGGAAGCTGATAACAGGAGTTTGTGGCACGGGGTAAGCTGCAGACATCTGCTCTGCATCCCTGAGCTGCGGAAGGCGCGAGGGTGTGGAGCGGCTCTGGAAATAGGGAGCGAGGGAATCGCTGGAGCGGGTATTTTTATACCTGACGCCTCAGCCTAGGCAGCTAGGAAAAACATGTTTTGGGTTAAATTTGTCAAGCCTCAGCAAATAACTCATTTCTCTCAACTCTGGAGCAGGGCAAGTGTTTGAGGTGAGATGATTCTCTGAGTGCCCTTTCAGGTGAAGCTTTTCAGCGCTGCCTGGCTGAAGATTGGCACCCCACGGCTTTCCTATTGAAATTCAATCGGGAGAGCCATGGGATGCCGGCACTTCTGTTCCTACCGGTGTCACCGGGCTGCCTTGTTTGCCGCGGATTTGTTGCAGGGCTTGTGGGCTTGTCTTTGAAGCTATGGCAGAAAACCGCTGCTAGGGCCGTGCCTCCTTTGAAAGTGGTTGGTGGACTTCGGGGCAGCGTGCGGATGTGTGGGGCTGTTCCTGGCTGGGCTGCAGGAGGAGCTGGGCACGTCCTGGCTCCCCTGGGGCTGGTCGGGGCTCTGCTGAGCAGAGAACCCAGCCGGAGCCGATCCTCGATCGTGGCCAGCAATGAGGTCCTATGTTGTTTATTCTGGGAAGGTTGGAACTAAGAGCCAAGTACACCGTGTTGTCTGCACACGCATGCCTTTGTTACTGCTATCTGCTGGTATTGGTTACCCAAAGCTCCGTGTCTGGTGTGTCTGAGCCTGCTCTCAAGTCCCCCAAGTCCAAGAGGTCACAGCACGGCTGCTTACAGCCTCCCCTTCCCGTAGAGGCTGCTTGCGTGGCTTCTCTTCAGCTCGAGGGCACCTCTAACCCGAGGGGCGGCTGTAGCACAGAAGCTGTGGACACGGCTGACTCCACAGATCCCACGAGCGCTCAGTCTCAGCAGATGTGAACGAGGGCTGTGCCACCAAGCAGCAGGGCTGGGGGCAGTGGCTGGGCTGGCCGTGCTCCCAGTGCCGGGAGCGGGGTGCCCCCGTGCTGGGCAGCTTGCACTGGGGCTAGCTTTTGGGTAGAAATAGATGCTGAGCTTCCAGGCTCTGACCCGTTCTCAGGACTATTTTAACAACTATTTTCATAGTGCCATCACTGTCTGAATACCGAAAGAGATAATTGCTTATCTGGATGTTGCAGATTTCTACTTCCATTAGCAGAAAGGAGCCTTTTATTAGCTAACTATGTAGGTTATTGCTCTTCTATCAGACAAACTGTACCCTGGTGAGTCTGCGTAGCAGTGCAGCCGTGTTCCTGGTGCTGATGGAGCTTACATTTAACCCATGGACACCCACTTAACCCACGGACATGGATATTTAACCCACGGACACCCATGCAACCCACAGACATAGGTTATGTTGCAATGACCTCCTTGTGCCAGGGAGGCACAGCAGCTGCTGTGTGCCTCTGCCTGATGTCCCTGGGTTCAGCCCTCTGTATGTACTCCTTATACACACAGGAGTTCAGCAGCTTCTCCACAGTGCCCTGAGACCACATGTGGAAAAAAAGGGGAAATGAGCGGGGTCTGTGAGGTGCAGAGGACCCTGTGCATCCCCACGGGGCTGGCTTTTGTCTGGTGTTCTCGTGGTCAGCTGGATTGGAAGAGACAAATAATTCCCCAGCTGGCCCCAAGGGTGTAGATCAGGTGCAAGGCTGTAAATCGTTCTGCAGCCTGCAACCACTTCTTCAGCAAGTTTCCTACTTGCATCTTCAGCTTCTCCAGGGTCACATTTGGAGCTGGCAGCCAGAAATCAGTGATCTCCTTGCCCACTGCATCGGGTGCTGCCGGGGTGCTGGGGCGCAGCTGTGGCAGACCAAAGGTGGGGTGCTTGCACTTGGGTCATTGCAGTCGTCAGATGAAAGGCAAGTCTGTCACATGTAAGGTAGAACTTGAGGATCAAACATTTTTCCTCCCCCTGCATCCTGAAACGGGGAATAACATCTCAGATGTGTTCCTCCAGTAAATGTAGATTAGTTCATTATTTTTAGCCCCTAGAGACTTTTAAAGTTAATCTGTGGCTGGCACAGTTTCTATTTTAGCACAATTATTAAATGAAAGAAGCTGCTAGTTGTGAGTTAGAGAAGCTGTGTGCCAAGGTTAACAGTTAATAAACTAACCAAACAGCCAGCTGTGGCTGTATCAAAACAAATCCTAATTATGCTTGGAGTTACTGCCACTTGACCTTGGTGATCCACTTCATGAAGATGTGATTGATTGTAGAAGTGTATGTACAACATTTTGCACCACAAAGCCTGGAACCGGGTCTTTCTAGCAAGAATTGCTGCTTTCCTGGTGCAATCTTCAATCCCTCAACTTGTCAGAGGGGTCCAGGATGGGTTTGTAAAAACTAGTTCCCTTCGCAGCTGCAGTGCCCCAGTGATGTGAGCCACCACGCTTCTGTACGGGAGAGCAACGAGGCGGGTGTGAGGTGCCTGAAGTGCACTTACAGGGGCTGAGATGCTGCTGGTGGCACAACCACGCTGGGAGCACCTTCCTGGTGCAGAGGGCTCCTGGGGGAGAAGAGTTTAAATGCCAGCTGTAACTTTTTAGTGTGTTTCTTAATAAAATCACAGCTTGGGGACCGCGGCACCAGGGCTGAATACAGCAGCACCAGCAGGCTCCAGGTGAACATCTGCCACGGAGATGCAGTGGCCCTGCCAAATCATCATTTGTTTAGCAGAAAGGCTGTGCTGCTTGTGTTGTGCCCAGTATGAAACCCACCAAACCTCTGCGTGTTGCTGTGTAACTTCCTTAAAAACAATTAACGAGGTCCTGACCTCATGTAAGTGACCTCAACTCCCTAGAGCCCCATGGGTGAGCACCCAGAGGCCTCCGTAGTGTGATTTTTGGTTGCGTGAGGCTTCGAGGCGAAGGGCTTGAAACCTTTCTGGTATTGTGACTGCAGCGATTAACGTGCGTGCCTTTAAGAGCAGCTCTGAGCAGCTGGATTGCTGTGTTCCGGAGCAGCGCTGTGTGGGGGCGTGATGCCAGTCCGTGCTGAGCCGTGCAGGTGCTTGCTGTAGCACAGTGACCTGCTTCGGAGGCATCCTGCTGCAGGGTGGCAATGCTGGGAAGGCTTCCCGTGCTGCATTAATCCTTTACCCCAGGCCTCGGGGGAAATTGTTAAAAATGCTCACTGTGGGCTTGGTACTGAGTGCTGGCACCCCGGCTGGTGCGGGGAGCCTGTGGGTGCTGCTCCTTCCAGAGGTCGGGGGATGAAATCCGCTCTCCCTGCTGAAGGATGTGAGGCTGCATTTTCAACTGATTTTAAGCATCATTTGGGATCGGTTTAATTTTGGCCTAAACTAACGTGCTTCATCAACATCAGAGCTGTAATAGTACTCGTAAATCTTTTCCTGAAGAGGCCTCACAGAGAAACTTATTCCTCTTGGCTCTGATTAAGGGCTTTCTGGCACGTGGGGGCACAAATTGCTGTCAGGTGGCTGGGCTTGGGATCGGGGGTGGAGGGCGCTGGCCCATGGAGCTGCATCTCCATTGCTGGCATCCCCATCACTGCATCCTCACTGCAGGCACAGATGCTGCTGCAGCCACTTTGATTTAGAAATTCCTCAGTGGGGAATGAGGGGATGTGGTTTTTAACACCTTTTAAGGGGTTCCCATTTCTCTTAGCCCTGCAGATGCAAGGAACAGCTATAGTCATACTCTGCTTTGCCCCTTGGCCCTGTATTTGTTGTTTCATTCCTGCGTCAGCAAGCACTGAGCCAGTGCCCTGGGTGTCTCTGGGAACTGCTGCACCTTCCTGCACCTCGTGTGGAGCTGCAAGCACACTCCTGACAGCTGAAACCATGCCTGGAGAAACATGGGGCATGGGAATTTGCCTGATAGACTCGGGCTTCAGCTCATACCACATCGGAGCTTGGCTCCTTCTGCACCAGTGCCATCGCCCAGCTTCAGCTTTCACGTTCCTGCTTTGCTCCACGACCCCACGACTCACCTTGGTGTGGAGCGAGGTCTTAGGGCAGCTCCTTTCCTCAGGGCTACCCTAAGCATGGGTGTGCTGTGCAGTGCATTGATGTAAAGCATTAACGTAGGGGGCACTTTAGGATTGCCAAACTGCTGCCTTTGAAGGGCAGCGATGTGATTTTGCCCATGGAGGAGGAGCGTGGTGCTGAGGCCTTCACTTGGCACGTTCCTGCTGCTGCCCTGCTTTGAGGCTTTACCGTGGTGCAGCCTGCCCTTGGCTCCTGCTTCCTAGGGCCTGGAGGGTTTTGCAGGGCACACCACCGAGGATTCACGTTGCTGCATTTTTCCCTGGTTGTGTTCTGATTGCAGGGCTTATTTAAGCTTGTGTATGTTATTTTTGGGTTCCAGTTCCATCCTCCAAAGGAATTTGCAAGCCTGTTGCAGGTCTCTGTCTCTGCGTGGACTTGGCAGCAGGACTGTCTGTGCTGATTTGTCTGGCCTGTTTGCTCTCTGCTTTGCCGTTCGAGATGTGGCTGTTAATTAAAGATGCCCTCTGCCATCTGAGCAGACGTCTCGATCTCCTCCCCCGCGGTGGGGCTGAGCAGCAGCTCCCAGCACTGCCCAGCTCCTGACGTGGGGCAGGGGCTCGCTGCGGCTCCTGCCTCCCTGCAGAATGAGAGGCTGGAGAACTCCCCTCGCACCCCATGCTAATGAGCATAACGAGCATTCAGATGCCTATGAGTAATCCCAATCCCAGCTCTTGTTCTCTCTGGCGGAACAAACCCCAGCTTTCTTGTGCTGCTCGCTGCGCTGCCCTCGCTGGCCTGGAGCCGGGCTGGGGGCTGGGGGCTGCTCCCACCCCTGCATCCCACAATCGCTGCATTCACCCTGCCTGGCCTCATCCTGCTGGGGCTGTCCCAGGGCAGTGCAGATCCTGCAACTGTGCTTCTCTCGCTACTTCTCTCCCTGCTGCTTGCAGCTTTTCCTCTTTGTTCTTCGTGTCCTGTTGAAGTGGAACACCCAAGCTGGGTTTGCTCCTCCTTTCAGCATCCTCCTTTCTGTCCTGCATGGAACGTTCTTTAAGTTGGCTTTCTTAGCCATAAGTGGAATAAAACTGTTTTCTCCCTGCTTACCCTGTCACTTGGAATAACAGCATCCTCCTCATGCTGTGCTAGCTCTGATTACGTGTATGGCGTTATGCTCGGGCTGGGTGTTTGGCTTCTGTGAGATTTGGATACTTGTGAGCTGTGCTTGTATGTGGGGAATAGCAAACTTGGCTCCTCATAAAGAAAAGCAATTCAGTTTAAACTTGGGACAAAATACAAAAAGAACAAGGGAGCTCACTCATGAGATCATAAATAAATACGGGTACCCTAAATAATGCTGCAGACTCCTCAGATGCTGTGGATTGCAACGCAAATCGTCTTCTGCACAAAGAGCAATGCTTGTTCTCACTTCTCACAATAAATCCCTGAAACATCAGTAAATCGATAGCGTGGTGCTTGTATGAAGCAACAATGCTTTCTGTGAGATTAGCAGGGGTGTGTCGGGGTGAGGGAGATGTAAAGCAGGTCAGGAGCCACTGTGGTGTAAACGCTCATGGGGGCACGTGGCTTTCAGTAGGTGATGGCGTGGGTTCCTCTCCCCTGGAGCGAGGATGGGAATGCTGAGAGGCTGGCCTGAAGCTGGTCCTCCTTTTGATTAAAAAGCTTTGGTGTTTGTGTGACAAAGAAACATCTGACTACGTATTGAAACTGTACAGCACATCCATTTAAAGCAAGAGCTGCTCGGGTTTCTTCCGCTGTGCCGTGCAGAGGACATGGTCTTGCTTGGTCCACAGAGCAGAGCTCCCTGGAGTTACGGGTATTGTAAAACACAGGGAAGGGGAGCGCTGCTTGCTGCACGTGGGGAACCTCTCGGATCCCCAGCTAATCATAATTGAGGTGGTTTCAGATTCAGTGGTCTCTGATGGGAGCCGCAGAAGGTGCTGGGGCTCTGTCGGCCCCGACATCCCCGCGGGAGGTGGGAGTGCTGGGAGAAATGCCCCAGCCAGCCTGAGCTGCTGCAGGAGCCGGGGTTGCGTGCTCGCTCGCCTCGTTTTCCATTTGTTTATGTCACACAGCACAGCTTAAAGAGCGTGATCTTTCGTTTTGCGCACAGTCCCCAGATGAAGACCTTTGGTTGTGCCTGGCATGAATACGTGCTGCACGAGGACTGTGCTGCTGCGAGTATAAAGGAGAGGCAGTGAGTGCCGAAATTAACTCTGCTCAGCGAGATGGAGGGCAGGCGAGGGCACAGAGGGCTGCTTGGATGGGGAGGCAGGGGGCTGAGAGAGGATGGGAAGAGGGAACGGAAACCTCTCTTCCTCTGTGTGCTCTGAAGGGGATTTTGGAGCGTTCCGCATCCTATCCTTCCCCACTGTCCCTGTGAATGGGGACATCTTGCCTTCCCCAGGGGCTGCAGGTTGGGGTTTCTGGGTCTGGCTCGGCTGTGCCACGGCCCCGTTGCCTGACCCTGTTCTGCAGCACGTGTGATTGTCTGGCCCAAGGGGCAATGGTTAAGCGAGGTCACAGCAAGCGCTGAGGGCAGCCTGAGTGTGGCTTGGTTAACTTCTTGAAGCACAGGATCCTGACGGTGTGTCAGGGCGCCGGGTTGTCCTGGGACTTCCTGGCCCTTGATGGGACAATCTGCTTGGCTCGCTAGCCAGGGTTTGCTCATAGCTGCAGATGAAGCGATGAGGAACATCCACAGCAAGTCAATGAAGCACATAGGAGCTATTTTATGTGCCACCAGGATCTCAGAGCTGCTCTCATTCACTCTGTCATTTGGTAGCTGAGCAATAGATCAATGGAAGTAACCGGTTAAAGGAACTAACCATGTGGTCACTATGTAGGAAGATGGTTTTGACTAAAGAGGCATGGTTTTCTTTTTCCTGGTTAACTCACTACTCCTCACTGTGTTCTGACTTCATTCCTGGACACCCATCAATCCCCGTTCTTGGGGTACATTGGTCTGATAGGTCAGTGATGAGTGCAGGAGCAAGTGTCTTAGGGGTAAGCAGTACCTGGGTAGAAGCTGTTGATGGAAGAAAAGCTATGGTCTGGAGAAATGGGGTGAGGAGCTGTGTAGATGGGTTTGGGAAGAGCCCATGGAAGTGATGCGTGGGTGAAGGTCCAGCTGGCGGATGTCAGCAGAGGCAGAGGGCACCGCTGAAAAAGAAACGCGATTGTGAAAATCAGAGAGTGGACTTGTTTGCAACCAGATTGAAATTTCAATAAGCCATGGCAGTCCACCCGTCTGGCAGCGTTCACTTCAGCAGGAGTTGGATCAGGTCACTGCTGGCCTCGCAGCTCTGCTAGAAGAAGCTCAAGTACCGGAGCAGAGGTCTTGTTCCCTGGTGAGCTTCTGGCTTAGCCTCCCGTGGGCTTCTGCCTAGACACGGCAGCACGTTTAAAAGAATGCTGCTCTCCCTTAGAAGCAGACAAAATTCTTGTGGTCTGCTCAGGTACACAAGGAATCTGAGGAGCTTGATCAAAGGTGACAGTTTTGTAGCTTCCTCTGAGGATGTTGAGATGAGACCTGTCAAACTAGAAGGTCACTGGCGGCACAGCTGATCGCGCTCTGCCTCCTAAGAACTGGGTTATCCCGGAGGGCTGAGGTGGTCTTGGCACGCTGCTCACTGGCACTATATCTTCAGATGCTCAAGGTGATAAGCCAGAAAATAGGAAATCTTCAGTGGAAGATAAATGAGATTGCAATGAAATTTAAATGAAAACAATTTTGGCAAAAGATGTCTGCGAATCCCTCAATCTAATATGCAGCTCTCAGACTTAGGAGTCAATTTATTCTGAAAATATGGGAGTAGAAAAAGTACATCCAAGATTTAAATAAATAAAGGAAATAAAGCATCCAATACATGCTAGGAGGAAAAAATGGAAAACATTGAAAGAACATTTTTTAACAGCTTCATTGCAGGTAATGCTAGGTAAACAGATAACAGCTTTTAGGAAGCGATACTGAGATCTTCAAGGAATGAGCAATTTGCACTGCAGAGCAACAAATTTTAATGGGTCCAGGAAAACCCAGCAGCATAAGGATGTAATATTGAACTCTACCCATGAGTCCTGTTTCTATCCCTGAAAACCACAGACGGTATCTAGATAGAGACAAACAGATATGAAGTGCTCCTGTGCAGCCAACCCCTACTTCACCTCGGAACAGTTAATGTTATCTGATATGTCTTGGCATCAAAGGAAGGAAGCAAGCAACCCATGGAGATGTAGATGGAGCTATAAGAAGCAGAAAAAAAAAAGGTACAGGCAAATTATTTCCCTTTTTGCAGAGAATAATTGAGCCTGGCTCTGTAGGAGACGGATGTTATATCTGTAAAAGATGATGAAAAGCCAGGGTTGATGCTAACACTGCTGTTTCATACTTAGTGACCTAATCCATGATTGCGGCTGATTCTGATCTCTTGGGATCACATAAATTACAGAAGCAAACCAGGAAACATCTCCCTGACCTGTGGAAGGGATTGTTTCTCTCCAATCTGTACATTCACTTGATGATAGTTCTGTTAGAAAAAGGTTTATAAACATCAGAAGGAAGATGTGAGCTGCTTCTTCCTGACAAAGACTTTTAAAGGGATTCAGAACCAGCAGGACATGGGGGATTAAAATTAAGTCTAAAGAGGAAATAGATGGGATCTCAATCTTTGTATCAGCCCGTTTGGTCCATACTTATGGCATCTGAAATGCAGATACTCAGCTGTGGGGAAACCCCAGCTGGCATGGTGAGGATTGGCACCTCTGTCCTATGGGGGCTGTGGGTGCTGCTCAGGTAAAGGGAAGGGGCCAGGTGTGGCCATGTCTTATTTTGCCTTTATGTTGCTCATGTTAAAATAATTACGTTCTTTCTCTTTAGTGGGACACAGATCTCCCTTGAGTGTTTGCCAGTAAGATTTCCACTATCTCCAATTAAGCATGTGTCCAGGCGTGAAGGGTAAAACCTTGACAGTAATCTCAGGTTACAGAGAGCGCACAGTTTCACTACGCTGATAGAGACAGCTCGGCGTGTAGTTGGATACTTGAGAACTTGGAAGGTGCATTATCAGTTGGTGCTTGATTTATTGATTCTGCACCTTGCTAATTGGAGACACCGGCTTGTCAGCACTGCTAAACAAACACTGGGTCAAAGTCGCTCGTCCTTCAAGGCAAAGATAAAGTTGCACTGTCAAGGGGTTTGGTCCTTGACATTAAGGAAGTGAAGTTGGTAAAAGGCTTGCTCATAAATGATGGAAGAACCACTTTGTTAAGTGGGCAGTGATCAAAATGTACAGGGAGGGTTTTTTGAGAGAGTGCTCAGGCTGTGGAGTCTCCTCCCTCCTTGGAGGTCTTCCAAAACTACCTGGACGTGGTCTTGGTCCCCCATGGTTTAGGGGAGGCTTGACTAGATGATGCCCAGAGGGCCCCTTCCAACCTCAATCGTTCTGTGCATTTGTCAGAAGTCACAAGATCCGTGGTTGCCTTATGATGGAGCATCTCAAGACCGAAGCTGTTGTACTGACAGCAGTACCCGTGTTCCTTGTGGGAGGCTGGGAAACTTTCCAGCGAGTCTCTGCAAAGGATACTTTTCTGATGGTTTTATGGTGCTTGTGGATTATTATTAGCTCCCTTAAATCCTTCCTTGTCAGAGAGGTGGTATAACAATCAAAATGATCTTGGTCCACTCAAAGAAGTTGGCAAACGGGAATCTTAAAATGGGAGCTGTGAAAATTAGGTCGAAACATGCAGTTTCATGTCAAATTCTGAAAGCAGAAAGACCACTTTTCAGTCTTGAAGTAAATTAGGAATAATTTCACTTAAACTAGTGGGCTGACAGGTGCATAGAAATAATTCCACATAATCTACACCAAAAATACATGGTCTCCTGAGGCATTTTCCGAAGTATTTTCCCGTCAGCACCTTCCAGCTGCACATTGCTTTGGGTTCAATTTATTCATTCCTAATGACTGACCTTCCCCACACTGCTGATGGGCTGTTTTCCTTCGTCCCTCCCAGCTGGGCACTACAGGCCTCTCATGACCAGAACTGTGCTGGTGGAGCCCCAGTTCTGCTAATGAATTTGGGTTGGGTGGATTCAACTTTGTTCTACATAAAACATAATAAGTTAATATTATGGGGATAAATGCACAATACTGTACTGACATGGCAACTTCTGGCTTGGGTGTGTTTCCAGACATCTCAGAAGTGCTGGTGGCAGTAATTCTGTCTGGTCAGAGGAATGCTGGTCGGTCTGGGATCTATAATGAATTAGTTGTTGCGAGGGAGGTTTTTACTAGCACTTAGAATGACCTAGATCAAAAATTAAGTGCACTTGGATTGCTCAGACCTGGTTAGCAGAAGCTGGACAGTTCTCACCAGGGAGCTGTGGTGGAGGTGGAACCAGAAGTGCAGTCACTTTGTTAAGGGCCTGGAAGTTTTGGGACCAGAAGGTCCTACGTTGCCTGTCTATAATCACATCCTCAGGACATAACGTCCTGTTGGTCTTCTGTTTATCACGTACTTCCCTATTGCAGGATTAAGAGATCGAATTCCTTTACCGACTCCTTATTGTTCCTGTTTGTTTGCTTACTGTTACAGCCGCCTACAAGACAACACTCAGGCTCTGAAGGCCTTCCATCTAGTTTCCTGCCTCGCCTCCCCTTCCCTTCAGTGCTACTCTGGTGAAACAGCAGGTTTATATCTAAATGGAAACTAAAGAATAATTATAGTTATGTAGTCCTGCGGTGCCATTAAGTCATATGACAAAGGCGAAGAAATTCATAATAAAAATGTCAAGGGAGAAGAATCTGTCAGCTGCGTTTCTTAAACTGCCTTATCTGGTGTCACACGGTTTATTATTTATGTAGGACCAGGGCTGTGCCTGGCACTTCAAACATGAATGAGAAGACAGGTTATACTTAACATAAAACAGGGAGAATGTGGATATATACAGCGGAAAAACAGAGACGCCATTTTTCCTGAAGCAAAGGGAGGAAAACACATTTTTAGACTTTGTGGTGGAATTTGTTTTACGTAAGACCCGCAGGAGACCATTATTAAGGGCTTTGATTCTGTGTGTGTACCTTTAGACAAGGACTTGTATAGTGAAAGATGAGGAGTTCCTGAGTTAGAGCCTGGGCATGGAAAGATCTGTCTGATGTCTGTAAATATATCCGTGTGTCAATATGGAGTGGAAAAAGCGCAATCTAGGTAAAAAGGCAGCATTGGCACATGCACAAATTGACCAAACCGGCTGTGGGTAAATTTATGCTGGGACTTGCAGAGGTGCTGCCCAACCACCTCAGCCATGGGCTCTAGAAATCTACCCCAGTGGGTTTCGGGTGGCCCAGAAGCCCCAGTACTGCCTACGTGTTGTGTGGGACCTGCACGTGACACCTCTGAAGGGTTTTGGTGTTGGACCAGCAGCCAGGGTTGCTGCTGCATGTCGTAGGCTGATCCACCACCACCAATCTGTTGTGAGGAGCAGTGATCCTGGCAAGATCTCACCAACCCCTTGCTAAGTGTGAGCAACTGGTGCAAAGCCAATCCTACCTGAGGAGAGGCTTGTAGCCTTCAGACTCCCCTGCTGCCTTTTTTCCTTCTTTTTTGTACTTTTCCTTTACTTCTATCTGCACCTTTTTGAAATGGGAGAAGAAATTCCATCCTGTTCCCTTGGTGTGGGGCACCCCTCTCTGTTCAGGATGGGTTTAGTCCTTTGGAGCCCAGGCTCAGGCCCATGCAGGAGCTCCCAAGAAGATGGGTTGGCTTTGGTCTCACCCACTGATTTCAGGTTCCATCCCTTCCTCCTCAGGCCAAGGAGAGGTGGGTGCCTGGGGAAATGAGCCGCTGATACAGCGTTCTGAGGTTCGTTTGAAGAGAAGTTGAAAATCCCTTCCTTTCTCAAAGAAATGCCCTAGACAACATAACCTTCATTGAACTGGTATTGAATTGATCGAGGAAACATTAAAAACCAGGATGAAGAAGCCGTTGATGTAGCTGATGAAGTTCCTTCAGTACAGAGAGCCCTGAGGATCGATGCCGCGTTTGTACTGCGAGAGTTGCTGTTTTGTGCCATCTCTGAAATTCGCTGGCACCTCTTAATGCTGTCCGGTGGAAAATGAATGTCATCTGCACGAAGTGATGGGCATCACGCTGGGGGTTTGTGAGGACAAGTGACTGCCTGCTAGTACAGAGCAGAGGTGCAGTGAAAGCTTGTTTGTGTGTCCTTGGGAGCCAGTAGCTCCAAGAAAACCAGGCCTGTGTTGACCACATAACGCTGTTTTCTGTTGTTTCACAAAATGGCTAGCTTCATCGTGAAACATCCTGTGGTATATACAAGCCTGGGGGCAAGAAGAGGCAGAAATCATCTGTCAGAAACCACCAGGGATCTGGTGACAGAGTTCACGTAATTTGGATCAAAGCTCAGGGACTGAGAGCAAGTAGCAGAGGTGTCTCGCCCATCTCGGTCCTGCATCTGCAGCGTGGATCAGGCTGATGCCGGAGCCTGCGGCAGCTTCTGATGCTTTTACTGATTTAATACTCTATCTTTCTAAAGTTACAAAAAAAAAAAAAAAAAATCTAGTCTGCCCTTGTCTTTGAAATAACTTTTCTCCCCTCTTCATTAATCAGGAAAGCTGTTACAGCTCTTGACAGCACTCTGGAGCAAAACAAAAAGGCCTAATTCACTAATAGGACCTAATGCATAGTTAAATTCTGCAGTGAGTCAGTCTATTTATCAAGACAATTCAACTTGAAAATTAGTCATCTAGAAAGATTTTGTTGGCGTTATGGAGTGGGCATATCTGCCTGGAAAAGGGGCACGAGTGCTGCGAGGACTCTGAGAAGAGCAGAAACCTCACGCTTCTTGATGAGATGGATTTATTTGGAAGTCAAGTCACTTTTCTGCTCAAACAGTTGAGGAGATCAAGGTGCAAAGTGTCCGCTGATGTATTAAGATAAATGTCTCTGTGGCCCATGGGAAGACCAAGGCATTCGCAGTGCCCGGGCAGTTCCCAGTGCTGCCGAAGCTCTCCTTGCAGCATCCCTTTGGTAGCCCAGATTCTGGAAGGCTTCTGTCATTGCTGGTACAGTTCATCTTTATTCACGTGCGTTTGAAAAAATGGTAGCTCGTGTTTAATGGGGATACTGCCCAGGTGAATGAAATGGTGTTACATGGTGATCCAGCTGGGATCTCTGCTCCCAGCTCCCCAGCTGGGCTAGGCCAGAGTGGTTCCTCTCAAACAGCACTGGGCTGATCCAGAGTGTGCTGGAGAAGCCATCTCCAGACCAATTGCTTGACTGCTTTATAATGGCCCAGGTGGTTGAGTTTGCCTGATACATCCCATTACAACATCGGAGTTTTGATAGCACGTAACTGGGTGACATTTTCAACTCTTCAGGCTTCAATTTTCCCTTTAGAGAGTCCTCCAAGGACTCAAGTTTTCAGTACTATTTCAGCTAATATGTTTCGGTCATTTGAGAAAATGAGAGCAAGGAAAATGATGTCATTTTGTTCATCTTAAAAGATATTCTTACAGCCATTTTCCTGAGACGGCTCTTGTACCTCCAGGCTTCGGAGCAGTGCCGTGGTAGGTAATGGAGGCGCATAAGGAATATGCTTTTCTTGTAAAAGATGCTTGTTTTTGACCAAGTTACAAGTGTCTGAAAATCTCCGTGTGATCAGGGGAGACTTAGGAGAGATTTTTCTAATTCAAATCTAGAGGGAACAAGTGTTGGAAGAGTCATGCTGAGCCCATTGAGGATGAAGAGTAGGGTGGTAGGACCTGAGACGAAGCCAGGAGGTGTTCAGAGGATGAGCCGATAAGGCATGGGCATTTGGAGCAAGGTTCCAAGCCATCTGTGAACCAGGTGCTGCAAAACATGATGTTTTTCTTGGATTTGGGCCCAAAGGAGACGCACATCGGCACAGATGGGATTTGTTTAGAAGCACGTGGTTGTCTAATCTCTATTGATTTTTGATGGAAAACTGGTTACTTGGATACCTCTAGATAAGTGTCTGCGCCTTTATGTGCCTTTACAATTTCAGCTTTAATCTGTCGCAGTGAGATGATCTTATAAAAAACACAGCGATATGAATACCTCTGCTGTGGAAAACGGGAGCGTGGAGAGGAAATACCAGCTAGGCACAGGTGCGTGAAGGCAATACGGGGAAATCGGTGAGTTCATTCCCTGAACGAGTGCTTGTGGAAGAGCAGCACGTGGGCATGTAACGGGAGGTTACTGTGGTAGTCGTCCACAGCAACCAGGAGAAGCCAGCTCGTGCATAATGAATGCTCAGTGTGCTCGGTTTGGAATTGTGCTCTTTTTGTCACATGGATCTTGTTATTTTTGTTCACTTCTTTGGGGCAAATCTGAGAAAAGGATGGCCGAAGCCCAGGTATGAAGTCTGAGTAAACAAGCATTCCAGCATTACAAAATAAACCGTGTTACTCTTCAACAGGTCCCTGCCAAGCCCAGAGGAGGTAAACCCTGACGGATGGGCTCCTGTGGGGCAGCTCCTTAGGAAAGATGCCTGCTTGTGGTTGAGCTGGAGAGGTCCCTGAGCTGCCCCCCACTCAGATGATGTCTCCATCCAAATGCTGTGCAACTGAATGCCAAAGGGACAGGTTGAGGAACTGACACAACGGGAACAGCAACGTGCCAGGTGCTTCTTGGAAGCTTCTGGGATTGCTGTAGTCTGTGTGTTGGCTGCCGCCTTCTCGCAGGCCTTGTTTTGTCAGCTCCAGCACTTTTTATCGTACGTTTCTGTTCTGGTTGTGTTCCTGATCAAGGATTAGGGCTGCTCGGTGCTGGATGAAGAGGTGATGATGTCGGTGTCTTAGAGGCCTGATGAGCCGTGTGACAGAAGTAAAGCAGTAGAGAGGCTGTGGGCTTTCTGCACGGGGTAACAAACCACAAGCCCAGTGCTCGCACTCCGCCTATCTCAGCTTTGTTTAATTACACATTCCAGATACTTCTCTACTTTCCTTTTAATTATTGTTTCTACCAAGACTTCAAGTACCTGCACCTAAGAATAATTACATAGCAGCCCATTAGCTAATGCTCCCGCACATTAAACACCATGAAAGCTGCAATATAGCTGCTGCTTACCTACCTACAGGGCCGCTCGTTCTGCGATTTCCATCTCTGGAAGACCATTACGAATCTGTTTGTTCCTCCTCTCCCCGTTCTCCCGTTGTTGTGCATTCTCATTTTTCATTTGCATGGCTTTCTCTGTTGAAATGAAATCGTAATTGATCTGAGTGATATTTTGATAAAGCTAGGGCAGGATCAGGCACGCTGCTGCCTTTGAGCACAGAGCAGAAGCCGTGCTCCTGCACCTTGTTGCCTTGGGCTGAATGTTACCCATAGCAAATAATGAGAAAAGAAATCCTGCCCCAAAAGAAAACCCAACATAATCAGTGCTTCTCATTCTTCCCTCTACTCATGTTGAACGTGCAAGGTAAAAACCTTGATCTCTGCGTCTCTTTGTCCTTATAGCAGTGCCCGCCGCTCAATTACCTGCGTACCCGATTGAGCACTGTGGTTTTTCTCTCCCAGAGCGTGAAGCCTTTCAGCTTCCTTCCCTGCCCAGCCACGATGCCTGCTTGCTTGTACGAGCCTGGCTATTACGTTTACAGGGAAGCAGTTAAGTGCAGGTGTGTAGATTCCAGGATGCTCAGCAGGGCAACCTAAAATTTAATCTGTTTGAAGGAGGTGTAAAACTTCTGGGATAAGCTTTGCTAATAGAAAGGTGCAATCATATCTTTAAAGGAAACACTTCTCCAAAAATCAATGTGATTGACCTCTTCTCAGTTTTAATTAAGCCAAATCTTCCTTCACGCTAGCATACCAACCTGTTTCACTGCTTGCTGCAGACACGGGGGTTTAGCCAAAACCCTTCTATTGCAGCTGGAATATCTGATAAAGGCTCTCATCCAGCATTATCTAGAGCAGTATGAGCCAGGAAGGTGCTTCCACTCCACAAACACAAGTTTTTATTTTTATTTTCTTTAAACAAATGCAGCTGCCTACAGGAGCAATATGCTGACGGGCTTTGTAACATTGGGATTTGGGCCAAAGCTGGGAAACCAGTCTGAGATATTTTTCTCTTGTAAAGCAATCAGCTGAAGAGAACAAACTCTCCTGGAATAATTGCCATTGCACGTGGAGTCGTCATCGTAGGTGCACTCGTCCTGGAACACTGTTCCTCTTCGTGCAGAGGCTGAGTGCATCCTTTCAGGCAATTTTCCGGGCAAACTGGCAATTTTTATTGACCATGTGTTATGAACTTCTGAAAGATGCATTTCCCAAGAGTCTTGGAGAGTACTGTTTAATGAGAAGTTAGTGTGCATTTACTCCGAGGCTCAGTAAGGGTTATAATGGGGTTGCCTTTTACCATGCTTTGCTCAGCAGTGAAGAGCTGTGTTGGGCTGAAGTCCCCTGCTCCGTGGAGAACAGGAATTTCAGGCTGTAAAACATGGCAGTGATGCAAATTTAAAGAAATGCTTGAAATCTGTGTTCTTGTGCAGGAATGGGATGTGCTCAGCCTAGCAGTAGCTAATTTGGTTAAGTCTCGGAGAAACACGCGGTAGTTGTTCCCGTTTCTCTGTATTTTATTGCAAAGTGCTTGTGGGCCATTTCACTAGAAGTTAGCCTTCAATTTAAGGGAACTCTATGTACTTACAGCATGTGCATGTGTACATAACACACGTTACAGTACAGACACCGTTGCTGGATCCTCCTCTGCTGTCATTAGCGGAGGGGACGGGCGATCCTCACCGTGCTGCAGCTGGAGCCGTGCCACCCTGGGCACTGCACCCAGTGGCTCAGGGGAGACTTCTGACCTCTAGCCGGTGGGTTATTTGGTCCTCTTCCAGATGAACCCAAATCAGTTTGGTTTCTCTGAGCATTTGTGCATCCGAGTAGCTCCGGGCTGTTTTAGCAAGAGCTCAGGAATCTCTTCCCAAACTGTGCACGGGAGGCTGCCTGTCACAAGGGTACATTGTTAGCTAATGTGTGGGGAATGGGGACGTGATGGTAGAAAGCATTTGGGAGTATCTTTCTGGTAGAGTTCTAGTCTAGATTTCACAAGGAATTTGATCGTTTGCACTCAGCCCAGTAGGAGAGCTGCCATAATTAGCGGCATGCCTGTTTTTTTCATATTTATATTTATTTCAAAATACAAAATGTGTTTTGGAAGGAAAAAAAAAAAAAAAGAATAGCTGGCATCCTGAAGAGAAAGAAATCAATATGAACCAGCCACCAAGGTAGGTGAGGTGCAGACTCCTGGGTGATCCCAGGCGTGCAGAAAGCCAGGAGGACTGCGGAGAGCCCAGCAAGCAGGATATGGCAGGGTGGAAGTGCAGCGGATTGTGAATTCCTGCCCGAGCCCTGAGGGGTGGCCGAGGTCACACAGCACGTGTTGGCAGCCTCAGGGTGGCTGTCTGCAGGCTCTGCTAGCCCCACGACGATGGGATCGCTGTCAGATGCATGTCTGTCATCTGCTGCAGTGACACAGCTCTTGGAAAGAAGAGGAATAATTAAAACATGACCTAAACCACTCTCAGGTTGTGTTAGCAGAGGCATTATACACTGGGGGATCTAGAGAACAGCTGAGATGCCCTGGAAAACAGGCTCAGGGTGCTGCTAGCTCTGCCTCTGTTCTCCATGGCTGTGTTCCTTGAAGCAGCAAGGTGGACAGGGCAGGGGGACCGCGGGGAGGGACTGGCACTGCTGGGGATGTAGGAGCAGGACCCATATGTGTAGGAATGGGACCCATCATTCTCCAGGTAACGCCTTCAGCGTTGACCCCAGGAGTTGGGTGATTTGATGCGAATCCCTCCTCGCATCCGTCAGCGTTCGGCTGCAAGGCTGCACGTGGGGAAAGCAAAATTGTGCCTTGATTTGTGTAGCAAAACTGTCTCCGCAATCACTTTTTTTTTTTCAATGAAAGTTTCTGTTCTGCAGCCCCAGTCGCAGCACAATTGCACAGATGCCCGCAAAATCTCTGAATTTGCTTTTTCCTCAGTAAAAATAGTGGTGCCCTTCCTTTGCTCCTCTCCAAATTAGATACTGCTCAGAAGAAAACAACAGAGCAGCACAGCACACCAGTAAGGCTTCGTGTGAGCCCCCCATCGCTGCCTCCTTGCAGGAACGAAAGGTATTTCTTTATTAGAGGCAGAAATCTCCGGCCTGCAGTGCTGTTCCTCCATAAAGCACGCTTTTGCCTTTTGAAAAATAGCTGCTTGGTGACACCGAGCTGAAGGACTGCAACCCAGACCTGGCGGCTGTGACACCTGGGAAGTTAAAGCTGCAGCAAGGTTTGGCATTCAGGGCTGCGGGCTGTGGGGGATTGGAGGTGACACTGTCATTTACAGCCTTGTCCTCTGAGAAGTGAACAAAGCTACAGTCTTGCATGGCAAACACACTGGAGGGGGGTAGTGAAGCCATCTAGTTGTTATTCAGAGCAGGGTCAGAGCTTTCTCTGCTTATTTAGGTCTCTTGTCTTGCTGCGGAGCAAGCTAATGCGTGCGCTAATGTAGAAATGCGCCGAAGCTCCGAGCAACACGAGAAAGGACAGGCTCAATGAAAAGCTGATCAGTCGTCATTACAGCTTGCTAATGTGGGAAATGGCGTGCTTGCCGCAGTACCTCCCGTTATCCCGCACCTGTGGGTGCTGTCCCTGAAGCGAGGCTGTGATGGATGGGGGCTGTGTGCTGGGACGGTGAGATGTGGGGGGCTGGCTGCGAGCTGGCTGTGCCCCCTGTGTCTCTGGGGGCCTTATTTCAGCCTTAAATCAGCAACCTCCCAGCCGTGCTTTTCCCCGCAGTAATACCAGTAGCCATAATTCTGCCTCTTGGGTAGCTGGATGATGTCCCAGGCCTTGTGGTTAACTACCTATGAGTCTGGTTTTCCTTACTGATAGTATTCCCAACGGGGTCTTCTGTCTTGTATCCCAGCCGGAATGCATCACACCCACTTCTACTGAGAATCTTTGAGGGGACCGCACGTGGTTTAGCCACAGGTGGGGCTGCCTGCAGCGAGACGGATCTGGTCTTGTGCTAAATCTGCTCTCCCGCTGGCACTTGTCTGCTGACATCTGCCATCGCTGAGTGCCAAACGGCAGCTGAGATGGTGGCGGGAGAAAAGGATGACTGGGAAGGCAAGGAAATGTGTGTGTGTTTCCTTTAAAGCCTTTCTGCTCCTGGAGCTTGGCTACTTCAGCTCAGCAAATTGCAAGGTGAGAGGAGATCCAGCGCTCGCAGCAGAAATGGCCCTGAAGTGGCGGTGTGGATGTTTCAGCTGCAGGACAACGCTTGTGCGAGAGCAAATCAATATAAAACAAAGCAGGAAGATGTTAGAGACTGCAATTAAGGAGAAGGCTTGTAATCAGGCTCTGGGGAAAAACAAAAAAAGGTAGCGTGGAGGTGAAAACCAGCTCTGGACTTCTGTGATGTATGCGCATGGAAGGGGCTACATGCGGACACATCTGTAGCGTTAACAGCTGTAGCCCTGGAGAGTGAGGTTATTATTCCTTTTATTTTATTCCTATTGCATTTATATTTAGATACTTGCACTGGAAATCTTTTTGTGCATATGGTGTGCCCCATTGTGTGGGTTCAGGCATCTGCTCTCTCCAGTGTTTCTGCTCAGAAGGCCCAAAATTGTGTCCTGTATGGAGCCACCCCGCCTGAGAGGCGCTGCACATTGCCTCCTCCATTCCCTAGGAGGGGGATGCTGGGGTACTGCTGGTAGGCTTGAATGTTAACAGTAATTACAATAATTCTGTCCCTGCTGTATGCTCTTAGCTCGTGTTTCATTGGGAAGCTTGCCTGGATTCCCTTGATCAGCGACTTCAGTTCCTTTACCCGAGTCTTTGTCTGGAAAACTGAGAAGTTGCACCGATGTGAAATGAACCAAATACGACAGAGAAAGAGGATGTGCATGATAGTTTTAATGAGAACTGCCTTATTCCTGAGAGGAAAGGGTTTACCTTACCAGAGGAAAATACAAAGTCGGGCTGCGTTTCTAGAGCCTCCCATGCAAGTCTGGCCATGAAAACCTGACCTCCGAGGGGTACATCTGTACCTCCCGGTTCCCCATTGCTAACACACAGCTCAGAGTCCATTACGTTCAAAATAGCATCTTCTGGCATTAGCTTTAATCTCTGCTGTAGGGTAGATTTACTTTTGTTTGTACTTTTTTGACACAGCCTTCTCCAGCCCTGCCTGCTCCTCTGCTTGAATTAGCCCCTAAATTAGTCTCATTCTCCTTTCCCTGGGAGTAGGATATTAAAGTTAGGAGATGGGCTGAAGAGGCTGAGAAAAAAAATTGGGTATTTTGCCTCCTGTGTCATTAGCTGGCCTTAGCAACAGGCTTGTAATCACCTGCTTTTTTTTTTTTTTTTTTTTTTTTTTTTTTTTTTTTTTTCCTGCACTAGAAAGCAGCCGTAACCCTGCTGCTTTGCAGCCTGGCATCTGCTGATATTGGTGAGGAAGCCGCTCCAAGGAGTGGTGCCAGATCCCTGCCCAGCGCGGAAACCTCGTGGGCATGCAGCAGGTCGGTGCACTGGCAGGCACCTCGACTGCAACCCCCCAGCACCAGCTTGGGGTTCAGTCAGCAAACCGGGAAGTATTGCAGATATTTCTCCTAAAACTCCTGTTGCTCCCTGCTGGGCTGTTCCTTGGCTTTCAGCAGTTTCCCGGCTGCTGCTCCTCTTCGGCACCATCGTTCCAAGCACTCTCGGGGCCCTGCTTTATTTGCAGTAGAGGTTGTTTTGGCTTAAGTCTCCTGGAGGTTTTGGGGGCACGCTAATAAAGCCTTATGGGAGGTAGTCTCATTTTAGTTATTGGAGCTCTGCTTAGAAGAATACAAACTATGGTCTGCCGATGGAGATAAAATGAATTGAAAGTTAACACCAGCCTTGGTGTTCCCATTTCTGCCTGCGGAGATCTCTCTTGTAGAGAAAAGTCTGTGCTCTATCGTGTACAGCTTTGAGAAGTGCTGAGAGGGTGGTATTAGGAAGAGTGTAGAGAAAATGGTTTGACGCACATGCACGCTCATGAGTTTGGCATCTTGGAACAGGGAGGATCAAAGGCAGCTCCACGTGCTGGAACAGGTCTTGGCTGTTTGTCAGAAAGATGGTGCAAAGGGTTTGTCCTTTTAGAAGTTTGGGGATTGTCTTCTGTTTTAAGATGTTGGAACTTAGAATTTCTGTGCTTCAGACCTTTGGAGAAGCTGAGGGTTATGGTGAGTGCACGTGGGATGGTGACTGGTTACGGTGAGTGACCATGGGGTGGTGACTGTGGCAGCTATGAAGCGTCTGAAGCTAAGGACAGGTCCTGAGTTCCCCCATATAGATGAGTGTGTCCAGGTTGCACAGGATGCTTCTGCTTTCCACACAGATGGGGAGAGGCAAGCATAGCACGTGCTCCTTGTTTCCTCTGGGATGGGGCTGAAAATGAGGAAATGAGTTTTTCAAGAAGCCCAAATTGAAGTCAGTGGGGCTGCGTGTGCTCTGCACCTCTCATCTGTCCGGGGTGACATCTCATTCTGCCACTGCCTAGTCCTTCTGCAGGCTTAGATCACTTGGTGGGATTAGGGCTGGTTGTAAGATTGCAGTGAAGTGCCTGGGCTGAGCAGTACAACGTCCTCTGGAGGCTCTTAGGTGCTCTTAAACCTGTAACCAACAGCAGTTGCCTCGTGATAAATGACTCGTGTTGGAGCAGATCCACCAGCACCCCGCTCTCTGTGGCTGGGAGGCACACCAGCCATCGATCCTCTCTTCCAGCACACCCGATCTGTTCCCCCCAAAGTCTGACCCCTCGAGGAGCACAGATCCGCAGCACTCAGAGCTGTACCTCCTGCATGTTATGTGGGACATCGCCGCACAGCATGGACCTCAGCTGGAAATGGCTAACAGCAGAAAATCTCCCACTGGGTTCAAACACGAAGGTGCACAACAGCTGGAGCAGCCCCCGAGGGAGGAGTTCTCACCTCCCACCCTGCCGCAGTCCTGCCCTTACACCAGGACAGTCTCACTGCTGTCTACTTGCCCATTTCTGTGTCTGAGTTGTTTCTGAAGACGCTGTAAAGAACCAAATGACTACAAATTGTCCCCTTTGTGAGAGCAATGTAATTGCCTGGCTTTGAGGCTACTTTGCTGGTCATTTGAGGAACTGAGGGTGGGAAATACGGTGAAGTACAGACCAAATTTCTCAGCCACGTATGGGTGGCATTTCAATGTAAGCGTAAAATGGATCTGAACTGAGCTACATGAGGCAGGATGCATTTTCATGACAGAAGTGGGCTAAGTGAATTTTAAGAATAAAAACGAGAGGAGAAAAACGTCTTGGGCATATGGTATTTGGATGATGGGCTAAAGCAAAAGGAAGGCTTCCAGGAAAGCAGAGCTGGTGATGTTGTTCTGTCACCGAGAACTTTCCGAGAAAGCCTTTCTACTCAGGAAAACAGCAGTTGGGGAAGGTTTTGTCTGCAGGTGGTCTGCAGACATGTGGCCAGCCTCAACCAGTCCATGACCCAGGGGTCTATGCACTGTTCAGCAAAAAGAAAAGGACAAGAGCTACGTGGTCTCCTTCATTTCCATCCACCTTCTCGGTCTCCTTCCCTCCCAGTACGTGTGCTGCCACCCAGGCTGGGCAGCGCTTTCCTTATAAGCTGGAAGGTGTCCTGCAGAGAGACGCTGCCGGGGGAGCTGACACAAAAAAGATATCAGCGTGAAGAAACAAAGCGTGCATCCTGCCAAGTGGGTTGCCGAGGCTGCAGGAACACAAAGTGAGTGGCTTCATCTTTTAGTGGCACAAAATAAATCAGAAGACAGAAATAAACAATTAAATGTAGACGAAAACATATACCGCGTGCCAGCCAGCAAAATAGTACATCAAGAAAAAATGTTGTGTGAATTCAAGCCCCTTGGAAAGCATCAAGCTGTTAGGGTTTGGGTAGCTGATCATTTGGTTTGCCTTATAGGAAGGGAACAGAATTAGGAGGAGCTAGGCTGCAGCTTTCACATTTTCCCCGTGATTTAAAATGATGAGTGCTGGGGTGACGGAGTGCTGTACGGCTGCTGCGCTCCTGCGGGGCTGGCGTCGAGGCTTTTCCCTGGAATGCAGGACCAAGTCCTTCCTTCAGCTCAGGGCACAGAGGTGTTAAAACCCATCGCTACAGCTCCTTGCGTCCGAGCACAGATTTAAAGCGTGCCCTGAAGTCCCAAATACTTTATCGTCTTCCTGCAGCTCCCAATGAGCCTCCCAAGCAATCGCAGGTATAACGCCGCTCGGCTTCAGGGTGGGCTGTAACCCGATTAAAGGCAGCGGGCAGTCTGAGCCAGCTACAATGGTCCGTTAAGATCTGTGAGAAGCAAGCAACAACGTTGTACTCAATTTTGCATTAGTTCAATCTCCTTCCGCCGCTGTCTCCTCCCTGCTTTCCTCAGCTAAGCGCAGCCAAAGCACACCTCGGTTTTCAGGGAGCTCTGCTCCTGCTCGCTGCTTTCTGGTTTAACTCAGGCTGTGAGCTCTAAATCCTCTTGTTTTCCTGCTTGGCAGAACTGACTGCTCTGAAGACATTTAAATTTGGAAGCAATGCTAACAGTTGGCCTCGGTGTACCCAGTGATTAAGAGAAAAGTAAAATAAAATAATTATCTGGCACTGTGGAAGAAGCCAAGCTGTAAGGAGGATGGAGAAGCATAACACAAACATGTTAGCATCGTACTGACTTGTTTCATGTTCATGTAGCTGGGTAAAGTACTCTTGTTCATACAGAAATGTCTCAAAAAACAAGATCTCATGTAGATTTTTGGGCGAAGAACATAAAATGTCTAAGCAGGAAGTTACTGCTGAAAATGCATTGCTGAAAAGTTGTGGTCCATCTTCTGGGAGGTGATGTAGCCAGACTGCTACGCTTTAGACCATTTGAAAATGCAGCTTTGGATAAATACAAAGACAGTCCGAGCACCCCAACCCTACCTCGCAGCAGAGTGAAGCCGTCCTGGAGCACTTGCTGTGTATGCAGAGCCCTGGCATCTCCTGCAGGCTCGGGCACTGCTCCTGGTAAGATTAGCTGGCAGATTAAGCTGCTTCCTGCATTTGGCATGGAGGCAGGAATACTCTGGGTACTTTGCTCTCTCGAGATCAGAAGATTACCTTAATGCCGAGTGCTGGAAGCAGGACAGATTGTTTTTTATCCAGCAAGTAGACTTGACCAAGGAATTGGTATTTAAATCTAAACCCAGAGCCACACTGGCATTTTACCATGAGCCTGCAACTGCTCATGTGTTTGTGCAAGCACGCATGGATTTTGCATCAATATATATTGTATCATTGTGCAATAACAAAGTGCACGTGAATTTATATCCTATATATGATCTTAATGCTGTGTTATCTGCTGCTTTCCCTTTGTCATTCCATTTCTTTTCTTTCAGTCACTGTTTTTCAAGGCTTCTATCTCTCTCAGGCTTTTTCTTGCTCCCTTGGATTTCTGTCTATGAGCCCTGCAGAAGCTCAGATCTTTGCCCAAATTTTGCACAAAGCATTCTGAGGGCGTAACTGAGCACTTGAGAAGTCTCATGGGGGTCTAGGGGACGCCTCCTCTGGCTTGCCCTTGGAAATTCTCCGGGAGAAGGCAGGCTTGATGAGCAAAGGGCAGTGTCAGAAGGGTTTCCAGCGATGATGGCAGGTCAGATGACTCCAAGAGCTTTCTGCAGCTCGAAGCACATGGACAGAGCAAGATGAGATGCAGACCAGGAATAAAGTGTCCTGCAGCAGTTGTGGTTGGAGGTGTGAGAAGCAGGTGGGGCAGCGAAACAGTGGCAGCTGGTTTTATCTGGGCACCAGTGGGGCAGGGCTTTGTAGCTTTCAAGGCTTATTTGTTCATTTAGGGATATATGTAGATATATTTATGATCAGGATGGTTTTACTTATCAAAAGATAATCCTGTATATCAGTGCTTAGGTAAATTTGTTCTCTGTGGCTGTAATTTTTTTTATTTTTTTATTTTTTTCCAGAAATGTCAGCTCTCCTCATTTAAAAAATAAATAAATAAACATAAATCACAAGTCTTTATGAGCTTCAAGAACCAAATGACTTCTGACGTCTCCAGGACTGCTGGTTTGTCTCCAAAAAACTTGAGGGCTGCCAGCCCCCATGTTACTTCGCAATGAGAAGTGGGGCAAATCTTCTTCCAGGGTGCTCTGGGGGAGCTTTCTCAGCACTGTGCAGATACCAGTGTCAGTGCCAGCACCATGTGAAACTGTTATGGCCATGATAATTTTTTGTCATTTTATGTGCTCTAAAATTAAGAGAATGTCCATAAATAAAGGGTTATGTAAGGTCTAATGACGTTATCTTTCTCGCTTACCTTTGGCTTTATTCAGCATCTGTAGCGCTGCTGGGTTTTTATATGTCCGTGTGAATTTAAGTCAGGGCTGAACTTCGTAAAATAAAATAATGGGCAAAGGTTTAAGGGCACATGTGTGAAATGCACAATTACTTGTGGTTAGAGTGAAATAATTAATCTTTCCCGAAATGTGGGACAGTCCATGTGGTATGGTGACTTTCCAAACAGCTGTTAATTGAGTGTTCATTTTAGTCTTGAATTATTTCTCTTCTCAGTTCCTTCCTATCAATTTGCAACCTTGTATTTTTTCAGGAAAAAGCAAGTTGTGTTTTTTTTTCCAGAGTACAGTACTGGTTGTCAAAATAGGTCTGACTTGAGGATATGGGGTCAGAGCTATCTAAAATAAGGCCCCAAAATGAGCCACCCTAGTTCCACATCTAGAGATGGAGCTGTGGTGGAGCAGCAGCTGGTCCTGAAGCTCTTTAGAAGTGGTGTTGGAGCCTGGTCTGGAAAGGATGCAGGGAAAGTTATTGGAGACCCAACTTGGCCGGCGTTGCCTCCTGACTTGTGGTGTGGCCATGTCCTTGTGGCTCGGAGCACTTCTTCAGTGAGGATGTGGAAGGTTAACCGACAGCTGAAGATGTTCATTGCACATCTGTCACCATGTCAGTCCATGGAGGAGAGGTGACCAACAGCTTATGTTGTAAGGTTTGGCACAAACTGGAGCCCTTTATACCTCACACAAACACACCACGCACCCTGTGGAGCTCGGGACGTGCTCCCTGTGCCATGGAGGATGTGACCATGGATCACCCTGATGTCAGTTATTCCTGGTGTGCTTTCCCCTCGGAGAGACTGGAGACGGCTTTAGCTGAAGTTCTTGGCGGGATGGAGCAGCATTAGGAGAGCAATGGAAACGGTATGAAAGTTGAAATACAAGCTCCTCAAAATCAGCTACATTAGGATATTAAGAGCTAGTTACTTTATAAATGAGAGGACTAAGCTGAAGCTGTAGCCCAGTCCTCTTACAAGGCTTATCCTGATGTGCAGAGCCACTCGGCTTCTTGGTAAAGAATTGTAATGGCATTTTTGTCCTCTAACTTTTGTGTACATTTGCAACTGCTTTAGTAAGCATCTTGGGGGAGGCAGTAAACACACAATTCACCACCACTTATGCTTGGACAGGAGCTATGGAAAAGTTGGGCCCCGAATTGTTCTGTCACGGGCTGCTGTCAGAGCAGCAGTCAGGCCCTGACGTGTGCCCAGCAGAGGCTGGGGGGTGTCTGCCTCTAAAGTCAAACATTTGTTTTTATTTTAACTCCAGAGCTAAGCCAGATGCAGGTTTGATATCAAACCACTAGAGCAGAGGACTGCTGGGGAAAAAAAAAAAAAAAGAAAAAAAAAGAATCCTCTAATCCTCTTTTTAAAGCTAAAAGAAAACTCTTTCCAGGGTATGTGCTCTACAAACAAGCGAGATGGCATGACGTGGTGCAGGTGTTACGGTATCATTAAATCTTCCCCACAAGCAACCGGAGATTCTTGCTGAAGTACTACAACAAGTCAGTGCTTCGTTGTGTTTGAAATTAGCGTTTTCACTGAGGCCTGTATTTTGGTTGTCTGAATCTGAAGGTTTGACCTGAGTAGTGACATCTCTCTGCTTTTTTTTTTTGTGGCCTCAGCTAGGCCTGTGCTGGCTGTCTGCTTAAACACCACCTCGGAGGGGAAAAAAACCTTTTTTCATATGTGCTTCTCCTCACTCCAGGTATCTGAAGCGAAGTGAGCTCCGAGATGAGTGCCCCGCGGCCCCTGGGGGTGTCACGGAGCATTAGTCTTCCTGGGAACTGTACCTGTGGAGCGGAGCTTAAAGTAGGGCACGGGCTGGGCTGCCTCCCGCTGCGTGGCGATGGGATGAGCGGGGACACAGCCACTGACTTCTCCTTGTGTTATTCACACAGGTCTGAGCAGCTCCGCGCCTGTTTGTCAGAATTTGAAAGGACAAACATGCAAAGTGCAAGGGGAAGCCTTGGTGTTTTGAGAATTACACGGCGAAGGGGAATGAGGACGTGGAAGGAAATTCAGGAACGCTGGGGAGGTAGCAAGGAATAAAAAAGTCTGTGTGTTACTCAGGGTTAGGAGGAGCTGCAGGAACAAAGGGCAGATCATCAGTAGATGTTCCTGCTTGATGTGGTATCTTGGTTTTCTCTCATTTTTATAATGGACAATCTTTGGGGAGAGACTAGATATAGAATTGGTAAAAGCTGAAATTTGCCTTCCTGCTCTTTACCTGAGCTCGTGGTCTTCTTGCACTCACATGCTATTCCTGCACCCCTCTCTGTCTCCCCAAATACCTCTCTGCAGACGCGATTTTCTCAGCCAGTAATAAAGTAATAAAAATCCTTACCCAGAGGGTTTCTCCCAATTCCTGAAAACAAGGCTTAAGCCTGCTTTTTCCTTCAGAGCTGAAGACGGCTTGTGGGAGATCTGAAATAAAATCTGAAATAAAATCCTCCGATGCTGCCCTTTACTTGGTTGATGGTCTTAAACCATCCCTACTACTGGGGTGCTACTACAGAAAATAAACACTCTTAATTAGCTCACAATTCAACATTTTTTTGTGTGTGTGTGTACTCTACCATGCACATCTGGGATGGTCTGCACGGCTCCGTTGTGGTTTTGTAGGATGTAAGGAAGAGAGAGAGCCCAGGTTTGGCTGGAGGAGGTTATGAAATCCAGCACAACTGCTTGTTTTTTCTCTTCCTGCACAGCCTGTGCCTCTGCTGTGCAGGAGTGCTAACCTCCGTGCTTTAGAAGCTGAAGGCAAGCTGTGAAATAAACTATTTTTCCTCTCCATGCCAAGTCTCTAGGATCGTCTAAAATAGGAGCTGGATAATTTTCTGCAATTATTAATCTAATGAGAAAGAACACTAATAGTTGAAATCTCTAAATGCTTTGTTTACCATTCAGTTTCTCATGAATGCTGATTAGAAAAGATGTTTTTGGGGGGTGTTTGGGAGAAAATCATTTTCCAGTGCTGATAATTTAATCCAGAGATTAAATATGACCCACTTCTCTGCAAGTCATTATTTCATCTCAGGTATTTATAATCTAAAGTCCTTCCTCTATTGTGCTGTGTTTCAATCCTCAGTGGATTATATGTAAATGTGACAGATGCATGGGGCAGCAAAGCTAAAAATGTATCTATAATTTTATTTTTTAACCTCCTGGGGAGTTTTGTCTTTCTCAAATTAAGAGATTAGATCAGGAGAGCAGGTTGTACCACTGACACACTGGACAGGTGAGTATTAATAGTAGTGCACCTTCTTACGTGACAGCCAGCACGTGCCGTGTGGTGATGCTGGCAGCCCATGGGCTGATGTTTGTTGAAGGTGCTCAGCACACCTTCAGCTGCCCCTAGCCATCGTGATGCTCTGGGGCACAGTGCACTGCTAGATTTCATAAGAAGTATGCTCCTTACAGGGTATATTGCAGGGTATGTTTAGCCTAGAAAGGATATTTGTAATCATGGAAAATGCTTAGGAAATGGTTAACGGGTCTTAATGGGAGAGTAAAGGAGTAGAGTCTGGCTTGGTTCTAGCTAACTAGTACTTAGAAGTAGTTGCAAGAAAATTGTAAGTAATATTTTCCTGGAATATTACTTTTGCTCAAGCATCATGAGTTTTCAAAAAAACTCATGAGCCAAAACAAAACACAAAACTATTAAAAAAAAAAATTATTTCATGTGAAATGGCGTGTTTTGGAAACCAAATATGCTATTCCAGGTAAATACTGTCATTTTAAAAAGTACTTATGGGCCACTGTTTAATGACTAAGCCCTCAAGAAACTGCATCAGTAGTAATATGCAATACTTCTAAGAACAATATAGTCAAGATATAATCGTAGAAATGCCAATAAAAGCCTTTTTGGGGGGGTAATATTCTTTTCATGTGAGACTAAAGGGTCTTTTTACACCTAGAGTTTGACTTTGGGAATATTAGAAAGATATATTTGATATTACAGTCATTTGAATAATGGCAGGAAGGTGTATGCATGGTTTTTTTTGTTCCATAAGATAACTTATTGCACTGAGACTTAAGTTATTTTTCTTTGTAAGAAAATGAGCCACTTACAAAAACAGCAGTCAGTGCCTGCTATTGCTGATGTCCATCCAGCTCGTCCTCTCTGGAGAGATGAAGAGCAGTCCGTGCCTGCTGCTTTGCCCTGCTTGTCCCTACATCTGGCCCTGGCCCCAGAGCCCTCATTGCAAATGGCACAGTTTTGAAATGCTGTTTTCTGATGGTGCTTAGCCATTACAAGTCACAGTAGGTGTCTAACTTTTTGGCTGTGAATGAATCCATAAATACCCACACGTTATTTATACATAAAATAGAGCACAGACTTGTATCCGTGCACAAACACAAAATAGAAGTATTAAAGCAGGATAAAGGTAGGTTTAGATGAATTTCCTAATGCTGTGGTTTTATGACCCTCTCTGTGCAGCGTGGCATTTGGCTTGGAGCAAAAGTATTTCTCTAAATTTCTCTAAATCCATTGTTTTGGAACAGCACGATTATTATTCTTTTCAGTAGATTGTACAAGTTTTCAGTTTGCTGTCATTCTACAGATACTTCTTACTAAACATGATGAGTAGCTTATTGATAAAATCCCATGTTTCTTGGAAAATACTGATTTTTTTTGAAGGTGGAATCAAAGTTTAAGAATGTAGCTCTGGTGTGGCATTCACTCGGTGCAGATGCACGTGTTAGGAGCGTATCTGTGGCATTTACCTGGCCGCAGAGAAGCAGTCTTGTCATGCAGACCTAATTTCCTTCTTCTGTGGGGTTATGAGTGTAACTGGCAGAGCTAAACTCACTGCGAGGCTGAACTCGGATTGTTAGGAGTCGTTTGACCTAGAACTAAATATCACTCTAATTAAAAGCGATCCCTTCAGCCTACCAAAATGTGATGTACTGGGAGCCCAAAGGACTGGCAGTCAACTTCTGTAGGTGTCCTTGTTGCTCTGCCCGTGCTCAGTGGGTAAAACTGGCCAGTAGCTGCTGCACCAAAGCCAGAGGGACACATGTACTAGAAATTTTTGGGGAAGCAAATCAGTCTTCAGATTCACTGGCCTGGAAAGGGATGTGCTGACTCAGCTTTGTTTTACGTAACTGCAGCATGTCACAGCCTGGCTTTGGAGTATAATGAGGTTCTTTTTTAAGATCTCAAGAAAATTAAATGAGAAGCTGTATGTTTCCCCTAATATTTCCATTTTCAGTTGTCTGTAATCTCTCCTCCTTTCAAATAACGCTGGTATCCACGTGTTGAAGCGCAGGCTAGCCTTTTGGCCTGAATACGGGACTTCCCAAACAGGCATCCCCTTACCTACAGACCTGGTGTTCGTTATGGCAGCACATTAAATGGCTTTCTGCATTCTTGTAGTAAAAGGCAAATATATTAGTAAGGGAGTAGCTAGTATTATATATATTGATATATTAGTTACTATAATAGCAGTGTTAATTACTGTCTGGTGGAAGGTGTCCCTGCCTGTGGTCGGGGGCTGGAATTAGATGATTTTTAAGGTCTCTTCTAACCCAAACCATTCCATCATTCTATGATTAATATATAATAATATACATAGTTTTATATATTTATATATATATATATAAATCTAAAGTTCAGGTCATGTAACACTTTCTTGCAGGACACTGATAAAGCCAGGGCAGAACAGGAGGAAGGTGTGAGCGCTTGCACCCACAGAGGTACTTACAGGCAGGGGTCCCCTCCAGGGGCTGTTTTAAGAATAAGCAGTTCTGGTACACGTGGAAGCGGTGAGCAGGGCTGGTTGGAGCTCTGCAGAAGTGGATGGCAGTCTGGCTATATGGGTCTTGCTCCACAGGAGAGCAAAATGACCCTAAAATTATTGGCTTTTAGCAGGGTCTTCAAGGCAGACCTCGGTGCTTTTAAAGGCTGTTGGGGAAAGGGTGGGGAATGCTTGCACAAACTGCCCTAAAGGATTGGTCACCCACAGGTGTTGTGGGTGCATGGAGAAGTTGTTAACACATTGTGTCCTGCAGGAAGAGTTCCAGAGTCTGCTTAAAAAAAAAACTAAAGAAAAAAACATTCAGAGCCACAGCTTAATTTGGTCGTGCTCCCACTGACCTGAAGCCCTAAGTGCTTGTATTTCCTCTAAATAATTGTACGTGGGAAAAGCAAGACCAAGCCATCTCTGATAAACCTGAGATATTTAAACACCTGGGCAGATACTGGGAGGCGTCTTTAAAAATAAGCAAAACATTCAGCTTTTCAGTCATGTTTAATTTAAAAATATTCAGTTTGAGAAATGTTCTCAGGGTAAGCTGGTGCTCTGGAAGTTGCTCAGTTGTCAATAGCATTTTATAATTACTTCTTGCTGTTTGAAATAGGCCGAAATAGATAATCCCATTAGAAATGGTGCCTTTTTGGTGCGAGTGCTGTTTAAATGGGAGTAGTGCCCCCTTCTGAGGCTGGTGGCCGAGCAATACGGAAAATCCAGAAAGAAGGAATATGAGATTTTTCTTCTAAATTTGTGCTGGCAGTTGTCCCTACCAGGCTGAACTGTAAGTGGAGGTTGGATCCCAGTGGGCTGGGATGTCAGTGGTCAGATTATGCTACGAGCAGAGCGTTTCTGCATTGCATAGCACTGGGCGGGAGCTGGGCCACTGCTGCCCTGTTTGCTAATGCTGTGCCTGGTCTCGGGCAGCAGTCTGATCTTCAGGAGGGTGCTACTGCAAATATCGTTTTTGTACCCATGGGAAATATCTGCTGTTACCCTAACTCACTGTCCAGATGTTACAAACCACTCTAAATCCAGGTGTTTGTGATGAATTTCCCTAAAGTGACTCCATAATGTGACACCAGACCATGGTGCAGGGCGGGCACCAACACGGAGCCAGCTGCCCCTATAGACACTGCCCTGATCAGAGCATGACGAGGTGTGGAGCGTGCTGAGCCCCTGCTCTGTGCTTTGAGATTTCTGCTCCAGAGACCTCGTGGGCCACGTCCTCCAGCTCCTAGAGACTGTCGGTGCTGACCCTCCCCAAGTTCGGGTGCCATCTCTATGCCTAATAGCCCTCACTCAGACTTTCTTCCATTAATTTATGCTACACGATAACATGTGCATTAAAAATAAAAAACAAAACACAACAATTCATCTAATACATCCCCCCAAAACCCACAAGAAACAGTAATATATCAGTAAAGTTTACCGAGGTAATAATTTTTGAAGCTCTTTATAATCAATCTTGCATCTATTAATCATTTCAAAAATGTTTTCCCTTTGTATAAAACCTTATAGCTTAGTGCTGCAAGAAAGCTTACAGGAATCTGCTCTGCAGCCACGGTGCGGAACGACGTTGCTCCCTGCCTCCCATCGCGGGCACGGGGGCGTTATTTGAGGTAAAGGTTGGTATATTTGCCAGCAACAATATTTTGGCTTAAAAGCTCAGAAAAGTACAGTTGCCGATGATTAAAAAGGCCTAATAGCTATTCTACAGGAATATTTTCTTGATTAAAATGACTAAATATTGCAATTTTAAAATATTTAAACTAATGAAGCATTAGATTAAAATCGGACCCTATAACCTCAAATCTTAATGTCCCCCTGTATAAAGGTAAGATTCTGTTTAGTACCGATGTGTAAGTGCAAGGCAGCTTCATGCCACTGAGAGCAGGCTGTAAGTCAGAGGAATTACTCCTGATTTATGCTCAGAGAACCTAGCTCAGTAATTCTTAACGATAAATTAATTGTATGCATTGTGCTTAAGCATACAAGCAAACATCTCTGTGATTAATTTGAATTTATGGTTCAGTAATATATTCAGAACATTATCATCTTTTCTCGTGATGGATCACCAGGATAAATTATCTCCTAGGTTTATATATGTGCATAGATATGTTTTGTTTGGATTACGACGAGAAGTGGGATTAAACTCGGTTAAGTAATTGCACAGCAGGGTCCAGATTTGGAATGAGAGCGAGGTATCCTCTAGCATCAGTAAATAAGAGCTGTGCTACACTTTGGAAATGAAAGTTTTATGTATGAGAGAGAAAAAAAAAAAAAAAATCAGGAATGACAGCTTATAAAAGTCAAAACAGCGTTTCTCTTCTATCCTGCCAAGTGAATGTAATCAGCCATCTTAGAGGTTTTTTCCTTTTATTCCTTTCCTTCTTTAAAGAGATGTAAATTTTTCTGTTGAATAAGAATTACCTTTGGAAGGGCGACAAAATGCATTTCTACTTGCCGTGATGGATAATAAGACCATTAGAGCAACAACAGAAAATCTGATTTAGGGTAACCTGCAGGCGAGTTGGGAGAGGCTCCAGAGGCGTGCGCCAAGCTGCTGCGGCCGGTGCCAGGCGGGGAGGACGGGCCCTGTGGGAGGGCTCCGGTCCCTGGCACGCCTCGGTGCACGCACTGGAGAAGGCTGCTCAGAAGGGTGGGCTCTGGACAATGATGTATAAGTTCAGGAGGGTCAGGGGACGACAACAGTTGTGCTGAGTTACCAAATCCAGTGTCTTGTGATTGCAGGCAGCTTTTCATCATCGGGTTTCATCAACGGGCCCGACTGCAGCCCGAAGGTGGCTGTTCTTCTGGCTCTTCTGCCTGTTCCCAATTCACTATTGAGATGGGATTCCAGGGCCTTCTGGGAAGAAACCTTCCCTTTTACCTCCTGAGCTAATTTCCAGCTGATTGATTATAGTTTGCTCTTGCACAGTAGAGGGAATTCCAAATGGAATTCCCTCTACTGTGGGCAATAACCCTATTGCCTACCCTACAAACCTATCCCTGGGAAGCTCAACAAGTCAAAGCAGTCTTTGCTTTTAGGATAGGCTGTCCCTTGATCATCCAGCTCAATTATTGTATCACATCATGTGCATTTATTACCCATTTTATAGCCTTTGTCTTGGTCCTTCTGGCTTCTAACTGGTTATCCTGAAGGATAAGGGTAAGGTCAGGCACGCGCTCTTGTTGATCTCTGGTAAAAACTGTGGGTTTTGTGCTCGTATTTTCTGCAAACAGTGGAGACATCGGGCTGGGTCACTGAGAAATTTCACAGCAGTTGGATTATAATAGTCCATCAATAGTCTACGATGTTTGGGTTAGTTTGGGGATTATTCAAACGAAGCACCAGAGCAAACTGAGTCAAAGCGAAATGTGTTTCAGAAAAGTTGTGGAAACAGACGGGAACAGTGCCATTGACTGGGGGCGGTGGTCTGAATATCGTGTGAGTAAATCCATCCCCTTGGCGGCGGTGGGGAATCCAAAAACCATGCATGCAGTGATGTTTCAAAGTATGTAGCACCTTGTGTGGTCGTTGTCAAACTAGATTGCCTCAAAGAAAATATGGAGATACATCAGCAATTCTTCAAAGTCTGATGGCATCTTTCCCACCCCATGCCACTTTCTACAGCACATATATCAATATGAGCGATTAATATTATTCAACTAAATTTTAATAACATGACCTTACTCTAATACTGTTCTTTCATGAAAAGAAAGTTACTGATTTTGCTAGGGGAAAAAAAAAAAGCTTTAATATAACTAAGTCAACATATTCTTATTTGCTTAAAGAGAAATGTCCTTATTTTAGGTGAATACTTAATCTGTAGCTTTTGATTTCTTATTTTTTTTTAATAATTCCAACATTTACCTTTGTGGTGGGGGGAAGATGTTTCTCTGAAGGAGTAAATGTTGTTGGTTGGCTTCCCTCTGAGCTGGCTGGAAGGAAGGATGGCATCTCACAGGTCAGCAAAGTGTCATTCCTGCACGCGGGTCCCCACCAGTGAGTAACTGTAGGGGCAAGAGCAAGGGTGGTTGAAAGCTGTGTTGCCTCTATTTTCTCCTTGTGGTTGCCTTCTGACAAAATGAATTAAGAGGATGAAAGAAAGCACAGTTAGATTTGTATTCGTCAGCCTCATTTCAGCTGTTATTTTCTAATAAACTCCAACTGAGCTCTCATTCACAGATGTCACATTCTGTCTCGATGGCAGGTGATCTGACTATGGAGCACACTTTATTTGTGACAGCTTTAACAGAAAAGACTAAAGGCTCCATTCATTGTTCTTGCACTCTTCTGCACGACGCTGATTGCTTTTCTTCATTGAATTACTCCGTGTCTCTGGGTGAAATTCACAGCAGACACGATACAAACGCCGGTGTCTCCGGAGCTGGGCCTGGTGGCACCTCCCTGGCGCAGCCGGTATGAGCGTGGTTTGAGAAGTGCTCGGAGGGACGGCAGCGATGCGTGGCACCGAGCAGCAGTCTGCTCCATGGTGCTACAAGCGGTGGGGCTGCCGAAGCTGTTGGGAGCTCTGTGAGGTCCTGGTTTACCTCCCACCCTCCTAATGATCGCTAAGAGAGGGTTATCAGCATGTTGTCTGAAAGCGTAGACAGCGCTGGGTGAATAACTCCTGCAGTTAACTTTGTAATAACCAGCTCATTCACGAGGCCTGATCTAGAGCCTATTGAAGTTAATGAGAGCTGTTCTGCTTGCTCTTCTTTTTTCTGATTGCTAATTGTGTGTAAACAGCTTTCGGTCATCACAAGTTTGTTTATTTGAAATTATTTGCGGATTAATTTTGGTAATTCATTTCTCCTTGAGCATGCAGGGCGTTCAGCGTTTGAAGCAGATGATTTCAGTCGTTCACATTTGCAGCCTGCACCCGTGGTCTGCTCCTCTATCCTGCCTGTTGTGAGCATCGTCATTCACTTGCTCAGAATTTTCTTTTCCTTCTGTTTGTGGGCAGGTTTATGGGATCTTTAGACCTGCTATGCTGAATCTGGTCAAAGCTCAGTCCTGCCCAGTGCATCTCTTGCTTAAGCACCCACAGATGACCGTTGTCAATGAGTACACAAAGCAATTGTATGTTTCATATTCCTAAAAAACTGCAACGTAACCAATGAGTAACAATTATCTTCTTTGCGGCATCAGGCAATGAGCGTTGCTACATAGGGTGTGAAGTTCCCAGTCCATGTAACGTGAGTGAAGAGCAGGCAATCTAGTTCAAGGCTTTTTTAAACTTTGTAAAGGATTTAAATATTTATCAATACGTATGTCTGCTTTATTTTAACATTATTCTGATATCAAACCATGTTTTCTGGCTTCCCTTTCTCAAGTTCAAAGTGATGTGGAATAAACAAGTGACACTGGGGATTCTGTCTTGTGCTATTCTAGTAAATATTTTGTGGGCCACAGTCATTTGAAGACAGGCAAACACTCAAATATTGATGCCACAGTGAAAGGAGGAAGGGAGGGCTGAGCTCTGGGTGGAAGCCCCCGTAGCACAGCGAGGAGAAGGAGGGCAGTGCTGTTTGTGCCATGGGGTACGGGGCCCAGCTGCTTGGCCCTCGTGGTCCCACCACGGCTTTGCAGGACCCCGTGGAGCTGCACATGGAGGAGCCCCTTACAGAGGCATGCTCTTCTGCTAAGGTACGTGCCTTGTGCTCCGGCTTGCAGAGCTGAGACGTGGCAAATTCTGCCATCGGCTTTGTAGCCAGAGCTGGTGGAGATGGTGGGTAACAGCCAGATGAAGTTCTCTGGTGGATGCAGAAAGTTGTACTCCTGTAAATTTGCTTATCTCATCCTCAGAGGCACTAATGGTCTCGCATTATGCAGCCCAAAGGGATTTCGTGCCATCTGGCTTCAGCTCATATCGAAGTATCTGGGCAGAAATCCTTCTAGACTGGGCTTGCCTATGCAAAGATGTACATCCTTATGCGTCATCTGATAAAATATGTATTTGTTCCTGGTGCCTTTACCACTCAAGTTTTTGAAGATCTGTTTTTCAGGATAAGTTGAGTAGGTTTCAGCAGTGACTTTGGGCATTTAGATGTCTGGTGGGGAAGGTGGGGCACAAACAGCTTTCAGATACACTGAAGTGGTTCGTAAACAGATGTGGTAGTATCAAGGCTGTCAGAAGAGAAACCCTGAACACACAAAGGTAAATAGTGGCAATGCTGCCTGAAATACTGCTGAGAAGCACCATAGCATACTGCTGGGTGGCTTCTGCAAGGTGAGGAGCAGAGGCATTGGAGAGCAGGGTCAGCTGGTGAACAGACTCCGTGTAGCAGCATTGCAGGGCGAGGGATGGAAGGACGCGGAGCATCAGGGAAACACTGTAAGAAAGAGAATGGGCTCAGGTAATTCAGTATTTTAACAGAAAGAGAGTGAATTTCTGCTGTCAATAAGTACAAACAGAATCACTGTATCTGAACATCTCAAGGGTTTTCTGTGTTAACACCTAATATTTCTGACTCCAGTCCTGAAGGGATCTGTGCTCGTGCCATATGTCATGTGTTGTTAATTGGCCTCACTGCATGAAGGGAGCTAAACGAGGAAAAGCAGGAGTGGGAGCAGATCACAGCATAAGCACAGGTTGACACCACGTTCGCACGTTTGTGCAGCCCAAGAGCGGAGCTGTACCACGGAAATCTGTCTTGCTTGGGTGGGAGTCAGGAGGCACTTTCCCAGCAGAGCAGGATGCAGCTCTGCAGCGCGTTGTAACGCTTGGAAAAATAAAACTCATGAGAAGCCCATGGAGCCTTCTTCCCTTTGTGAAGCTTTGATCCCATAGCCACTAGAAAGATGGAAAGACCGAGTTCTCTCCTTGCTGAGCCTTTCCTGAAGTCCCCCACTGTCTGTCTGGGGGCAGGCAAGAGGACAGGCAGAGGACAGAGTGATTTTTGGGCAGTCTGTCCTGCTGCTGCTGGCACGCTCCTTGAGATGGGCCTTGCCTCTTCCTGTCCACCCTACCAGCCAGGCAGTCCTGCCATGGGATGTCATTGTCATGTGCTGGGGTCACATCCCTGCCAGCCCGGCGTGCCCGAGGACTGGTGTTAACAGCTCGATGGAGGGGGATTGCTTTTCCGAGAGCTCTTTGAATGGCATCTTTATTGCAAATGTCAGGCGGGTTTTCCTTCTGGGAAGAAACACGGGCAAACACATGTTGAGATCACATTTGTTCATCATATTAAATTGTTCGGCGTTGCCGGGAAAATCAATACTGCCTTTTAATATAGAAAGCCCTGGACAAGTTGCCCCAGGTGAAAGTCCACAGAAAGAGTATTCCATCGGAGAGGCGGCTGCTGGCAGAAACGAATGCAGGTTGTCTTCAGCGCTTTGGCAGGCGTGCAGAAGCTGCGGTTAAACAGCCCACGGCTTGATGGCTGTGTTTGGAGGCGTTGTATCGCCTTGGTTCTGCCTTTCAGCCCCCCTGGAACAGAACCGGCTCTGTTCACCCCAGGCTTTGGTCGTTGGAAGTCCTGTGGGAGAGCGGAGCCTGCAGGGCCACCTACATCGGTCCCTCGGTTCTGGGTGGTTTCATGGTCTGAGCTTCCCAGGCACTGCCAATCTGAGCTTGGGAATCTCTTATGTAAGTGTTATGTGATGTAGGAAGCTTCTGCATCAGAAATACAGCTTCTAGAATCAGAGCTGCTTCTTAGAATCTGAGTTGCTGGTTTGCAGCAGATATCAGTCTGGACTTTTTTTTTTTTTTTTTTAATTTTTATTTTTAGCTTAAGAACAACTTCATTTAGTTTAGCTTAATTGATTCAGAGTTGAGTTCAGATAAACTGTTGAAGTGTGGTTGTAGCCGCGTAGGTGCTTGGTACAGCTTAAAAGTCAATGCCTCTTCCCATCCCTCCCTTACCTGATAAGTGGTCTCACTAGAACATGGAGCATTTTCCCAAGCCTTTATTTTCATTTTATAGAAGGTTCACAAAAGCTGTGAGCCAGAAGTTGAGGACTAGAAGGAGTCACCTTTCCATCTTGCTTTGGACAGGTTTGAGACCTTTCTTCCCCTACTCTGGCCACAAGGCCATGTCTTCCTAACCAGGGCCAGCTGCGGAAGGGATGTCTCTGTGGGGACCCTGGAATGTGCTTTAGAACAACCACCTCCTGCTCTGTCAGGTCTCATCTGAATACCAGCAAAACCATTAGTTTGTGGTGTGATCTCCCACCACCATCAGCGTGTGAGGACACAAAGAGGGGCTTGCAGGTGGAGCAGGCCGAGCATCCTATTGTCGTCAGCCGAGACCTCACTGAAACCTGATGGGAATGTACTGGAGGGGCAGGCCAACAGGGACTTTGCTTTACTGCATGTACAAGGCTGTATTTCCTTCCTGTTTATGCCAGTTTTACTTCATCGGTGTTTATTTCCACTGTAAATCAGGAAAGAGCAAATCCTCTATTACTCGGTAATTTAAAATAGCGTGTGTTGTGTTGTCTGACCCTTAGAGTAATTCCAAACTATTGCTTCATCCCTGCTCTGTGCGCGTGTGCAAATAAAATGGTCAGGAGATGTTTATCAAAACAAAGAAAAAGAAAAAACAAAAACCTTTGACTTAATTTTTTTGCTGTTAATGTGGGCAGAAAATTCTGCTAAACAAAAACTTCCTGCTAGAGCTGAATCTTTTCGGCTCAAATTTAATTTAAATTAAACCAAAAAGGCTTTCCTTTTTTTTTTTTTTTTTTTTTTTCTCTCTCTTCCCTTGGCCTCTTTGTCAGCAGAACTCTTTGATCTTCCCTACTTACATAAGCAACTTCCGAGCTGGGTTGGTGTGGGATCGGCACGAAGGCTGCTCCTGCTCCTGTGCTGCCCTTGGCCCGGCCCTGTGGGTGCACACGCAGGGATGTGCATGGCCCTCGGCCTGGGTGCTGTGAGCCCACCCGGGGCAGCCCGCTCCCTCGTCCTCTCCTGTGGGCTCCTGGTCCTGTTTGGGGTTCAGCTGCTGGAGGACCAGCTGCAGTGCTTCGGTTTCGGAGCTGTGCTGTCTGTACGGAGGCCTGCTTGTGCCGAGTTCTCCCCAAAGAACGGGGGCAAGGATCTCGTTTTGTGTCTCTGGGTTTGCTTGGGTCTTGAGTGGGGGCAGCCAGTGCAACGAGGAGTAGTTTCACATTGGTATATGCACAGTGTGGGGGGATATATTTGGTCTCCTAGAGTTTCCTCGGTTTTATGAAGAACTGAAATAGTCACTGAGGTGACACATGAAGGAAAGTAACAGTAGTGAGGAGATGAAGGAATGAGAATGGTTTATGGTTCTGTGGATCTTGGTTGGATGTGGTTTTCTTACTCTGTGGTTGGAGAACATGTGTTCTGGAGGCATCCACAGGACCCATTTCATGGCATGGGTCTCCGGCCCTGTCCCCATGAGCAGCACTGTCTGAGGGGTGTCAGCCTCTTCCCACTGCAGAAAGTATGCCAGGAAAATGGTGAAGAACAGCTGCCTTTGCCACAGGTTTTGTTTCTAGGCTTGGTACCAAAGCAGCTAAACCTCATAGGATATTTAAGTTCTTAAGGTCTTGGCTCCCAGAGAAGAGTTGGGGTACGGAAATCCCTGGTTTCATTAACCAGGGTTCCCCTGCTCCTTACCCAAACGATCCCAAGCCTTTCACCCTCAGAGAGACCTCGGCATTGCTCCCAAGGGAAGCAAACCCCACAGCCCCCCTTATTTTTTGCCCCCACTGTGCAAGGCGTGACCCACCGGGACATCCCCACGTGCCACCAGCTGGCGGCTCCCCCAGCGGGCCAGCAGTGCCCTTTGATGCATTATTTCACACCGCGGTTTAACATCGCTTGATCAAAGCCTTCGATGTTCCTCGAGCGATGTTTTAAACCTTTCTTCGCGTTTGCAGCCATCTCTGTGTAGGTTGGGTGCTCGCGTGCGTGCGGTGAGATGTGCGGCCCTTTGGATCTTGTTCTTAACTTCAGACAGACGCTCAGGAAAGCGGCTATGATTTAAGATATAAAGCCATGAAACGGTTTCATGACTTATGAGGACCTAGATAATGAGGATATTAGGCTGCCATATTCGTTTTTTCAAGTTGGAAGAAGAATGTATGCGATCATTATTTTTTATTACAAACATTTTAAAGCATATGTGGATATTTTCATTACTGAGCGCTATCTTTAGCTTTTCCAATTAATTTCAGATTCCAGGAGTCCATATAATCTGACAGTTCGCTGTGCTGAGAAATGTATTAAGGACAGCTTATGATACACTAATTAGGAGTGCATTTAAAGAGCCAATAATCTAATAGTTTTGAAGAAATCTGCTTATACTTTTTTTTTTCCATTTTCATCTTGTATTTCTCAAGCATTTTGTTTTCTGAGATCACAGCCGCAGTCTAAGGGCAAGATTGTCAGCTGCTGTAAATCAAAGCGCTCCCAGCCAAGTTGCTTCGGTGCTGCTGAGTTCCTCCAGCTGAGGATGCCGTCCCCAAAGCAGGGCCCTCCAGAACTCATCCGCCGCAGCTTCTTGCTTCCTCTGTGAAGTTTTTCCTCCGCCTGTGCATTGAAGTTGCTTCTGCAACCAGAATTTATTGCTTTGCCTGGGGAAATATGCAAAAAGAACTAGTAAACTCTTTTTAACCAAGGCCTTGTTCACGCAAAAATACTTTGTGATAGATGTAAGGAGAGAGATGAGATGGAAACTACCATGCCTATCACCAGAATCTGATTCCACTGGGAAGTTTCACATGGAGATACCAATTCGTGCTTGACTCTGGAAATGGTGATAAGATCCACGTTGATATCAAAATATAAAAGGATGCCTTCCATGTTTAGACAGAAAGAAGGGGCTGGAGATCTGGAAAAGCCTTCAGGTTTTCCCTGTGGCTGTTGCCGTGCTGGTGTCCTCAGAAGGATTCGCTCCCTCTCTGTTAGCTCCAGGTCTCTGTCCACACACAAACCCTGGCAAGATGATGTTGCTTACCTGTAACTCATCTGCTGCAAATGTTTTAAGTTCTAATTAAAAAGTTAAAAAAATGTTTTGATGGAATTTCTTAGGGGGGAAAAATCAGTAAGCTGACAAGGTGTAAGGTTAATCCCAGCGTTTTGGATTTCCAAGTGAATTCAAAACTTTTATTTTGAGGAAGGAAAGAAAGTTTAGAAAGCTTTTTGTTTTTCTGCCATTCATATATATATATATATATATATGTATATATTTCCTTCAGTGATGCTGAATGGTTTCCACTCGGGAGGAGGAACGAGGGGTTTGAAGTTGTGTATGACCAAGCCGCAGTGACAGGGCTGGGTGAGCAGAGGGGGAAACGCTCCACGGGCAGCCAGGCAGGACGAGAGGAGAGCATCCCTGCCTCCTGCATCCATCTGCTCTGCTCCCCGTTAGGCACACAGCTGCTGGTTGCCACTTTTTGACCTTTATTCCTCATCAGCTCAAACATGAGTCCTGTCCTCAGAAACCCTAAATCCTGCATCTCAGTTTCTTTTTTTTTTTTTTTTTTTTGCTTTCCGCATCTGAACTTGTCATCAGAGCGACTGCAAAGCAGATTTAAAGCAGAACACAACTGCACAGTGACTGAACATATGCAGCAGATATATTTTTTTCCTCTTAAGAAACCCACACCCGGGAGGCATGGAGAAGTTACTCAGCTTCACCCTTTATAGGATCTGTCACTCTGCTCAGGCTGCATCTATCGGACATCTGGTGCTACAAGTAGACAGCCTCATGAAAGGAGTGGAAAATGTCCTTTTTCCATATGAACTGAACTGAAATTGGGGAGGGGACTGCTTGCAGGATTTGCAGATGCAGTTTGTGGTGAGGGCTGATGCTGGCTTCCCCCTGTTCATAAAGGACGGGGGCGTTGCCACATGCTGCTCAGCAGAGCTCAGCTGTAAAAGGAATTTTTGAACAAAATCAAAAAGGTTTTTTAAGGTGCAAGAATGGGTAAAACCATACGTTTCAGGCCTACTGCAGAGGAAGCATTTGAGTTTGTTGTGATATTTTGGTACATAAAAATAAGAGTTAATGTGTAACTTTCTAGTAATTTTTATGAATTATATCTTCAAATGTCTTTTGCAAATCTAAAATGCTTTTGGGCTAAGACCTTTAATGACAGTGAGTCTGAAGGGGACGAGCAGTCCAAGCTGTGTGATGTCGGCTGCATTACAGCTCATTAAAGGCAGTAGAATTAAAGATTTAAAAAAATGAGAGACGCTCAAAAAATTGGGCATTTAGGTATGCAACATACAGGAAAGCCACATGCCCAATGTGGCAGAGTGTATTATTGGCGATACAGAAGCTGCAAGGAATATCCTTGTCTTTCCCTTCTCTCTCTGCTTTTATTCCTATAGCCTGAGCCCCAGTGCTGTAGTTTCTCTGCGCTGAGCCTGTGGTGACTGAAGCAGAGCTGAGCCCTTCTGCCCGATAACATTTTGCTTTCATTCATCTGCAAATGCCCAGGCAGCGCAGTGGCTGGGGGCTCCCCCGAACCAAGCTTGGCCCCCCGCAAGTCGCTGCGAGGTGGAGGCAGCGGATGTGGCGCTGCAGGAAGGTGCTGCTGCTACTGGGAGGGTTGTGTAAGTCGGAGCAGCTCAGCACCGGTGATTAATTTTGGCTGGGAGAAAGGAGATACATTTCCCACTCTAAATGCTTTAACAGGCTCACGCAAATTTTGCATGAAAGGAGCAGTTCCATAATGAAACTTAATGGCTAATTGAGCTCTGTTAATAAAATCCGAGATGTCATCAGCCACCAAAAAGGGATGGGTAAATCCTATAAACAATAATACGCAACCTAATGTTGCATGAGCACCAAGGTGGGAGTTTAATAATTTTCTTCATTAATTTTTATTGATTTGTTGATCATTCATTGACTTTTATTGAAATAAATCAGAAAGGCTGACACCTAACGCTGACTTAACTCTGGGAACAAGTTGCACGTTCAGTGGGATGTTAGTAGCGAGCTATTAGCTGGGCTTCCCGAGGAAGAAGACCTTAGGTGAGGTGATTTCTGTTTCTGCAGGTCTGTCTTTGAATCCGAGTCCTGGTTAGTATTGGAAGTGCTGGGCCAGTCAGAAGCACGTTTGATGGAGCAGCAGCCTCAGAGGCTGCTGCGTCTTGTGCAAGGGGTGGCTGGGCTGGGAGGAGTGCTCTAACCAGGCTTTTGCCAGGAGAGCAGCAGACGCCAAGGAACCACGAGGCTGAGGAAGCAGGGACTGATGGACGGAGATGCTGGGCATCCCCCAGTACCAGGAGAGCTTCAGTCAGAGCTTGGCCTTGGGGGACAAGCCGCTGCAAACCGGGCTGTTTTAAACATCTGCTCCTTAATTCCTTGTAGCTCCTTCGCGCAGGCTCATGGTGGGTCCGACAGTCCTGAGCTGCTGTCAGCTGAGACAAGCGTCAAACAGCATCTGGGGAACTCGGCACCTCTATTTCAAGCACTTCTCTTCATCCTTCCTTTGTGCAGCCAAGGGAGGGAAGGAGAGCAGGTGCTCTCTTGGTGCCGCTTGTCTGTGCTGGTGGCACGCTTGGGCTGAGATTTGGAACCATGCTGCTCTGTGCTGTGAGGAGACAGGATTTTCCCTGGGCTGCCTGGAAAGCCTCCTGAGCAGTCACAGCTTGGGGCTCCAGATTTTCTCCCTGGGAAGACGAGGCTCAGGGCTGGCAGGGCCCCAGTGCCGCTTGCCATGCCAGGGCCCCAGCGGAGTGGGTGTGCTTAAGGGAAATCGCCTTGTCCATCCTGGAGGGATTGAAGCGGCTGTTACCGACGTGTTAAATGCTACGTGGGGTTGGTACTGAATGGATGATCCGTGGGGACTGGGCGAACGCGTTGGCCCCTGAAGTGGCTGGTGGTGCTGGGTCCTTGGCCCAAGGGAGCAGTGCCTGCCTGACTCGGTGTCCCCAGGCAGGTGTCAGCCCTCTGGAGAGCTGCCTATGTTAAATGCTTTCCCTCCTCTTCTGTGCTTGTCTTCCAAGGAAACCTCAGTACCATCGCTGGAGTGTAGAAGGCGGAGGCTGTGTGAGCTCTTGGTGACAAAATCATGCCAAGGGCCATCGCGACGATGTGCCCATCTGCACTCCCTTCTCAGAGCTGTCACTAATTTTAAACACCCTTTGGAGATTGTTCAGCAGATGAGAACTGCAGCACATGGCTCACCTGCTGGATTTCTCCTCTCCACATGCACGCTGTTTTCTCCCACCTGCTCCCATTTTGTGTCCCCCAGAAGCATTTTAATCCTGCTCCTGCTGTCGGGTTTCCTTACTTTGCCCTGGGGAAGCTCTGTCCCCTCTCTCAGGGAAGCTGAAAGAGCAGGTTGGTCAGGAGCGAGGCTGTGCTTTGCTCCCTCCAGGAAAAGTCTGTGCTGCTGCTTCTAGGCTCTTGAGCTCAGCCTGCTCCTGGGCAGGCAATCTGGCACCCAGCTTGTGCAGCACAATGGGCACAGATCAGTTCAGAGCAAACAGAGCCTCACAACAAAGCACACAGGTGAAATACAGAGTGAGGCAGGGGCTGCTAAGCTCCGTGTATGCAGATTTCCTGAAAATCATTATTGTTATAAAAATACGTGGTTTTGCTTAATATGTTGTAGCAGTAAGAGAAACTCTCTCTACTTCCTTTATGCTTACCTTTAAGGATGAAATGGGCATGCACAGAGCTCTGCTGTCCTTTTGCTGACGTGGAGGTACTCCCTGAGCAAGTAGAGAGGGGTGCTTTCTGCCCGATGAGAAGTTCTCAATGAGAAACATTTCCAGAAGTCCCACCAGCAGAAACTACCACTTGTGATGTTTCCTCCAGACCATTTCTGGGAGCTGGTGCCTTTGGTGGGGGTGGCAGGGGGTTGCTGATGGTCAGGTAGCACCACGAGCTCCTGGGCTTGCTGTGCTTGGGCACTGGGGAGCTCCTGGAGTACAGGAGAGGATAGAAAAATGAGTCACTTTCTTGGCTCTTACACCATCTCTTTTTTAAAAAAACTACGTTCCTCTTTCCTTACTGAAGCTAAAAGGAGTGACACAAGTTGCGACCGTGCCTAGAATATATAAAACCTGGCGTAATAGGTTTCTTGCTTTCTATAATGGAACATATTCCCGTCATTCAGCTGTTACTCCTACACCCAGTGTTTCAAAACAAAGATGTGAAAACTAGGTGTGAGACGTTGAAGTACAGGAAACACCATTTTAATTCGAGAAGTCATATTTCTCCTCCTGAAAGGAGATTTGTTTTCTTGGTAGTTGCTGCTCGCTGGGACAGATTTGTGCTATCTCACAAGAAATGCAAATTGTTGTTTAAAAGCTGTTTATTCTTGCTTAGCGCTATAGAGTGGCGTTTTTTTGTTTGCATTCATGTTAAGGCTGTGTGTTTTCAAATTCCTCTTTAATATTAAACTGCCTTTCTTCAGTCAGTGAAGCCCTTGCTGAGGCCTGCGGTGCCTTTAGGGAAGCGTTCATCCTGACGGCAGGGCTGAGCCAAACCAGGACGGGCTGTCTTTGGGGAAATGTGACCCCTGCTCTTGGCAGTCATGTAGGGTTGGTAGCACCTGCAGCATGTCCCCTTGGTTGGGGGCATCCGCAGAAGTATTTCTATTCCTTTTGCCTAGGTTGATTGATCAAGCATTGTGCGTGGCTTTCAGCTGAGGCAAGAGACCGTGTTTGTCAGGGAGTGTAGTGACAGGATAAGGAGTAAAGGCTTTAAACTAAAAGAGGGGGGATTTCAATTAGATACAAGGAAGAAATTATTCCCTCAGAGGGCGGTGAGGCCTAGGCTGCCCCGAGGAGCTGTGGCTGCCCCATCCCTGGCAGGCTGGATGCATTCTGCTGGGCCCAGACGGACTGATGCCTCCCCCAGCCAGTCCTCCCGGGCTGTCTCTTCCCCACAGCCGGTGATTGAGGCACCCGGCAGCTCCCACACAATCCCCATCCCGTGTCTTTGAGGTTAAGCCATGCTCCGTGCCATTGAAATATCTCCACCCTTATCCCACCGCACACCTGGAGGTGGAGGAGTCTGGTGAGGTGCCCTGGCTCGCCGTGTGTTGGCTCAGCATCGCTCTGCCAAGCGCCGGTGCTGCCAAGCTGTTTGCTGGTGGCAAGCCAGGACGGGATGAGCTCCAGCCTTAGCTGGCTCCAGGGAACCCAGGCCTTGGAGCTCTTCCACCCGCGCTCTGAGGACCTGCTCCTGGAGGTACATACAGGCCTGCGGAGGAGCCAGCAATTTTTGGTCTGCCAAGTCTTAGCATTAAGTCGAAGTACAGACCTGGGGAAAGGCATTTTAATGTTCTTATTGGAAGCAAGCCCCAACCTTGTTCTGCTCGGTTGTGCTCCATTGGTTCATCAGCAAATGGCCTGTTACAGATGGTCTGCGCTACGGACCTTGACATGGCTTTGAGCAGCACATGGTGGGAGATTAATAGGTCCCTGGGAGATTAATAGGTCCCGGCACCTCTGATGGGAAGGATATTCCTTCCCTCATGGGAATATCCATGGATATTCCTTCCCTCACTGCTCTGGCTGCAGAGGAGGTGGGAGGTGGAGGCAGGCTAATTCTCTGCTGGCTTGTTCCAGTGGCAAACGAAGCTTGGGCTGATATAGCGTGGGGTAGGAGAAAATGTGGACTAGAGGAAGAAGGTCCAGAATTGACCTACTTTGATCATTCTTGGTCCTCGGCAAGGTGAAGTGCCTGCCTAGAGCTCCAGACTCTGCTTTTGATCCCCTCCTGCCTGTAAGTGCAGTAATTATCACAACCTCAGCTTAGTGAAACTTCTAGTTTCCTAGCTGGAACGCAGCCTTTGCCCTGTTAGTGACATGGTTTAGTGGAGGGCTTGTTAGCGTTAGGTCAGAGGTTGGACTCGGTGATCTTGGAGGTCTCTTCCAACCTAAATGATTCTGTGATTCTGTGTTGTTTTGGGACCTGTGGATATTTTCTGTAGCACTGTACACGTGTGCAGTTTCTTTAGGGCTGACTCCATTTCTGTGGTGCTATTTCTCATAAACCGTCCTACCAGAGTTTTCTTGGTTAGAAAGACATTTCTGAAAGATGCTTTGTCAAAGTATACAAATATGAGTAATCAGGATTCATTTTTAAGAGGTAATTTTTAATACATTTGATTTTCACGTGTATGTACTATTCACATGGGCAAAGTCAACATATTGGCTGTTCTGAGCATGCAGCAATAAGTAAGACATGTTTACTGCTAGACGATAGTACTGTTGAAACAGGTCTGGCAATATCATCTGTTTTGTGATGCCAGGAACAACAAAGTGTTGCTTCAATTAAGCCCGTCACTTGCAGATCATTTCTTTTCTTATTTTGGAAGATTTGTTGAACCCACTGCTTGAAATCTGTAGGTTGCAAACTCTCAAGAAGCAACTCGGGGAGGAGGATGGAGTGTAGGAAGGTTTCCCTCCACACTTGTCTTCGCAGTTCCCCCCAAATGAGTGCAGTCTTGGAAAGATGCCACTTTTGTGAGCAAGGATGGAATCCACCTGGCGCCTTGTGAGCTAACCGAGACGTGGTGGTGGTGCCCTCCTCTGAGCCTGCTGGAGTAAGAGGCTGGGAAATAAGAGATACCAACTGCTTTAATGTAGAAAGAGTGGAATGTGATGTAGGAAAAGTGGCTGTTCTGATGAGTTTTAATCCCTAGTTTAAAGGTGTCAAGTAGAAGTAAGACTTAGAAGTCAGTGTGTCTAGATGATGTTTTATTTGCAGCCAGGACCCAGTTTAAAAACAAAACAACCCAAAGAAACTCCTCAGAAATCCCATCTGGAAGCCCTGTGCCAGTGGGATGCGTTCTTATTTCTGGCACTCACGCAACTCAGTTTTGATTTCCAAGTTGAAGAGAGAGAGACTGCTGCCATGAGTACATCCCCTGTGCAGCCTGGACGAAGCAAAGCTGCCGATGCTGTCCTCAGACTCCTGGGAGAGGAGCCTGGCAGCCAGGCTCTGTGAGTCTCGGCAGCGTGGAGAAGAGCAGTCCGTCTGCTCGGATTGAATTAGCTGACCCTTCGAGGGGCGAGAGTTCAGGCAGGAGATGAGTTCCTGCAAGAGCGTGGAGGAAATTATTCTTAATTCTTGGCCTTTGAAGAGATGCATGACTGTGACCCCGTGGTAACTGTTCCATAGGCGGCCCTGTGCTCCTGCGGCAACGACAGCGGTGGTGGAGCCGCAGGGAGGTCTGCCTGATGGCTCAGCTCAGCTGAAAGGAGGAAGAGTTACTGCAGGAGATGCACAGACATCAGGAGAAATGTTTTCTTCTCTGATGTTCCAGGAGAATCTGCAAAAATCCTGAATAAACGTTTAGGGACAAACAAGTTCTGAGCAAGAATTAGTTGCTGGATGGGCAGAGCTAGTCCATTATGCTTTTTAGGAATTATGCCCTTCTCTGAGCTTCACAGAAAGCTCGCATTAAGAGATTTTTGCACAGAATGCTCCATGTTTGTGCTCCCACAGTTAGCTGAAGGCTGAAGCAGTACCAGTAAGACTGGAACCCATCTCCTTTGGGGCTGCTGCAAGGCACGGAGAGCCTCAGTGTTAACATTCTGCCCAAATGTAAGCATCTCTGGCCGCAGTTACTTGCTGGTGACCAGCTCCACTTCCATAAACAGATTTGGTTGAGACCTCGTTGGAAAACAACGGTGAGAGAATTTGACTCTGAGCAATATCAGAACTCAGGTCCTTTAATCAGCAGGTCTTAATTATTTACTTCAGTCCTAGCAATGAGAAGTTCTCATGATTTGTGGAACTTGCTGGATTACTTAAAACGTAATTAAAAATGATACATGTGAAAGAGGAAACCCATAATGCTTCTGTTAGAAAAGTCTATTTATCACAAGTAATATGCTTTACCCCCTGCAGGAAAATATTTATTCCAGCCCTACAGCAGGATCCAGGCAGCCTAATCCCTGTGTGGGTGCAGAACTTGCTGGAGGTCCGGGTGTGCACCAGAGCTGGGACGTTACAAGGTCACTGTGTACATGTGGAGGATGTCCTGCAAAGCATCAGGGCCAGCGTTAGCCCCCTGGTATGAGCTGCTGTTTCATCCGCCCTGGCTGTGCCTGGGTGTAATTTGGTTATCCGGCCCATGGTTTTGCAGCAGTGCTTTGCCTCATGAGCCTTTCCACGCAAAACCAATTAACAAGAAATTAACCGAGTGAAGTCCCCAGTGAATTTCATGTGGTTCTGCAGCATAATAAGGAGGAAATAATTTTTTATTTTTTATTTAGAAAGAGAAGATTTAAAGTAACTGCAGATGTTCGCAGCTCTCAAAATTGAGTTTTCCAATACCCATATCAGCTCTTAATTTTGCTAATTGCAAATAAAATGACTGGGAACCTCAGTGGTATTACCATGATGAATGTGCTGCCCTGTGGCAATGGTTCTCATCAATGTACAGTGTATTACTGCAGGTAGCATGGGACTTGACACGTCCTTTTCCAGCTGGAGGTCAGGTGATACTCACTTGGCTGATAAGTTTATTATTGGACCAGCTTTTTTTTCTATTTTTAGGAAGCATAGTAGTCTTTGTGGGAGATGAGAAATGTTAAACACCTAGTCTTTATTAAATAAATACCAGCTGCATTCTCCATTTTGGGTCCCAGCTGAGATGAGTGCCAGGTACCTAACGCAGGAGGCCTTCCGCTAGAGGCTGCCTGCGTGGTGCCGCTCTGCACGGGGCCATGCTCCAGTATGGGGTACTTGAAATTGGCTGTGATGCTCCTGGTCTGCTCCGCATTGTGCTTAAAATATCATTTCTTTAGTGTTTTCTAATAGCTTTAGGGCTACGTATCACCTGCAGTACCCTTAATAGAAAAGCAATAGCAGGGAGATGTTGATACTTTGAAAAGATGTGTCCATCAGTACAAAATACTTCCTACCTACTCTCCCTTTATGCACGTGGTAGCATCTGTCACGTATGTCCTGTTGCTGAGCTGGCCCTGATCTGTCCTTGCCCATTAGGCTTGTAAAAGAAGAATGAAGTCCACTTTTTCTCCTGGGTTGGACTGTTTTTGCCATGTTGCTTGATATTTGCCCATATCTCTGCGTCTCAAACCGCATTTCCAGAGTTCAGCAAGCCTTCCTGATTGATAGCACTACCCTCAGAAGGCTCTGAGCTAATTAAATCACCCTGCCGCTTCCCAACACTACTGTCACAGACTGACCTAATTTTGACACTACACAGCTTATCAGCAGAGTATCTATTGAGTTAGGGGAACCATAATGCTGTTTCTAGGAACAGATAGATTTTTTTCCCCTTACAACTCATTACAGTGCTGTTTACTGTTCCTCCTGGTGGGCAAGTATTAAAAACTTATGGTCTCTGCCATATGGTCTCTGTCTGCTGGTATCTGTTTTCAGAACACTAGCTATGTACAAGGGTTTTGTCCCTGTTTCTTTGTTGCTCTTGGTCTGGTGTGTGTGTATCCAGCTTTGTAGCTCCAGGATGAATCTGTAACTTCCTGAAACATGGAGGTGGCTGGGAGCACATGAAAAAGGAGGAGGAGAATGGCTTCACTTTCGGCTTGTTGCTGAAAGACCAGGAAGGAAAGTGGCACAGGGAGCCCAAAGGGAATTGCATCCTCAAGGGTGGTAAAAAAACTGATGCGAAGTGAACGAAGGCAAGCAGACCCAGAGCCCCGGGGATCAGTGTTCAGCCACCACTGGTGGGCTCCCAGTCGCCCCCAGCTTCCAGGAGAGCAGCAGTTTGGGGGCTCCCCAAGATGGTGCCGAAATGTCTCACAGACAGGGGGGCCAGTCCTGCTTCCTGCCGGTGAGGTCTGAGATTAAAACAATATTTTCCAATATGTGCCACGATGATCACTTATTAATAAAAGTCCAGCAGTTGAGCTTCTCCAGGAAATGTATTGAAAATTTTGTGATGAAGGTCAGGAGAGGTGCTGGCACGCTGAACACAAAGGCGGGCGGGGGCACTGCAGTCATCCGAGGGCTCCTGTCCTGTGGTGCACAGCTACACAAAAGTGCTGCCAGGCACAAAGCATCTCCTTTCTGAGCATTTTGCGTGCTCTCACTTTTTATTTGCTTGGTTAGAAAAACTATTTTCTACTTGCTCCAACGCTTATTCAGAAAATAAATTTTATTCTGCATGTTTCAGGTGGAAGTTGGCTGAGCTAACATTTCTCACAGTGCCAGCTTTGTCCTTTTTTTTATTATTTTATTAAAGGTATCTGGATACCTGCATATGTATTCAACTTCAGGAGTTTCTAATTTTATCTTCACAGAAATTTTATGATGCTTTTTTTTTATCCTGGCTCTTTACTGTCTGGGGAACCTGTTGCAAGTTGAAACCAAATTGCTTGTGTAGGCGTGGAAGCGTGCAGGAGACGGAGAGGGGGAATAAATTGAAATCGCTGGAAGAGAGCAGCCAATAATGGGGGCCTACCTGACATCAATATATAATGAGACACGGGGAAAGGTCAGATTGGCACCATTTTTCATTTGGAGGAAGAACTCTCTTGGTGCCACACAACTTATTTGCAGCAAAAGCAAGGGGGGATGTTCTTTGCTTGGTTGTTCCCCTTCCCACCTCTGGCTCGGCTCTGCGTGGCGCGCACGTAGCGCCAGGACAGCGGCGTGATGGATTCGTCCGTGCAATATTTACTGTGTATAATCACAAGACAAATTCTTCTAAAATGCCACAAACAAAATAAATGCCAAGTATATATTACTTTAATGTCTCGTCTGGTACTAAATCCTCGGAGGCATATTTCAGAAGCAGCTGTAATGAATATTCCCGTGGCAGAGAGGAAGGTGACATTTCATAACGACGCAGTGTGCTCCGAACCATAGGGCATTAAAACTTAAAGAAGTATGAATATTTTTGATTTTCCTTTATTCATTTCATCTCTTCTTAAAGAAAGGCATACTTTTGCCATAGTCATACCCAGAGGGATGTTTTTTGGTCTATATTGCCTTCCCAATGGGTATGGGTATCCTAATGGATATGGAGCAGTGGCACAGACACTACAACAAGGGACGCTCCAAATGTAATTTGAAGTCATATGAATATAATATGAATTAAAATGTAATATTAATGCAATATGAATTTAAAAGGCAGCAGGACGTTGGCATAATGTTGCTGACTCTTCTAATTTTCTCATGATCTGTGCTGAACCTTGTTTTACCTTTCTGCTCATGGCTCTGCTTTCACATTTCAGTATTTTGTGATTTTTGTTGTGGGAGATTGTAAAAGCCCCTGGTGCGGACCAAGGCCCTGCTGTGCCGTGGATGTGTGTGGCAGGACGAGGAGGATGTTCCACATCCAGGGCACGGGATGCAGCTGGTGCTGGTGTGCAGTAGCCTCTGAAGCACAATCCCTCATTACAACGGCTCGAGGCACGTGGCGTGGGAGCAGCTCTCCTGGCACAGGGAAAGCTGCCAACCGCTGGGCATCAGTGCTGCCGCTCTATCTAGGAAAATAAATTTAGACTCAGCAAAGTATTTTAAGGTCAGAGAATGGCACACGGGACCGACTCCTGACCCAGGACGCTTCCGTCGTTGCAGAGGGAGGGTCTGACGGCTGGTAGGCGACTGGGAGCAGGGGAAGCTTTCTGCTCCCATGCTGGGTGAGCTCTGAGTGGTACCCCCGGGCTGGATCTGGCAGCCTCTGTCGCCAAGTACCCTTGGACTTGGGAGCGCACCCGTGGTGTGGGAAGCACACGTTCATTGCCTGCAAAAACTCTTCTGCTTGTGCATGTGCTCTGCAGGGAGGACAGGTTACTGAAATGCTTGCTGAAGAGGTTAGCCTAGGCCAAGCTTACCAAAAAATGATCTAACTGTGGTAGACTGAGGTGGACAGGAGCAATGCAAGGTAGCTGGGAATACCAGCCTTAGTCATAACGGTCTGAAATAATTTTCTTCCTGTAGTTGACCTGACACTGTTCTGTTCAGGATCCTGTGCCCGAGTCTCATTTTCTTCATCTTCCGGAGAGCGAGGGCCAGAGATCTGAGCTATCGGCAGTCTTGCCTCAAGCCTAGGTGGGACTATGCCAACGGGGGTTCAGTGGGGTGCTGCAGTGATGCACCCCCGGGGTCCCATGTGTGCCTGCTGTGGGTGTCAGGCAAGTGACTGCAAGTCAAACAACCAGCAGGGTGGTGAGGTAGGCACCATGTGAAGCACCAACAGCGGTCTGGGGAGGCTGGAGCTGCAGTTCGGAGACCACGTGTGGAGTTTGTACCCACTGCCTGGTGATGGGGGTGGCAAGGGGCACAGTGGTGGGGACATGTACATGGTCGGTCTGCCAAAGGGCTGAACGGGGCCAGGATCATGGGTGTAAAAGCGCTTGGTTGGTTTTCATGGCAGGAGCGTGCAGCTGGTGTGTGGGCACTGGGGAGAATCCCTGCCACCAGCACCTCGTGGCGTCGTCATTCTGGGTTGGTGCTTGCTATGCTCTCTGGCTTTCTGTGCGTGACTTCAGGGTCTGGTTAGGGGACCAGCATTTGTCCACCTTTACCAAGCAGGAACTGGCATTTGTCTACCTTTACCAAGCAGGAGCAGAGCATGGGCAAGGTTGAAATGCCGGGCCTTCAAAACTTACCAGAATGCCAATTTCTCTCTGCTGCTGCTTAGCATTTCTTATTTCGTTTGGCAGCAGGGCTGTACCGGGAGCTCAGCTTCCTTCTCCTATTGATCCACACTCTGAAAAATATTAAAACTGGGAGTTTCATGTTTCACAAATAAAGATAATCGTACAGCCAGGAGACATCCTTGGGAGAAATGCTAACAGTGAGCTGTAATTTATACCCAGGGTGTTAGGAACAGTATTGCTGTATTCGTATGTGTGCGACATGTAAACCAGCATAACTTGCTGCAGTTTGGTCTGAGCTTACAAGAAAAGTAAAGTATGGGTTCTGCTGGAACTCAAACTCCATGTCCGGATCCCTCTGACAGCCACCGGATTTCAGGGTTGACTTAGAAAAGAAGCAGTACCAGCCCCACCGCTTCTCCTGCTTAACTTTAATGGTTTAATTAAGGCACCTCATCTGCATAACGAGCATGATAATACATTTAGAAAGACATATAATAAAAAGAACAATAACGGAGAGCTCTTTTGGAAACGGAAACAAAAATAGCCCAAGTGCAAATGAGCTCGCGAAGGCTTCGCCCGGGGGATCGCTGGGTGTTAATAAAACCCTGGCAACCTCCTCGGGCGCGAATGCGCGCTGGGGAGGCAGAGGCCTCTGTGTGGTGAGGGTGCTCAGCTCCCACATGGAGCTCCTGGCCAGGCCTCTGCTTCGTGGTGAGGGTGCTGGGCTCCGGCCAGGTGCCGGGGGCGGCAGTGCTCACCTGCTTTCTCTCTCTGGGTCTTGCAGCCCCCCCCACCGTGCGCATCGTGCACTCGGGCCTGGCGTGCAACATCGAGGAGGAGCGCTACTCGGAGCGGGTCTACACCATCCGCGAGGGCGAGACGCTGGAGCTGACCTGCCTGGTCACGGGCCATCCTCGGCCACAGGTGAGCCCCCGCCGCCGGTCCCTGCCTGTCCCGGAGCCTGCCCGGGCTGCGTTACCCTCTGCTCGGTGCTAGGATGGAGCAGGGCTCGTCCGGGCTGTGGGGTGGGTGTTGGGGGGCTGCATAAGAAGCATCAATGGCTAAAAAGGTTACGGCTTTTGTTCTGTTATTATTATCTGGGAACGTGTTAAACCTAGCAAACTGATGTTGTAACGTGGGGTCCTGGTGTGTGAGTGCTTGATATTCACAGAGGCTGGTGGAAGGAAAGGAAATACGAACACGGGGGCAGGAACAACTGAACGTAGATGGTGTGCACCAGAGCGAAGGGCTGGAGCTGGGGGGACCTTGCCATGCACCTGCATCATGGCCATCGTCAGAACCACGGTGTTGTGGTCCTGCAGAAAATGTAGGTTAAACAGAAAGCAACTCACCTTTTCCCAGGCCTCACTCTGTTTTATAGCATCAAATTCCAGGTTAGAGAGTCTGGTCAGCCTGTGGCACAGCTGCCCCCGTCACCACCCCCCTTTGCCCTTGTGGGCACCTTATGGGGTTATTTTATGTGAGGACCCTGTGTAAATGTAATGTGCTTTTCTGTTGCCCTCTTTTCCTTCACTCTTTTCCATGAACCAAGCCTGTTCTCTGCTTTCTTTTCTGCTGGGCCTTCTTGTTTTGCTCTGCTGCTGAGCGAGCTTGGTCCTGATAGCTGAGGGTGCACTGCTATTGATTGGGACAACCAAGTCTCATGGTGCACATTTTTGTATAAGATTTTGAAACCTCAGAAGCCTTGCAAGGGTTGTCTGTGTGCAGTGGCAAATTAAGCATCTCTGTTGCAACCCAAAGGACGGGGATATTGAGCCCCAGCAGCTGGGAAGTGCCGTTAGTCGGGGGGGAGCTGGGGAAGGGGAATCCTCTGGAGACGAGTGATGTTGCTGCAGGAAGGAGGGATGTGCTGATCCTCTGCCGTGTGCTCCGTAGCCATTTCCAAGTTAATGAGATTTATAAATAAAGGAAGAAGATCTCCATCACCACAGCCAGTAACAGTGCTTGCAGAAGCAGGGTGGGAGCACTTTTTTACAAAACAAAAGTTTTTCACAGAGCTTGGAGAGGATGGGATCTGCCCAGGCTGATGGGCTGCTCCAGCCCTTCTGAAACATTTGGCTTTCAGTGCCTGCGAGTTCTGTTGGATGCCTTCAGCCTGCCCAAACTTCTTTTATCCGGGCTCACTTAACTTCTTCTTTAGATGCGAAGCAGGAGATAAATAGCACACTTATGTGCGGGCAGAAAAGACCAGAATAAGGGTGGATTGATATTTCAAGTGTGCTTCCTTGGAGAACGTTTCTTCCCCAGAGCATCTCCCCCAGCACGGTTCCCCGGAGCAGCGGACACCGACGGCCCCTCTCCACCCCGCAGGCCGCAGGTGGCTTCAAAGCGAGCGGGGCCCTTATCTGTCGGTAAATGCTTTGGGCCAGCCATGAAAGGTGCTGGCTTAAGCACTAACAAAGCTTATGATGCTGCTGCATCAAAAAAAAAAAAAAAAAAAAAAAAAGGGGGGGGCAAAAAGCTGTACAACCAAAGCTTCTTATCAAGAAAGCAACCACATGGCTGCTTTTTCATAAAATCTCTATTTTCTCATCTGGGATTCAGGAGAGAAAATTGATTTCTCTTCATTTTACCTGTTTATAGATTTTCTTTGTCATCCGACACCTCAGCCAGCTCTCTTGTGCTCCCTTTCGTGTTAGAGCTCTCTAAGACTTGCAATATTTTTTTTCAGATTAATTGCCTGAGAGCAGGGGGATAGTTTTGGTAGTCTCGGATGGGTGATTCCGCAGCAAAATGCAGGAGGCTTGGCAGGGCTATGTCTGAACATTAGCCTTTTTATCACCTTCCTATTAAATTTCCATTCAATTTTAGTGCTCCAGAAAGTAATAACAACAACAACAACAAAAAAGGCTGAGACGCTATTGTTTCTGTGCATTGCTGTGTTTAAACTTTGGCACGCACCTTTATGGGAGCTGTAGCCCCGTGGATTCCCTTGGACTCCTCTCCCATAAAATCTGCCTGCTCTTAAACCAGCCCGTGATGAATCTCCCCGATGTTTGTGTTGCCTTTGTCAATGGGGCTACTGGGGAAACGCACCGATCAAGTTCAGGCAGGAGACGGGGATGGATGTAAAATCGGCAGGCTGGAGCTCGCTGTTTCCAGCTGCCATAAAACTGCTCTTACCTGTCAATAATTACACCTGGGTATTTTAAATACAGCCAGCGTAAGGTGTTTTGTTATACCGCTTGTTGGATATGTCCTGCTTTATGGGCCTGGATCTTCAGGGGAGCCCTGCAGCGTCTCCTTTGTGACCGAGGCAGTGGAGGGGTGGTGCAGCGTTTATTCTCAAGCAGTCCTCTTTTCTTTGAGCAGAACCATCTGGGAAACTTGACAAGATATGGTTGGATTATAGCTTGTAGAAATTATTTTCAAAATGATAAGTTATATTTTTATTTCATCAGACCGTAGAAATGAGCTAATAAAACAGGTAATAATGTGTCTATTTCAAGAACGCTCTTCAACTTGCATGTGTTTCTCAAACTTTTTCACTTATTATTTGCAAACATAGAAACCCATTTGTTTTAAATGCTGTTAGTAAGCAACGCTGTGCCAGGCATTTATAAAATCCCCCATCAGTTTTCACCTACTCCTGTCTGGCTGTTGCTGTGAATGACTATTAAACCCTTGTGTGAATAGTAAATAAGGACTAAAAAATAGTTATACAGGAGCCTGAAGCAATCCTCAGTGCACCAGCAGGCTCCTTAGCCCAGCCTTGCCTCTTGGGCCCAGGGAGGGAGCACCGAGCTGCTCCACGCACCCTCGGATCAGAGGATGCTTCTCTTCTCTGTCAGTGAAGAGGAGCAAAAGACAGATGCTTCTCAGGGAAAATCTGGGCTGAGAAGGGAAGTGTCCCGAAGCGAGAAGCTCTCGGTTGCTTTCAGCTGTTCCCTCCAAGCAGCAGATGCAGTGACGCTGCAAGGATCGCTGCTAGAGGAGACGCGGCAGCACAAACACAGCGAGTGGGGAAGCTGAGCTGGAGAACCTGGTGCTGGAAGAGGAGGCTGGGAGGAAGACCAAAATTATCCAAAGATGCTTGAAAGCTCAACTCTCTCGTGGACTTGGCACCCCTTTGCTGGGGGGTATCTGCCCAGCAGCTGTGCCCGTGCCATCAGGGCTTGGTCTTGCACGTGCTCATGGGTCTGCAAGGCAAAAATCATCTTGTATGGAGGAATGAGGAGAAAAACAAGTGAGGGGGTAAGGGTGTTGAGGTGAAATGGTCAGTTCATGGAGGAAAGCTTCTTGTCCGTCCTTTGGCAGAGAAAGCCAGGCGCTGATGGAAGGAGATGGAGGAAGCTGAGGGGAGGGAGACACCCCCTGGGTCACCCCGAGGGGTTACTGCTGGTGGGGAGGTCTTGCCTGAGGTTCCTTCAGGACCGTCCCTGCGTATGTGCATCGTGTGCAGTACCACTGCTACTACTGCCTCAAAGTCATCGTTTTTACCAGATCATTTGGATGGATTAATTGCCATCACCTGCTTTGCTCTTTTCCACCACATGCTTAACAAATGACATTTTTTCTTGTTACTGAAGCCAATTAGCGTTATTCACCTTCTTTCCTGATCCTGAGCTCACAGTAGGTCTCCACAGCTGCTGAGAGGCAGATTAAAATCCAAGTATCTGATGGTTAGAAGAGGAAAATATGCAAACTTTCCTGCTCTGGATCCCTTTACGGCCTCAGCCAGGTGGCAGGCAGGCAAGTGCCAGTCCTGGCCATGGGCTGGAGCAGATGCCAGCACTACTGGGTGGATCTTCTCAAGAAGCTGAGCTTGGGGGAGGTTCAGCAGGACCCAGCCGAGCCCTCTGCCTGGCTGTAGAGGACATCAGGCCTTCTCACCTGATGTTTGTCTTCTCGTTGCCTTCCTCTTGGCCTGAAAGGAACGTGGTGACTGTGAGGCTTAGAGAGGTGCCGGTGGGTGAGCTTCCGAGCGCTGCTGCCAATTGCTGGGAGCAGAGGTGGTCCTCAGGGTGTCTGCACAGGCTCTGTGCTCAGCCATCCCCAGCGCTGGCCACCTTTCTGCTCAGCCCTCACCGTCCCATGGACCATCCCCAGCACTGCAGACCTTGCAGATGCTGGGGGACCGCTGTTACCAGCACAGTCCCCATCTAGTTTTCCTTTCCACCGTGTTGCAGGTCCCCTTGGATACAAGAAGAGGGAAGAAGAGTCTCTCAGAAGGCAGTAAATGTGGCTGTCGTCTGCTTTGCAAGGTGGCTGCTGACCATCCAAGTCATCCAAGGGCTGGGAGGAGCACCCCTATTTATCTCTTTTGTGTCAATGTGCTTTACTGGAGTGCACGTTTACTCCTTTTGTCTTTCCAGGCACTGCTTTTATCTTTCCAACCAACTGATGCTTGCGTGTGCCTCTGGCAGTGATGTGCCCCACGCCATGGGGCAGTGCCGCTGTCCTGGGGGCCACTGCCCTGCTGTGCCTGCCCAGTGAGCTCACAGAACCCACACGAAGGTTTCTGAGGACCTTTTTGAAAGACCTTTTGAAAATCCACCTTCAGTTTACCCTGGTTTCCCACCTGCAACATCCTCCGTACAGGTAGTTACAGGCAGGTGGAGATTCGGAGGCGTGCACAGTGCTGGAGATGCTGCGGGAGGGAAGCAGTTCTGTAATTTGGTTACGTTTCTTTAGGTCTCATCGGTATCAATGAGCCCACTGGAGAGAATAATAGAGGGCTGCAGTCGATGCTGCAGAGGGAGGGAATTACGGACACTTGTGCACAGTGGCTCCCCAAAATGTCGTCTGGCTCCTGCTCGCCCTGACAGCTCGCAGCACCCCAGCACTCAGTGCATGCCCACCGGTTACCTGCGCCGTGACTGCACAGCGTTTGGTACATTGCTGCTAGTCACAATCCGCAGCGTTCTTATACGCGGCGCTCATTACTTGATCTATTAAATGCACCATTAGTTGCCATAGAAACTAATTTTTCTTGATTAAGTTTTTAAAATGCCAGCAGCCGCGCTCAGGTGAGGCTAATGGTGGGTGGGCAAATGCAGCTATTTTGTCATCAGTTACTGCTTTCGGGATAGTACCCAGAGCTGGGTGGGTTTTAAAAATGTTATTTTTGTTATTATTTTTAACAGAATGGTGCAATTCCCTTCGTGTGTGGGAAGTGGGGCACCGGGAGTGATACCACTGCATGGCTTGCTGGGGCTGTTTGTGTGCGCTGCAAGGCGAGGAGCCGCAGCTGAACCCCGGCCCCATCCTTTCAGCTGCCAGCCTGGGAACCGAGCGCTGCGCGGTGCTCGCCTGCCAGCTCTGCGGAGACACCTGAGGCTGTGCTAAGTTTGCTACCCCTGTGATGCAAGTAGAACGCTTGCTGGTTTATCCAGCTGATAGCTGACGTTTTATTTACTTTCCCATACACATACGTGGAGGGATATGCCTTAGGCTAACCCTGACCAGCGCCCCGTGGCATCTTCTGAAGGAGCAGGGGCTGCCTGGGAGTTTGCATTCATGGGGTTTGTGCTGCAGGTTTGTGCTGCAGACAATGAAATTGATTTTAATTATCCAGCGCTGTGTGGTACAGTGGGCTTTGAATGAGCAAACCTGTTGCTGAAAGAAGCAATAGGCAAGACAGGAGAACTGTGACATTTCGGGGCAGGGGATATTATTATTTTTTCCCTCTCAAGCAAGGGGTAGGGATAAGCTAAACTTTGTGTTTATTCCCCCCTCCAAAGACCAAATATTTTCCTTGCAGGTTATCGGCCATTCCTTGTATATGTTTGATTCCAAAACCTGCTATTACTGCAAAAAAATAGCCTTTCAGTTGGCCCCAGCATCTGTGCAGGGGTTCACTGCCCCCTTTATGCAGACCTGCGCTGTCGGCATGCCGGGCGCTTGTTAGCGATGCGCCCAGGTGCACGAGCACCTCCGTCCCGAGCAGCCCAGTGAAATACCAAGGGGCTCCTGCTGGTTTGCCGTCTGATGTATTCCCGCTGTGGGGATGCTGTGATTGCTGTCCTAAATGTTTATTTCTCCTCTCAGAGCGGGGGAATGCTGTGGTGGGCACCGAACATGTGTGCGGTGCTGCACGGAGCTGTGGACTCAGGTGCAGCACTTCAGGAAGAAAACATCGAATTAACCATTCGTAGCATCAGCGGCAAAAATGGCATGGAAATGTTAATCAGGTTTCTTGTAGTGCTGAAGAATGATAGAAATGCATGCCCTTCACAGCTAAATGTGAGGTTTATTGAGTCAAACGTTTAGGAAGGGGTTTTTGGCATAAAATGCAGGCTAATTCAGTCATGAGTCAGGCTGGGTTTTGTCAGGTGTTCGCCGAACATTTGTGAAGTCTTTCCGTAAACTGAGGAGTGTTGCATGAAATCATCATCAATTTCCCTAACAAGAGTGCGATTATTGGAATAATGACATGCAGAAGGCAATGGGAAAGCAGCTGTTCAGGGTAAGGATCCCCCTCCCCACAAATTGCTTTGTTTGGCCACATCAGCAGTTAGTTAATAAGAAATTCCTACCAATTAAAACAGAAAATGTAGTAACCACTTTGCCTCAAAGGAGCCTTTCATGTTTCACTTCCAGCTGATCAAAGCGAACATCACATGTTTTCCTTTTTCTTCGTTTGTTTGTTTTCTGAAATGCTGCTCTTTACATTTTAATGGATGGAGAAGCAGAAAACGTTAATTCTTTCTTTGCGTGCGCTCATAAGGTGAAGGTAGGATCCTGCTCTGAAACATTAGAGGAGGCTACACTCACCTCACTAAGTAATTACCGTGTCATGCGTTTTAAATAATGAAGGTGTTCCTGTGAAGTGCCCCAGCTGTGTGCCTGCTGGCGGAGCTGCCTGGCAGGCGAGGATTTTGCCTGGCGGAGCCGGGAGAAGGCGGCAGCAGCACCGCACTCGCCGACATCCCGCAGGCAGCGGGAGTTTCAAAAGTTGCCTCAGCTTGCTGCTAAACTTCATTTGTTGATATCTTTGTGTTGTCTGAGTGCTAAATCTTACAAAGCCTCAGCTGGGGGAGGAAAGGCTTTCGTGAAGATGGCTGGAAAACCTTGGAGAGGGAGCAGGCAGAGGCGGTGAAGTGAAAGGAGGGAGGGTGAGAGGTGCTGAGACCCAGCCGTTTCTGCTGACTGAGGCATCAACGGGGAAGGGTTTGCCTTGCTAAAAAGCAAGCCAGGAGAGAAAACAAACCACTGAAGAAGATACTTTCCCCCAAATATGTTTCAGACCTGAAGCCTAGAGGCAATCTAATTCTAAAACCTCGGTTAAGTCGTTGATTCCTGCTGGTGCCAGTGAACAGGAGGGTGATACAGAAAAGGGTGGGTGGAGTTGCCCCAGAAATGTGGGAGCTGCGCAGCCTCTTCTCCACCGTGCCGAGGAGTGCAGAAGTGTTTGGTGGCGGTGGTAAGGAAGGCACAGCACCCTCGCTGCCCCTGCGCACCCAGGCTCTGAGCCCCTGGGTGCGTGGCCCTCCCTGCTGGGGCTGCACTGAGCGCTCGTCCTCACGAAGACGACAATTGTTCCCTCTGGGAGTCCAGAAGCCTTCCCAGCTTCGTGGCAGGCCATCCTTCTGAGCAGGCTTTCAACTTTAAACGGGGTTGCTTTTTGTTTTGTCTCGAGCTGGCTTTCCCCTGGAATGGAGCCTCCCTTGCTGCGGGCCTTGGCACCAGGAGGACCACCTGCGTCCACACACAATTCTGCCAAACCTCTGACATCGGCACTTTCTGCTGGTGGGTTGTTAAAGTGCTTATTCGCTCGGGTCTTGGGGCAGGGCCTTTGTTTTGAGAAAAATGCGACTCTTCTTCTTTCCCGTGTCTACATAAACGTTTGCCAAATGTCGGGCTATTCTTTTTTTGTTCCCACGAGTTCACATCCAGACCTGAGGGTTTATTGTTCATTATTTTTTCTATTTGCTTCATCGTTTACTGTGGCTAGTAATTATTAAAATGTAATCCTTTCTTGAATGACATCAATTTGGTGCGGTAAATCAGTCGTATGCCGCAAACAGCACGTAACCTCACTGAATATTTTGTGAATATGCCACAGGAAGAAATGTGTTTTAAAACCATTCGACCTGTCGCCTCCGTGAAGCTGGATTAAAAAGACATGCGGTTTGCAAGCTGATGAAGAAATTAAGCTCCTTGGTGGTTTTATTCTGAGCCATTTGACCATTTGTATCTTGCAGATTCTCCTGGTTCCAGGAGGCCGCTGTCTCTTGACAAGAAATATGTTTGCAGGTTTCTAAAAAGGGCCTGGAACTGGTAGAGGAAAGAGGTCACTTTAAATCAAGATAAATGCAGCATCAGGGCAAGTGAAGTATAAATTTCAGTCACTCTCTCTTAGATGAGAATATTGAGCTTACGGTGGCTAAAGCACCAGCAATCACTGAAATGAGACTATCAGAGAATCACGCAGAGTTGGAAATGATATCCAGGTTGGTGATTTTTACCGTACCAGCTTCATACTGACCCTTGTGGAAGCTTAAAAGCTGCCAAAAATCCCCTACAGAAAGTTTCTGAAGAACACAGAGCATGAATCTCCCATCATCAGAACGAGAAGAGCAAAATTTGCCAGCTTACTGCAACATGAATGTTTCTCCTCTGAATGGATCGCCTCTTTCTTCTCTCCTCTCCTTGGGTCTTCCCCCCAAACAGCTCTGCAACCTTTGGTTTTTGGCTGTCCACCCTCAGCTTTTGTTTTCCTTTTTCTAAATGGCTCTCAAACAAAGGTAGGAAGTTGGCTGAAAAGCTGGACAAATCGCCTTGGGAAGCTGCAGAAGTCGCTATTTTTCCGTGGCTGTCGAGCATACTGGTTGCATTGTCAAAAATGAGGCAGGTGGTTTTGGAATAAGGTCTGTTTCTGTGAGGTCTTGCTCACTGACGAGCGGAGAAAGAATCTGTTTGTTGAACAAAGAGAGAATTTAGTAACCCGGGGAATCTGGCAGAGTGCGCAGATCTGCTGTGGCTAAAGCAGCAGCACGTTCTGGTAGCTGGTCTGGGGAAAGACAACTCCTAAAGAAACACTTGGACATGACTTTTCTGGAGCAGAGGGGGAAATCATTCCCGTTCCTTTGGATGCTGTACAAGATGTGTTCTGCATCTGGGAATAAAACCTGGGAGCGGCGAGCTCCTGGCATTTTCTCCCGTAGCAGCCAGAAGTGTTCGTGGTTGGAGACCGTGTTAGCTTTGCTACCCATCTGAGTTTTTTTCCAGGAATGGGATATGTTTGATCGCGGTGCCTCCAAGGAGGCGTGGTGTGACTCCCAGCTCACACTGGTGCCTTCTCTGCTCCACTTCAGAGTTTGGCTCCAGAGGTGATGCCCTGCAGGGTGACACTGCTGGAAGACCATCCTGTGCTTCTGTGACTGGCGGTTCAGTCCCTGGACATTTGAAGCTTAATTCCTCCTCACAGCCTTTTCCTTGTGTCCCTCTAAACGGAGTGCCTGCAGCTGGGTGCTCAGTGCAGCGCCGGCGAGCTTAGCGGGGGGAGAACCAGGCTCCTTGTGCCGAAGGATGCTCTGTAATCGTGGTCTGCTCTTCAGAGGAGCCGAGGAGCTGTTGTGTGAGCTGTTGTTGGGCTTCGTGCCCCCTGCCCAGCCTTTGTAGTCAGCTTAGGCACATGAGTTTTTGGAGTTTTTTGTTGTTGTTTTTAAGAGACTGTTTTCTATCGTAATAAAGAGAAGAAATCTGAACCTGGAGAAGAGAAGCTGAACTTCAAATAAGCTTAACTATTTAATCTGTGTGTAAATGTTTGCCTTTCCAGCCAAAAGCAGTTACAGGAAGAGTCAGCTGACAATGTCCTAATTCATTTGGTATTCGACAGGTACCAGGCCTCATACTGTACCGCAGGGTGCAGGATTACTAACCATCGGGAGAGCATTTCAGGTGCATGCGTGACACTGTTCCTTGAAGCACCGTGGAGTTCCTTGAATGGGAGGTGCCTGCAGCATTAATAACACCAAAATCTGACGTGGTAGCAGGAAGGAGCTGCCATGGGGTATTGCCAATTGACATGCTGGCACCTTTCAGGTGCTAATTTAGATACATAAAATGTATGAGAATGGGAAAAGGGTGAAGGAATGGCATGTGAGGAAATGGGGGAGCAGAGGGGCAGGCGCTGAGCTCTGCTCTCTGGGGACAGCGACAGGACCCGAGGGAACGGCATGGAGCTGGGACAGGGCAGGGTCAGGCTGGTGTTAGGGAAAGGTTCTGCACCCAGAGGTGGTCGGGCACTGGGCAGTGCTCTCAGACACGTCATCTGATTTTTGGGTGGTGCTTTGTGGAGCTGGACTTGGATGATCCTTGTGGGTCCCTTCTAACTCGGGACATTCTGTGATTCTATGATTGGTTGTCTGAGAGGTGGCTCAAAAGCACACAGAGCTTTAAAATTCCTTTCTAGGATGCAAAAACCATCCACCGAGACAAACAGGAACAACTTCTGTGCGTTTTGCTCTGTGCTGTCTCCGGTGCAGGCTGCCTTTGTTCTGCATAACAGCAAGTTCATAATTAGGCACCAAAAAAAGTGTTTCCTGGATTATTCTTGTTAGCATTTTTATTGCAGAAGTTCTGCTACGCTGGGTGACTGCTCCTTCTTCCTGAGTGGGCTGACTCTTTCTACCTCTGCTTGGAAAGTATAACCTTGGTGTAGTCTTGGTAGGTCCTTGTAAATAATTACAGCAACATCACAGGCTGAATCCTCTTACTCTTGCAGATTTCGGGATCCAGGAGATAAAAATAACAAGTGAGTGTTTTTTTCCTCCCTGTATGTCTATCAATCAAAATGATAAAGATATTTATGACTTGCACGTTTTAATGGTGTAATTAGATATAATTACATGTTCAAATGATTACACATATGAACACTAATTACATAATTGAAGACAATTATGCTAACTAGGTAAATACATAATTAACTAAAAATCTCTTGTAAAATCAAGGAAATTTGCACGCCATCCAAAGAAAGTAAAATCACAATAAAAAATAAATAATAACCCTTCCAGGCCAACATCCCTGAGAGCCAGCCGGCCGTGTACAGTTAGGGAAGGCTTTGCCATGTAACGTGGGGTGGAGGGCAGCTTAGTTCAGCTGCCTCCTCTATTTTGTTGTTTCCTCGTGAAAAGATGATGAAAATTAAATCAACCCAAAAAGCTGTGCTATAATCGTTGCGGTTCTCTCGGTCTCTGGCAGTGATGTTCTGAGCCCTTAGGGTAGATTTTGGTGATTCATTGGGGTGTGGACTTTTTGGGAAGGAAATGTTTTATATTCATAATTGAGGTGTCTTAATATAGAAGGAAGGGAAAGCTCAGGGCTAATTGAGCTCAAAGCTTCTATTTTAGTGCTGCAGTGCAACTTTAGTAGACCAAGAACCGTGCGCTCATGGTGGCAGCAGAGCCCTGCTGGGGCTGCTGGGTGGGCTCACTGCGGCATCCACACCTGCCCCCAGGCACCAGCTTACCCTGCGTGCCCTTTCCAGCTCCAAAAGTGCATTAGGGCTTGAGCAATAAACACGTAGTGCGATGTCCAAAGCCTCATTAAACTGCTCAGTGCAGAAGAGCTTCTGGGAATGGATCATGTCTGCGTACTGGGAAATGCTGAATAAATAGCTGTAGCATCTCTTCCTTGTGCTATCAACTTTTCCAGTTTTAAATACTCACTGGTTTGATGGTATCTTCCCTTTGGAAATCTCTGCTCATTGTTGCTTGATATTGGGGTGTTCTCCTTAGCTTTTGCTCTACAAATCTGCTCCCTTAACCCTGGCCTTTTATTCCTCGTTGCAAGCTGAACTAGGTTCTTTTTTCAATTAATGTCTGTTTGCAGTTCTGTTGGTATGTGGGAACTGTTCCCAGATCCCTTTCCTTGGCACTTGTGGGAGTCATTTAAAGGTATGCCAAGAAAACTCAACTAGACATGAATGATGCTATTTGTGATTACTGGATTTTTGATCCATTTTCTCCTTGTTGGGTTCTGATTAGAAAATAAGCCATAATCTCAAAGACAGTAGGATTCAAACACGTGCTTGACTTCATTTCCCCGAGCAAAGGTCTTGCAGAATTCTTATAGAATTTCTGTGAATGAATATCCTCTCTTTTTGAATCACTTTAGACCCCTGGCCTTCAAGCTATCATGATGGTTAATAACTTTATGGTTAATAACTGCTAGCCATGCATCAAAACAAAAAGTTGAATGTGGAAAGAAAAATGCATTCTTAAAACAAAAGAAAACAACAAAAACTTGTTTGATAATTTCAGTCATTGTCTCTAATTTCTTATGAGAAATCGTGGGCTTGATGCAGTACCTGTAGCTTGTGCTCAACATCTGCTGATCTTTTCTCCTCCTAAACCCTGTTGATAGCCGTTCATACTAAGCCGTCTGCTCCGCTGAGCTGCCAGCTCTCTCTTTTCAAGATTTCTTCTATTTTCCCTTCTCTCCCTGCTACCCACCTTTCTCCCAATTCTCCCACCTTTCAAACAAAATAAAATGTCATTTCCTTTCTTTGTCATCGCAGCTAAAACAACTCAAATCTCAGGATCTCACACTCGGTCTTAGCTCGATGGGTTTTCCAGGTGTCATTCGGCATGCGTGAGCGTTGCTTCCTGTGAAAAGAAAATGCGTTATGGCTGATGTTACTGGATCCTAGAGACTGTGGCTTAATTCAAAAAGCTGTCTGGAAATGAGGTGGGTGTTCATGTTTAATCTCAGCAGGATGCCATGCAGGCAGTGCTGTAGGAGACGCTGGTAAGGTCCAACGTGGGTGTAAAGTTAGAACCTGCTGGTCATCAGCTTTTGGTATTTAGATGGGATTTTCCTCAGAGTCTCTTCATGCACCAAGGCTACGTATTGGTGGTGTCTGAAATACAGCATGACTGCCCTGGATTACGATTTATGAAGTTTTTAAAATGGGAACTAGTTTAAGTAAACAGACTGATATTGCATCGCAGGAAATCAATAATCTCGGTGCTATTTGCAGAAGACAGTGTAGTGGAAAAAGAGCCATTTAGGCCCGGTGGTTTATGATGTTCAGTTAAGTGGATTTAATTTGCTCAAGCAGAGCTAGGCCAAAACCGTGTCTGGGTTGGTGCAGCGGGGGCTGGGGGCACTCCTGGCCCTGCAGGCCCGAGCTGGGCTGGCAGAGGGGTGGCAGCGCCGGGGGAATTGAGCACCCAGGACGCCGTGTGCTGAAGCCCCAGGAGGCACAGGCATGCTCTGGCTACAAGGCTGGCCAGCCACTTTGCACACAGCAGGAAACGAGTGCGTTTTTCTTTCCTGTTGGCTCAGTCGTGCTGGAAGTATGTCGGTCTGTCTCATGGCATCCTCCATCTGCACAGAAATAGCATTCGATTGCAATTCTATTTTCGCTACGCGTGCAGCCGTGCTGGCGTCAGTAGCTGCTGCTTTTGTTTTCTTATTTGCATATATATTAATTTGTGACACTTGTCAGTCAGTTTCAAGGCTGCACGTCTGCCCAAAAATATCTCCCCTGATCACTGGCGCAGGCAGCAGTCAAGATTTGTATTACTGAAAGACGAGAAGAGAAACATTTCCTTCTGCCTTTATCGGTTTACTTGTTGTAAGTCTGACAGCAGCTGGGCGGTGCGCTGTAAAGTTGGCTCTCTTGGATACTTGGGTTTCTCCCAGGGGTCTTGCAGGGAAGTAAAATGGACAGAGCTCAAGAAAAGAAGTGTAATAGTAATACATGAAAGGATGGTTAAAAAGGGGGGGGGGGGGGAGCATCAATTTAAAAATGCTTGGAATTCAAGATGCCTTTGTCAGTTTGAAATGCAGTTATATTATGAAGACTGACTTTAAAGTAGAAAACCCCTTTTTAGTAGACAGTTTCCCTTTTCTCTGTTTAGACTCCAGTCTCCTGAGTTAATGACAACCATGCTTTTGTGCCTTTTTGTTCTCGAGGGGGACGAGCAGTTCTGGGAACAGAGGGGTTGGTGGCTTTTGGTTTCCCAGCACTTCCTGTGTCCCCAGACCTCCGCTAACAACCTCACATCCCTGACCCCTCTTGGCACCAGGAGCTGTGGGTCGTGTCACTTTGGGGCTGGCCTTGTGCCCATGCACTTGGGTGAAGCCCCTCACTGGGCTCTAAAAGGTTCTGCTGGGGAGAATAGCAGCCACCTAGCACTTAAGGCTTGTTGCTTAAAAAAATGGGCTAGAAGGAGTTATTTAGGGTAAGGTTATAGGTTCCTATGGCTGTGAGGATGGTGCATTGGTTCCAGTTGTGGCAGCTGAGCAGAAGTGCTGGGTGATGGAGATCCATCCAGCAGCAGGTGAAGTGACTGGCATGGGGCTACAGAGCTGGTTCCTGATGGAGAACAGAGTTCACATCTCTGTGCTGAGACCCCAGCACTCCTGGAAGGGTCCTTGGGCACTGCTGGCTTTGAGTGAAATGTCTTGGATAAAACATCCCTTGCGTAAGCATCTTAGGTTGGATGTGGGGCAATCTGTCTAATCCTATTACTGTCGGCCTGACTTTATTACTAATGGCGAAAACTGATCTGGTGTCAAAGTTCAGTCCCTCACGTATGTTCTCAAGATGTTGATTGCTTTTCCCTGACTTTACACTTGATATTTAAAATGTCTGAGCTGAAGTGACATGCATTCTGGAGCATATTTCTGTGACTTTAATGAGTACCATGCCTTTGCTCTGTACCCTTGCCCGTACTTCAACACCTTCCTGGCAGTCTGACCCTCAGAGTGGGGCCCTAGGCTGTATTCTGAGGGCAGTGGTACTAGTTCCAGGTCGAGATAACGTGAACTCCTCATCTGATTATTTCCTGCTTTGTAGCACCAGATATCTGTCAGCTTTGCCGTCCAGCAGTTGGGAGCAGTGGTGGAGCTGGCATGGGGCAGGTGGCTGGGGGAGATGCCTGCTCCCTGCCCTCATGGACCCAGCTTCTTTCTCTGCAGCTCATCCAGGGACTGATCTCCAGACCACCCGCCCTCTGCCCACAGCCTGCTTTGGTAGCTCCCATAAGTTTGCTTACACCAGACTTTGGTTCTGAAAACCATGTTTTGTTTGAAAACCACGTCTGGGCCTAATTGAAAGTTGCCAAATGTCTTGTGTTTATTTGCCTTTAAACCTTTGGGGAAGCACAGTGAATGCATTTCCATGCATTTTAAGTTATGAGGCTGTATTTATGGCTCTGGGTATTTAACATAGTATACCAGTGTTGGAAGGCCAGCATAAAAATTAGTAACTGAGAATTCAAATGGGGCCGTCTGCCTCGTTCTGCCCTTAGATTATGTTCTTTATTATGAAGGTGAAGTTATATTTCATTTTGAAGCAAGTTAATGCTGCTGAATAAAAATCTTGAGAGAATAATAAAAAACATATCATTCACATATCTTTGGATCTTTTCATGAAACCCATTGAATAATTCATTTGATGGACAGTGAATAATTTCTCATCAGGAATGCCTAACCGTGTAAGGCCCTTGTATGTCCTGCAACTGTTGACAATTTTAAGACGGAACCGACCTCAGTGGAAACAAGGCTCTGTGAAATTGATTGCACTCAGCCCTTCTCGGTTAATGCTAAAGGTGCTCTGCTGCCATGCAGGCTGGAAAAAACCTCCCTCTTTCAGTGAGATATTTATAGTAAAATGTACATTGATTATTCGGTATGAAAGTGCAAATTTTTTGAAGCAGTGAAAGCTCTTAAAATCCTAAGGAAAAACATTATAGTCAAAGTAGGATAAATGGCTGCAATTAATCATTTAGCAGGTTACTCAGAGATGTTCTGAGAAAATATATCTAGATGTCTCCCCAGACACTACCTTTTCACAAAGAAACCCAGACTGATATAGAATCTTGCTTATCTCAAGCAAGATCTTGCTTTAGATAGCTCAAGCAGCATCCTATAGCCATCTATAGCACGTTGTTTTAACCAAGTAGTTGCAATACTTTTGTTCAGGATCCGCTCAATAATTTCCTATTAAATAGTTCACTTAAATGTTCTTCATTTACGTACAGTCAATCTTTAGGCTTTCAGCCTTTGAATGTAAGCAATCGTTTGAATGTAAGCCTTTGAAAGTAAGCAATCCTTCCTCTACACATTAAAAGTCAGCATTCCGACTCTCGGTGTTGGGGCGTGTTAGCTACGCTACACCTGGGTTTGGGTGGGACAGCTTTGACACCAGCCTTTTAGCAACACTGAAGTCAGTTTGCTGCCATGCACCTTGTAGCATCGGAACAACTGTGTCAAAAATGTAGTTTATTTGAAAAATGTAGTTTCTCTGAGACTCTCTTTCCCAACCTTACTCCTGTGTGCAGGTCTGGAGTCCCCAGTCTGTGCTGTAGAACATCACTGCTGCCCGGTGTTTGTCTGAGATGGGCCCTGCTCCTCAGTTCAGAGGTGCTGAGCCATGGTGTGGGAAGGCTCTGCAGATGCCTTTGCAGCATTTATGGTAGCATTTCTGCTCCCAGCCCTGAGGGGGTATGCACAGAAAGTGTAACAGTGGGATCTTCCGCACCAGAGCTTGGCTTTGCTGCCAGCTTTGGGCTTTATTGGGCGAGTATTCCTTCACGTCTGGGAGCTTCCTATTAATGCTAATAGATAATAGCAATTAGAAATTAATCCAGACTGCTCAAGAGGTGCGTTATCCCATCGTTACACGCGATTGTTCTCTGTCCTCAGACTTAGCAGCATCCCAACCTGCCGTTCTCTGCAGCGGCTGTTTGAGGCCTGTTGGCACCCTGCCGCACCGCAGGCGGGTGGCTCAGCCTGCAGGGCTGGGAGGTGATGGTGGTGTTAAACCATTGCTGGGGACGTTTCTCTGTGCTACGAGCTGAGTTTCTGTGCTGCTGGGGGAGTTGCATTTTGTTCCCTGTACCTGTGAGATGAATCATTTGCGTGTGCAGGAGGGCAGTGCATGCAAAACTCCCCGTTATACTGCCAGGCCCTGGGAAACTCCTGGGTAAGTTGGCTTTAGGTATAAAATAGGAAATACTTGTCTTGCAGAAATGCAGGAAGTTCAGAGGCAAAGGGGTAATTGGCCTACATAGAGTTTTTCTCACATTACCAGATTTCAAGGAGTCTTCAGTTGTTCTTGACTCCTCGAGTGTTGCAGGCTGGCTTTTTAATGTCAGAAGCAGTCCTCAGTGCAGCCTCTAGCCACAGCATTGCCATGACTGCCATGTTTTGGGCTGAACTATGGAAAAAGCATGGAAATTCTTGCAGGACCTGGTTGCTTGCAATTTCATGGGTTTGGCACTTAACGTTCTCTGCAATTAATAACCTCAATATTTCCTGTGTTATAAAACACTAGGAACGTAATTTTCCTTGTGTTATAGCAATCGAGCTGGAAAATAATTTCTTCTGTGATCTCTGGCACTGAATCAGAACTGATCATGTGCTGCATGTTAACAGTTGTTGTCAGATTTGTTTTAGATGAGAAAAAAATTAAGCTTCTTCATGTCAACTGAGTGAAGCATTATTATGTGTATAAATATGAGCACCCAGGTTCTCCCCTGGAAGTCACTGGTCACCTACCTGTTTGCTGTGGGCAGCGCCCAGCTTTCTCTCCAGTGTTGCCGTGACATTTGGGCAGTCCTGGTGCTTGATTTCCCCATGTGACTGCGTCTCAGCTTCTGCAGATTTGAAGAAATACATTTGCAAATCAGACTCTTTGGGCTTGTGTTTGGTTCCTCAAAGCTTTCTGGCCCTGCCCAAGGCAGGGGATTGTCATTTCTGACAGGAAGGATGCATGCTTGGGTTCAGCTGTTGTGCCACTCTTCATATGCCGTGTATGAAGTTTTGAACAATCAGCAGCACTTTTACCTGAAGTCCTTTTCATGCCTGCTATTTCAGACATTGCCATATGAAAAAAAAAATATGCAGAGAAGATTTCATAGTACTATAGCATACTGCTAGCCCATAGCGATGTCTATTCCAGTAAAGTCAGATGGTTTGTACCCTCTGTCTCACTGGGCACACTGCATCATGCTGCCCCTGCTTTACTATAAAGCAAAACTCAACACCCCCCCCACCCGTGTTATTTGTCCGTATGTGTCACTAATCCTGTAATTTAGGCATGCAGATTTGGTGAGGATGAGATGGTGAATGCCTGGAAGATTTGCTGGAGTAAAAGTGGAGCCCTGCTGAGTGGTGGTGGGTTAGATCAGTGTTGTATCTCCTGCCTTGTGGGCCTGGTACGGGGACAGCCGTGGGTTGCTTTGGGTGACCAGGGGCAGGGCACTAGGGAGCCTTGGGAGGTATGATTGTGATCTGACTATCCCTATTAATTTTCCTTGCACAAGTGATTCTCCGGACACAAATAGGACAGCACCCATCCAAAGCAGGTGCTGTTGGAGCAGCCTGGTGATTGATGGCCATCATGCCAAGGACTTTGAGCAGTTCTGTGCAGAAACCGTGGAGTTGAACAAGTCAGAAGTAATCAAGCCTTTTGATGCCGAGCAAATTGCTCCTTCACTCTACGCTGGCATAAACGTATAAATGCATAAACTAGACTCGCCTGCACGCAACCACCAGTAATCAGTACAGCAGCTATTTAAGGCACAGGGCAGAAAAAAAGCTAAACTTTAAACACTTCAGAAAAAAAACTGTTTTTCATGATTATCAAGAATCCAACTCTCAGGAGTTAGAAGAAATACATTGGAAAGCAAAGGCCCTCCAGTTCTGCATCGTGTTTCTCACTGATAACAGCTTTCTAGCTCTGTCCAAGCTAATCCAACTCTCAGGAGCCAGACTTGATGATCCTTGTGAGTCCTTTCCAAACTGGGGTAATCTGTGATTCTAAATCACTCTCGACTGTAAAACCTGTGCCGTGTAAGTGTGGTACAAACCCCATCCCTGCTGCTCCCACGGTGGTGGCTGACATCTGCCTCACAGTCATTTGGCTCTGCAACAGAAAGGAGGAGCTTGGGGGAAAAAAGGGCAGTTTGGGTTAAAGCATGTTCCGTGTGCAGTGGGCTCATATCTGCACTATGTAGATGGAAGAAGGTCGGAGAGTTTCATACACTGAAATCTGCTTCAGACAGTTTCTTTTAACTAAGGGCACAGAAGTCACTTTCTCCTTCCCAGCCTAAAAAGGGCCGTCACATAATGTCCTCTCTGTTTATCGTGAAGGTGTGTGCTTCTTGCTTCCAGTAGCTGCTGCCCCAGCCATTGCTTTCCTGATAACAAAATTAATCTAGTGGCAAAACAAGCTGAAGGGATATTTTTTGTTCTTCTGGGGTTATTTTTAAGACGACTTTTTCCAAAGGCTCAGATGTCTTTGGGCATGAAGAAATGTTGCACACATCTCAGTGAAGTTGTGCAAAGAGCTCTCTTACATCTGTTGGCATACAAAGGAGGACTTTAATCTCAGGCAGGGATTTGGGGATTTTAGCAGTGATCAGGAGATTCTCCTCATCCTTGTTTTCTCAGCAATGTCAGAGGGCAGTGACTGCAATCAGTGGCAGTGCAGTGCAGTACGAGCCCCCAGCCCTGGCACTAGCTATATTTTAAGGAATGCATTTATTCACCCTTTCTGCGTTAGACTTCAGAGTTGCAATATACAAAAAAGACTATTAAGACTTTGTTTTCCGTCACTGTTTCCAAGGAAGAATGAAAAGATGCCTTGCTAAATCTATTTAAAATATTGAATGGTGGCTTAAAAAGCATCCTCTGGTACTGCCAAAGCATCTCTGATTGAAACAGTGCTACCTTTGGGGCAGGGCGGTGTTTGAGCAGGTGCCTGCTGTGCATTGTGGCCTGGAAATCTCTCTTCTTTTAGGGTTACTTGTTGGAATATATGTATATGTATTAAGGACGTTTCCCTTGCACTTGGTTCTGCAGCAGCACTGGCTGCTCCTCCCTTCGCTCTCTGAGTCTAGCTGATGAAGGCAGTCACTCAGTATGTTCCAATCCAAACCCTAAAAAACAGATGTTTTAGGAAATTGATGCTTGGCTGCCTTGATTTTGTTGTTGATTTTCTTTCTCTCTCTCTTTTTTTTTTTTTTTTTAACCAAGAAAAATATTTTGTTTCAGTGTAAATAATTGTATAAATATTTTATTATCAATTAATATTTGTTATTTTAATGTATATATACAATAATACATACAAATACTCTCTTGACAAAGACCATATTTAAAACATAAGTGTTTCTTTTTTTTTTTTTAAAAAAAAAAAAAAAAAAAAAAGGTCAAATGTCTTTTCCTGATCTGCTGCATTCTTTTGGGGCAGGAGTGGTTAGTGGAAGCTGAGAAAAGTCAAGCACAATACTACTGAAGTTTTTCAAATCTGCATTTTTAGTCAAAAAGTGGGAAATCTGTGATTCCTACTCAAGTTGCAGGAAGGCTTAATGAGAACATGGAAGCCGTAGGGTGAAATATGGCTGAGTGTCCCAGGGCATCTGCTTAAGCCAGTAAAACACTGTCAAAGCTAGCGATGGTTCAGAGAACTTATGGGCATGTGCAAATCAGACAAGTACATAGGTCATGGTATGACTAGATGGCTCATAACTTTGTCATTTTTTAAAGACTGAATAATTTTTAAATGAATTGCTCGTAAATAGTCTTTGACTTACGCCTGTTTTACAACAAAAGAGAAAAGGAAGGAGGGATTTGCTAACTAAAGACCAGGATCATACGGCAGAGTAATGACAGCGGATGGGTGGGATTTCCAAATCTGCTCCAGTGAGAATAACAGTGAGCGTCTGGGGAACTGCATCCTCAGAAGCAAGTGAGTATCTGTGTGATGGATTATTGTGTATTAGCCACATTAGTTATTTGCTTATGAGTGGCAGATGTAACTTTTCAGTTAAAAGTTTGCATTATGAGTAGAAATGGCTTTGACTTCATGGTGAAACAGTATTTACTGCCTTCCCGTGTTACTCTCACTGTGAGGAGACACGCAGAGCACGCAGGGTTACTTCTGCACTGGGAACGGGGCTTCTGAGCAGAAGAGTAGGTTATGATTAGCAAACACTGATAACATAAATCTGGACGAGCAATTGTTTTGTGCCAAGCTGTGTGAAAATATTGCACTATCTGAACTATATAGATAATCTACTGCCTTTGAAAATTTATTTTTTATTTTTATTATTTATTTTAAGGTAATATAGAGGCTTTCTCAATCCTCTGCCTTAAAGAAGCATGGATGCTTGTTTGGGATTTGAGGTGTGACCCTTTGGGTCACAGAGTGTCCTATGAGCCCAGGGTCCCCCTTTGCCACCTCTCCCAGTGCTGAAACGGGAATGGCAGCGCTGTGGCAGCAGTCGCTGTGAAGGTCATTGTGGTAAGCAGTGCTGAGGGCATGGCCACCAGGTGCTCCGTCTCCAAAGATGGATTAGATAAATGGTCTCAGTCTCCTAAATTCACTAGAGGCCAGCCCAAAGCCTGCACTGGAAGCTGCAGTGGGTGAAACCACTGCGGACCTCTCTGATAAAAGGTCTCGAGGCTCAGCCCTCCGGCATTCCTGTGCTCGGCTGTTTGATTAATGCATTAGCATAGTGTCCAAGAGTCGTCTTCCGAACTCATTCAATAAATTACAATGCGGCATTGATCAGCGTGTTTTCATGTGTATGTTGAGTTAAAGCTAAGGTAAATAATGAACTGAGAGCAATCAGACCAGTGACATTTCTGGGGAATATCTTTTAAGAGGAAATCGAGTCAACTATTCTTTTCATTCTTCAGGCATTTCTGCATACACTATAAAATTATTTACTTATTTATAGTTACTCTTCCTGCCACTGAAACATACGTGTGTTTGTATTTTTAAAGCTGAAAAGCCTACTTCTGTTTACAGCCAAACATGTTCCTGTTAAAATGCTTTCTAAAAAGGAGAAGAAAACTACATCAATGTTAAAACCTGGGGGAGTGGAAGGCTTTTGTATTTATAAAATAGATGAAAGTGATAGTAACGAAATAAGTGCTTCTCTATATATTTAATAAATTACATAATTTTATCAGTTACATAGATGCTGATAATGCAATGCCTTGTTTAGATTATCTGGTCTTTGACAGAACAAGCTGAGTTACACTTCTTGAAACTTTTTGTGTGACAGGAATGGGAGGAAGAGAGAAGTCCTGCCATTACTTTTTTTCCAGCTAAGAATCAAACAGAGGTGTTTTTATAATTCTGATAACAAACAGGGAAATAGAGCGTGCAAGAGATTCAGTGAGCATCTTAAATACTGTTTTAAGATACTTGAGCATTTGAAAAATATATGATGAAATTGTGTTCTGCAGCTCATGAAAACTGTTTGTTCCAAAATTATTCCGCAGCACATTTGTATGGATTATTTAAAAAGCCCAAGAGCCAAGAGTTTATAATAGAAGTACAGACAGATTGGGACTGGTAAATATAGCAGTGCTAATAGCGTCTCTCTTGCATGCAGGCCGAGCGTTGTAATGTGGAGTTGGGCAGATTTGCTTTATCCCAGAGCAGCAAAACCATGTGAGAGTTACACAGGTCACCTGGCAAGAGGGCAAAGCCACTCAGGCTTATGAATTTAACGAGTCAGAAAGAGATGAAAACATTTTGGAATTACTATTTTTTAATTTCAGCCTCTGAAGCTCACACCTGCCTTCATTTCAAGGGGAGGAAAATTTGCATAGGCTATGGCTGGTCATGATTTTTTTCGTTTTGATGCCTCTTGTAGAAGACTTCTCCTGTCCAGGAAAAGTTTCTGATGAGAAGAAGGCTGACACTTTCCTTTGTGCTCCTGTGCAGGTTACTGGGGTCCTGAGCCAGCACTGGCTACGATGCAACTTTAATTCCTGTGCACCCTGAGGGAATGCCCTCCCTCCAGCCAAGGCAGCCCTGGCCAGTGTCCACCAAGGTGGACCAGACACCTTGGGGCCACCTTGGTATCCACCATGGGCCACCCAACTTCCTGCACACTTGAAGGCTGGAGGCGCAGCGTGTCCAGCTTGGGTGCCGCCAGGGCTGCAACGCCTTGTGCAGACTGGGCCAGTGTCAGCTCCAGATGGCTTGGTTGGTAGGCAGCCTGCCTAGCAGATCCCATCAGAGCAGCGTGTAAATGTCTCTTGTATGATCATCTGATCATCTCTGGACAGTCTTTAGGGACCATAGCTTGGGAACTAATAGCCAAATATTTATCTTGTCTTGTGTCATTCTCATTTTTATGAATGACTGTAGAAGATTTGGCCTTCATCCTGGAACTGAATTAGCGGATGGGGGTGAGAAGAGACAGCTCTGAGAAGCTTCAGATGAGACATTAATTCATAGTTATGCAAATATCCCATTTGTGGCCTCTATATGCAGGAAAAAACTGCTTAAAGCATAGGTTCTGGTCTGGAATCAAATGTTGTTTGTCCTGACCAGCAAATCAGTGTGACCTGACAGAGCAGGAGGTACCTGGGGACTCTTTAGAGGTCTGGTGCACTACACACGATAGTTGACCGCACCGGGTGCTACAGACAGGACTCAGCTCATCCAGCCTGGGTGCTGGCAGTGCCCATATCCACCTAGCTGTCAGGTCCCATCAGGTCAGTAAGCCTAACACATGTAGCTGAAGGTGAGAATCATTTGACAAAACGTGGGTACCCCAGCAACGCACAACCTAAATAAAGAGGGGTCTTTCAAATGAAGCCTTATATTTGTTTCTGTGTGTAAATGATCTGCCAGTGCTGATGGTTCCACATACTAATGTGGTTTGTCTGTAACTTTACTTGCCACCTTCCTTTAATATAAATTATTTTTTCTACTTCAGTAGCTTTTTCCTATGACTCTTGACCCAGGCTTTTCTTCTGTTCGGATTCCTTTGAAAAGGCTCCCCTCCGCAGCAGCAGGGTGGTGGCGCGCTGAGCCTCAGAGCGAGGTGGAGGAGGAACAATTCACTTTATTCCAGGGAGTTTCACCTGGGGCCTGTTTTCTGGTTAACATGACGAGTCGCTGATGTCTAATTTTCGCAGAGGGTTTGCATTCCCACTGGACATAAAATGCAAAAGCCCTTCAGTGAGCGCTGGTCAGCCCACATCACTGCTGGAAGCGGGGGCTTTAGCAGGTTGGGTGGTGGCAGTGGGTGTTATATTAGGCCCATTGCCTGGAGATTTCTTTACAGCCAAGTGTGTCCCTTGCAACTTTCTGGAATAGTTGAATTTTGCTTGTTTATTCAGGGGGCTGTGCAGCCTTTACCGAGTCAGTGCCGGAGGGTCTTTGTGTTTCACTGCGGGACCTGAGGCTCCTGTGCACGGCTGTGTTCAGAAGGCAGCTGTGGTTGTAGTGGGCTGGTATGGGCACTTTGGTGGCTCTGACGTTGAAAAGCTCTCTTTAAAAAGTCTTCACGTTTCAAAAAATAATTGTCAGAGTAGAAGAATTTGTAATTGCTGTAAAAGACATTTAAGAAAACTTGAAGAAATAGGTATTCATCATTTGTGCTTTCAAGCGACTGTTTCAGATTGGATTTTATGGTTGCCAACCCATCAGCTGTTTCGAAGGTCCTTTCCAGTGTGCTCTCATCTTTCAGGAATATGATTTCAGAATAAAACTGTTGGTGTTCAGTGCAAGAGTACAGCAGGCTTTTTTGGTGAGCTCTGTTTGTTAAACTGGGAATTTTTCTGCAGCCGTTTCAGCTGTGTCACTGAGGGTGCCTTGAGTTGTTCGCCACAGCTCTGCTAGTGGCATTTACTTTGTGTGGTGTTTCCATCAAAAGCAATCAACTATTTCTAAGACAGGGTGATAAAGACAAGATTACAGTCTCAGGGCTCTCGGATGAAGTGTTTGATTGTAAGCGTGAGCTGTTCAGTTCTCCGGAGAGGTTCCCCAGGACCTCCATTGTAAAGCCCTGGCTGTTGTGTGCACGGTTCCCAGGTCAGTGATGAGATCTAGACTCTGCTCCTTTTTCCAAACTGCAGACTTCAAGTAACAATCTTTTTTGGTGCTTGCTCAGATCAGGTGGACCAAAACAGCAGGAAGTGCCTCTGACAGATTTCAAGACTCGAGTGTCTTCAATGAAACCCTGAGGATAGCCAACATCCAGCGACACCAAGGAGGCCGCTACTACTGCAAGGCCGAGAACGGCTTGGGCTCGCCGGCCATAAAGTCCATACGGGTGGACGTGTACTGTAAGTAAACTGCTTGGGACCTTCTTACCATGCTCTCTTAGAAAGAAGTGACTAGTTTTGTTGAAGTCTGGTCTAGAAAACTGAGTGCTTTAGGGCAGTTTCTACAGCTTTTATGGTCAGAAGTCTTGTGGCTGCTCCCACTGAAGTCAGACAGACTTCAGTTGTACAGACACATCTTAACAAACAAATAAATAAATCACAGTGCTATGGTAAGAAAGAGGAAGCTGAGGTCCAACTCAATCTGCTGCTATATCAGAGGAAGATTTGTCAGCAGCATTCATGGGGTGAAGATCTAGCACACAGCACGGCCCTTAATCTCATGTATGTTGCCTGACCTTGCTGTCAAAACTACTAAGAGAGCAAGTATAGGTGCTTTTTTTGTTGCTTTGCTTTAATTGGTCACTAGGGCTGATAGAAAAAGAGGAAACAAATGAAAACTTCATGCTGCAATGAATGCATCCCATGTGCTTGCACAAAAGAAGATGAAACTGAAAAAAATGCCCGTCTGACCTGCACAAACTCAGGGTCAGATGAGGCACGGCTCCAGTTCATAGTCAGACAGCTTTTCACTATAGGTTTAATGGTAAACTTCACGTTTAACTCTAATTATGTGATTGGATTCAGCTGTGTGAAAGTGAAAAGATCTGAAAGCCCTCACGCAGCTGTGGTTTTGTGCACACTTCAAGTTAAGAAAAACAGTTAAAAGCCTGAAATACTTCAAGGTGGAAAATCTTTGCAATATACGTTTGGAGAGTCTCATATAAAGAAACATATTCACATGTACATGCGTAGTTAAACTGAGTCCTTCAAAAAGAAGCTTGTCTTGTGACTAGATAAGCATTGGGCTTTTGTTTTCCCCAAAATACCCCCTCTCTGTCGGATGAACTTCAAGATGTTTGCTACTTCAGAGACCCAAGTGGTGGTGATTTCTGTGGTTCAGTTATGGGATGGTGGAGAAAGGCAATTGCCTCTTGGGGGATTTTCTTGCCTTGCAGAAATTGTCAGGATGCTCCCTTAGCCTCATGATTTGCTTAACTAGCTGTCACTCATACCAGTGCCAGATTCCTACATCCTTTGTAAACAATAACCAAATTAGTAATTGCTCATTAGCTTGTTGAAGTCCAATAATTACGCAAACAGACCTTGCTGACTGCATGCAAGCACACCAGGCAGAGTTACAGCACTTGGTACTGGTAACGGGGCTGGCCTGAGGCTTGCAGTGTGGATGAGGAGGCGTTCAGGGCTCCGCGGGGTGCTTCGTGGTCCCACCCTGTCTTCAGGCTGCCTGGTGAGCTGCCACCTCCTCCAGGCATGCACGGTTGCTAAACATGTTCCATAGGTCAGCCCCATGTAACTGTTTGATTAAAATCCTTAAGAACAAAAAAGTAAGTCTCATCTGGATGGCGTTTAAGTACCTCTCTCTTGTTCCAATGCCCGTGTGTTAGGATGTCCTTCCTCCTTAATTTTAGGTGTGGCTGTGGCAAGAAGTGAGGTTTCGAGGCTGGGGTGCTGTGTGATCTGAACAGGAAGAGTTTAGGAAGGTTGTTTGGAAATCCTGTTTTTTCTCGACTTAGACTGAGACTTCCTTCTGGTAGACATCTTTTTCCTCCCATCGTGTGTTGTTTAGCTATTAATCTGTGATCTTGGATTTGCTGCCTGGGATTTATGATGTTTCTGTTGTTTTGTTTTGAACATCATATGCTGCTTCTTAATGCACCTCAAATACAGATGTATTTCTGGAACATGACAGGCTTCAGGTTCCAGCTGTGATTAAATCCTAGGTGATTTCCCATCATATGCAGGCTGATATTTCACCGGGTATTGTCATCTGTTAATGGTCAGATACCTGTAGGCAGGCATCACTGGTGCAGTGAGCTCAAGGTACCGATGCAGATTGGATCTAGCTGTGAAGAAGATAGGAGAGAAAAACCTGTACACCACAGAAGTCAGGCAAGTTAAAGCTCATAAGAAATCAAAGCATTGGAAACTGAAATTTCCAAATAGCTTAAAATAATCGTGCTTTATCAGTGGATATTTTGGGTCGACTTTTCTGTTCATTTAAATACCTGCAGGAGGGAGCTGAGAGGCCGGAGCCATGGCACAGGCTGCCCGGAGGGGCTGGGGGCTCCTCGGGGACATCTCCAGCAGCCGCCTGGCCGTGGGGCTGGGCACCCTGCTGGGGGGCCTGCTGGGGCTGGGGGGCACAGGGGCACCCAGAGGTGCTCAGGCCCCAGCCACGCGGTGATTGTGCGATGCTTTATCGACCATACATTGTGTCAGGGGCTCTCAGCAGGACTGTTGGGTGTGGGTGCGTTTTCTTGAATAATTGCTGTGAGAAGCTTTTGCTTAGAGACCCCCAAATGAACCAGAAAGGTCCAGAGTACTCGGCCATTGCTTTATATCAAAATGTCCATTAATTTGTTGTTAATGAATGTTTAGCACGATTATGTAGAGAAAGGCAATTTTCTTTGTGGATTTAGTTAACTTTCAGAAATAGACCTTTGAAACAAGGCTATACTCAGTTTTTCCACACAAAACTTTGTCAATGGAGAAAAAAAGTGCTTTTAATTTTACGATAAAACCACAAAATTCTTTAAGTAAACAAAATGCTTATTTCTGAAAAAATGTATGGGTGAAAAATCACCATAAAGAGAGAAAACCATATTGTAGTTGTATTCCACGTTAGTTTTGGATCCAAGAGCACTTTTGAAGAGCTAATTTAAGTCTTCAGCCTCTAATTTAGGATTTGAAAAGGCGCTATATTTGTATAGCTTGAAAATGAATTGTTGAAAAGAAATCCACAAAAAAATCTTTGCCTCCTTATTCATCTCCATTACTGGTACGCTGGCTGGATGGGAAATTTTAATATCCACACTGGGTTGGAAAATATCACTCTCCTGTAATTTCCTGGGTTTCATTTTCCCGTTAGCTCTGGTGTTCAGCAGCACTGTAACCTCACTTGCTGCTGCTGCAGTAACTCATTGTACAGATAGAAACGGTGGTGGGGCCTGGCCTTGGTCAGTGCGAGGGGACAGGGGAAGGGTACTTTATTTTTTATGGACTTCTTGCAGTCTTGAATATACTTTTAGGTTTGTTTTTTACAGGAAGGCTCCAGCAGAAGTCTACCAGATGCTTTGCACAGATCTGCAAGTATTGGGTGGCTTATCCGTTAAAGAGGTCTCAAAATATTGTTATCAATTTCTAATGATTTCAGACTCCAACCAAACCTTCTGATCATTTGGTCTGCTGTAAAGATCTAACCTACAGGAGGAGAGGCTGGCTCCTCGGACAGCGGGGCCGAATTCCTGGTGTGCAGGGTGGATCCAGAAACCTGCCTGCAGTGGGGCACCAGCAGCTGGTGCCTGGCCTTGGTGGTGTGTTTTGGGTCTTGGCCATGACACGCCTGGAAAAATGCAAGAGGGAAATACGTCCTGTGAAAACCTCTGTTCCTTTCTCTCACCTGGTGCTTGTTTCTCTCTGGGACCATCCACAAACGGTGCTTACCAGGTCTCAGCTCACACACTGCACGGCAGGACCCAGCAGGACAGGTTCATTTGCTGTTTGGAAGTAAATAGCATTTGTCTTCATAGCTGTATCTTATTCCTTCATCTCTGCAGGTACAACTGAGGCATAATGGCTACTTGGTATTATTTTGGAGGGTCCCGTAATTCTGATTTACTGTTTTCTACAAACTATCCAGCTACTACTTTGAATTATGTGCTGCTTGAGGGCATTTCTTTTCTTGCTGCTAGGCATTAAAAAACAAGAAACAAACCTCCCTCATGTTAGATAGCTACATTCACGGGTAAGGATCAGAGGTAAGGAGTTACACTAAACACATGCAATCACTCTGAAGATAGCTAGGGGTATAATTCCTCTGCTGGACTGCAGGGAGAAAAACTGCTTGGTGAAGAATGAGTAGTTCGTGTTGGTTACAGCCAAGCAGGTAACTTGGCTGTAACCAAGCAGGTAACTTGGCAGCATCCCAGCAGGCTGGTTTTACTTGGTTCTCATCAGACATGCCTGCTAGATTGCTTTATCTCAGAGAGCTCAAGGGAAGTCCTACAGAGGCACCATTCCCCTCATAGTGCGTTCAGTCATGGCACTGCTTTTAGTGACGTACCAAGGAAAGGGAGGAATTTTCTTGGCACTTCTGCAGGTGAAGGTGCTGGAATTATTCCTGTTTCATTTAAAGCCGCCAAGAGTAACGCTAAACAAGGCTATGATCTCTTCTGTTCCTTTAATGTACACAGATCTAAGTCAAGCCTTCAAAAAATATCAGTCCTCTTTGGTCTGCTGTCAAAGTATTTCAGTGTTTAAAAGTGGAAGGGAAAAAAAATGATGAATCCATGTTGCCAAAGTTCTCATCTCATCTGCTGCTCTTGGAAACAGAGGAGCCCGTGCCCGTTCCTGGGCAGGCACCGAGCTTCCTTTGAACACCTTCCAACTCCTCATCAACTTGGTTTTCTTCGCTAGTTTCTTCTAGAAAGATCTCTCTGCTTTCTAGGTGGGGTAGGGCTGGTAAAAAAAAAGAGGAACATTCTCTTTCTTAGAAGACAACTTTCTATCCTTACCTTATCTATCGAATAAAAGAACATTTTGCTCTTCTGGCTTTGGCTAGAGATCCTCTTGTCTCGCTTCAGGTTGACATAAAGGCACCTGCTCACCTCTGCTGTATATTCTCAGGAGGAAGGTTTCCATTCCTGCTCAGCCACCAGGAGAAGAAGCTGCCGCGTACATCCAAGCTGTATTCATCCTAGGCTTGAACTCTTTTTCTTCTTCTTTTTCTGGAAGTATCCCTTTAAAGTGTATCTTATCTTTTCTCTTTGAAGAAAAAGCTTTTGTACTTGACTCCTAGGAACATTTTTGCTTGAGTTTTGGAGGACGCTTTCCCCTTTTACAAGGAAGGAAGCTTACTGTATAAATTAAGTCTTTTGATTTAAAGAAGCAGAGCACTATCAGGGTTTTATGCTTGTTCCTGAAGGACAATTTACCAGATTTTTAACAACAAAAAAAGAGTACTAATTGTTTCATTGAAAATGTATTTTTTTTAACCCTCATACCTCACAGATCCTTGTTGACACAAGGCTAGACTGCACAACCTGAGTAGAAGAAATCGAAAAGAATTTTCAGAAAACTTTTAACATAAATTAAATAAATTTGTAAGTCAGGACGAAGAATGTGTATCAAACAGATTCAGTGCACAGACACGGTGAGGTTTTATTGTGCAGTATATAAGAGAGATACACTGGCAGTAAACAGTGCTTGTTGAGGAAGATCTGCAAGTCCAGGATCAAGAGGTTGATCTGGGGCTTTAGGAGGAACAACCCTTTCTTTTCTTCACAGATCCACCTCAATCTCTGCTGCCGCTCTATTTCTAGGACCCATCCCTTTACACTGGCTGAGTTAGATACGTGTTGGTGTGTGTGTAAACTCTCACTGTGCTTAACAAGTGGGGGGATCGTAGGTACCTTGGGTCTCTGCTTACCATCTGCGAGGTTTCCCCAACTGTTTCACTTCCAGCTTCGAATCTCACATCCCAGTTTTGTATGGTTTGCTCATGTGGCTTCTGCTTCTGGCGGTTCTCAAGGTGTGTGGCCATAGCAGTTGCTTTTGCTGCCCATCATTTCCATTACCCCAAGGAAGTTTTTATTGCAGACAAGTTCAGCATCTGCCCTAGGCTATCCCTGAACACCATCAGACATCTCCAAGACTTGTTAGCAAGGCCCGGGGGTGCTCAGGATCACCTCCTAAGCTTGTGATAGCAGCAATCGAGCTTTGGACCCACCTCCAGGCCCAGTCTTCGTGCCCTTACAATGATAGGGATCATCTTAATCTGAAGAGCACTGCTTTCAGAGGTGCTTTTCCTTGCACCAGTGCTTGTCTGAGCCCAGAGGTTTTGTCTGACACAGCTCCTCCTGTGGCTGCAGCCGTCCCCCAGGGGTTTCGCTGCGGCCCTGCAGTCGGTGTGGCACCTCTGGGGCTGTGGGACGTGGGACCGACTGAGACACGTTCCGTGCTGACAGATATTTTAGCAAACAGGGAGCATCACAGCTTTCCTGGCCTGGGATGACACAAAATGCTGCCGATAATGTGTGTCAAATGTCACAAATATCAAACTGCTGATCTGCAGCGTTGGAGTGTCTCCGAGGGGCGCGTGCCATCGCGGCTCTGCGAAGTGTTGTTCAGAGGGAGCGCGGGGCTGTAATTCAGAGCTCACGACGCTGGTTTCCCTTCTCAGCCTGGAAGAAGACATTTCAGGGAAACGCTGAGCTCTGTGCAGGGGATTGAGTTACATCGCTCTGTCTCTGCCATTAACGTTAATGGCAGTCACGTTGCTCGGCCCCACACGCAGCAGGCCAGGTTCACCCCTCATTTCCTGCCCACGGCACACATCTTGTTGTTAGCATGCAGAATCAAATTAGATGTCAATAATTATTTAATTCCCAACAATTTCTTTGCTGGGCCGCTGCAGAAGTGCTCTGCGTCGTGCCCTAGCAGGTCACTACCACAGCATTTGGATGTGCCTGGCGGAAAGCCTTAGCTTTGCTTTATTTCTTCCTTAATGGCATAGAGACACACGCAGCTGGTATAATATGCTTAGTTATGTAGAGCAAAACACTCCAATTTATTCTTGTAAGGTCGTCTGCAGTGCTGTAGGAGTCAGAGGGTGAGTATGATGAAGGTAACCGAGGTGAGGGAGGTAACGAGAAGCTAATGAAGACGCAGGGTTGGGAACAGGGAAGGGACTTGAAACTGTCAGCCTCTCCTCATGCTGCCCCTTGTGCTCCGTCCTTCTAAGCCTTCCCTGTTCACCACAACCCTGAGAAGCCAGAGAAACGGGATTTAAATTTGTTGAGATGAGGAGGAGGCGTTGCTTTCTGCTGGAGTGCTATTTTTGTTCTGGATAACATAATGATGTACTCTTGTTGAACTACAAGGAGGCTGCCTTTCGATTCCCTCTTGCTACAGTGCCAGTATGTGGCCAAGGCCACCAGGCACCAGGAAGGAGAGAAAGTGGGGAAACAAATGCAGAAAAATATCCAGAAGCAAGCTCTTTTACAGGAATTCTACTGAAGCAATTCGTACATCATTTCACAGTGGGGATCTGTAGCAGAACCTGTTGTATGCATGCAGCGTAAATACTGGTGGCCAAAGCGAGTGTTGGAGATGATGCTTTCTGGCAAGCCTTGAAGTATGCCCTTAGATAATTGCCATGTTTGTCTTTCAGCATCCCATGTTTTCCAGTTTCCATTGTATGAGTGTGTTAAAGAAACTGCTTTCAAAAACCTGAGGCACTCTGCTTTCTCCATCCTAAATAACCCCCAGATGTAAGTTATAGGCACTGGCAGCATCCCGTTCGTAGATCTGCATGTTGTCGTTGCTGCTAGAATGCTTTTTAATGTGCAGAAATGTGCTTTTAATGTGCAGAAAACTCACGCAGGGAGAAGAGATCATGCTTCCTGTAAAACACTAACACATACGTTGCTGTAAAACAATAATACATGCAGCTCTCTAAGACTGTGCAGAAAATCTGCAGTTGTCTGGGCTTTTAGGGGGCTTTAAAAGTGGTCTCCTGCTCAGGGTTCCCTGTTGCTGGCACAAGCGGCCGGCTCCCGACGGGCTCTGCAGCGGGGACGCTGCCCGCCGGGGCTTGGCTGGCATCTCCAGCCCCGCGTCTGTGGAGCCTCTCGTCTGCACTTTCCTCTGCAGATGTTTATATCGGTCTCCTGGTCACAGCAATTAAGATAAAATGCGGGGAATGAAAATATAGTTGGGCTGCTTCATTAGTTTCTGCGCTGCCTCTCTGGCTTGTGTTTGCCTTGTTCTGGCTGCAATGAATCCTGCGTTCGTATTGCAGTGACATTTTTAATTTCCATCTCAGGTATCTGGCAATATTCATTGATGTGTTATTTGATCTTCCTTTCTGTCCTTTCATTTATTAGAAGCCCAGTGACATGCTTAAATCCTCATACACATGGTTGGATGAGAGATCAGAAATAATGAATGCAATTTTTTTATTTTTTTTTTTTAAAAAGGAGGAAAATTAATATAAGGCAATTGCATCAGCATTGTCATATAAGGAAAGCAAATATATTCACCTTTCATCACTCTTTTTGTATGATACGATAAAAGAAGACACTTGGAAATGAGATATTGTACAAATGGAAAGCATTTTAAAATGTTCCGATATTGATAATTGTAATCTTTCAACGTGATAGAAATATCAGTGTTATCTGTGGGGCTTTGCTTGTGCCCGGTGTGAAGTCAGATTGGCTGATGGTGGAGGTATCTTCACCAGCCCCTGTTCATCTCCTAACTCGTAGGAAGCATGAAAGAAAGACGTGGGTCCGATCCACGTGCAATACGTGGACTTTGGAGCTGTGGACGTGTTTGGAAAGCGAGAGCAAGGCAAGGAGTTTTGAAACACTCGTGCTCTAACAGACAAAAAGGTGTTCTACATGGTTTTTGGGCTCACTGAACCTGCTGCAGCCATGGATGCTCACCAACACCACAGGTACCTGTGCCACCACGCGACTGACCCACCCACAGCTGTAATGGGAGCACGAGGGAGTGGTGGAGGAGGAAATCACTGACACCCAGTGCAGTTGAAGGATTTTATACATACATATATATATATTTAATCATCCCCTTGGTGCAGAGTCACTGCTGCAGTGCCAGGGGGTGGCTGAGGACTCAAGCCCCTTTCTGAGGTGGCTGCAGACACAGAGTGGTCAGCAGTCTTTGAGCACAAACCCCGGGGCAGGCCGAAGCGCAGCAGCACGGAGAGATCTGTCAGCTTGCCAGGACTGTGGCTAACGTCACGTAAGAGCTCAGCACCTCCCAGTTTAACTGGTGAGTAGTTAATTCATTTGGTACAGCCGCATCAACTGCCGACAGGGAGCTGGTGAGCTGAGGAGGAGTCTCGTGTCACCCCCCATGTCATTCGTGTCCTTGTTCATGGGACTGGAGGTGGTGCTGACCTGTTATTGCCACCAGCCCATGGATCTCCTCACCACCACCTCTCCCAGTGCTGCTGTCCTGTGGTCCCTGCTGGATGTTGGCGTCTCAGGGAAATCATGGCTGTCCCTAAAACAAATCTGAAATGGGGAAGATTTCTTCTCACTGTCCTTACTTTGGCCATTGCTTGTGCCTGCGTCTTCCGCTCCCCTGGGAGAATCTGCCTGTCCCTCTCGATCTTGCTCATGAATCCTTGCTGGACGGGTGGATACAGAGGAGAGCTGCCTAATTATCGCCTGAGGAGGTACAAGATTGCAGTGGAGGATGCATCTGGGAGGCTGAAGGGCAGATGATGATATCTCACAAATAGATCAGAGGCTGCTTAGCGGTACTTGCCTGAAATTAGTTTCCTGCTCTGTGTGCACATTATCCATGAGGGTAAGGAAAAGCACCCAGGCAAGGGTGGGAGTGTTGCAGAATTTCAGTGAGAAATGAAAAATCCGTGAGCTACCCTTTATTATCCAAAAAGCCGGTTGCCTGAGGCGTACAAGAAGAAATGCCTTTTGTAAAGATTTGTCTTTTTTTTTTTTTTTTTGTAATTTCAATGCACATGTAGACTTTAAGAAGTTTTCTGTAACTTTTTATCCCTTTTTTTTTCTTTTTTTTCTTTTTTCTTTTTTTTTTTTTTAATGAAAAAGAATTTGCCTGAAGACTGTACTTTTCGTTGCACAGGACCTGGTTCATTCTGCTTTCTGTACAGCTGTCACCCATGCAGGTATAGAGGTTTCTCCTTCCCCTGAAGGCAATGTGTTGTGTTCGCCAGTAATATGCAGTTGCTTGTTTCCAATTGAGGTCTTGCTCCCTGGCATGGGAGAGCAGGCTGGGCTCCCTGCCGTGGGGTTCGGCTCTCGTGGAGTTGTTGCAGAACAAGATCTGGAATACATTCACACGGGAGCCAGGAGAGCTGACCCAAACCAGACTGCCGCTGGGGTCTCCGGGGCCGTCCTCGGTGGTGCTCATCGTGGCAGCTCAGCGTGCTTGAGGTGCTACTGCTAGAAATCACATCTGAACCTTTCCTGCTCAGCCTGGCAGTGAAAGATGTTTTCCTGATGGATACAAGAGGTAAGAAGCTGACAGTAAGCGTATTTAGGAAGGTTGAGCGAAGCACTGTGTGGTGTATGTGGACATTTTTGACCGTAGTGGGCTACGGCAGCAGCAAGGAAAAGTAAGGAAGGATGAAGCTGTGTATTGTGGGACAAGGGAGGCAGCTGTGCCATAAAATATTAATGCAAATGTGGAGCACTTACAGTAATTTCAATACCTTTTTACACCCCCAGCAGTCACACTATTCAGACTGAATTAAATAGCTTTGCAGTGACTGTTAAATGTTATCAGCTCCTTACTAGCTTGTGTGCATTTTTATTTTCTACTATGAAAATCTTTGTACAAGCAAAAGAAAAAAGAAAAAAGCAAGCCTGATGTTGTTCGTGCTGATGAAAGGTTGTATTTAATGCTTGTAAAATGCCAACAAAATACTCGCATGTTCAGAATTGAGCCGGAATGATAAAATGCTTTGTGTGCTTCATGCACTGCAAAATTCCTGGTTTGTGGCACACTTCTGATCAAACCCTTTATGGTATTTTTTTTAAACGTACATCATTGTGCACATCTAATTTTCAGCTGTGTGTAGAAACCCCTGCTTTGCCCAGCCACGCAGTTTAACCTCGTGTTGCTCCTTTCATGCTTTGCCAGGCTCTGCACAACATCCTGTTGCAACTTACTGCTCATAACAAACACTTCTAGCTTTAAAACTTGGTGGGAAGTTGAAATACCAGGAAGCAGCCCCAAGGCTGATGCCCAAGGCACTGCGTCCCTTTGGGGTGTGTTCGAGCGGAGTCCCAAACAGAAGAGGAGGGAGATGTTTTGCCCCACGCGGTTCCATTCTCCTTCTCTGAGTTTGTCCTCATTTTTCTAAAAGTGTTTCACTTCAGCTTGATGGAAAGTTGTTTCAAGTGTGCTAAGACCATGTTATTCAGAATGTCATTTTAATAACAGGAGATGGAGTTTTCTGGGTGTTGGCAACATAGAGCAAGCAGGAGCAATGCTCACGTCTGCTGCACTTAGCTGGACCTGGGGGACGGAGCACCTGGTGAACGACACCTCTCCCAGCTCTGATGGGAAGCGAGCGGGATCAGTATGAGTTTATCTGCCCTCCAGTACTTCTGTTGCCAGCCATGCCCGGGGTGAGGCCTGCATTTCCCATCACCTGCTCGCTCGGTAAACATGAGCACCAGAGGAACATGAAACCTGGAGAGAGGAACATTCCCTGGAGCCGCGCAGAGGAGCAGAGCAGTGGGATTTGGCTGATGAGCCAAACTCCAGCAAGGAAAGAAGAGGGAAACAGTGGAGAGAAGCATTTCAGCAGGCTCTTGGAGCCTAGCCTCATTACTTCCTTTCATTGCCACAGCGAGCTGTGTTTCGGTGCTAATTGCAGCCCCATCAGCTGAGAAGACCACCACGAGGCTTCGAGGTCCCGCTCCACCTGCCGTGCCTGGCAGCTCCGCTCACGGTCACCTTTTACAGGCCAGGGGCTGGGCCTCGTCACAGCCCAATTTCCCGCTTCTCTTGTTTAAAAATCATTTAAAATGCAGCTGCTATTTTAAGCCTTGGCAGCCTGCTGATGGCCTGATCTGAAACGATGTTGGTTTGCCTAATAGCTTGGGATTTTTATGCAGTAGGTGTTGGGACTGCAGTGTCCCTAATAGCATATTTTAGAGTTCTGATGGATTTTTAAATAGCTTTCCAGCATTAAGGCAGGCTTTCCTGTAATCTGCATTTTCCAGTAAAATAGGAGCCTGGTTACCTACTGATCTGTAGTTTTCAGGATATCTATTCATGCCCCTTCTTTTTCACTCTACCCTGTTTTTTGCCTTCATTACTCCATCAAGCTCCACTGCAGCCTGCACTGACAGATACCCCTGTCAAAGTAAGATTTGTTTAGAAAAAAAATCTTTACTTAACTTTCTCTTTGAAATAGGGGAGAGTAAGACCAGAGAGCAGCTATGGCTAAGCACATGTCCCCAGGTATTAAGTGCTTTGTGGCTTGCTCACAGGATTTGGGGGGATGCTCTTTTTCCCCAGATCATTTTCAGTTCAGGGACACAGGTGTCAAGTAGGTCACTGGGGTACAACGTATAGGAAATTCTATTAAATGCAGGTTCCCAGAAAAAATCCATTGCTGTTCACATTTCCTTTCCTTTTGTAGAAGTATTCACATTGCCTGTGTTTACTGAAAATCGGAACGTGTGCTCCTCGATGCCCTAGTACTGTGAGATGGGAGCGGGCACCACCCAGAACTTCTAATGGGAAGTAAGAGCATGTGTCGTGTCCACATTTAATGTGTTCTCTTTTATCTTGCTCCAGTGTGCTGGAGGCACTTCTCATAAATTAAACTGACAGTGATTAGGGAAAAACTGTAACTCTGCATAACCAAAATGGGAACAGCTGATCTCAAATGGCTTCTCACTGCCTCCTGTGGTGGCCTGGATACTGCTTCCCACCCGAGTGCTGCCTTTCAGTACATTTCCATGCTGTAAGGCCTTCTTTGACCATTTGTTTTTTTTTGCAAGTCCATAGGTGCATGTATGGTTTGGTTTGTGAAACATGAGCAAAAATCCGGTATTGCTTTTGTGCTGGTGAGGCTCTGGGAGGCGTGCGGGAGCCTCAGCTGCAGGGCAGCTGGAAAAGCTATCTGAAACCAGAGCCAGGGCAGCCTGGGGTTAGCCGGCAGGATTCTGACTGTAACCCATGATGACAATATCATTAGTTAAAAGCAGGTATGACCCCTTACTTGTGCTCTGGAGAGAGGTCTCCAGAAAATGGGGGTAGGAGGAGCTGGTTCCTACAGCCCTCTTCCCCTCCTGCTCAGCCTTGGCTCCGCTGTGCTCCCTCCTGGTGCGCTCAACAGTGGCTACCAGAGGTTGGTTGTCAAAATGGAACAAGAATGGCAGGCAGCTTCTCATGGTGGTGCCTCCCAGGCTCTTTATGTGTGGTCTCCAGTCCTGGAGACTGGTGTCCATGCACATTGCATGGCACCAGCTGACACCAGACTGAGAAGGACCGCGGCTCTGGGAAGTGGCAGCTTTGCACTCGGAAATGGCCTGGACAGGTTTGAAGAGACCCAAAACATACAGGCCGCAATTTGGTAAGAAGGCAGCACGATCTCCACCCTTAGCTTTCGCAGAGGAAAATAAATGTCAGAGATGGACAGACAGAGGGCCTGCAGGGCTCAGGGAGGGCCTTGGGGCAGAGCACAGGACCAGGCAGTGTGGGCAGTGCCCGGCCTCTGGGCACCGGCAGGGGGGACGGGGTGTGACGAGGTTTCCCCATGAGACCTTCAGCCCGAGGGGGCTTCTCTGCAAGTAGGAGAGTGCAGAAAATCCACTGGAACACACAGAGATGTGTTAAGAAACTAAACTGTGAAAAATATACACTCATCATCTTGGTATTATGTTAAGTAGTATTCTTTTAAAAAATGTATCTCAAAAGAGTTGCAGATAGACTGCTAGTGTTAGTGGGTTTTTTTTGTTTGTTTGTTTTTCAGTGAAACATCTGCTTTTCAAAGCAGAAAAACTCAAACCAACTCAGAGGCCACTTTATTTTTGCATACATTTGTCAATACTGAGAGGAATTTGCGTGTGTTATTTAAGCTTGGACTTCAATCCCTATGTAGTTACAGCGCTCATTGTGTTCGTGCTGGATCTGGGAGACCTAGTGAAATGAATTGCCACGGAGTTGGGGCCGCTGTGTTTATGAAGCTGCTCAGCCCAGCACCAGTGCAGTCTGCAAGGCTGAATGGCACGGGCTGATTTTAAATTAAACTGATGAAGACGAAATGTGTTAAAATATCCCAACAGAGGGCTTATTTGCCAGCTGTTTGATTGTTTTCCTCTGGCATTATCTGTGAAGCAATTACACATGAATAAAAACTTCTTGAGATGCTTTCAAGGAAATATTGACCACTAACATTTTAATTAAGGCACATTGAAGCAGAAACATTTGAATCAACAATATGGACAATAGCAAAGCAGGTTGGGTTTCAAAAAAGGAGGCTTGTTTACCACCCTCCTAATAACACATCCAGTCTGTACCCTTGACTGAAGTGTCACTATAACTAGCTACATACACTCATTTTCCCCTCTTTGTCTTAAAAATAATAATAAAAATTGGAAGGAGAGGCAATTTTAAAATAAGCTCAGCTGGTCATTTAGACCCATTAACCAACGTGTCTGTGCACTGAACTGTTGTGTGGGCGCTCATGGAGTGGCTTGGGATGTCTCTCGAGTGTGCCCACCTCCTCTCTGGTCACGAGCTCGTGCTGCAGGGCTGGGGTCACTGCCATCGCCTCGCTGTGCAGCATTTCTCTGGCACTGCTGCTCAAATGAGGAGAGTTAAACTTGTTCTGTGTCCTGCTGGATAGACTTAATAGTGGTCTTGGGTGCGTGTCCAAGGTGCTACTTCAGGCAGGTCCATGCCTTTACTTTGGTTTAGCCACAGCCCGGTAAACTTGAAGCAGGGGTGTCTGGGTCTGGTGACTGTACTGAAAGGTTCAACAGGAAAATCAGCCCTTTCCTGTGCAAGAAGGAGGATGGTTTTACTTCTCAGGAGTCATCCTGTATCCACCTGTATTCCTCCTGACAGCTGAATGCTGCTGCACACAGCAGGGTCACGGGGCTTGGCCTGGGAAAGTTCATTGCCACTACATTTTACACTGAAATAGTTTGCCCTTCAAAAAGAAATACATCATTTTCAGGAAGCCCTCGGGAAATTTTCTGCCTGAATGTTTTTCCTAAGGTGTATGTGTGATGATGGGGAAGATAAATAGCCCACATGCCTTCAGTCCTCCATCCCACCCATGCCTCACCTGGTGCTGACCGCCCAGCCTGGCCGGCTGCATTCCCCCAAGGCTGGGTGACCCCATTGCTGTGAGGTGCTGCCCTCCCCTCCCACAACACCTCCAGGTTTGACTCCACAAGCCAAGGACGATGAAAGTGAAGCAAGTCTTGGATCAAGTACTTAGCCCTTCTTGATTAAATGGAACAAGATGCTCTTCTAAGGTACGATAGCATTTAGCTTCTCAGGTCACAGAAGAACTTTTGGAATTTACCCATGATAAACGTGGATATTTATAAAAGAAGTCTTGAAGAGAATTTGGGACCTGCTGCTCAAATGGGATGTTTCTCTTTCACCAACAGGATCACAATGGTAAGGTTTTCTTGGGAGTGTTACCACACCTGATCATTTGTATGTGGTGGGATGTGTGTGCCTGGGTGCAAATGGCCTTGCCTGAGCCCGTGGTCCAATCTGCTCTTCCCAGCAGCAGTGGGAAGGATCGAGCTCTTCAAGAGTGCAAGGCATTCGTCCTCCTGCAGGCAGGGAACACGGTTAGGTGGGTTACACTCACCTGCCTTTCCCTGCTGTTGCAGCCCCAGCCTGCATTAACCTGCGTGCGGTGCCGGCACGGCCTAGAAAAGCCTCAGTGCGACAGCCTGTTAGCGTAAATGGCAGCTCAGTGTGTCGGGGATGGCATTTCCCGGCTTTTTTAATAACTCTACAGTAACTCTTATACTTAACAATTAGACACCTGGGTCTAAGAAGAGGAGTAATTTATGGTGCTTATACTTTTATGGAGTATTTAGAAGCAAAACAGCTGTTTATAGGCAATCTGCACAACCGCTGCTACTTGGCATGGCTCGCACCCTCCAGTGGGTTCAGCGAAGTGAGCATCACTCCAGCTTAACTCTGAGTTGGAGGGATGGCAGCGTGCAAATGCAGGATTTGTTGTGGGGAACTTATGGGCATTAAGGAAAGAAGCAGTTTATTAACAGTACATGGAAATCACCTTCCTGCTGGATAATTTATTTTATAATTTATTCTGTAGCAGCAGCTTGGCTGAGTGGACAAGCCCCAAGGACGCATGCTTTGCTGAGGGGTTCGTTTGCTAATTCTAGGAATTTGGGTTTAGCTTTTTAGTAAGCAGCTCTCCAGAAAAGACAAGACTTAAACCAGAGCTGGAGAGTCTTACAGCACTGGTCTCTTATTGAAATTTTGGCTGAAAATGGGCTTTGGGAGCCATTGAGTAGGAGCGTGAAGTCAACAGCGCTGGCATGTAAACATCTGAAGGAAATCACTTCATAAAAGAGGGGTGGGGTGTTTTTGTTGCTTTTTTGAAAGAAAGAAAAGCACAGCTCTGGGCACGTGACAACAGTGCCCCTTTAAATATAGGAATTGCAAACTGCATCCTAAAGCTTCTTGAGTGGGGGCCATTTGGAATTCAGCCTACGTTCCCCCCGTGCCTCTCCTTCAGCGTGTGCTGATATCCACAGTATCTTCTTCCTTACTTGAGGAAATACTCCAGGGTGTCAATCATTTGGGGATGGCAAATGTTGAGCTTTAATAACCTACTTGAGGCTGTCCTCACTGTGGAGATCAGCAAGGGGCTTGGAGTCCAATCAAAAGCATTCAACCACACCTGATTCTCATCTGCTTGTGATACGGGTGATTTGGTGATGACCTGATTTTTACAAGCATAGTCATTATTTTCTGGGCTAGACCATCATTGAATTTAGCTTTTTAAATGAGCCATTATGCATTAGGTATGGGCAGCGCAGATAATAAAAAGCAGCTGAAAGTGATGATGTGTTCAGGGTTAATCAGTTAACTGGGATCTTCTGGAACCAAGCGGTGACCTTCCTTATTGCTTTTTTATGGGTTTTGTGGATAGGGAACACAGGCAAAATGCATAAGCCATCTTAAAATAACTTCCTTGCAAGACTGGTCTAGAATATTAATGATGTTAGATTAGGGGTATTTTACAGAAAACATTAGCTTTGTTTGCATGACCACTTGATCTCTTACTTTGGTTAAAAAAAAAAAAAAAAAAAAAAAAAAAGGAACACAGTTATCAACGTTTCTAATTTTGTTAAATAACATATATGAAAAATACTAGCCACATGCTTGGGCTATGATTCTACTTATTTCCATAACTTAATTAGGGAGGAACTCAGCACAAGCTGTCACCTTGAGGAAAGTCAATGCTAGTCAAAAACACTTTTTTCATAGGGTTGCTTTTTTGATCCCTATAACTCAGTGAAATCAGTATCTTGAAACTAAATTTTGAAATAATTCACCCGGCTGTGCATGTGAATTAACCCTTTATTAAAATGCATCCAGTGATACCTCAAAGTGCTGCTGCTTCAGCCGCTCTGCAAAGTGTTTTGTCGTCACCCTCACCTCCCACTCTCGAAGTTCTCAGTGGCTGTACTTGCTCATGCTACCACTCTCTCCTTTTACTTAAATAGAAAATGCTGAAGGAAACCTGAAATCCCATTGAAAATAATGCAATGACTTTGTGAAGGTTCCAGTGCAGCCCATTGGTGTTTGCTGGACATTTTTAAGATTATTCACTATTCTCAAGGATTTTGTTAAGCATTATTATTATTTTTTAAAATATATATAATAGAAGAAAAAAAAAATAAATCTAAAATACTTGGTTGATTAATTCTATGATTAGGAGATATATTACTCAAAATTATCTCCAGGTCTGTATTTCTTTATTTTCAAGGATCTCTTGCAGATGGTCCCATAGAAAACCCGGGGCATGGTACCGAGCAGCATGCTTGTAGATGATCAGCTTTGGGCATGGGGCTCGGACAGGACGATCACCAGAGATGCCTTCCAGCCTCAACTGTTGTTTCTGACTTAACACAGAGTATATATTGCACTTTGTAATCTCTTGTAAACTAGATTGAGCTGTAGATTGAGAAGAATATGAGCTATCTTTGGAGATTTAAAATGATGCCATGTAAGGCAAAGATCTTCTTGTTGCTGTTTTTATACTGGATCAGAAGCTTTCCTGTGTCTTTCTCTTCACCAATTACTCTGATCTCTCCAATTTCCTTGGATGGGAGGAAAATGAAAGGGCTGAGATACAGGGCAGAGCCGAATAATGAAATCCAAACTCAGGTCACTTCTGTGAGTTACCCAGAAAATGTTGGGTAACACATGCCACATGGAAATCATTGCCTTGTGTGCTCTGGTGCAGGAGTCACATTCTACTCACCTTGCTCATTGATGTGACCGTTTGGTTGTGTTAATTTGCCTGTTTCTGGCCCAGCCTGGCCATGTGGGGTCAGAGCTCCCGGCCTGGTGTTTCGGTTCTGTGTGTACACACCGATACCAAACGGCGGTGGTAGTGATAGCAGCTGTGAGGACAGTGTGAATACACATCTTCTTTCTTCAGCTTCACTGGAGTCGTTTGTCAGCCACAAGGTCATTCCCTTTGGTTTCAAAACTTTTGGAAGGAAAAACTCAATTTCATTTTCTGAATGATCGTTAGCTAATTAGTATTGATTGGGTAGCCACATGTTAACAGACCAGCATAGCTGGAGCTGCTAATGTCTGAGCCTGGACTTGTTCCTCTTTTTCTTTTTTTATTTTTATTTTTATTTTTATTTTTTTCCTCTCTCTTTGAGCTACAAATGCACTTTGTAAGGATTATCATTCTTGGGAAGCTGTTTAGTAAATACTGCAAGCTGTTACAGACTGAGAAAGAATGGTTAAATATCAAATGTACCAGGCTATGACTAGTCAGGCAGTCAAATATCTCAGAATAAGGTTCTAGGTAAGTACTGGTTGGAATACAAATTTTTCCTTAGTTCGATTCCCCATCCTCTGGTCTAATTCGCTTTACACGTGCCCATTTTCATGGGATGTTAACTGTTCCATGGCAGTTTCATAGCAAGGAACCACCTAATCCTTTATTCTCCCTTTGAAATCTTAGAATAATCAGGAGAAAAAGCCACGGGGTGTGTAGAGAGCAACTGAAGACCTCTAAAGTGAGTTTGTCTTTGACCTGTATTAGTTTGGTAGGGCATCCCTGAAAGCTCCTTCCAACAGCTCATAGTTAAGTGATGGCACTCAGATCGATTTGATTGTTGTGTTTTTTGTTTGTTTTTTTCTTTGCAAATCATAACTAAGGCACTGAACAGCGCAACAGATATCTTGATTTTCAGATTTTTTTTTAAATTATTATTATTTTGTTTAAAAAGATCTGTCCTGGCTTTCTGGAAGAATTTCCTATTCATCAAGTGTTCTGCAAACTCTGTAATGTCTGCACCAAACCTCTTGCTGTGTGTTCAGCTCCTGGTGAGTGACAGCAGCTTGGATCCATCCAAAGTCTCCCTCCCCTTCTCCGTAGTGTTTCACAGTGCTGCCACTGCCCAGGAATGGAGCAGCAAAGTCACGATTTTCTTCATTACCTTTTACAGCTGTACAGTAACTGCAAGGCTGCTGATGTGGCATAGCTTTGGGATGTTTATGCACGTATTCCCTGGAAAAAATGAGATGTTTTCAGGTCCATCCTGCACAAGTGCTGTGGCATTTCAGTGCTTCCCAGCACTGCGCTGAGGGATGTGACTGCCACGTGCAGTCTGTCTGCAGATCACCTGCACCAAATCTCCTGTCTGCAAGCCAGGGCTTGCTCTGCCATGCCTTCATTTCAATCACTCCCTTACTAGAAGGCTCTGCTTTTAAGTGACCGTGGATCTTGACAATAACCATGCTGCACTTTCTGAATTTGGGGTTTGATATCCTGAGCAGTGTGCTCATTATGCGGTGTTGCAAACTGTTTCTATTGTGTCTGCTTGTTCCTTACAAAGTGAAGGATACAGGAAGGCATAAACCAAGAAGCAATAAGAACAAACATTCAAAATTATCAGATAATTTTATTAAAATTACAGCAATTTCAATAAAAGCAAGTGTAGCAGAAAGGAAATGCGAGGGGAGCCTTTGGCTCCACAGAAAGTCTCTCAAACCCTCCCATTACCATTTGTCATTAGTCTGATTGCATCCCAGTGTGTTCCTGATACTTCTCTTTTTTTTTTTTTCTCTCCAGCAAATAACACGTTTATCATGGGCTATTTACATGTTTGTAAGTGTAGGGCTGCTGCCTGTTTACAGAAATTCAAACAAGCCTCGTCTAACAAATAGTGAGTGTGGTTCAATGGCAGGGCAGAAACTTGGTTTCTGGAAGCTCCCTGGGCAGCCAGCAGGAGCAGCTCAGAGTGCTAACAACTGATGTGGAAGACTTTGGTGCTGGTTTGTGCTGAGAACTTTGTGTGGCATTAGAGAAACTTGAGCAGGGATGGAGACGCGACCTTGAGGGACAGGCACTGCTCCTGAAGGCCCCAGGAGCCCCAGGCAGTCATCAGAGAGCAAAACCGAGTGCAGGGCAGTAACAGTAATATTAATTCATTTGTTGATTTAAAAGCGCGTGGCATCATTAGGGTACACCGGCTCCAAAACAATTGGTACCACAGCATCCACCAAATGCTGCTGTGTGAGCCCTGCCACGGCTGTGGAGGTGCGGAGTGCTGCAGTGTGCTGGAGGTGGCCGTGCCAGGCACCTGCTCCTCGGAGCCCACGTCAGGGAGAACATGTCCTACCTCATCCAGAGCATCCGTGTCAGTGAGACGGGGCTAGCTGGTGGCAGCTTAACCAAAATAAACTGTAGGATGAATGACTGGAAGCTGAAAATGCTCCAGCTGCTGCGAGCTTTCTCATGATCTTGCCTGCACCTCACCATTGCTTGCCTCATCACTTCATGGTAGAGCCCTTCTGAAATGTGTGTTCATTTGCAACAATAGCCAGAGGATGAGCATCGCAGAGAGCTGCTGGCCTGGGCTGTCTCCTGCTGCCAGCACGCCTGGGATGAGGCAGTGAGGCTGGCTGAGCCAAGCTTTGGCCGGAGCCGAAGCTTTTGTCTGTGGCTCTGTTAAAGGTTTTGCTGGATTAGGGATGCTCGGAAAGGGGCAGTTTGTAAAAGATGCAGAAGTTGGATAATTTCTCAGTTAGGTTAACATGTGTACATGCACTCAGTTGTGCCGGTTATTGGTGAATGCTGCCATGAGAATAATAAATTTTAGTTCTCTTACAGCACTGCCACTATTCTGTTTGGGGATGTTTCAGCACAGAACACCGACAGACGTAGTTTTAATTAAAAAGAGATAATTGATAGAAGAGGACAGATGGAAAACAAAGAATCGTGGGAGCGGAGCTGCTCAGGTAGGAGCAGGAGTGGCCGCAGCACGCCCGCAGCACGCTGCCTGCCTCGCTGTTTCTGTGGTCGCCCAAAGACATGGGCCTCTTGCAGTAAACACGCTATTATGACTGACTAATACATCCTGACAACCCTGCTTGTGAAAATTAAGAAGTGGAGATTAAATAATCATGCATGCAGGAATGGAAATGCAAAATTTATATTAGGATCAGCCAAGGAAGATTTATATTTTCATGTTTAGCTCATTTCAATGATGTTTAATTAGCCCTGAATAGCTGCTGAGGAAGTACCTTGCAGAATTTGTTCAATGTAATAATCCCAGCATCAGTATTTTTGAACCACGGGAAAAAAGCTTACAGTTAATTAGAGTATTAATTCTGTAGCATTACCTGGCTGCGTATGCAGATTTTGTTTTATTTCCATCTTTGAAAAAATCTAGCGAGAGTGCTATAAGGTTATTTGAGTGCCTTTTATGCTATTCCTTTTCTAAATTAAAACTGTCTCTAACACATGATAATAGCTGTAGTTAGATCAGTCTGAGATAAGTACGTGTCAGATGAGGTTCAAGATAATTGATGCTGTAAATATCCCTCGAGTGGAAAGATAGACCACATTAATGGCTTGCACATTCAGTCTGTTTGCAGGAATCTGATCTGAGACTTAATAGAAATAGGCTGAGATTATACAAAGCGCTGAGTTTACGGCTTACGACGTCTTTCAAATTCGCTGTTGCTGTCTGTAAGTACTCTCCCCCTGCCAACTGCCTGCATCTGGAAACTTCCCTGATGTATGGTCTCTTCTGTAAGCTCCTCCTCTGAGGGTGAGGTTTTGTTGCTGTTCTACCACACCATAATGTGGGTTGTTCTGTTATGACCAGAAATCTGCTCCCTCGCTTAATTTCCTTTATCTAAGGAGCAAAATGTGTGGAGGAAAGCTCGCCCTTGGGAAGCTGTCCTGGGAAGCCGGCACCCGCAAGGTGACCAGGAGGGCTGCAGGAGGCACCTGAGCAAGCTCCAGGTCCTCAACCTGCATAACCACGACTTATTTGGTACAATATGGGTAGCAAAACTAAGGAATGAAAAAGCTTGGTTTCTTACAGATGTGTCCTTCCTCCTGCATAACGATGGGCTGTGCAGAGGGCACCCATGGGTGCCTGGCTCCAGGCCAGCTGCCCATGCCAAGATGACAGGAGGTGTTACAAGCTGCTCTGAGCCTTGCTCCAGTGCCTGCTTCTCCCCATGTGCCTACCCCAATGTTATAAAACATGCTGGAGGTTAATTATCTTTGGGACCTCAATCCCCACTTGAAATTTTGCTAAAAGAGGCTAAAAAGCTCAGAAGGTTTCAGGGAAAGGAGGTTTGGCAGATGGGCAGTCGAATGCAATTACCGCGGGAAGCAGATCTTAGCACCTCTTTGGGACTCAGCTTCATGTACATACCGTAATAATGTTTTGGTATTAATTTTTGCTGATGATGCAAAATGGATGGGCATCCTCAGTATGGAGAGAAGAAGACGTGGACTAGGTGATCTCCTAAGGTCCCTCCCGAGGTGGATGGGATTTTTGCATGTACTCCTATAGCAGACTGGCTGAGGTCTTTCTTTCAAGGCAGTGGAAAAGCTCCCCTTGTCTGGAGTCAGATGTGGGCACTAAACATTCTGGGCAGGTTCCTCTTCCTCTTTGCTGTAGGTTTGTTTGATTTGCCTCCAAGGATATATTCTTGTGCCCTCCTTTCTTCATCATCCACTCCCCACTATTTATTTCCTGCAGTCCTAGTTTTCTTTCTTTTTTTTTTTTTTTTTTTTTTTTTTTCTTCCTCCTAAAATGCAAGTTTTGTGTTCTGTTCAAATAAAAATGGGAAAAATATAGGGTTGTCTTTAAGAATAGAGATTGCAAGAAAGTATGCAGAGCACTGGTGAGGTTCCTACACTGACATTTTTATGATAAAGAGTTTACGGCTGGAAAACAAATGTGAATCTCAGTAGAGATTCTCAGGTATGCAGTGGGAACAAAGTGGTACTTCTGTTACATAGGTATGAACTGTCAGGTATTGATAATTCTTTGGTTTAGCAAAACCTTTCTGTACAGGAGGTCTAACGCCAGCAGCTGGAGATGGATGCAGTCTAGAACTAGACCCTCCTAACCCAGCCGATATTTACTACTTAAACAAATTTTAGCTTCATTTTTTAAAATGATGAAGGCACAAGCATTAATAAATTTTGAGATTATGCAGCCAATAATTACTGAAGACATTAAAAAGTCATATTTGTGACAATTACTCCTAGTAATGGGTCATGCATGTCAGGAGGCCTTTATTATGACTGTCTGTTTCTCCTGGCCTGGTTGGTAAATTGCTTTATCTTCTGTAATCTTCTGTTTCTTTAGAGCTGCAGAGAGAATTAAAAAGCAAGGTTTCCTCTTTAAGAAACAACATGGTTATTGCAGTTTTCCATCTCGAGGAATTGTATGTATTGGATACAAATTTGTGCTCCTTGGAGTGAGGTGTCCGACTCCCATATGTTTAGAGTTGAATCTTTGCTCAAAAAAAGGAAGATAAATCACTGGGAAGGGAAAATCCCACAGCAGTCATACTTTATGGGTTCTTTCATAACTGCTTTCCTGTTACCTACCTGTGCTTTCAATCCCTGTAGTGTAAAAGAGGCTATAGCTCTTGTTTCTTACCTGCTTTGTGTGTGCACTTGGTTCATCAGCATCTTCCACAGCCATGTCCTGCAGGATGGGGAACCGCATGGTGCTGACACTCATGTGGAGTCTAATGCGAGGGGAATGAAAGGATAGGTTAAATAACTCAATGTGTTGATTCAAGCATATTTGGTTTAATAAAAATGTTCTGGAATTCTCTATTCAAGTTTGTCTTTTTAATTATATTTTTCATAAAGTATAATACTGGAATTGCCATGCCGTCAGTCTAGCTTGACCTCCTTTATATCACACCCAATCTGTTTTTTCAGCTGTTCCTACGCTGAATGTAATCACTTGCATTTCAATAAAAAGCATCTGGGCTTGATTTGTAGAGGTGAGGAATCTTCTATATGCCCAGGTAGTCTCCTACTTTATCTTATTTTCATAACTAGAATGTTTGGAAGTTTTACACTTATTTTTATAAGTACAAGTCTTGATTCTTTTCCATACTGAATTTGGGCTTCCTTCTGTTTACAGCTCTTGCTGCTTGTTTTATATCTTACCAGTAGCCAGAAGAGCTCTTTTGTACCTGCTGTTTTCCCACTGTGAGATGCTTACTTCCTATAATAAAATTACCATTCAGTCTTCTTCCCAATAAATACATCTGTCTCTTTACATCTCTTACTGCAAGCCAAAGTAATGGGTACTTTCTCCAGTTCATAGCTACTTTGCTGCTGCTTTTCTCTTTGCCCTTTTATTTCTTAATGTTTCTTGGAATGGCTGACGCCTGATTAGGATCCTGTTCTCAGGTCACCAATTCTCTATACAAAAGAAAATTGCATCCCTATGTCTTCCTGCAGGCAGCGAACCCAGCAGTCCCATCTATTTCAGGACTGTGCTGAGTGCGTACGTTTGCTAGGTATGATTCTTCTCGCAGACCGTGCCAGGGTACAGTCCTGCACTATTAGCCTTTGTTATGGGTTCCTAGATGTGTATCCTTCCATGTGAGCATCACACTCTTGTTATTTGCAAAAGCCACCAATCTTTATTTGTGTAGGACTGTGCACGTAGAAGTTCAGCATTGCAGGAGATGTTGCTTGTTTGCTGCTGCTTGTGCTAGAAATGCAAAACCCTTGGTGCTGATGTGTCTGCTGTCCAGGGACTCCAGTGGTAATTTTGTCTCATAAATGCTGTGCGTTGGCTCAGTTTGGGGTCCTTGGATGATAAAAAACAGTGCTGCATTCTTGCAGGGCTGTGCATGCATCCTCCTAGGGTGATCAGCACATGCTGGCATGAACAGGTCATCCAGTGGGCATAGTTTATGCAGGTTTCACTGAGGTATATCTATAATTTCATCAGAAGAAGAATGTGTTTTCTCTGTAAGACCCCATTAGCTAGTGTTCATTGTATTTTTCCTCTCATATTCTTTGTGGCTAGACTCCAACCCTCAGCGGAGCGTGGCAAGCAGAAATGGTCTCAGGCTGTGCAGGGTGCTGTTGACTGCTAAGGTCATTCTGTTTGTCCTTTTGTGTTGGAGGATGTTAGCACCCTTCCAGTCTTCTAGCATGTGTGTGATCTTCTCCAAATGCTATTGGAAATCAATGTAAGCTCATCGGGGGTCTGCCAAGGTCCCAGTCTGGGTCTTTTTGGAGCAAGCAAAGAGGCTTGGCTGTCTTAGAGACTGGCCTTGTAAATGATGCTCACTTCCACTGTCGTAACTCTGCTGCACACGAGGTACAGCAATGCAGATGCATAAGAAATCTCTTTTAAAGGGCTGGGGAAGGAAAAAATACCTCATGCGGAGATCTGGGTAACTGAGCTCCCTTGTTTCTGGCATTCCACCAGCTGGTTTGGAGCTCTGCTACCTGCTAACGGATGGCACATGTGACAGTTCATTACTCTTGCCGAATTTGGTGATTTAATCCATTTCCTGAATCGGGTGTAACTGCTATGTATCATACAGTACAACGTAATGCCGCAAGCCTGAATACTTACTGATAGCTTATGTTAGGTCAAAGAGGCTAAGGTAAGGAAAATAGTGGGAAGAACTTCATTTTTTTTTTTGATGTTTTAGAATAACTTACAAGTTAGGCAGGTGGAATATATGCATCACTGTTTCCTCCTCAATGGGTGTCTCAACGAAGCAGTTTCAATTGGTTTACCAGATGCATGTTTTATTTATTATTGTCTTGACTTCCAAATATTGCTCACTTTGAAGATCTGAAGACAAAGGCAGCTAATTAACAAATGAAATCAGAAAACTGTGCAGTCCCAGCAGCTGAAAAAAGCTAGAATAGCAAATAGAGGCTGTGATCCCACTCCCATGGCTGTCCGTGTGAAACTCCCTGGAGCTCAGGTGAGGGCTGCAGGAGATGGTTGGTCTGCGTTTCCTGCCCACAGCCAGAACGATGTCTCCAGTGCTGTACAATTCAGCATGCAGAGGTCATTGAGAGCAGCTGCCACACTTCTGTGCACCTTCAGCACCAAGGTCTGTGACGGTTGTGCTGGAATTCCTGGTGTATTTAGATTAGGCCTATTCTGAACAGTTTATTCTGGGTTTTCGGTTTGCTTGAGAGCAGAAGGATGTATGAAGGGAATTTTCCCAATACATCGTTGAGCATGCATTTGCCATCTGGGCTTCAGGAAGTGTTTGGTTCAATTCAAAGATTAAAAACTGAAAAATTGAACCTAATGGTGGCATAAACCTCTGTGGAAAACATACTTCTGTAATTATTTTCATTTTGATTAATAGACTTTAGCTGCGTAACACCCATGACTTCAGTTTAATATGGAGAATTATTAGTCAGTTAACTCTTTATAAAGTGATCAACCCCAAATGAAAGCTTTAAGGTATTTTTTTTTCCTTGTCAAGCCCTTCAAAAATTCCCCATGTTGAGCTTTCCAATGCTAAATCTTTCTTGGCTGCATTAAGATCTCTGTCTCCTCCACGAATTCCTCTCTTTTCTAGGCAAATTGTGAGCAATACCTGAAGTCAATAGCTCCCCTACCCAACTACCGAAGCCTTGATTGTTCAAATGCTGGTAGTGAAGAACGAACACCCACGGATACGGATACATACACATATGCACGGAGATTTAAACCATGTATTCTAGCCTCTATTTGGGAATTTAAATATCAATTAGTAACAATTCAGCTGGATATTGAAGCTGGAGTTCTGGAGAGCACCGACAAGTGGGCATTAATGCCACCGGGATCAGGTGACTTTTAAATAGCCTAAAGGCTATGAATTTGGCAGTCACCTGCCTCCATTGTAATAACTCCCCAGAATGCCTTGGCAGTATTATAAAAAGTGTGTTTTGTATTATGTTTGCAGCTCTCACACTGTCTGAGCAAAATACAGTCTTATATAACCACCTCCTAAAACGTCTGTCTAACCCTTCATGGCAATGGGGCAGGCAGTTGAATGCTCAGTGAAATCTCACAACAATTGCAAGCATTATTTCGTCTCCTATTAGTGCTTCTTTTCCTGTGATGCAGCTGTCAAGATCTTTCCAGCACTGCTGATGGGAAAATCAGTCATGTTCTGCAGTGCAAATTCTGTATTAATTGACCATTATGAAATGCTTTGGTAGAGGGCTTGCTGCATTTGCATTCTCAACTTCAACTTCTTTCAGGTTTCTTTATACTCTTGTCCATCCCCTTGCCATACTCCGGGGCCATGTAGAGGGTACCTGTTTAGGTACCTGAGGAGTTAGCACACATCAGCATGCACCCATTGCAAGAGAGCAGACAACATGAGCAAGCGATGGCATCACGTCTCTTGGTATCTCAGAGTGATTTAGGTTGGAAAGCACCTCCAGCCCCTCCTACTCAAACCGGGGCCAATTCCAGGGCCAGACAGGCTTGGATACCTCCATGGGCAGGTACCCACAGTGTCTCTAGAGCCATGTCCAAGCACTTGTCTGATTGCATGGGATATTTGCTTTCACAGAATGGTTGAGGTTGGAAGGGACCTCCAGAGATCATCTAGTCCAACCCCCCTGCTCAAACAGGGTCACCTAGAGCATGTTACTCAAGATCACATCCAGGTGGGTTTTGAATATTTCCAAAGAAGGAGACTCCACAGCCTCTCTGGGCAGCCTGTTCCACTACTCCATCATCCAAACCATAAAGAACTTCTTCCTTCTTACAGCAATGAAACCTCGTGTGGTTCAGTTTATACCCATTGTCCATTGTGCTATCAGTGGCCACCACTGAGAAGAGTTTGGTCCCATCCTCCTTACATTGTCCCCTCAGGTAACTGTAGAGGTTGATGAGATCCCCTCGATTTCTTCTCTAGCCTAAACAGGCCCAGCTCACTTAGTCTTTCCTAAAGGACAGATGCTCTAATCACCCAGCCTCTGCCTGTATGTCACCTGCTTCAGTCCCCAGTTGTCTTGGCGGCCTCCTCTGCACTCGCTCTTGTATGTCCGTGTCTTCTTCTTTGTAGAGATAGTCAAGACCTGGACACGGCGCTCAGGATGTCGTCCCACAGGTGTGGATGGAGGGGAAGGATCACTTCCCTGGACATTCTGCACTTTTGCTGTTGTGGCCTGGGATGCGGGCCACCCACAGAAGAGACCTCCCGGCCTCTTCTGCAAAGCTGTTTTCTGTCCAGTCAGCCTCATCCTGCCGTGTGTTGATGTACAGATTGCAGCCTTGCACTGTCAGGCTTCACAGCCACCTTAAACCCCATGTTTAGGCTTTAAGTGACTCGGTCTAGTCCTGAGTAACTTCATCAAAATGACACCGAGTCAAGACTTGAACCTCTGCGTATTTCATCCAGGAGGACCCACCTTCATCTAAGGGGGAGAGATTCAAGAAGCAGTTCACGACTTAGGGTGGAAGCTCTTTGCTAACCACCATCCTTGTTTGGGGCATAAGGAGGTACTTTAACAAGCAGACACTGCAAAGCATTCATGCGTGAAATGTTCTGTTGTTTGCCAAAACGCAGGGAACAGGTGTCTGGGCCTAGGAATTGAAGCAAGCTAATTTCCTTCTTTATATTTTCTATTGCATGAGTAGAAGATGGCGTTTCAGCAGTCCCTTCCCTTTTCAAATGCTACTGTGATTGAAAATAACCTTTAATACAAAAATGAAATCTCATTAGAAAATGCCATCCTAATTTGGAACAACAGTTTCATAATTTGTTTCTGTGATGTTAACTAAAATGTTTTGTAGGGTAGAATGAAGGTAACATTTACTTAAAATCCATACACCATTACAAGGTATTATTACTTGAATTATTCCAAATTTTGGAACATGTTTTGTTTCTAATTAATCAAGAGACTCTCAGGCTTTGTTCTTGTTATGCAAATCAAAATGTAAGCCTCTAAAGAATAATTTTAAGTGCAGACTGTTTTTCAATGTGGACATTTGAAACATGCTAATCTATTCAAATTGTTAATGATGGGCTTCCTTTATTAATCTTGTTTTTTGTCTAGCAGACCTCTAATTTTTCAAAACTATCAAAAATCTGAACGTTAGAAGAGCTGCTGCACTGATGGCCTGCCTGGCACAATACCCCGTGGTGGTTGTGTTTGCATTCAGCTGGCAACTGGATAAAGGGTGGGGGAGCAAAATGGAGGTGATGTTTCCACCCCAACAACTGCCCTTGTTTTCAACATTGCTGAAAAAGGACGGAGGGGTTGGTGCCTTCAGTCACGGCAGCATTCCCGTTGGCACTGGTGGTTATAAGAGTTGAGCGCCCTGGTTCTGCATTCCGCTGAATTGTAGCCTCAAAGAAACCCGGTGAATTATGCTCAGATAGGCACTCACCTCTATTCACCTGTGCAGGAATAGGGTTGCATTTGTGGATGAGTAATTAGTTAAGAACTGCTTAAGGTGTTACTTAGACTTTATTTTGAGGAAAAAGTGCTGCTGAGGAGGTTCTGCAGGTGTTCCTTCAGGGCTGGGTCACACGTGGAAACACACCGTAGCTGTGCCTGCAGATGGGCTTGGGGTGGGAGTAACGGGGCGGCTTGGTCCTGCTCTGCGGGTAACAACACCCGTGCTGTGCTCCGACTGCTGGCCTTGAGCAGCAAACTGCATTGGCTGCCAGCTCGCTGGGTGGAGGAACTCTTCCCCAGAGCTCGGTGAGGATCTGCTGGCCACACTGGTTGGGGCCAGGTGTTTTTGGCTAGGAACTGGTGATGACAGCTATTGTTGTTGATGCTTTTTTTTTCTTCTTGGGTGTGATTATTCCTTCAAAGAAAGCTCATCATACACAATAGTAAACCCCCACAAACAGGAATCTACTTGTTCCTGGTGGAATAAAGCCCAAATTAATTCATTAAGTGTGCTTGCATTCCAAGGGCTATCTCTCTTTCTTCCCTATTTGAGATGAATGAATTCTGTTGTGGAGATCTAATTTTCTCTGTGATGAAGCAGTGGGAGTAATTATATGATATCTGTATTTTAATCAAGAGAAGTGTGTTCTAAAGCCTGGGATGAATTTACCTGCCTGAAGTTACGTGCATGTAACTGAAAGAAGGGAATGCGCGTTAAATTACTGTATTAAATTGCCGCTTTAAAGGAAAACAGATGCGTTCACATGATCGACATTCCAGTGGATCCTGCCATTAGGATGCAAATGAGTCTGACTATTTATTACCAAAGCTTGATAAACTATTTTTTTCTAGGAGATGTTTAAATTAAAATCGTACATAAAAAAATCAGTAGCGGAGATGAAAACCAAATGAAACCTAAACGTTAGTGGAAACATGTCAGAAATATGATCGATACTATCATATTATCATGTGTATTGTAACAAGGGAGGGTGGTGAACAAAGATCCAGTTGTGGTTGGTGCTGTATGGATGAAAACAAACTCTAAAACTGGATTCTGCTGGGGAGGTCTTAAAATCTACATTTATGGGTTTTAGAGCTGCACTGCTTCTATTTTGCCATGACTTGTGTACGGGGTGGTGCACGTGCTTCCCTGCTCACCGCTGGTGAGTGGTGAGGATCGCAGTGTTGGTGGAGCCTGACTTTATCTCCGTTGTTTCCTCTTCCTTTCCAGATTTGGATGACCCGATAGTGACAGTCCACCAGAGCATAGGGGAAGCGAAGGAGCAGTTTTACTATGAGAGAACTGTGTTTCTCAGGTGCGTTGCCAACTCCAATCCGCCTGTTCGGTACAGCTGGAGACGCGGCCAGGAGGTACTGCTGCAAGGCTCTGATAAAGGAGTTGAGATTTACGAGCCCTTCTTTACACAGGTAGGAAATGAAGTTACAGTATTTATCCCTCCTTTAAGTGCTTGAGGACTTTGTAACTGGATGTAGAACTTGTCTGTCTGCACATCCCTGCTGGGTTTATGGTGTGCTTGGTGGGCATGCCCTCCAGAGAACCACAGCCTGGAACATCCACCCATGTAGTTTTTAACGAGCTACTAATATAAAAGATGTCCTTTTATTTTTTGATAAAGAAATTAGGAAGTAGGAAGCTATGGGGAGATGCTCAGTGAGTGCTGTCTGCAGGAGTCCCTTTGAAGTCATTTTGCTTGAGCCTGCAAGCCCAGTGCTCTGATTTGACTGCTATTTCCTAATCTTTTCCAATACAATGCAAAGTGATTCTGCACAGAAGTTACAGCCTAAAAAGCTTTTCAAGAAGGCTAAACTCTAAGGTAACTCCCTGTTTTCTTATTATTATTCCACCTTCCACATCTTTGAATATAAGGTTTTTGTTCCAGACTTACACACTTTAAAGATGGTGTGGCAAAAATGGGAAGAAGTGCTTTTTATAAGTCTTCCTACTGTTGCTCACAGCCACGAAAGCAGACTGTGCTATCAAAAGAGTCTGTCAGATTAGATCAGATTAATTTATTGTTAGCACACTTATACAGTCTCGGAATAAGAAGGTGACATATCCTATTGTCTATGGAGAAGTGTGTGTGATGGTACGAGGAAAAAAAAAAAAGGAGAAGAAAAGAAAAAAAGAGAAGATGTTATTTTGGAAAGTCTCAAGCAACAACGAGTAAAGACAAGTGAAAACTGCCTGGTAATTTGGTCTTCATAGCAGAAAGCAAGCTGCAAATTTCATAAATAATTTTCAGCTAATGATTTGAGAGCACCTTCAGTTTTTCTTATTATTATGCTTGACAGCTTTATATTGCTACCATGGCTTGCTATTCTACTGAGAAATGTGTGCCTGGAACCTTGCAGAGATGAGAATTAGATTACATAGTCAAGTTATCGGTCTCCTAAAAGTGATGAAATTATTTTTAATTTAACGTGTATGGATTCAGTTTAGCAAATGTGTGGCTTGTTTCTTTGGATTCAAGTGTGTAAACGAAAGTATCTTTATGCTTTAATTAAAAAGCGAGGGACTCTCTTGAGGTGGTCCTTTTAGTCTTATAATATCTCAGTATGGAAATGCTGATTAATACCTTTCCAGTCATCTAACAAGAACATATCTAATAAAATGTGTCACAGGAAATTAGATTCAATAAAAATAAAAGTTAAAAAAAAGATTCCTAGGTTATGGGGAGCATTCTTCCTAGAACCTCTGCCTGGGCCGAATTAATCTGAATAAATCAGATTGTCATGTCGATAGTCCAAAGCTTATCCGTAACCTTTTGATGTTTTTGGAGGTCAGGTGGAATTAGTATATCATGTCTGTGTGCCCTCAAGGTCTGATACATGTTTAGAAGAGGAAAGGATGTAATTAAAGGTTTAAGAATCATAAATGTCTACTGCACGTCTCTGCAGAATTTATGGTATGGTAACAAACGGTAAGAGCTGGCGTGAAGAGGGATGGAGGGGATACATCTTCAGAGCACCAAGAGGTGAATTTGAGGTGGCATTTGTTTGTTGATTGCTTTAAAGCTGGATTATCAATCTGACAATCAAAAGAAATGTGAGGGAAAATAGTAGCACAAATAAATTTTCTAAGTTACTGTACCCCAAAAGGCCGGTTTTTCTTTATGCTCGATTCTTTGTTTTATCAAGTCACAGAAGTCACTTTAAAATCTGGGAAAACAAAAAGGAATTCTTGAACTTTAAGCACAGATTTTTTTTTGATAAGTAAGGTAATGTCAGCTACTTATTTTAGCTGCCATGAGAGGGTCGGGGAGGGGAAAGAACAAACATGGGCATTCTCATCTGTGGGAATGTTTGAAATACCGAATTTTTCGAAACTGAAATCTTGATGCAGATCTTTTTCCTAAGAGTTTGCATCATCCTCATTGCACATTGTAATTGCACAGTCTGAGCACAAGATTAAATTTGCTGTATTTACAATAATTATGCAATTAGACATAATTAGACTAATTATTCAAACCAATGAAGAAAATAGATATATATTTTTACAAATCTCTGCAATCTGGGAACATGATCCAGAATACTATTGTGAGTTCAGCTCACAAGTTCCACTTGGAGTCCGCAGCTCAAGACCAAATCAGTGGGATGGAGCGGCTCTGCGTTTGAGTCTAATCCAGAACCTCATGGCTTTGGTAGCTGCATTCCCACTAACCAGGACCAGGCCCTTCTCCAGTCCAGATGAATCTCTTTTCAAAGTAGGATCTTTATCTTTAGGAACACCCATTCGAGTGCAAACACTGAATCAGCATGAGCTTGATTTTAATCACATCATTTCTGTGGGACTGATTGTACATACAAAGCACTTCAGTTCCAATGCTCCAAACATCTACTGAGCTTGATTTAATGACTATCTCTTTTCTTTTCTTGCTAACTGTATCTTCTTTTCTTGTTTTTTTGTTTTGTTTTTGCTAGTGCTGTGCATGCATTTCCACAGACGATCACGTATTTCCCTATATGTACTCATGATGTTGTTAAAAAAAAGTCAATATGTTTCCCAAGCCGTGATGAAATTAGGAGTGGTAGCAGCTTTATAATAACATAATAATGAACATTTTTCATCGTTTGCTCTCTTGATGCCTCATGAGCTGGCTCAGTGTTTGCCTCCCAGGGCTGGGCTTGTGCCGCAGCCTGTCCTAAGCACAACACCTTTTTAGCTTACCAGCAGAAACACAGTTTGTTATTTTAGTGCTAGGATGAATAATATGCACGTATAGCTAAATGGAGATGTATCTGATGTTTCTGCAGCCCTCCACTCTCACTCTGTCATGTATGATGCCCTGCTGTACTCACCTGTTTTCCTTTTGCCTTTTGTGCTCCGTGGCACCCCTGTGTGCTCAGTCTAACAGGGGATGTTGTACCTAGAAGCCCGTTCAGCTTTTTGTTACTGCTGTTGCTAACAAGACTTCACGATTTTGCATACATATTTCAGCAACTTTTTCTCCCGAGTTCCCAGCTCTGTGGTGCCCATTTCACATAGAGCCACTGTGGAAATCTCGTATTTGGACACTACAGTTTTCTCTTGATCATATCAGAAGGAACTCCTTCATTACACATCCTGTTCAGGTCCCTGCTCCATCATTTACACCCCTGGCTAAAAATAAAATCCATCAGGAGCTCATTTTCAAAGGAAAAGCAGCAGGATTTCTGTAGCTTGTGATTCTTTTCATCAAGCAGATTGTACTTTACGACATATTATCCCGAATGATGCTGTGACTTCAAAGACTGACAAAACAATTTCCCCCCTTGCCTCTCTCTTTTCTTCTGCCTTTAATATATAAGGTTGGCTATGGCTTTAGGTGATGCCAGCCATCATTCTTTCTGCTATTAAAAAAAAAAAATAATAAATAATAAGGTTTTCTGGACCATTTCAACATCTTCTTACTAAATGGACACGTCTGTACCTCCCGCCTCCTGGAAGTCATCCTGAGTGCAGCCTGCAGCTCTCCTCGCTCCTCTGCTTCAGGCTCTTCTAATGCTCTCTCTTGCTCCTGCAGGGGGAAACGAAGATCCTGAAGCTGAAGAACCTCCGACCTCAGGACTACGCGAATTACAGCTGCATCGCCTCGGTGAGGAATGTCTGCAGCATTCCCGACAAGATGGTGTCCTTCCGACTCTCTAACAAAACAGGTAGGTCTCCAGCAGTGACTGTCCCAGCCCATTTAATGTTCCTTTGGTGGTCTTTCGGGTTGCACGGCTTTGTTGTGTCACTTACAATGTGTGTCTGTATAGTAGGAGCTATGGCGGTTGGAGCTATTTAGGACCAAGTTGTAGAAATCAATTATTTCAGTTGTTTTTCCTTTGCTCAGCAAAATTAAGATTTTAAGATTTTTTTGTTGTTGTTTAGTGGTATCAATATTTATCACTCTCTATCACAGTTTATATTTTCCTCCAGTGTCAGGAAGTTTTGTTGGTGGGAATAGACTTGACTTCAAAGAAGGGATTGCGGTGAGGTAAAAGGAAAGGGCGGCTCAACCAAGGCTGGCACAGAGTAGAACATTCCTTTACATGTGCTCCAAACACTCTCAAATATTTCTCACAACACTTTGCTGGAAGCTACTTATTTGTAATCAACAGAACATTTTAGGAAAATAAATCAGCCTTTTTATATCCTTACATTGGTTTAAACCATTGATTTGATATATTGATTGATCTGATATATTCTTTCAGTGAATGAAACATTGACTTCTTACATTGATTTAAATAAAAACATTTATTTTTTTTTCAGATTTAATTGCTTCAAATGAAAATATTCAGGCAGTCAAGTTGAACTGCTTTGCAGCAGGTTACCTGGGCATTTATCTGTCTCTGACCAAGGTGTCTGCATGTTGTGGCATTTCTCGTGCCTTTGCTCTTTTCTTTGGTCTTGGTCCTGGCTGAGCAAATGCCTGATTGTGCATCTTCCTCTCTTCAGTGGTTGTGTCACTGCTGTGGGTCTGGAGAGTCTCATGCAAGCTGGTGATCTCAGGAAGTGCCAGCACACTTTTGAATGCTGGTTTCTGGCAGGATGGAAATTATAGATTTTGAATCTCCTAACGGTTTTGCATCCAGGATCAGCAGATGATGTGTGTCTGAAATGCTTTATAGACTTGAAGCCAAAGAGCAAAGTCATTGGCTTAGGGTTTTTAAGTAATTAGAGATTTCAGAGAAGTGTTTTCTGGAGAACTGTTCTGCAGGAAATGATGTAACATTTGAAGACTTCGAGTTAGATTTTGCTGGGCTGTGCCTTAATAGTGTGTGCCTCAGGGCACTGAAAACAGGTAGCAAATGAACAAAACAGTTGAGGTATTAACATGCTGAGTGCATCTAAGATGAACTATGAATTTTATTTGCACTTGCACATTTCACATTATTTCTGCTCTCATGGATTTATTCCAAGGAGTTGCCTTCAGCCTTTTCTGAATTTCTGATTTGACAGCAGGGACTCCAGCACTGTGTTTTGTACCATTCCTGTGCACAACCCACTGCAAAGCAAATTAACAGCCCAGCTTTAAAGCTGCCACTGGCAGTAAGGGAATTACAATCAGCTCCAAAGGTACCTAGCAAAACGTATTGGAAGCACTCACTTTATTCTCCTACTAATTTTGCAAGGAAGAAAAAAAAAATCAAAATTTAAGGTTTGACTTTATTTAGTTGGACTGACTTCATACCAGGAGAGATATGAAATTTCATTTGCCATGGAGTGGCACAGCTGCTAGTTGAGAGCAACTTTCCTCTCCACACTAGTTATAACTTTTCCATGTTCTTGCATGAGAATGAAGGATGAGGGCTGTAACCTGCAGTCTGGTTGCTTAGCAGAAGTAGTAGGGCTCTTCTTTGTCCAGCTATAGAAGTTGTCTTGTCCAGTGCCTGCATATTGGCCATGGCCATTATATTCTCACACGTAGAGCTCAGCCTCAGCAAAGTGTTTTCTTCACTCATTTGTAAGAGGGGATGATTTTATTGGTGGTGCCAGAACAGCCTCTACCATGTTGGACCTCAGCTGCTACAGAAATTAGTTTACGCTATGGTAACGGTGAAACTTGAAATAACATGGCCATTCTGAACTGAGTATAGGTGGTCTTGATCTTATTTTGCCACAAGAAATAATTATTTCCACCTTACAAATGCCATGCTTGTTTTGGGAGAAAGTTGTCTTCTCCGGGAGGTAGTAGCGGTACCTTAACAGGAGTAGCTCTTCAGGAATAGCTGTCAAGTAAACAAGCCTGAAAATGTATATTCACACTTCTCGTGAAGAACCTCGTGGCAACTACCATCAAGAGCAAGATTAAATAGCTATAGTAATTACTGCAATAACTCATTAAAGATGATGACTGATATGTTGATGACTCTGGGACAGAACTTTCTCATTTGATATGACATCTGTTGTAGCTATTTGTTAGAACTTTACCTCGAGTAACTTCATAGAAGTTACGTAAATGATAAATGCAGAATAATCCAGCATAAATCCACCTTGATGAAAACCAGAACCCAAACCCGATACTCTGCTATGAAGTAGTCTTAGCCTGTCCATCTGCTTTTAATTTAAGGCTGAAGGCACATTATGGATATGTCTATATAATGGAAACAATAAGGAGACAAACAGAAGCATCTGTGTGGTTTGTAAACATGCGTGGTATTTCTTGTAATATCTTGACGTCACTGTAAAATTGCTGGCAATTTGCCTGTTCTGTATTTATTGGGTCTGTGAGCAGAGCTGGTGGGAGAGTTCTTGAACTTCAGTTGGCTGTTCTGTCTGAGAGAGGTCACTAAGGAGGATGGCTAAGAATACAGCAGCTGGGGGTTTCCACCTTGTTTTGGTTGTGATTTGGCTCTCTGGCTTCAGACTTCTATCACGTGCTGCGGAATTGCATTATTTGTCAGGCTCCCTTTGACTGACTGAGTTGAGGGTAAAGTCGGGAATGTCTTCCCTTGCCATGGATGCGTATTCCAGCTTGGGCTGCTCAGGGACATCGGCTGTGCCCGCAGGCAGATGGAGTTTGTGGGGGTTTGTGGACCGTCTGCACAGAGCGGCTAACCTTTAGGGGTTACGGACACGGTGGTGGGAGGCTGCGTGCTGCAGGGAGCACCTTGGCTCCCCACCGGCCCCGACTTATTGCCACGGCGTGTTTATGCACGGCAGGATGTCGGCACGCTGCAAGGAGCGTTTGTCACATATGATGATTGTTGGCAGGCTGCGAGTGAGGAACTGGCGCCCAACAGATGTGAAACAAAACCAACGTAGCAATTACTGTGTCCCTAGAAATTCTTAACGCTCTTACGGTACCTGCTACTACCCTAAGTGCTGTTTGCTTCCAGGCCACTGAGGCTTTCACAGATGACAGTCAAGTCACCTGTTTAAACCTTTTGCTTGATAATCTTCCCGTATTGTAAGAGAGTACAGTGCCAGAGATGCGTGAACACATTTTTCCTGATTCTTTCTTTGAAACGCTCGAGTGTCCCCACCTTCCCCTGCCAAGAACTGTAGGTGACATGGGGATGAATGTAGACATTCATTTCAAGGAAAGCATGCAAACCCGAGTGCTCTCCTGCTACTATTTATGCCACAGGCTCTTTCATACATCTATACTCCTGTTCACACACCGGAGTTGAGAGACTAATTTGAGGAACACCAGGTGTGTCTTTGGGTGAGTAGCTGAGATTTCTGCTCAGTGCAGCCTGCCGGATTGTCCCCGTGACCTTTTTGTTTTCTCTGCTCACTCCTTCAGGCTGATTATTTGACTGTCTGTCATGGCATCACCAGAATAACAATCAATTACTGAGATACAACCAACCCAAAGAAAACTTCCTGCCTACTTCTTGAATAATTAGAGAAGTAATTAAGCTGATGCCATCAGATGAACACGTATTCATCAGTATACTTTGGACATGGTGTAGGTTTAGAGTGTTACACATAGGTATAATTAGGTACACTCACACCCCTTTTGTTCAACAGCAGTGTCTTAATTACATCGGTTCTGCATGAGGATGTGGAGCCGCAGATACATCATCGTGTGCCCGTAGATGCTGCAGGAGTGAGAGTGCATCGGCATTGCTTTTCAGACACATGGGTTTCTTTGTTCCAGTGCAGACTGGTTTAAAATACAAAAATAAAATGGATGTTGTAATGAGAGAAGCTGAGATCATCTCAGAAGCATGTGACTCGGCATATGCTGAAGCCCAAGAAGACAATTAGCACTAATATTGTGCAGCAGCATGCAGAGGCACTTGTTGAGCCCAGACCCACTCTGTATCTAAAGACAGCTATTACTCTGCAAGTGTATTATCCAAATAGATGAGAAATTTGAAGGGAAGCAGAAACACTCTGAAATGATTCACCTGCTGTCAGATTGCTGGTGAGTGGCAGGAGCAGAAATAGAAGTCAAGATGTGAAGAAGAACAGCAAAGGGGCTAATTTTGCAGCTCTCATTTGTTTTTAGTAGACTGAGTTCCTTTAAAATCAGCACATAGAAGTTAATTTGGGTAAGTTAATGCAAGAAGGAATTCTTAAAAAAAAAAAAAAAAAAAAAATGGAGAGGAAAAGCAGAAAGGCAGCTGCTTTGCAACAAAATCAAGGGGTTATTCTGACGAGGAGGAGGAACCCTGACGACTTTCTCAGTGTATGTGCTGAATCCAGGCTGTCAGAAGAGGAGCAGCTGTGAGAGTGGGTGTCACACTGAGTCATGACCTCCACACTTTCTGTCTACGTTGCCAGTTTTTGTTGCCTCACCATGTCCCCAGTGTACCCAAAAAGACAGACTGGCTGATCAAATTCTGGCTCCTACTCCATCCTTTGGGCTTTTCTTGAGGTTGCTGTTGTCCCTTCTCCGCCCTGAAGCCTCAGAGGGTTCTCGCAAGGTGCTGACGTGTCTCTTCCCCATTCAAGTTTTTGAGACATTCACGTGTCTCTTCCCCATTCAAGCTCTTAGAGCTCTTACTGTGTTTGTATTCCTGACATCAGGGACATTTTCCTTCCAAATAGTCCTCGCAGTTTGAAACAGCAAGAAGCATGAAAAACAGCTGGCAGCAAATCTTTGTGGGGTGGGGGAGCACAGCCCTACAGGTCCATTCTTCTCATAGGAATGGCTCCCTGAGACCTTCCTTATCACCTGCTCCCACTTACAGGTGGTTTGGGATCACCCCCGTGATTCCTTTGTCTACCTTTTATTTCTCTTGCCTCTTTTGGGTGCAGTCTTTGACGTGATCTCCTATAGTATCCGTATAGCCAGGCTGGTGAGAGGTGGATGATTAGTGGAAAATCGGAGGAGTCTTTTCTCTTGAAGAGTGTCGTGATGTCCAGCTGGTGGTCATTTACTCAAGTCCTCCCTCGGGGCTCAAAACCAGAAACATTATTGTACAGTATCGTTATCAGTGACCAAAACAACGGGACCAAGTGCACTTTGAACCAGTTGTTGGATGATGCCAAGTCTGGGAGGGCCTGGGGCTAGAGAACATCACGTATGGGAGAATCTGAGGGATCAGGGTTTGTTCCACCTGGGGAAAATGCTTGAAATTTGACTGTATGGAGCATGCATAGCCTGGTGTGATCAGCATTGCTTGAAGCAGGGGTCGGAGCAGAGGCCTCCAGAAATCCCTTCTGATGGAAATGATCTTTGGTTCTGTGACCAAAATGAGCACATTATAAGGAAAAACAATGCTGTCGAAGTTGTAGTTTGAGTTCAGCATTATCTCCTCTCCCCAGGACCACCCTGTCTGTGTAAGAACCAATGAAAGCCCAAAGGAGCTGTCACCCTGCTGTACCCTGAGGTGGTACAGAGGCACTTGGTTTGAAGATGCTCAGCAGGAGCAAACACAACATCCTTTAGAAATATAGCAATTATACTATTCCAAGCAGTAGTTATGCTCTATATCAAGCATGAATTATTGACAGATGATATTAAAATCTCTCTCCAGCTTGTATATGACTCGTTATGTAATCTTTAGAGTACGGAAGGGTGACTTGAAATACTTCAAACTCTGAATCTCACATCATAATGCTCACACGTAACAGTAAATATGATTGTATCCTTTTAAGAGTGATCATTGTTTCAAAGTGTTAAAGCATGATGCTTACCCATAAAACCAAACATCTAGCTCGAAAGGTTTACTTCAAACATCGTTAGGATATGGAAAGGGTTGAAATAAATAGGCAGCTTTCAATATCAAAATTCTGGGATTCCTATAATATTTTCTTTTAATACGATTGAGTAAAAGCAAATAAACATTGATCTTGATCTACAAAGCTATTTCAGGGCCATTGATTCATTTGAAAATGTGTATTAGTTTGAATTAGCCAGTTGAGGCTGCTTAGTACAGGTGTCAGTACAATATCACTAATGTTTAATATTGAGGTTCATTTCTGGCAGCCTCTAACATAGAAGTAATCCAAAACAGTAACTTTTTTTTTACCCAAAAAGATGAGTATTTCAATACGTAATTCTTCAGTTGCATGGCTTAGTTCATTCATATAGCAGCAGAAGCTGGCACTCTGGGACGTGGTGGGAAAATTGAAAAAAGCTTATTTCACTTCTAATCCCTCCATTAAACAGTAGTCTGTCATGACAAATTTGCTTTGTTTCTCTTCATTCAGACAATGCATCTGTAAGAGAATTATCTGACCTTAAAAAATATTTCTCTTCGCGTCCCCTGGCATCCTAACGATTGTGACAGTGACACGTGGTCCTGCACTACAAAGGCCTGAAATCCTCAGATAAGAAATACAGCCAGCTGCGTACTCAGAGCTGAGTAGTGAAGGTAGATGGTATTAATGCTATAGGAAGAAGGAATAATAGAAAATAAAGCTGGAAATGACTCCGCTCCTGTCCGCTGTGGCGTGGAGAAGAGATTACCCTCTTCCTCCTCACAGCAGTGTTTTGTGCATTGAAGGTGGTTATCTTGTCCTCTCTCTTCTGTTGAGTAGTGGACTGAGCTCCTTGTTGTGCTCCCCATGAGTAACATCCTCTGCACCTCACACTGCTCCTGTTGCTGTCCTGTGTCCACCTCCTTGGTGGAATTCAGGGCATGTAGGATGCTCTGCCCCCAGCCTCATCAGCGTGCAGCTCGATGCAGGCCTCGTTCCGTACGTCTCCCAGCAAGGTTCCTCTTTGTGCAGCTCCATACAATGGCTGCTGACTTTTGGTTATGGTGGATTGCAATCTGAGCACAACACTGAGGGTCTTTTCTCTGCATCACCTGTTCGTCAATCACTTGTAATCCACTAATTGGATGATTGTTACTGTCGAAAGACAGGATTTGTCTCACCTATGTAGCATGCCGAAAGCTTCAGTATCTGTACTGCACTGGCTGTTCAAGGAGCACTGTACTCAGCAGAGAGAAACATCTCCGAAGAGCAATTCATCCCATCTATTTTTGGAGAGCAGGAACTGGGCTTTGGGGGTGCTTATATCTCATCAAGATCCATGACCTCGCATTGCAAGCCTGACATTTCGGTGGCTGAAATTAGCAGAGATGAATTTAAGCCTACATTGGTTAAATGTAGGTTTGCATCTAAATATAGTGATGAAGGGGACAGTTTCAGGAGTGGGTTAAGCTGATTTAACACCGCTCTGCTGCTAAAGGGAGGATCCTGCCTTCCCTTCATACCCTCTTGATAAAATGTCCACAGAATGAATAGTTCATACAGTGTGGGAGCTGTGAGCTATTGTAGTTGTCTCCAGAGCGTAACCACCGAGGAAGTGCTCTGAATAGCAAACGTATCCGCCTCCCTTCCTCCCTGTTGGAGCTATCAATGCCACATCTGTGCGTGAACGGCAGCACGAGCAAAGTGCGAGTCATCAAAGTGCTGCTGCTGCTCGATGAAAAGCAGCCAGGCAAATTGGGAAGAAAGAAGATGAGTCATCAAAGCCGCGTCCCCATTGGTTAAAAAACAAGGTTTCCGAAAAAGTTGGGGGATTAAAAAAAAAAGAAAGGCTATTTAGAACGGAGGGAGGGGGAAGGGTTACCTGCTCCCTCTCTCGGGCCAGCACTCCAGATATCTGCACCCAGGGGTGTTGTTGCATCGGGTAAGGGCTGAGTCCAGCAAAAAAATGGACCTTGCTAAATATAATCACATTCTTTGCTTTATTTCTCTCCCGCAACTCTCTTTCCTGCTTCCCCTGCAACATCATAATTTTACATTCTTGATAGTATGTCTGTAACTGCGTGTATAAAGTCAAAAAAAAAAAAAATCTCTTCCCTTGCAAGTGCTAGAATTTTAAGGGGAATGATGAAATGAGAAAAACAGCAAGTAACAAAAAAATAAGATTGATCTGTATGCTGAAGAGGTGCCATATGTTTTATGTGTCTAAATGCAAAGTCGTTCAGAACTTGCAGGTTGTTAGAGCTAGAGTGTTTTGCTACTCTTGCGCACCAGATTGCCTGCAGCAGCTGACACCCTGCTGAAGTTCATGGCTCTAAGTGACGGGTCACTACTTGACACAGCTTTTCACCATGAGGATGACTGAGTGCTTGCACAGCTTGCCCAATGTGGTTGTGCAGTGTCTGCCCTTGCAGATCTTGAAAATCTTGCTGGACACGGTCTTGGGCAACCTGCAGTGCATGTCCCTGCTGGAGCGGAGAGCTTGGACCAGTGGACTCCAGAGGCCCTTCCAACCTGGGATGCTGTGATGAATTTCAGTCCTAAATCAGCAAAGAGCTCAGATTTGTGAGTCTCTGCCTACTTTTCTCCCTTGACTTTGCTGAAGATCTCATTGCCAAGCCCAAGGTGGACCTACCCAAGCCTTACTTCTTCCTAGCAGACTGTGGAGCTACGTTTGCACAGCCTGAGAGCGCAGGTGAACTGTTGGCACATGGAAGTGGGTGCTTGCTGGACAGTTTGGCCCACTGGAGTGTCTTATTCTGGCTGGGTCAGTACACCCTGGCACGTTCTGCCTGCAGGATTTCTCTTGTCTGGGAGACCAACGAGACAAACTGTCAAACATAAGTCAGAAGATTATGGCTCTGTCAGTAAAAAGCAGGAAGGATAAAAGCAGAGAGGATGGGTGCATAAAAGCGGGTTTGGTTGTTTTCTGAGGGGGTATTGAAAAGAAAGGACCTACAATATTGCAGCATGCTGTGACAGTGTGGTCAATAAAAGGTTTATTTTTACCCAATAATTTAAAATCTGGACCTCAGCTGGGACTTAAATATATATATATATATATATATATGAACTATACTGGGTTGGTAAATAAGAAACGATGCCCCCAGCACAGTGGGGACCTCAAGTGTTCTCTCTTTTTGCTCTGACTTGCAAGGGACTGTTGATAATGTGTATGTGTGTTATGAGCATACGCGTTGTATTCCTGCAGGAAATCAACCCTGTAAATTAAACGGATGCACATGCACAAATATATATGAGAAAGTGTAATTCAATTATGTTCTATTACTTCAGTTCTGCATATGAAATAATTCACAAAACTGGAGGAAACGAGGTCTTCTCATTTTGATTCATCATAGATGAGTGAGTTGTCAAGGACTTAACTTTCTGCTCTACATTAACATGGCTATTAAACTGTTAGTTTACTTTTATATTTTCTAGTGATGCTTAGAGACACTTGTGACACTTCTTCAGTTCTGTATACCCAGTCCAGATACTTATGTTTGCCTCATTGTAATTATAACACACCTTGGCATTAGGTTTCTTTTGTATGCTATGTCAGTGTCAGATGTCTTTCTCCTCTCGGTGTGGACCTGTCTCATACCCAACCCCGGCAGCAGTACGGACTTTGCTACTTTCATGTTCAGTTAACAGCAGCACCGGGTCAATAATTAGATGTTTCCAGTCTCTCTGCCAGTGATCCCATAGCAGCTCTGTTTAACGTTGGAAACACTGCTTTAGAGCTAGGTGGTCGTGTCAGAGGTGCTTCGTGGGCTGATGCTGTTAAGCACGTATATTAGGGTGCTAATGATAGCTTAATGACTGCTAGCTTTGCGCTGGATCTGGCAAACTTTGGCTCAAGTCATTAATCAAAAGCAGTGCTTGCTGTGTGCTGTTTTATTGCTCCGTGAGGATTGGAGCATGTCACGGACACCTCTTGTAGTTTATCTCTGTCTGCATGTCAACAGTGCCCAACTTGTCTTGTGTGCACGTGTTAATACTAACTGAAAACAAATTGATTTGGTTTTGGTTTTAATTCTCCACGATGACTGGGCCTCGGTTTCTGCCCCGGTGTACCTGCAGTAGCGCTCTGTGAGGCTCTGTCATGCTCTGCAGCGCTGTGAAGTACGCGGGGTGCAGAAGCAGTACTTGCACACGAAAGCCTCTGAACTGAAGTCCCTTTAAAAAGGCTGCAGCTGCAATATGAATGGGACCTGAGCGGCTTCCCTCGCCATGAGTAGTGCCTTGTTCTTCGCAGGGAAGGGCTCGCAGCGCCACTGCGGCTCCCTTTGTGCCCTGGCAAACCAACCATGACTTGGAAATGTGGGGCTGGCGCTCGGAAACCCCTGCTTCTAAAGCACGGCAAAGACGCAGAGCTCTTTTGAAAACGGAGCCGTTCTCATTGCGGTGTCCAAATAGGATGTTTGGAAAGCTTGTTCCATGCGCTCCCCTGTGGAAATATTTACCAAAGCTTGCTATTGTTGTATTACAAAGTCTATTATTCGTATCAGGGAGTTGAAAGAAGGTTTCCGCTGGGCAGGTTGCCTGGCCGAGTCTGTGCTGGTGCCGGCATGAAGGCTCTGGCTGGGAGATGCTTTGCTTGCCAAATCTCGATGGCCCGGTGTTTGTCTCAATAGTATGGATGGCTGATGGTCATCTAAGGGAGACCTAAGCCAGGGTGAAACTTTGGAAGTGGCTCTGGGCCGATAACACACTCCACTTAGCAGTGACTGATTTGACAGGGATAGTTTTGCTGCATTAGAAATTCCATACACATTTGTGATTTCACACGCGAGCACCATCGGTGTCTCCGCCAGGTTTGGTATTGGACAGTTGTGTTGGCCCTGATGCTGAACTTCCCAAACCAGTGCTGAACAGTGCTTAAAACTGTAAAATCCACCAGTCTTCACCTCTACACAACACTGAGGACGAGTCCTGATCTGTGTGCCTCCATCACCCAAACGTGGTTTTGAGGTATGAAGGGATGGAGCTCTGGGGCTAGGAAGGAGAAGAAAAATTTCAGACAATTTGGAAAGATGAGCAAGGATGATAGAAGTAGTAAATAAATGACATAATGCATGATTAAACAAAAATCAGTCATACAGCAGTGGAAAACACATCCCTAAATTAAACCTTCTCGTGGAATTTTGAGGGATTTCATCAAGATTTAAGCAGAAACTGAGGAGCTTATTCCTATGGCAGGAGGCAGCGGCTTCGCAGAGGGAACTTGTGGCTGGTGTAGTCACGCATCTTTCCTTTTGATTGCACATCTACCCGCTGAGTTCTGGGGGCTTTGAAGCACTTCGATCTCAAAGTGCCTTTCATGTAAGAAGAGCCCTGTGTAAATGTGGCAACCAGCCAAGTAGCCTGCTTGGTGAAGCTAACTTTTTGCAAAACTTGTATAATAAAATGAAGATTGGAGGCGTAAATCACTGGCTTACTGGCACAGCAACATGCTTCTCTTCAAATGATCTCAGCTGAGACTGTGTGAAAGCTTTTTAGTGAGGATGTGAGGGTCTCCACCAGCCTCAACGCTTATATTTTCGTGCCTGTCTAAAACTGAGTCAGTGCGGGCTCCGGCCTTGTGTCAGGAAAGCAAGGTGGTCTGTGGAAGTGGAAGGGGGCTTGGCTCCCCCTCGTATTTCTGCTGTCACAGATGGTGTGGATGGTGCTGGGTGAAACCACCTGTGTGCTGGAGGCTGGGGCAGAGCTCCCCAAAGCCTTACCGACAGCAAACCCAGCTCCGGCACCTTTCAGACTTGTGCCAGGAGCACACAACTGCACACAGCGGCTTTTTCAATTGTGTCATCTTAATATGAGTCAGATCTCTTGGAGAAGTCTTTATCTCCTCTTCCTTCTGACTCAGTTGCATGATTTCCTGCTATCTAAACAAATTTTGCAGTTTGCGTTTGGGCTGGGGCTGCACCGTGGCTCTCCCGGCTGGGTTCAGTCATGTGAGATGCTTTGCAAATGCACAGGGTGCATAACCACCTGCAGAGCCCATTAGGATCAGACCTCATCCTGTCCCTAACGAGAGCCACCGAGAAAGAAGAGTGTATAAAAGCAGTGCAACAGACAGATATGTGATAGTCTGTCCTCCTGCTTGACCAAAAAAATAAAAATTATGCCCTGAACCATGAGTTTTAATAGTCCTTCAACAATATTTGGTATAATCATCAACTATTATAATTGCTCGGGATCATCTTGTCATCTTTATAAATGCCTGCTCTATTTTTTAATCATGTTGGACTGAAAATATAGCATGGCAATGAATTAAACACTTCTGTTTTGTGCTGTATGTCTGTTTAGCCTCTAGAATTTACCAATAAATGAGATAAAAAAATCCATTTTAGAGAGAGGGTTGGGCCAAAATTTCAGCTTCCTGAAGCGTGCAAGGATGTGAGAGGGTTTGCAGGACCCTGGGATCAGTGGCACATGCATTGTTAAAAAGGGGACTTTCTGCCTGTTCATATCTGTAGGCTTCTGAAGCGTCTGTAGGTCCTCGTGCTGAGGGTGGCAGTGGTGTCAGCCATCTCCAGGCACCTGGATGTGACCTGTGCAGGGTGAGCTGCCCTCTGCTCTCTGCCGGCAGTCCGCAGGGAGAGACAGCTGCCGCAGGGGGAGGTTGCTGGAATGTAGTTTGAGGTGGACGAGTTGTCTTTTGGCAGTACCTCTCTCTGTCACTGGAACTAGAACGGGGAGAGATCCCACATGGCTGGGGTTTTTTACCAAATCCACGTTTGGCACACAAGCAGCTGCACGTTGGCTCCCACACCTGCCCATCCCTGGCCGAAAGGTCAGTGCTTGCTGCACCGAGAGCACAAAGGCGCTCTTGGGAATGGGAAGCGCTGGGCTGGCAGCGGCGCTCAGCACGAAGGGACAAAGTCCAGGGCAACTCCAGGAGCCTCGCAGCCTTTCCATGCCCCAGCCAGAGCCTGGTAGCGTGCGTGTGACACTCAGCCAGGCCAAATCCTGCCACTGCTGCACCGCAGAGCTGAAAATAAGAGGCCCTGTGTTGTTGGTACGCTGCCATAAAGTGCTGATTGTCTGGAGGATTTCAAGCAAGGAAATATCAAAATAATAGATCATTGTTCCTGTGGTTTCGTATTCTCTTTGCAAAAGACATTTGACCCTTTATATGCTACAGTGAGCTTCGTTTGCTGGAACCCTTAGTGTCTCCTCTGAATTATTTAATGTTCTTTGCTTTAAAGCAGGCTTTTCATGGTCGACGCTGAACGTGTTGCTGGATTTTTGTTTGTGTTTGCCTGGTGGGGTAGGTTGTAGTTAAGCAAAATGTGTGGTGTAAGCAAGGAGAAATTGCTGTATGCAAACCATAATTTTCATGTACTTACTGTTTTGAGTGCTGTGATGAAAGGGATGTATCACAGCATTTTTATCAACATCGGCTGCTCTCTTTGTCTCTCTACCTGAAGGATGGCAAAGGGCCCCCTTTCATCTGGAGGATTATGAGGCTATTACGGTAAGCAGCAGCACCAGGTTGGGTTGACATTGTTGGAGCTTTCATCTTTTGTTCGAAGTTTTGAAGCGTTATTTGTGGTTCTCTTGTTCCCTGTCTCATGGCTGGATGTTCAGGGAGAGCAGAGAACAGCTTCTTTCCAGAGTTGTTAAAGAAAAGCCATTTACCGGGGTGGGGAGGGAAGGAGCAAGAGGACCTTGTTGCCTTTACGTCGGTTACACGAGCCCAGTAATTGACACTGAGAAGTGTCCGTGGGATCTTGAGCCTGGAGGAGCTGGAGGAGGCTTTGCCGATCAACCTCTGTGCTCCTGCTCTCTTGTGTTTCCCTGGCTGGGGCATGGCCCGTTCCTTCTCTGCTGGGGATGGGTGTAAAAGAAAGAAGTGCTTCCCCTTCATGTGCTGCCGCTTGTGAAAGCAGAGAGCCAGCTCCTCCTGGGAGGGTGCCCAGTAAGGAACCTCTTATTTTGTAGCTGACTTGTACTTGCCTTTAGTCATTATTATATTCTTTTAATATCAAAATAAGTTTCACATATGAAGCAGAGCACACAGGAATATCTCTATAGTAACAGTGATAGTGATACGCCACTTCCAAATGTAACATTTTTATTTTCTTTTATTTTTATTGTCACCTTTTCCAGTTTTCTTTCCCCAGATTTTGTGCAGAACTTCCATCCTTCACCTTTATGCACATTTGTTTAGCACTGCTGTTTTTCTGTGCTATCAGCGTGGGTTTAGGCTTTGGCTCATCCTTTATGCAGCTTGGAGTATTCCTTCAAGCAAAGCCCTAATCCAGTAAGGGTGCATCCCTCCATATAAACTGCAGCTCAGCATCTAAAACGGATTGCCCTGCCGTGTCGCTTCATAGCGAGCATTTCCGTTGCTCCCCGTATGTCGTGTGCAGGTATTTCAGGGAAAAGAAGAGGCAAGGAGAGAGCATTAAATTTAATCACCGGCTTCTCCAGAGAGCAGCGGCGTCTTGCCATTAGCCCGTGCTGCGGTGTAGTTCAGCTGGCGTGTGGTGGTGCTGCCCAAAGGCTCTCGGCCCCCTACCCACTGCGTGGCAATTAGCAGGGGCCTAATTAGCCCGCACCTCTCCCACCTGCCAGCGAGGGAGGGGATGGAGCTGGGGCTGTGGGCTGCCAGGCGCACAGCCTGAGCAGGATAAAAGGGCCTGAGCTGTGTTCTCCTGCTTCCAAGCATGCTGGGGGTGTCCCACGGGGTGACTCCTGCCTTGGCAGACGCAACTCAAACTCTGCAAATTCCGCTCAGTGCGCAGCCAAGTCCCGGGGAGTTCATCGGGGAGGCGGGCGGATTAAGAGGGCTGGTTTTCAATGGAGAGGATCTGACTCGAAGAGAACGACGTGTTGTCTGTGCCAAAGAAGATTGTTACTAATGCTTTTCTTCCAGGGTTGAAAATCCAGCGTGCTGGCACCTATCCCGTGCATTATACATTGCTTCCCAAGCACGGCCACGGGGCTGGCTGCACATGAATCCTTGCCTGCTGTTTGACAGAGAGGGACAAGCAGGTGCCTGAGCAGGGTGCGGAGCAGGGGATGTGTGGAGCCAGGTGGAGCAGAAGGATGGGGAGCAGCCTTCTCGGAGGATGTGTGGTCCTCCGAGGAGTGCCACAGCCAAAGCCTTTGCTGATCTTACTTGACTTGAGTGTGCTCAGCCGGACTGAGTAACGGCACAGGTATTGCCCAACTATACCTTCCTTTTCCTCTTGTGTTTTGCAGCATCCCCTTCAATTAAGCTTCTTGTGGACGACCCGATAGTGGTGAACCCTGGGGAGGCGATCACCTTAGTCTGTGTGACAACAGGAGGGGAGCCAGCCCCCAGCCTGACGTGGGTGAGGTCCGCCGGCGTCCTGCCCGAGAAGACGGTCCTCAACGGCGGCACGCTGACGATACCTGCCATCACATCGGAAGATGCTGGCACGTACAGCTGTGTCGCCAATAACAATGTCGGAAACCCTGCAAAAAAGTCCACCAACATCATTGTAAGAGGTAAGCTGAGCTGGCAAACTAGCAGCCTTTACGTTGGAGGATAAATTGAACCCTCATCTATGTTCACATAGTGGCATCCTGCATTTCCAAATGTATTTCTGGTCAGTTCTAGTAATGCATGAAGTGAATTGGTGCTGGCTTCAGGTAGCCACTGGCTCTTGTGCTGGGTTCCAGCCCCCTACTTGGGGCTGTGCCTGGGTTGAGGCGGTGCCTCTTGGTACCATGCAGATGCAGCAGCTCTCACTCAAACCAGGGACAAACACTTGTCAAAGGACACCGTGTCATTGCCAGTGAGTGGGAAGGTTGCCCTTCCTCTGCACACACAGTTTTAGCAGAGCCCTGAGGGCATGGGCCGTGGCAGAGTTTCCCTCTAAATGGATCCTGAGCTCCTGGAGACATCATTTCCTACCTCACCCTTTTCTTCCTTCCCGTCAGCTGAGCATGTTACTGAAATGAAGGCTGTTGTGCATGCTGTGAATCTGCTGCCATCAGACGACTGCTCCCCGGGTAGGAGCTTTAGATTAGTATCTATGCTTTAATTATGCTAAATAGCAGGCTAAATGTCTGCCTTAGATAAAAGTAAGAGAAGAGTGCTTGCAGAGCAATTACTGCCAGGTGGAAAGAAACTCTCCACACTTGTTTACCGCTTTCTGGGTAACCCCAGGGACATGGCCAGTTGGTTTGAAGGCGGAGTTCACTTGGCTGGTAGGCATCATCTGAGTGGATTAATCTACCTGAAGCAAACAGTTCATCTGAAACTAATTTTCTATAATCTAATCTATGAATGCTACTGAAACATAAACTCCCACGCTATAGGAACTTTAAATAATGCCATATGATTAATCATACTCAGGAGAAACTGCTGTATAAGGAGCCAGCGGTGTGAATATTTTATGAGAGCCATAACCCCTGTTCAGTTCTTATTGCCCAACGTATTATGCTCTTCAGCAGGACAATGAATTAGAAGCTATTTCTGTTCTGGGGGTCAGGGAGAGAGCATCACATCAGCCTAGGTCTGCAGGAGTTTATCAGGAGAAGTCCACAGATTTATTTGTAATATTGTATTTCCATTTGAATTTTTGACATTTGGCTTAGGGGTTTTGTTGTCAAGAGGCAAAAGCAGTGTTGTTTCAAGAACACAGCATCAACATTAATTTGCTGTGATTTACAACGGTGATGAGGTTGCGAAGGGAAGATGTGAGTGAAACACACGCTCAGAATAAGCAAAGGAAGAGGAAAAGCTTTGTGTGAAAGGAAATCTGAGTATTTTAATTGACCCAGCAGACAGCACCAGAGAGCCCAGAGGAAAAGCCAAGTCCCTAGCTCCCTGCAGATACAAATTCCATGAGTCATAGCATAATAATGATATGCCCTCACATTTTTATTTATAGAAGCCCATGCCTATGAGATGCCTAGGAGCTGCAAGATGTTGAACAAAATATCATTAAAACGTTTGAGGGAGATTCTTTTTTTTTCTTCTCTTCTGTGTGGCTGTTAATTCTGAGAAGCAGCCACCACAAAAAACATCACCCCATCAAACTGGAGAAGTGCAGCCCCCCAGTACATGGCCACATGCTGTGATTTTCCCCCTTTACTATTATTTCTGTTAAAGGGAAAAGAATTGCCTTTAAAAAAATCTTTCAACTCCAGCCTTAGTTGATTTATTTTTACTAAAAGGGCTGCTGAGTTTAGCAGTGAAATGTGAGAGAAATTTGCACCCAAGTTTGGATTTTACTTTGTGTATATGTTTCTTAGCATTTTGCCCACAGCTCTTTGCTTCTCTCTCTTTCATCTCTTTTTTTTTGTTGCTGTTTATCAGGATTTTCACACAGCAGCTGAGGAGAAAAGAGTATTTAGTTGAAATGGCAACTAAGCCTTGCAGGAGAAGCAGCTGGTAATTGGAGTTTGAAGCTTCTCTCAAGTTGGACTACCGATCCCAGGACTAGACAATAATCCCCTAATCTTACACAGATAGGGATGTAAAATTGTAAAAAGTGTCATCAGGGCTTGGATTAAATTCATTCCCTTTAAAACTTACTAAATTTCACCATGCATTTATCCAAACATGCCTTTATTGTGTGTACTTCATCCCATTGATGCTGCCTTATCTTCCAGCAGCTCTTGATTTTTATTTTTTATTTTTGAGCATTTTCTTGTCTTTGTGGCTGACTGCCCAAATTTGTAAATACCCATCACACTTTCCTTTGAATCCATTGTGGATGATGCCATATGACTGCTATACATTTAATAAATAAATCTAAAATCAGATAGAATCCTTCAAAAAGAACATAAATACATAAATGTCCAGCGTGCGAATAACTGACTCCTGTGATTGCCATGCACTGCTCCAGCAGCAGTGGGATAACAGGTGCTGCTTGTGGTATTGGTTTGCACCCTCCATAAGCATTTAATGTGTGATCTCTTTGGCTGTTACTCATTTTTCTCTTCTTCCAGCGAGCACTGGCACGGAAGATGTTCTGAAAGTAAAATAGACCAAAGCTGCCATTGCAGCAAGGCACCCATTTAGTCATAACCGCCTTTGGATGTTTTTTCCCCTTTTTGCCCGTATATCATACAAAGAATTGTAAGTCCTTCCAACAAAAACACGCTGCACACTTGCTCTTTAGTTCATGTGAAAGCAGATCTCTTGCAAAAAACCAAGGGGTGCACATGTCTGCTGGGGAAGAGGCTCCCTCGTTTGCCACCTGTTCAGGCAGTCAAATTACCACATGCAGATGAAGTAAGGTACTTCAAAGGTACCACTTCCTTCAGCAAGCTGTGAGCCAAAGTTGGCTTCTTTTGTCGCCATTCTGCTGAGTCACCGGGTCACTGAGTCACCTTTCTCTTCCACCCGTCAGATAATGTTAGCGAAAGTTTTGCTGAGAAGATGAAGAGCAATTACGTTGACTACCATCATGTCATTTCTTAAGAGGCACAGATTTAATGTAATGTCTTCCATTTCCACCATTTGCTTTGAGTGGGAGCTCACCAGAGGCGAACAAATGACTTGGTGCATGGGCTTTTCCAGCTGGCACAGCTGCCTCTGCAATGAGGCCACATGCTGTTTACCTGGCGAAGTCGCCATTCAGTGAGAAAGTCTGCGAAATACAACCATTTTGAAGACTGCCATTACCAGTTTAACTTTACCCGAAGTTACTGCAAAATACTCCATTTCGTCAAATACATTGTCATCTGTCAAGGTGTCCAGGTCAAAACAGAGAAGGAGGAAATACTGTCTCATTTCAGCAGAGCTGGCCTCTCACCAATTCTAATTATGAAAGTTTCTCAGTATTTCCTTTAGATTAATGGGTTCTTCAGATGATTGCAAGACTGCTGGCATTTGAGTGTTGGTTGGTATTCTCCTTAGTGGCATCTTCACTTCTTCCTCTCAGACTGATGAGTCGAATAGCTTCCTGTACCGTATTTCTAGACAAAACCATCAGAAAGGAGAGGAAGCTCCAAGGGGATCTTGACTCCTCTCATTCAAGTGAGAAAAAGACTTTGTGTTGGAGGTATTTCATGTCTTCCAAAATTTCTCTTAGGATCATAGAAATTCTATTCTATTCTTCAGTGTGTATTTGAAGAAGATATCACAAGGCATTAGAGAAGAGAAAAGGTAATAGTGACCCCATAATCTTTAAGACAGTGCATAAAAACACAATCATCACAATACCATTTAGTATTTGGGTGACAATTGAAAATGTCAAAAGAGGCAGGAATCAAGATAATCATATGTCAACAGCTTTTGGAAAATAGTACAGCTTCAACATGACGTGAACCAGTACTCAAAATTATGAGAACATGGAAGAAAAAATATTCCAAAGGTGCCGTGAAGGGGAAAATGAAAAATAAATAAATAAATAAATAAATAAATAAATAAATCTCTCTGTAGGTACCAGTATGTTACTGAAGAACTAAAGACTTACTAACGAGGGTTGTAAGGTGGCTCCTCCATCCAGGAAGAGAGCAAAAATGCTGGGTAGCATCTTTGAAGGACATCTATGCATCAGGTAGAACCAGAGAGATGTTTTACAGGTCTTCAAATATGCAGCACTGATATTATTTGGAAGGGCGTCAACGTGCACAAGCTCAAATTTGTTGCCTCCTCAGCGAGTTCTTCCTTTACCTTCTTTAAAGAGACTCCTCGTCTCTTCCACTGCAACTGCAGCATTATTTTAATGCCAGTTGACTCTGACTCTCTGACTTTTCCCTTCTGTGAAGCGGAAACATAATGTCTAGAGTTAATTTTTCAAAGGGGTGGGATTCCCTGTCAGTTTAAATATAAAATAATAATTTTAAGTGACCTATGCTCTACATTAGCACAAAAGCTTTTGCTGAACAAAAAGCACTCTGGAGAAATACAATTTAAGGCTGAGATTGCTGGAAGTACCTATCTCATTATGTCTTGAAAAAAAAAAAAAAACACAGATTGTGAAATAAATGATACTTTTCTTGCTTTTCTATTAGATTTAAAAGAAAAATATGCACTGAAATTTGGTATTTCTGATATCCATTCTTGTACTCCTGGTTTCTCTTCTGTTTGCCCACCACAGCTCTGTTTATCCCAGAGCTTTTTCTTTGGATTTTCCCTTCTTGGCTTAGAGCGATTGCATGACATAAAGTCTAAAATGATGTCTGTGTGGTTATGCATCAGCACCTTTGCTGTCCCCCCTGGGAGATCGTCAGGTGCTGTTCGTAACAGAAATGGGAGCAGGCCCCACACGGGCTGGTGCCCAGTGCCAGAACAGAGCTGTAGCTCACAGGTTTTATGCAAAAGATGGGATTTAGGTTTTGGCAGTGCATGTAAACATATTAACGAGAACATATTAAAGCGTATTAACAGGGCACTGTCCAAATGCCTCTTGAACACTGACAGCTCTGGGGCACCAACCACCTTGCTCAGAAGCCCGTGCCAGTGCCTGACCACCCCATGGTGAAGAAATGTTTCCTAATGCCCACTCTGAACCTCCCCTGGTGCAGCTCTGTGCCATTCTCTCACGTCCCTGACTGCTTCCCCTCCCCAGGGAGCTGCAGAGAGCAAGGAGGTGGCCTCTGGGCCTCCTCTTCTCCAGACCGGACAGCCCAAGTGTCAGGTGTTGCCCCATTTACTACAAAAAGCCATTGCCAGCCAGTTCCCATCCTTCCACCAAGAGGCGTGCCCTGTGGCTGGGGTTGGAATCAGACAAGATTTTTGCCCAGAAAACCCGATCTCATGGCACATCCAGCGTGTGGCTACACTCATAAGTTACGGGTGCGCTATCCTAAAAGTTTACAGCTCTGAGAATGAATGTGTGGAAAAGTCAGGCTTCGGAGTTTAATAAGTCCATTTATTTTTATGATCTGCAATAGTACTCTCAGGCATATGTGCTCTCCCAGGCTGGGCTGTATTGTGGTTGAGTTCATAAAATGGTTCCATATAAAAATGGAGATGGTTTATTGATTCTTCTGCCCTTTCATTAGGACTTCTCCGAGTTTTTGTGTACAGAAATCTTATTTTTAAATAAGTTTGCTGCTCTGCCACATCCTGTGGTGCCTGTCAGGCCCCACGTTTCTATGAAGGCACAGGAGTGATATTCGTTTGGTCTCCTTCCTTGTGGCCCTGGCAGTGGGGCTGCTCCAGGTGCCCATGTTCATTCTTCTGTAGAGAGCAAGGAAAGAAGTCATCCTCGCTGTCTCTTGGCTAGTACATATGAACCGCTGATACACGGTCATTTCTTGTGCGTGGGTGTGGTGTTGGAGTTTAATATTGTATTAGACCTTGGCTGATTAATTCGTGATGAGGTCTGTGTAGTCTTAACAAAATCAGCATTTTGTTTTGACAGAAGTAATTGAGTTTTTCAAAATGTTGTCTCATTCTGAAGGGAGAAGAAAAGGAGAGAAAAAAAAAAAAAAGGCACATTTTTTTCTTCAATCTGACACTTTGATGACCTTGAAATGTGTTTTAATGCACTTACTTGTATCGCATCAGACAACTGTGAATGAGGCTGGTAGGTCTCTGACAAATAATTTTGGAAAGTTCTATAGGATCCTGATTCATTTCTGGGGCATTGAACTGTGAAATAAAAGGGAAGCGCTGATGGGAAATGCATCCCGCCTTGGAACAAATCCAGGCTGTCATGAAGCCCTTTGGTAGAATAAAGCTCTCAGTGATGGGCACAATCCAGTGCCGAAATCTTGGAAGCTGGGCTTTGCTCTGGGTTTGCAGGAAAGGCAGGTACTGCGGGCTGTGTTTCACTTGCAGAGTGGGCAGAGAGAAGAGCGAAGATTTGCAATGGATTGCTTTTTGGCATCCAGGAAAGCTCAGCAAGGCTATTTTTTTATTATTATTTTTTATTTCATTTTTTGACAGCTTTGGCACAAGAACTAAACTTTATAAAGGCATTGGCCCTGGAAAACGCCCAGCTGTAACGTTCAGAGGATTTATAATTTGTTTGGCAAGTGCACAGCCCACTGGGGATTGTGTCAGCTTCTCTGAATTGTTTAATTTATATCCCAATTCTTGCCTGGCCTGCGATGAGACTTGCAAAGAGGCCGTTTGCTTTCGAGGTGGGCGGTCTGCGGGATGGGGTAGCCCTGAGCGCACAGGTCAGGCTGTGATGGCACGTGGCTGTGCCTTGGCAGGCTGTAACCTCATGCCATAGGAATGCTTTTGGTTTGTTTCGCTTTCTTCTGCTTCGGGTTTTGAACCCTCCTGAACGCCAGCTGCCAGTTTGTCACCACGTTATCAATCGGCTCTGTAATGGTGTGACACCACTGGGGCAGATCCCAGGGGCCAGGAGTTTGAGCTGCCCCCATCCTCGGAGACCTTCAAGCTCTGAGCTCATCCATCTGGCCATGCTTCGAGCAGGAGGATGGACTAGAGACCTCCTGAGCTGCCTCCTCACCTGAATATCTCTGGGGACCTGGTCTACAGCTCCTCTCCCTTCATAAAGGAAAAGCAGTAAAAGTAGAAGCCAGTAACTGGAACCCAGGTAAAAAAAGCCATGGCATCTCCAAAATAATAAATCATTTTCTTTTAAAAATTAAAAGCATTTATAAAAATAGAGACAAAACCTGAAATCTCTACATTGTATTTGCATTTAAATTGGAAATGTGAATGCATCTGGTCTTGTAAGTGCCAAATAATTGCTTGATATTAAAAAGTTTGGAGATGCTCTGGTAGAAGATGCTTGACAACTTAATTGTTCTGATAGCTCCTGAAAGTTACAGTTTAAAAAAAAACTTCAAGCTAAAGCCATGTTGACAGAGGAAAAATAAGATGTTGGTAAAATGCTGAGAATGTCTTTTTTATGTCTTTTTTTTTTTTTTTTTTTTTTTTTTCTTAACAGGACTGTACTTCAGTCTTTCTTAGTATAGGAAGATGAGTATAGGGAACATTCAATTTGGCCCAAATTACCTGGCAGAGTCTGAAATACTTTATTTAAGAAATTTGAATTTTGAGAAGAGAGGTCAACGTTGTTGCATTCCCTGTAAAAGCTCTTTTCTGTCCTCACGCTATTTTTTAATGTTCTCCTTATGGCCCAAACAAGGTGCCCCCTGCCTGCTTGCTCAGCAGGAGTGGCTTCACCTGGAGAGAGTTCTCCTGTGTGAAAACATCAAACAGCGCTCCTTGCAGCTAACACAGGTGAGGCTAGCTCTGCACAGAGCTTAGGAGTGATTTTATTTGATGTTAGACTATTTTTTTTTTTTTAATTACTTTTAATTTTGAGTGAGACATGCAGGCCTTCTTTCAGAATTGGGAAGTTGCCATGTCTTGCTGAGATATGGACCCAGCAGTTGTGGGGTGTACGGATGAACCATGAAGGTAAGGGAGTTTTCCCTGCTAGAGGAAAACTCAACCACCAGTGTGATGCTGACCTTGGCAGACCCGGCGGTCCCCCACCGGCCAAGACTGAATATGAATAATGGAGTACAAAACAGATGCAATTGCTGTGGAGGCAAGCTGGCAAGACTTTGAGTATTTTATTTCTAAAAATGCTGCAGGCTGGTGCTGTGCAGAAAATGCTGAAGGATCTGTCCCATCCCCTTTCCTTTCAGCCTGTTTGGAATCTCTTTAAGAGGCAAAGGTGAAGCCCATGGACAGAGACACAGAGGTCGATGTAGGAGTTTTCTAGGTCCTGTGAACCAGCAGAAGACAAAGCAAATGTTGGTAGATTTATACCATATATATATTTATATATATATATATGCTATTTTTTATTTTATTTTATTTTTTTCCTGGGGGAAGTGGTTGTTTTGTTTGCTTTGCTCTCAAGAATGAGCAGAGGGAGTGACCTTTCTTCCTGCGAGTCACTGAAATGAGCACTGCTTTGGTCCCTGTGGTGGATCTTGTAGACTGTGCAAGACCAGGCCACATCTGCCATGAGTTATCTGAGACTCAGCTTAAACACCCTGGGGAGAGGATGGCTCTTTGTGGGCGGTGGTGCAGGACGGTGTTCAAGACCTGCCAGAGACAAAAAGCTGGATGGAAAGAGGTGTCTGCTGCCGCACACCTGTACTTCAATTTTATTTTTTTTAAAGGCAACACTGGCATTGCCGTAGCTGAGTGTTGGAATAGCACAAGAAATCAGAGGTGAAGAGTGGAAAGAGGAAACAGAAGGGCTTGTGGAAACCTGAGCATTTCCGGAGGGAAAAGTTCAGGCACCGAAGACTGCTGCTTGAGCAGCTCCATTTGCCGCCAGGGTGCTGTCTAATTACAAGTGCTCAGCGCACAGTGACAATGAGGAACTGCAGCAGGACCCGTGAACTGCAGCTTTCCTCTTCCTCATCCATTATATTTAGTCATCAGCAGATATACAAGCCTTTAACCATGTATTTTAACCTTTCTTAATCGCATCTATGTTCTCCACTTGGCAGTGAGGTGGTTTGTAGAAACAGCTGTGGCTGAGGATCCAGTATCTTCTGAGACAGGATTTGTTCCTTATGAGGTGGTGAGACTCCACTACTATGAATTCCTGCAGCTTCGGACTGTTAAACGTTTCTGGTTCTTTCAGTGTCCTTTGCCCCTCTGCGGTGTTGAAAGCCATGAATTGTTCATTACTGCCCCCTTTTCCATTTTGTTAAGTCTTAAGTTTGTTAGACTGTAGGTTGTGGAGTCTCCCTGCCAGAAATTCAGAAGCCACTTGGATGTGGTCCTGGGCACCCTGCTCTGGGTGTCCCTGCTAGAGGTAGAGGATTGGACCCAGAGGCCCCTTCTAACCTAAGCCATTCCGTGGTCTTTTCTTTGTTTGTTGACCAAAGAATGGCTTTACCCAAGTTAACCCCTTGTTTTGGTTTTAGAATTGTGGCATTTTAACCATATTGTACAATTCTTCTTCATGCAACTCTGAGTTTGGACTTAAATGTTTTTCTGCTCTTATTATTCCCCCAAATCCATTAATCTTATTGTCCTTGCTGTTTGGAAAATTGACTTCTTAAAGCACCAGCTGGAAACAGAGGTTTTGTCCAACAAGCCTTTAATTTCAACAACTGAAGCCTGCTAGTAAAAGTTTATATTCCTTATTGTCCAAAAGTTGTACCCTGCTCTAAAGGCACAACCACCAACATACCATGAGGTCCATTTCACCAGACCAAATTTTCCTATCCCTGACCTGACTCCTTGCTCAGGGCCTTCACTGAAGTGAGGCATGAGGCTCGTGTTTATGTTGGGTCTTAGCTTTGTTCAGCTTGAGGCGAAGCTGAGACATTGCTTTGTATCAGGTGTAGGTGGGGCTGTGATGGTCACAGCAGAATGGCGTGGTCTTAACAATGATTCAGTTTGCAGATGTTGTCTCTGGTTTGTTACTGATTATTTTTATACATGGTTACATGCTCATAACAGTGCTGAGTATGATGGATGGGGGTCATTCATCAGAAAGAAGTGGAAATGATTTTGTACAAGACATTTCAGAGCACGCTCCTCTGTGTACAGAATCAACATGCTGTCTGAGATGATGTGGCAACCTAGATAAACTTTCATTATGGAGAGCTGATATCTGCAAAGCTGATCTCACAGAGTGTGGTTTTGGTCTTGTAGTTTAGAATTAGGCTAGAAAACCATAATTCTGAATGCTTTCCTTTTTATGCTTTGAAGCAGGACTTGAGTTTGCTTTCAAAAGTTTAGTTGTTTGGGAAAAAAATAAAAAATAAAAATAAAAATAGTGTTTTCAGTGCTCCTTGTATGCACAATAATTTCAAAAAGTATTTTAATGTGACAGAGTGAAGTTTAACAGATTACACTGTGATATTCACCAGTGAGAGACAGCTTTTGGACAGCTGTGTCTTTACTCAGCTTAGCTGTTTGACAATGCCGTTTAAGGCAACGTCCTGTAGAATACCAAAGACCATGAAACTACGCTGCCCGTGGCCAAAATGAACAGGAGGACTCTGTGCTTCTGTGGAGGTTATGGTAAGAACTTCCTTTTACTTCTATTGATTTGGTAGGGCTAGGTGTGTTATTGAAGAAAGAAATATCAGAGAGAAAAAAATCCATGAGTCTATTTCTTCTGTGGGAATGTCTTTTTATTTAGTAGAGGTTCATTTATGCTGAGCTTTCCATTTAAAAAACAAACCAGAGAATACAGACTGCACTGCAGTTTCCAAGGCGTAGTCGTGGTCCTGATTCCTTTGTTTCACATATTTGTTCATTTAATCATTCAGACACACAAATCTGAGACCCATCCCAGTGGTGTAGATGTAGATATTGGATGATAGCTTTGACAAATATGTATCTAAGAAAGCAGTCAGAGGTATTAATATTTATTGTTCACTTGAGTTGCAGGGGACTGTGCTCGGATGGCTCCTGTCTCACAGGACACCAGTGGTACAGACCCCCAGTCAGCTGCTAATTACACTGTCTTTCACCTTAAGCACGGATTTTTTTTTTTTTCACCCGACAGAGAAGATCTCTGTAGTAGTCCAAGTTTGTGATTGCTTTGGAACTGGTTATTTGTATTGTAATACAGCAAAGCTCAGGTCACAGAAACATTGCATCAGAGTAATGGCGTAAGTTGAAATGTGCCATTTTCTCAGCTGCTTGGGGCCTGAAGCAGATTATTTCTGGGGAGGATAAAGAATTCAGAATTACCGCAGGAAAACATCACTTAACATGCTGCTATACATTGATGTCTGCCTTTAACCACAGCGAGTCAAATTACTTTGGTTTTCCTCATTTCTCAGCAGTAAGATACCTATAGCTCTATGAAGATCATGCGTTAATGATGGAATTGACCAATCCAGATCCAGGTGCTTACACCATTGATATAAAACCCATTAATTCGGTACGTTGACCTGTTGTATTTAACCAAGTACTGTATCTGTTCATTGCCAGAATTCCGTGTTACAAAGCCATTGCCTGTAAGTTAGGCAAGTGCAGGTAACCGTGGCTGTCACTGCCACAGCTCCACTCAAAATCAAACTGAGTTGCTCCTCGAGGGGAAGGAAGTTGAGTTTCTATTTTCCTCTACAAAGTCTGGGAACCAGCAGAGACTGAATATATGAGCACTAGCATGCAATGAGAAAAGTTGGCTTCTCAAGATGCCGTGACAGATTAGGGAAAAGGTTTAGGTTTACGAATGCATTTCACAAGTCTTTTAGGGACTATCTGAAATCTTTGTCGTAAGGTTGTGAATCTTTTGAATTGCAGTCATATGAAAGCAGGATTGCTTTTCCCATCTGTAAGGCTCCAAGGAGACGAGGAGCCCGGCGTGATTGAAGCAAGAGCTGGCGATAAGGGTTGGCTTTCTTTACCCGCTGTCTGCCTCATATCTTTCTTTCAAGGACCAATGAATCATCCCAGTAATCATCTTTTGGTACAAAGATCACAGCAGTAACTTGTAGAGTTACATCTCAGTCTTTTAAAGCAAACAGCCAGTGTCTGGATTAGCAGACTGGAGTTTCTAGAGAATGAAGCTGGGTTTGCAGCTCGCTTTCCAAACAAGCTGTTCCCCTGGTGCTTTTTGTGTCTTTCTGTCCTTTGCGGGGAAGCAGAAGTCGAGGCAACAGGCTTAATCCAGCACACAGAGGAGCCATGGAAGTGGCCATCGTTCACAGTGGTGAGCTTTGGATCAGATCTTTGGCCTTTTTCTCACTGGCCTTAAAAATAAAGTGAAGAATCTTCCCAGGAAGCACAAACTATTTTTGTGCATCTGAGAGGGAAACATCAAAGGGTCAGTAACATCTGAGCACAGGAAGGGATTGCTGTGTTGCCTGACCCAGGGGATGCAGCTGAAATGCAGAACCCCCGAGCAGTTTCGGAGGATCTCAGCGGTGAGTTGGATGTGGAGGTGCAGGTATCGGCATTTGTTTGAAAAAATGCCAGTTCTTGGTGCTCGGAAATGAGTGGTGTAGTGGGTACTGGGTTCAGTAAACATCCAAATGTACTTGTGGTGCTTCAAGACCCATGCAGGTCCTCATATCTGCTTGACACATTACCAGGAGACATTCCCATCTTGTTTACTGGGAAGAGTTTAAAACAAAAATTTCTTGCCAGCCTTGACAAAACATGGAGGGGAACAACAAGAATTAGTCAAAGCCACTTTGGGTTGATGAGATTGAACCTTGTGTGGAACCCAACTGCTCAGTCAAGGTTAAAATCAGTGATTTGCACCGTTCTGCTGCTTAATGTTGCTGCACACAGACACAAGCAGCAGCCAACCCAAAGCTGAGCGTTCCCCAGTGCCCCGTGTCAGCCTGGGAAGCAGTCAGTGGCCAGCAGCCATTCTGTCAGAGCCTGCAAAGAGCGCGGCAGCTCATGTATTCACAGCGTTTGATGCTCTGCACATATCATGAAATGTGCATTTGCAAGATAGGAACGTTCTGATGGATTAAAGGAGTGTCTTGGGTTGATCGGGGTGGGAGCATGGCTTAACCTGACGAATGCAAATAGGCCTGAGTTGAGATACTGAAATGAATTTTATTACTTTGAAATGTAATTAATGAGGGAGGGCAAAGACAGTGAAGAGTTTTGTGAAGAGTTTGAGGATGAAAATTGTTTCATCTTTGTTTATTTGATCACATCATAGTTCTTTGGGGCCTCTTTGGAGAAAGACTGGCACTTTCCTGGGCACGTTCTGAGCCTCAAAGTGGAGTTACAGACCTATTGGCACATTTGCTGATATTTTCTAGCCCTGTGTGTTGATTATGTTATGAAATCTCTGCCGGGATGCAGCTGAGGTTAGCATGCCTGCAGCATCACCTCCCACATTTTGCTGGTTAATCTCATATCTCTTGTTCATATATCTAACCCCGTATTTGTGACAGAAACCTCCCAGCAATGCTTCAAACATAACTGAGAATGCAGTGAAAAGCTGGAGTCCAAGTCCACTGTATGTTTTAATGTAGTTGATGTTATGTAGGGAGATGCCTGAAAATTACAGTCCAAGAACCTACATAGGAGGAAAACGCAAACCTGTTCATTGACTATAATGCAGTCCCTCATGGAGAATACAAACAGCAATGTGTTTTCTCTTACCTACTGGGCTTCTACCAGGCTTGGCTCAGGTGCTCCCAAGAGGTCAGTACATGATGCACAACATAGATTGATGAGCTCTGAAGTCTTTTTGGAAACCACATTCGGCTGGTGCAGATCTAAGGCTCCACAGCATTCATCTGGAAGAAGCAGCTTTGGATTCCCAGGACTGCTGAAGGTGCAGTGACTCTGGAGAGGTCTGCTAGCTCTGTGGCCTTTTTCTGAGGGCAACACTGTTTGCTCTGGGCCTGAGGCTAGCTAATGGGGCCCTTCATTGCTGTAGTAATTTTTCATTCAAAGACAGCATCATCCTGGCCCCTCCTCTATCTGCCAGCCAAGAGTGCCCTGAACTCTGACTTACACAGTCCTCTTCTCCATCACAGTGTACCTACTCATCTATTCAGAAGGGTTTTGGACCTAGTAGGTCAGGAAGCTTCCACTATGCGAAGTGATTTGGAGTTTCACCAGTCTGGAGTAGGACATCCAGGTTCAATTTCCCCTTCTTAAAAAAGAGCTGTAGCTCCAAAGATGTGGTAGCACCGTAGCTGCTAAGGCCGTTTTCAGGGCCTGGAGGAGGGAGGTTTGTTATTACTGGGAGGTGGTAGCAGTGCTGCACCTCATTGTGCTTCCCATTGTTGAAAATGAACGGTGGAACAAGCCTGCTGGGAATCCCAATGAGAGGCACTCCTTTTCAGTTGTTTCTGGGCCAAATACTGAGCTACTTGGCACTACCGTGTCCAGAGCCGTTCTGGCTGAAGTCCCGGGTGCCTGTGCAGGGTCAGGGAGCTGTGGGCCCATCGCGGCACCGCGCTGCTCCTGCTCCCCCGGCCCTCTGGCCCCGAGCCTGTAGCTGCCAGGTGCTGCTGGGCACCTGCACTTGGCGTCCTGGTGACAGCTTCCAGATATGGATGGTGAATTCCACGTGCTTCATGGCACGTCAGAAATTCCAGGATACATGGGTTAATTGTGGAGATCACTATGTTTATTCCGGTGAGAAGTGAAATTAGGGATTTATGGATGCAGGTTGTTAAATGATGCTGCTTAACTCTGTAGACACTCCATTGCAAACTCATATTTTCTGCTGATTTTGTTGGCATCAGAAGGAAATGCTGATCGCTGTGCAGGTTGTTGAGTCTTGGAGGATGCGGTTAGAAAAGCAGTACTCTGACTTTCAGCTACAGGCACTATTGCACAGTTGGATTGTTTGATGTGAGGAGCTCGTGGCTGTTCCTGATGAGCGTAGGGTGTATGTTGACTTGGTTTATGAGACTTTTTCCTCCAGTTCAGAATTTCTAGAAACTTCCTTAACTTTTTCCGTGCAGTACACTGAGTCGTGGCCTTCCTCTAAACTCCTTGTATTTAGATGTACAAAAAATATCCAGGTTAGGTATGTGCTCTGCAGCAGTTCTTTGCTGTATAGAGTTTGCTGTAGTGAAGGGTCGATGAGCGCCAATATGACTTTTCTATTAGACCTTGCTGATCCTTTACAGGAGGGAGAAACTGCTGCAGTGAGTGCATGAGCACTCAAAGCAAACAAGAAAAATCATAAATAAAAATAGTTTTTGAAGTTATTAGCAAATATCTCTGGTTGAAATGTGCTGTTCATCATGCCTAATATGAGTTCTTTTTTTCTTGTCTGCAAGTCATTTGCATAACATATTTGCTGAGTTTTGTGGATGTAAGCATTCTTTGTTCTTCTGTTTTCAAACAAAGAAGTTCAGTTGTTTTCCAAAGTTATTTACCGTGACAGTTTCCAACTGTCCTACAATGTGTGGTTCCTCCTCTTGAATCACAGTGTGTTCATTCCCCAAGCCTGGGGAACTGGCTGCAGCTTTTAAAAGGGAGTGAGAGATGCGGAGTAAAGGCTAGTGAATTTTCGTGCAAATTCAGTTTTGATAAAATTTGTGAAATTTTCAAACTTCACAAATTCTCAAAAGCACATCAACCACTTGGGGTTTTGAATGCACGTTTACATCTAAGTAGCAGCAGTTAGGCAGACGCGTTCCCTGCCATACCTGAACATCACAGCAAGTGTAAAAGTCCCTTTGTTCTCTGAGTAAGAGGGCCAGCTTCCTCAAAGGAAGAAGTTTCTCACATCATGAGCAAGAAGGCGTCCACAGGTAGCCAGATGCGATGCTGTTTTCCCTGCATTGAACAAAACCAGCCAACCAAACAGAAAAGAAACCACAACTAATTAATTAACTGTTAATTCCTTTCAGAGCTGTGGAAGTGCTAATTCAGCAAGGCATTTGTAAGCTCCAAAGAGTTGTTCTGTTCAAGGAGCTACTGAGCTAACAAAATTGAGTCTGAATTAGCGTTTTCACCACTTGCAGAGATGGAAGTAGCCAACACACCAGACTCTCTTTGCATGCTTGGTGCCTTGACATCTGTTTGCATTTGGTGGTGTTACGCTTCCTGCACACAGCACGTGCAAACTGTGAGTTACCCAAAGTATGGGATCCAGACATGGAAATATTCAGCTTGTAGCCTTCACCGTTTGTAACAACGTCACACTTCATTGGCTCTAAGTGCATAAATAAAGGAGAGTGCTCTAGTATGTCCTGACCTCAGTCAAACACATCTCACCCGGGGCACTGTCCCTGGGAGGGCAGAGAGAGCAGGAGAGGAAAGCGGGGCAACATGGAAAACTTTTTGATAGACCACAAAGTCAGCAAAATAAGAAGAAATGTTGGATTTAGGCATTTGTCTTCCAGTACTTGCGTTCCACCTTGACACTTGCTCGTAACTTTTCCAACTGGTATTTTCCTTGTGGGGCTTTGTAGTTGGAGATAGCATATAAACATGGACATAACAACATACACATGCGTACATACTGAAGAACACATAAAGGGAGATAGGGGTCCTGGGATTCTATAAGTAGCATTTTGTATTCAGTGCATCAAAACATATGTGTATTTGAAGAACCTAATGGCTGACTCTGAGGCACTCCTCCAAAAATAACTACTGAGCCAACTCTGCTCTACTGCAAACAATTTGCTGGTGTAAGCGGTGATAGTTCTCAATAGCTTTATAATCATTAAAAGAGTGACAAGACAAATAAATAAGTGAGTAGCAGTATTATTTTCCTCTTGTATAGTAGATTGATGAGGGAATGCTAGTGAAAGATGCTTGTCTTGCCAGGACGATAGCGGGGAATAGTGTTCCCCGGGGAGGCTGTGCCCTAGGTTGGCATGGGGTCCTCAGCGCTGAACCTGCTTGTGAGATGGCCTCAAGAACCCTCCCTGCCTTGGGGCTCCCATCTGAAATGCTGAGACTGCCTCATTTCTGCTTCATGTGGGTTAGAGATTTAATTAGATTTGTATTGATAGCTTGAATAAACATGGATGGAAATAGAGAGCCTTGTAAGTGGTGATGATGTTCTCAGAGTTGCACGTGCAGCCTTCAGCCTCAGGCTGCTGCAGCAAGTACGGGATGGGCTTTTCTGTTCTGGTGAGACCCAGCCTGAGAAGTATGCCCGGAGTACTCGCCATGGGCTCTTCCCTGAAGTTACAACCCAGAAGAGCATCCTTTTGCCTTTTGCCATTGACTGTCAGCTAGGACCTGAAGATGTACTCTCAGCCCTGTCACCTTTTGGAGCCAGCAGCAGTTTCCTCACCTGAAGCAGCTGGTGCGGGCAGCAGCCCTGCCCTGGGCAGCCACAGGAGCAGAAGGAGTCCCCCAGGCTGCCCTGGGGAATGGCACGGCTGTGAGCCAGGGCAGGCTGTAGCCTCGGGCATGTGCTTACCTCTTCCCATTTAACCAGCTGGCACAAAGCTGTTTTGCATGGTCGTGTTTGTTCCCAGATAGACTGGAGATGCTGCTGCTGGTTGTATTAGCAATGCCACATGGATATCTCTATTTCCTCGGTGCTGCCATACCACAGGTGTGAGGAAGGGCTTATAAAGACATCCAGAAACAGATAACAACAATTCATTAATTATTTCAAGTCCCATTTTTTCATTTTGGAAATGACAAATATTTTAGCATTGTATGTTCTGTGATGTACTTGATTAAGATCTCATCCTACAAAAAAACAACCATGTGCTGAGTGTGTGCATGGGAAGCTTTAGTGACTTCCTAACCATCATATGTAGGTATAAAGTGACTCATGAACATATGTCTTGGCAAAGTCTGAAGGTGCACAATTGGTGATTTATTAGACTAATTTGCTGTGTTTTTTTTTCCATATTTCAGCCTTAAAAAAAGGACGTTTTTGGATCACCCCTGACCCATACCATAAAGACGACAATATCCAGATTGGGCGAGAGGTGAAGATCTCCTGCCAGGTGGAAGCTGTCCCTTCGGAAGAGCTGACGTTCAGCTGGTTCAAAAATGGACGCCCCTTGCGAAGCTCCGAGCGGATGGTCATCACGCAGACTGACCCCGACGTGTCGCCTGGCACCACAAACCTGGACATCATTGACTTGAAATTCACAGACTTTGGGACATACACGTGTGTGGCGTCTCTGAAAGGAGGTGGCATATCTGATATCAGCATTGACGTCAACATCTCCAGCAGTACGGGTAAGGAGGCTTTCTCTGATTTTGGTTTTACTTCTGTATAGCCAAGGCATGGCTTTGCTTGACTCATGGCAAAAAGAGGTGGATATGCAGAGCACTTCTCGCCATGGGGATATCCAAGCAGAACCTAGGTCAGGGGCTGAGTTCCTGCAATTAAAGGACAGAAACTGAGTAAGCGGCACGCGATGCTCTCTCCCAAGAGCATGCTAAGGTCCAATTTACTCAGATATGCCTGCTCTTATTGTCAGAAAAATTATTGCTTCTAAAAAAGGACTTTGGCCTTTATTTTGGACTTTCAGGCATCCGGAGTCATGAAAAAATAGCTGGTAGGAAATTACAGGGAGAAGTAGGAGGGTGTTATGTTAACCAGGCTGAATCCATCCAGCTGCTCCCATCGAACAGCGAGTGCCAAGAACAGCGGAAGGAGCTCTCTTTTTTCTTAAAGATTACGCATTGCTTGGTGGTGAATCATGCTATTCCCAACAGGGAAAAAGTTTAAGATATCTACTATACATATTTCCAGATCAGTGACTGAAACGTCTCGCTCTTGGATGAGCTAAAACCTTGGCTATTACCTTGACTGATAATGAATGTTGTTGTGGCTATCGAGTAGGAGTACGTAACACACCACTAGTTGGCTGCTTTTCTTTATCACTTTGCTAATAGCTGGTTTGTAACCAATATATTTCTTAGACCCCCTATAGTTGAAATTAATTACCGAGGTACTCCATGTTAAATAATAAAATGAAAACCATTCTGATTGCTGGATTTTTTCCTGCCAAAAATTACTTATAACCAAAAATTACTGTTTCTGGTTGATTTCTACAGGAAAAAAAAAAAAAAAGGCCACCAAGAAACTTCTTGGCTTTCAGAACACTATTTTATGTTAAAGCGCAGAGTGTTAGCATTACAGCTGCTATCCATCCTGTTTTTTATGTAAAGCATTGCTGTGCTTTTCTTCAGATTATGCGTGTTATTCACTGGGGTAAGGCATGTGCTGTGTGCTATTTAGAAGTGAGACAACAAAGAATGCATTGAAAAACATTTTATAGCATGGAAAGAAAATGTTTAATAGGTATCTTCTAACCCCTTTCTACCAAACACATTCAAGAGTGTGCTTTCTACTTTCTCAAAGAGATTAATTGCACTCTATTGCATCAAACATATCCACGTTTCTATTTTCCAACTGTTACAACATCAGTTATGCTTGACAAGTACGTATCACGTCTAAACAATCTCTCTTACAACTGTCATGATAAATTATTGTTTAGATTTTAATACTTGAACCTGCCGTCCATCCTCAGTAAGATGGTGGTGCTGGTAGGAGAAGTGTTCTGCTTGCTGGCATTAACGTTTCAGTGAAGAGCTGGAACTGGAGTGTGCGGGGTTTCCTCGGGACCAAGGAGGCTGTATAATTGCAAGCAGCCATGATTTGGTTTTGAGCAGAAAGCTTGGAAGACCTCGTTCACTCTGTTTCTCCTCAGCTGACCTGCAGTTTACAAGTGTTTTGCGTGCACAGCTTTTTCAATGGCATGTGTGATTGTGGTCCTTTGACATGACAAATAACTGCGGTCCAAGACTATGCTACCAAGAGATTTAATTTAGCTCATACCCATCTCGTGCCCGGTGATCACTTCTCCCAGTCAGCATAAAACTTGTGTGTATGTGCAAGCCGAGAGGTGTTCTTCCAAATGGTGGCCCTGTGCTGGAGCAAGAGCTGCAGGGGTGTGTGGTCACAGGTCCTGCTCGAGCACCACGTTGCTTCTGACACGTGTCTGGGAGGTTTGCCTGCTGAAAGGTTTTCATTGATAATACTACATACGAGATGGGTTGACCTGTGATCAAGTCAGGGAACGCTTAAGCAAAATGGAAATAGGGAACACCACGGGACTGGGAACTGAGCAGTGTCCCTTCAGGGCCACCTGATCATCTTTCAAAGGTCATGGTGACTTAAAGATGTCCAACAAAGACCAGAAAAATGCACATTTTGGCCTGTCTTCACAAAGGTGAGATGGAGACCCAAGGAAGCACATTCTCACCTCAGTCCCTGGGAAGGTCAGGGAATGTCCTCAGACATGCAAAGTGTTGTGGTCATGGATGCAGAGTCCAATTTGACGGGCATGTCAGTGAGCAAGCAGTCCATGTTTACACAGTTCAACTCTGCTGCCCTTCCCACCCTGAAACGTAATGCAAACATATTTAAACCTTGAGAGACAGGAGGAAATAAAAACTCATTCCATTTAGTTTAGCTAGTTACTATTTTTTGCTGTTGTTGTTATTTATTTTAGATGTGGCTTATTTTTCAGAGATCCTTGAATATTTTGCTTTTTGCAAAATTTTGTAAGTATAAATCAGAAGTATTTATTCGTACTGCTCCTGAAGTGTTCTTGCCAAGTTTGGTGGACTTTCGATTGACTTCCCAGCAGCTGTGCTGGAGCAGAGCAGGGAGCTGGGTGAGATCTGGGGAGGGCTGTGCCCGTTGCAGTGCTCCAGCCTGAGGCTGCCTGGTGGAGGAGCAGCTCCGGGGGTCCCAGTAGTCAGTGAGGGGGATGTGAGCAGGATGTGGATACTGGGTCCAGTTTGGGGCCCCCAGTACCAGAAAGGCTTCATTAAACTGGAATGTGTCCAGCTGAGGCTTATTAATGCATATCTTGCTATCAGGTAAAGAAATGAGTAGCTAAGAGAGGATTGTTGTAGGGTAGGTGCCGACTTTGCATGATGGATAGTGACTGAATGCAAACTCTGCTGCCTGCTCGCTAGGGTGAAGTGGGCAGCGATGTCTGTGTGGTCATGCATTGCCCATCTGGCAGGAAGTAACCGCTGTATTATCTGCACTTGCTGGGGATTCTCTGGGGAAATTGATGGGATTTATTGGAAACACCCATTGGATGACGGTACCTGAAAGCCCTTCAAAATTTGAAGGCAGTGATGAATTATGTCAGCTCTTACACTCTCTGTCCTGTAACACTCAAGAAAATCAGAAAGGGGAGAAAAAAACACCACTAGCATTTGGAATTTGCCTTGTTTAGCATCTTAAAAGATATTCTGCCTATCCGTGTGACTTCATTACCTGATTAAGTGGAAGCTGAAATAGTTTCAGTGTGCATTTGAAGGTCATTACTGATTCATCAGGAATCATTACTGCTGTGGTAATTATAAACATAAGGCCTAAGCACAAACACATTTTCCAAATGCCAGAAGTTGCATGGATGTTCTGAGCACTGTGCTGTGTGTCTGCTTTCTAGTCTCTCAAAGAACTGTCTCTTCCTGACATCCACGAGTTCCTGGAGCCACAAAGTTGGGCAGGGGAGGCTGCATCACCTCCTGACAAGGAAGGAGGCAGCTGGGTCCCCTCTGCCTCCAGCAGGTTGGAAAGGGACATTTGGCCGTCCAAGGGACCCAACAGCCTCTTGGCGTGCTTGGTGTTACCCTTCTTTAGCAGGAAGGTTTTCCCCTCTGATATTTTGTACTTTTGGCAGGAAAGTCATATGAGTGCCTCGTGTAAATGGACCTGAAGTAATCCCCTAGCTGTCTCCCGAATACATCTCTGTAAAGTAGGTCACTGAAGAGTGGAAACGGAGACTCAAATGTGGTATCTTTCCCTGTAAAAGCCCTGTCATCCATAAAACCAACCCAGGGCAAATGTTACTGAGAGACAGAACGGCTCTTCTGTGTGTGCGTGTCGTGGGAATCTAAGGGCTGTTAATACAGCAACAAAAACAAAAATAAGACACACAAAATGGTCTCAAGGTAACCAAAAAAGAGAGGTAGATCAGAAGAGCACGTTAGTTGTTGTATGTGATCTTTTTCTCTGCCTTAAATATCATATTCAGAGAAGGAAAAATAAGGCTTTAGGTCACATATGGTCTGCTGTGTTCAGCGTGGGCTCTTACACTGTCCTCACCCCCCTAAATTCAGTATCGGTACAGTAAGAGATGTAACATCTGTCACTTCTGGCTTACTCTCTTCTCATCATCCCCCTGGAGGCAGCATTGTGCAGTGAAGTGAGTTGTTCTTTCAGGGGGGTTATTTTACTGTATTCAGGGCTACACTGCTCAGAACTGCTGTTAGAAGGGCTGGATGGAGGAAATGGCTGATGCTTTTAGGCAGCAGGTAGCGGTGACCTTTCTCTTCCTAAGAGAATTCTTTCTGCTGTTTCAGTCCTGCCCAGCGTGGGTACAATTAGATATTCGACGTGGTAAATCTGTCATCCCAATTCTTCGTCTCTGGGTGAATCTGAAGATGTGCAGAGCGTGTACCACCCCAGGTAGTCATGCCAAGAGACTGATTTGGCTTTGCATAAGTGCTTCCAGATAGGCAGAGTAATTCCTGAAGAACTGCTGTATATGAGGCCGTGCATCTGCCCTGCAGCGTGGTGATTGGGGCTTCCCTGGTAAACTAATCGGCTATTAAATAATGATTAATTAAGTGTCTGGGCTGATGTATTAGAACATGTGGCCTTAGTGAAGTGTGTGTCCTCTGGTCATCTTGCTCCTCCTCTGACGATACGTAAAAGACCTTCATTTTAGTGCTAAATGTTTATTAAAATCAAAGTGCAGCCTCTTTGCATAATGAAAAATGTTTTCTGTGAGATAATTAGTGGTCCAATTAAGATATTTGTAAACCTTAAGCGCTGTCCAGAGTGATCGTTCACGGGCAGCCCTGAGACATTTCCGGGGTACTACCAGCAAATAGGACCTGGCATTATTGCAGCAAATTGATTATTTTTGTGGGCCATTATCTTCGGAGTTTATCTTTGAAGGGAATAGGTGAACAGAAGGGACAGATAAACGCCGGATTTTGTTAAAAAGCTTTTCTTTCATCGTTCTATTTTAGTACTTAATGTGCAGAGATTTTTCTCTTTAATTTTATCCCTGGGAGCCGCGGTCCCTTCCCGTAGCGCAGCTTGCAGCACAGCCAGCCGAGCTCCTTGGCTGCGTGCTCCCACGGGCTGCCTGCTGTGCCACCGGCATTTCCGAGCCTCACAGTGCCAGATCCCAGCTTCCCCGGGACACCCAATTTCTGTGGGATGTGCTCCTCCACCGTGGACTCGCTCCAGCTCGGTTTCTGGAAGTAAGCATCCTCCTTGGCAGCCACATGTGGCAGTCTCCTCGCTCTTCTCTGGAGGTCAGCTCTCCGCCTCGCCTTGCCTGTGGCTCACGGAGCTCCTCAGCACAGCTCCCACGAGATCACTGAGAGCTAATTCTGGCTAATTTGCTGCTAGCTGGGTATGTTCTGGGCTTAAAGAGAGCCTCTTCAGAATCTGACTTCAGACTGAGGTGGTGTTATAAGGTGTTAGAGATGTGCCGAGCTGAGTATTGATTCTGGAATTATTTTACTGGCTAAATAGATATTTGTGCAAGCTCCACCATGAAATCTGGGGTGGCTGCTCATGTCTTTGCTTGCAGTTGGAAGCGGCTGTGCCCAAGAAGGTGTGGGCTGTGCTGCTTTCTCTTCTCCCTTGCGCGTGTACAGGACAGCACACAGGCAACCGGAACGATGAGAAGAGAAAGCAACTGTGGAATCAAGGCCTGACTTCCTCACAGTTTGCCTTCCGCAGGAGTAACTGGTAGGTCCCCTTCCACTTTGCTCACTGCTGGAGAGCCTCAAGCATGTGCTTCCTGGCTTTCCCAAACACTTAAAAGAAATGTGTGTCAGGGACAGGCTGAGCACTGTTATTGTCTGTCCACAGAGATGTTCTGAGAATCTGAATAGTTGTCACTAGCTGCCCTGCAAAGGCTAAATGGTCCTGCTCAAATACAGCCTGCGTACAGCTTGGTGTCCTGCCTTTGTGCCCACCTGCAAAACCCTTCCATCACACAAGGAGTGTGAATCACGGGCAGGGACTACAATGCATGTGTCTTGCAGAGGATGATTAATATTAGAGATTCAGACCTTCAAATTCATAAATATTAGAGAAGGAGGATATGCAAATAATTTCACTTTTTTCCTCTAGCCAGTGTGGATTCTTCAATATTGGTTATCCAGGCTGGTTTTAAATGACTTGCACAATGTGACTTCCAACACTTCTTTTGAGAAATTATCTCGGAGTAATCTCCAGAATGGATTATTTCTTGATATGCAGCTCAAACCCTCTTTGCTTGCTTTATCCTGTAATTACTAGTTATTAGTTCATTTTAAGCAGCCCGATCACTCTAGCCCACAACTCCCACAAGCACAAGGAGCCACCACGTCCCCGTCACTGCTTAGGTTGGCAGTCATCGCTTCCAGGTTTTCCTTCTCCTTCCTGAGGCACCCAAGGAAAGACAAAATGAGGGTAACACCTGCATCACCCATGCCGGCTGTAACCCCCGTGAAATGCTCAGTGGCAGTCTGTCTTTCCCCAGATCTGACTTGGGTCATCTCTCCAAGGCCCTCTTGACCTTCTCACGTTGTCTTCTGCACCTCCACATGGTTTCTTGTAAGCAAGTTCTGGCTTCTTCCTTGCCTTCTTTGTTGCTGCAGTCACAGGGCAGCTAATTAAGCTATCAGAAGGTTTAAAATAGGGACAGTAACTGGGCCCATCAGGACGTCAGAGATCTAGATTAGACTACGTCTAGATTTTATCTACCTGGAATACACAGTGAGTAAATATATTAAACATATACATTCTGGCTTTTTCTTTGAACAAGCTATTTTGGTCCTGTCCCTGGGCTCCCATGGACGGTGGCTGCTGGATCAAGGATCCTACAAAACTGCATTAGTACCACCACGGGAGGTCAGACTGCAGGGGTTAGCCTGCTTTCCTATCCCTGGTAACAGACAGCCATGTCTGCCTGGGGAGCAGTTAAAATTGAAAAAAAATAAAAATGAAGAAAAAAACGGGACAAGAATACAGCGATACTTCTGCCATCTGACCTTTGGTGAGTCAGCGACTTTCGGAGGCAAAGGTTGTCTGAGACCATTTTATTTAAAGGCCAGGAGGGGACATAGATCAGCAGTAGCTCTCTGATGTGCGTGCCTCTGCCGGTTCCAAAGGATACCAGTACGTGTTTTAAACCCAGTGGTACTTCAGAGTAACCAACGCTTTTGTTTCTCAAGCGATAACCCTCTGCTTTAGGAAACAGGTTTAAGTGCTAAGAGCATTAACTTATTTTTAAGCCACTTGCTGCATGAATAAGGTGATGTTTGTTGTTTCAGATATCGAGTATAGCCGATTTATTATTCCACGCAGGCAGGAACAGAACTGACCTTTATTTGCAGCAGACTCTGGCTGGTGCTGCAGGAGACGTGCTGATGCCTCCGCCGAGGGCTGAGTCCCTGCCGGCCGCTGCTTGTGCCAGAGCAGCACCTGCCGGGAGCGGGGTTTGCCACAGCCAGAGGCAACTGGGCACTTGCTGGCAGCCCCTGGGCCCTTGGTGGCACCTCTGCTGGCTCCTGCACCCTCATTTACACACCCAGCTCCTGCACCCTTCTGCCACCCCTTGCTCCTGCAGCTCCTGGCACCTCCCTGCTCCGGGGAAGCAACGCTGGATGTGATTATTTTCTCTTCTGGTCTCTAGCTCTCGCCATCTTTTTTATTTTTATTCCTTCCTTCTTTCTCTGTGGGCATTGCGTTGATGTGAGTTTCTTTTATGACTTTTTCATTTTTTATTTTTAGGCTTTATTGCTTGTGGGAAGCAGTCGTGCGTGGTCGGGCTGCCAGCGCCTGTCAGGCGGCAGGTGCTCAGCCCAGCACCCCCCATTATTTTTTGACCCTGTAGATAATTTAAGCCAAATTTGACAGCGGAATAAAGATCTCAGGCATAATTAAGTACCTGCAAGTTTGTGGAAATAAATAGATGGGTATAAAAAGGGAAAGCCTACCAAACCCAATGCCTGAGTGGAGGTTTGATGCCGTGCTTCCTCCTAATGAGGCAGCAGGGGATCAGCGGGGGGGACCTGGGGCCACAATGTGTAGTGTGGCAGGGGAGCACCCCCGTGGGATCTCGCTGTCCTGGGCACCGCCAGTCAAGTGCCGTATGTGAAAGCTGCAGCCAGGCTTCTGATTTACGGCACTGCCCCTGCGGTGATTTGTTTTAGTAAGTGGCCTTGCTTCTCCTCTCTCCTTCTCTGCTTCAAGTAACAAGAATGCTAACAAATACAGTAAACCATAATAACCTACTGGCTGGCTTACAACATGACGGGTGCTGGTTGTGTTGCAAAATGCCCCAGGAGGAGTCAGGTTATTCTGAGGCATCTTTCCATGTGGGGTACTGATACAGCCTGCCTGCAAACCTCAAAGTCTGTGGTCTTTATCTTGGCCGTGTGCAGTTTTTGCAGTAGTCATCTGCTCTCCAGAAAGGAATTTGAGTTGGAGAGGGTGAATGACCTGCTCACTGTTGCCCAGGACCTTTTTTGCATGCATCATGTTCCTCCCACCCCAAAGACCCACATTCTGCCATTCACCCTCCTCCCTCTCAGAAGCCAGAAGCTGTGTGTGACCACCTTCCTGGTGTCTTCCTTACATGAGCCATAGTTTGCTCTGAGCATCCAAACTTCTGAATTTCACCTGCCTCTAATTGTCAGTTTGTGTCCTGCGTTTGGCAGGGTTCTGCAGGCAGAGCTCAAGGCTGTTGCCTTTCTACAGCCCTGCAGTGCAGCTGCAAGGGAAGCAAGTCTTCAGGAGCCCCCAATTGCACTGACACACCTCTGCCCTCCTTCCTTTCTAGGTCCACCTCATGGACACCCTAAACCTGGCTATTTTCATGCCCCAGGCCTCTGTGACAAGCTTGGTGAAGGAGTTTCCTAAAACAGAACATTGTAGGTATCTGGGAAACAGCTCCTCAAGCTATTTGTATCCCATTCCTGTTTCTGGGATTTGGCCAGCCTCCACAGGTGAAGCTGGCTTTGCTGCCTCCCTTCTCTTTTTTATCTTCTGGCATGCATTGCCATCAGAGGCAGTGTTTGTACGGGGGTGATCACTGTGCCAAGCATTGCTCCTGGCCCAGCCCCTGAGATGAGAAGTTACAGCCCTTTGCCACGTATGCAATTTGAGGCTAAGACAGTATGATTTTGTGTTGCAGACCCATTTCTCTTGTGGTGGTCTGGAACAAGCTGCCAGTGTAATGCATCCAGAAATGGGCCTAGATGGGCCTGGAGGGGCAGGGAGCAAGAGGAGAGCCAAGGAGGGGCCCTGCAGCATCCATATAATTGGGATGAGCTTTGCTCAAAGATCCACTCCCTGGGAGCAAAGTAAATATTTTAGGTGTGGCCCAGACAGAGGAGTGTGGTATCTGAGCAGAACTGAGACGCCACAAGCCAGGCAAGCTGGGAAAAATGTTCAGAAGGCGTCTCCTCGCGTCCTGCAGGGAGGCAGTACTCAGTGTGCTTTCAGACCTCTTTAATCTGTACTTTCCTTCCCAGAACACTGACTTATTCCCAGAGTAGCCTGTGCTTCAATTGCTCTAGAAAGTGGCCTTTCAGCATCTATTTGGTGTGCTTGCTCTCAGGAGGGAAGGCGGAGGTGCTCCTCAACAAGCACCCAGCTGACGCAGGCCCAGCACAAGCACCATGTACTACAGCGCAGAAGCGTAGGATGTGGAAAGGGAAGGGCAGGATGGTGCAGAAGCCCAGTCAGAACAGCTTGGAGAATCACAGCACCTGTGTGAGGGCTGGCTGTGCTCATCATTGGGTGATCCCAGGCTGGCACAGCCAAGCAGCTCCAGCCCTTCTGCAGGGCCCGTGCCCAGGGGCCTTGTGCAGAGCAGGTAGGAGCCCCATGGATATGTATTCACATCGCCACATCAATGCCCAGTACCATGCGTGCTGGCAGCTCCCACACCTCTGCCATCCCCAGCAGGGTACAGGCTGTGTCTGCACCACGTGGAGCCCAGTGTAGGATCTAGATAGCCAGGCACATCATGCTGCACCTCCTCTTCAGGCAGCTGGCATGAGAAGATCTGCAGGAAGGTCAAAGTTACTGCTGCCAAGAGTGATTCTGAAAGCTCCAGGACCTGGTGTTTCTGTCCTGCCCCTCACTGCCTTCATTATCCTCTTCCCTCTGTATTTTTTTCTGAGACCTCTGCAAAGACTGCTTTTGTGGCTTTGGACCTTTGTCGCTGGGATTGGCCATCTTGTGTCCTGCAGCTCCTCCTCATCTGGGGCATCCGCACGGTGATCACTCTCCAAGTGATCCAGGGCTCCTTGGGATCGTAATAATCAAATAATGGATCTTGGGAATGTTTTATTAAGCAGTCTTTTTATTCTTCTTGTATATGTATATGTGCAATGTTTTTATTCTTGTTATATATATATGTGTGTGTGTGTGTATGTATATATATATACATATATAAGATAATTTCTTCTTTGCTCTCCTGTGGAAAAAGTTATTTCCACTATTGCACATCCCATCAGATTCAGGTAGAGTTCTTGAAACCTTCAAAACAGCTGAAAACAGCATTCTGAAGCCTACAAAAGTCTCTGATATAAACTGATTACTAGTGGCATGGTCAGATGTGTTTCTCCAGGAGAGCTGTTTCTCACTGGTACAAGCGTTTTGTTTCTGTCTCTGGAGGCCTGCAAATAGCCGTTGGTTATTCTGCCTGAAGATGGGAGTCCTGGTGCAGGCTGCATTTTGCCAGCCGTGGTGTTCAGACAAGATGCTCAAGGGCAGGATTGTGTGGGAGGCGATGCTCCTAGGAGGGACTGGTTTTAAAACAAGCTGCTCTCCAAGTGACTCCGGACAGAAGACCTGTAAGAGCAGTCAGCTTTCAGAAAGCACAAAGGGAAATGGAGAGAAAGCAGTGTTCAAATGGGGCTTTTTCATATCTTCACCCCCCCTCCCAAGCATCCACAGAGCCAAAGGCAGAGCGTGTGATCTGGAGGGCAGGAACAGCTCCAGAGCCGGCACTTTGATTTGCGTTGTGCTAAAAGAGAGGAGGAAATTGGATATAAAACCAATATAGGTATGATGAGACGGTAACAATAATTGGATGTGGCAAAACTGTTCTTATTAGGCCTGTGGAGCTTGCAGCGCTTTGTAATTATCAAACACAATCACCTAAAGCCCAGTGGCAGAGGAGCCGCCTCTGATGGGACCAACTGTGGGAACTCATTGGGATGCCCGGCATGCAAACACTGATGGTTTTGCCAAGGGTGACAAGCTATTTCTGTCCTGACTGAGCTCTTTGCACAGCAAGGTCTCTGCTGTGGTGAGCAAGGCCTTCTCCTGGCTGCCAAGGGTTGGTTGTTCAAGGCCCGGAGGGATAAATCAGTCGCTGGTGGCAATTAGGAAGCCTTGCTCTTGCGAGGCTGCCGAGGGTGGAAGGATGGGGCCTTCAGCATGGCAGCACCACGTGTTGTGCTCACAGGGTTACCTAACTCCTGTGTGATGCAGTTCTTCACATCTTCCTTCCGGACTTGTTAAGGCAAATTTCTAAGAAAAAACACCGCTTTAACAAGCTTCCTGTGACAGAAACATGCCAACTGCCTTTTGCTTTCAGGCTGCGAATTCTGAGCTGGTTTCTGAGTTGGCACAGTTCGTCCTCTGCCGTTATGAGCTGGGTAAAATCGGCAGCCAGGCTGTTAGGAAGAAGTGGTTTCAGTTGCAAATACCCATAAAAAGGAAAGCCGTAACTGCTGGTGATAAAGGGCTAGTTGCAGCCGCTGCTCTGCTGAGCACTGTTAGGGCATTTTGGCAAGGGGGGCATACACATGGCCATGAGCGAGTTTCAGAGCCGGGGCAGTTAAATCTTACTTTAACTACTTCAGGCAGCTGAGCACTTTGCCTTGTAAATATAGTAGGATTATGCAGTCTCCTGATATGTGCAATCAATATTCATTGCTATATGTGTATAAATGATTTCTTGATGTGTGGTTACAACCATGTAAGTGAGAAACTAATTGTTGGAACTGTCTCTTTTTCTCTTTGAAGTCCCACCCAATTTGACTGTTCCTCAAGAAAAGTCCCCCCTGGTCACTCGGGAAGGGGACACGATCGAGCTGCAGTGCCAGGTGACAGGAAAGCCCAAACCCATCATCCTGTGGTCCCGGGCCGACAAGGAGGTCGTGATGCCTGACGGGGCGATGCAGACGGAGAGCTACGATGGCATCCTGAGGATCGTGAACGTGTCCAGGGAGATGACGGGAACCTACAGGTGCCAGACCAGTCAGTACAACGGGTTTAACGTGAAACCCAGGGAAGCCTTGGTGCAGCTCATTGTGCAGTGTGAGTAGACCCTTATTTTCTTTCCGTGTGGCTTTGCTGAGAAAAAGAAGTTGATTTATTTGCCCCCTCAATAAACAGCAGTGAAAGTCTTACGGTTGTTGCATTTTTGGTGCTGTGTTGTTTGGCTCTGCAGCTCCCTGAATTCATGGTTTTAATGTAAATACGGAAGTAAAAATGACATAGAAGTCCCATTTATACTAAAAAACTGTAGGGCCGTGATTATTTTCCCAGTGCCTAGCTCTATATTTCTTAGCACAGGAACAAGCACATGAGGTAGGAGGACATACTTCTAGAAATGCGGATCTGATACCGACCTCGTTTGTTGAGAGTGTAAAACAAGAGGAAAAAAAAGAGCAAGAGCTGTTCCATCTTAGCTGATCTGCATGCAGGTCTGCAGAGCTGCTTCTGACTCTAAATGTGAACTGTCAGCATCAGGAATGGGAGGGAAAACTTAAGAGGAAATCAATTAATTTGGAAACGCTCAGTGTTTATTATTGGGAAATGAAAAGCCCGGGTTGATACGGCTTATGGGGAACAATGAGCTGTTGTTTGTTGTTGTGTAAAAGATGCTTACTTGCATTTGTCTGTTGAATTTTCAATACCTATATTCACTTGTTTATACAGTGAGTCGTGCAGCCTGTATTTGCTCCGGTTTCAGATGCCCAAATGTTATGGCAGATTTGCTTTAAGAGCGCGCTGTGCTCAGCACAACTGACCTCATTTGGGGCCTCTGGTGCTGAGGTGCTGCAACATACATAGTTATTGCTAATAATCAACTGATTTGTTTCTTTCAAGGTCTGTTGTATGACAAAATATTTATGCACTTGATTGCGTGTTGTGGTATCTGCTGTGCTTCCATCAGAGCTGCTTACCGGTGCACATTTAGTTTATCTTTTTGTCGGAGCACATCATCTCTTCTGTACGTCTGTGTGGAGTCCGGCATGGCTGCAACATCCTGGTTCAGGCTGGTCGTGATGCTGGGTGCCTGTGTGCTGAAAGCTTCTTCGAGTAGTTCGTTTCATGTACCGATACACATGTGGAGGGCTCTGGTGGGAAAGTTCTGGAGGTAAATCTGCTCCAGCAGCTACAGACAGCAAAGCCACAAGCTGCCCCATCCCCACTGCCTTCCTTTCCCACTCCTGTGAGAGAATAAGGCTTTCTCCTCTCTGTCTTTAGGAGCATTATGAGTCCAGAGAAGCTCAGTAATGTTCAGCTTTGCTTTTATTATTATTATTATTATTATCCGAAATCCTCAGAAGCTCAGTTCAATGGAGAATACTGAACAGAAGCATCCAGAAGCACTCTTGACTTGGCTCTGTACAACAGCTGGGATGTGTCCCATGGTTTGCCCTGGAAGGCTTTATTTGAAGTCTTTGAAAGTCCTAGAAACTCTTCTGTTTATCCAGCAAGCTCTGCATCATTTATCCCGCTCCATTTCAAAGTTTTAAGCAGATGCTATTATTTCCTTCAGCAAGGAGGTAATCGTGCATTTCATGTTGGAGGAAGGCATGGCTGGGTCTGGTCCTGGGGACTGTTTCCCAGGATGTAGACCTCCCACCAGCTCCTCCTCTTCAGGCCCGAGCTAGGCCTTGGTGGACCCAGGGGACGACTTGCTGCCTTCCAACAGCATCTGTTAGCTGGTGGCTGCGGTGCTTGGGTTGCTGTTATTTTACTGAATTATACCGGAGGAAGAAGCTCTGGCTTTATTTATTCTGAGCACTACATTAAAAGCAACAGTTCCTGTACTCTGAAAGAGATGAGAGACAAATTGAAAACGGTTATAATAAACAGGAGCGTAACAGGTATTTACATGAGAATTTGCTTTAATCTGTCCTTGTTCACATTCCTACATACTTCGTTCAGATCCCAGTGAGTGACAATTTGGAGGCAAACGGACAAAGCAGACGTTGTGCATTGCTTTGATTATATTTCTTGTGGGAAGAAAGTATGTGTGTTCACGTTGACTTTAGCATCGTTTCCATAACTAGCATACTATTTATTCAATTGTCATAAAAATCACTTTCTTTTCAGTAATTTTATAGTATTTTTATATGCTTCTATTAGTTAGAAACAGGGAAAGATATTTAATGAAACACTTCCCCTTATATAATAACTCACTGATTTCAATTTGTGTACGGTACGTGGGTGTGTGAGCAGATAGGTTTGTGGACCTTTGCAGCTGCACGCTGTCCCATCCTCTGTGGTGTCAGGAGTTTCATGTCGTGGGAGAAGGGCTTTCTTTCTAATGAGAGGTGTGTCACTGTTCTGCTCCACAGGGCTAACCTCCCAGTAGAAATACTGCTCTCGGTCAGACCCTTCAGTGCAAACATCAGAAAGATTGCTAAGGATAAATGTAAAGATAAAGATATTTCTTTAATTTGTCCCACTCTTAGTTCATCCTACCAGTTTTAATGGGTGGAGTTTTGCTTTTTCTCTCTTCTCTCCTGTTTTGTTCCTCTCTCTTCCCCTGTTTTCCCTTTAATGCCATGCTGGAGCAACATGACGTTGGCATTCCAGACTGTGATTTTTCTAGGAGAAATGGCTTTTTTCTTTGCCGTGTCATAGTGTGGCCTCAAGTCATGGGTAAAACGTTTAATGTTTCCTGTTGGCCATCAAATTCTAAAAATTCTAATAGGGAAAAGCAAACACATCGTGGGAAACGAGGAGTAAAGGATGACGCAGCTCTCTTAGCCCTGTCTGCTGGTCAAGACGTGGTCGGTGTGCTGTGCAGTCCGCTTCAAAAGGCTCTGTCACATCCTGCAGCAATTGTTCAATGGTAAAATACAGAAAACGTGCTCCTTTTGAGGACTAATTGAGAAGGTTCATGAGAGGAATTTAATTGGAAATTGTAATGATCCGGATGTTAGGCACCTGTGCCCCCTGCATGGCTTTGGAGAGGGAAACACCCGCAGAAGGCAGCGGAGCCTGTCCTAAGGAAGGTGTCTGGGATGTTTTTGCTTGTCCAAGTTCCCTGTCTGTAAAATAGAGATAACATTTTCCTACCCTAGAGGTTGCAGAGATGAGATTCCAAGGACGCCGTAGTAATGAAAGACATGCAGTCCCTGATTTGATCAATAACTCCTGGATCCTTTGGTTATTGCTGTTGTTGTCCTGTGCTGTTTTCTCTCAGGTCTGTTGTCACTCTCCCCAGGCTGCGGGGATTGCTGAATTGGATCTTCATTGTTTGGTACATTTTGTGAGTCCTGCTAGCTTTTCCGTGAGAGATTCATTAGGAACACGGAACACAGCATCAGGAGCAAGAAGAGCTAAGCACAGAGGGGTGGGAGTGGAGTTTGGTTGTCACTGCAATGTCCGCTTCCAACGAGTGGGAACAGCGCGGAGGTGTTTGGTGCTGCAGGACGCTGCCTGCAGCAAACTGCCCAGAGGTGGCCAAGGCTGCTCCAGGCGGAGCTCCAGCTCCCATTGAAGCTTGTGCCCGCTCTCAGGTGGCCCCACCAGGTGGGAGCCTTCCAGCCGTGAGCCCAGGAAGGTCTCTGGGAGGTGGCTTCCATGCCCGGAGTGGGACGGGCGAGGGGATGCCCTAGGCACGTGCTCCTCGGTGTGGCCGCTCCCGGCTCGGTTTGAGAAGAGCACGAAGGAAAAGCAGAAAGCAGGAGTTAGGTGCAGCGCTGGGGCTCGGAGCCCTGCACCTGCCTGCAGCACTGACCATTTCCCTGTGTGCAAATTTTGATAAATAAAATAAATAAATAAATGCCTGCCGCTGGCAGACGGGATGCAATCCAGCAGTAATTTAAATGCACCGCTTTTACTGCTGGAAGAAAACACTTGGGAAATAAAAATGCCATCAGGTACAATATAATCAAATGTTTACATCGTGTACCTTATCAAGTGATGATCGCAGGAAGGACAGAATCATTTTTCACAGTGGACATTGCTGCTTCTTGGGCTTGCGTTTTATATGCCGGAGTTTTACTTCGGTGCTACATAAAATATTGTTTATAATATAAACTGTTTTCCAAATGCGTTGGTCTCCAAGTACTTGTAAAGCCTCTTAAAACATCAAATATATCTCGTGGTAACCTGGTTGGCAGAGCAGCCAACCACATTGTGATACTCTGAATTTTCCTTTCAGTTTGTGCTCTGGTTTATGTATGTCGTTCCTCCTCGGTAATAAATTCTGAGCAACTAATGAAATCACACTGAAGGGGAATGTCCTTCAGGGATTATATTTGAAATGGAACAGAGCTAATTAGCAAGAAATATGAGGCTGAATTATGATCTCAGGTGCATTATTCCAAATCTGGAGTGAATCATTGGGGCATAAATTAGTTGTTCTGGTTTTACATCAGCAGGGACAGCTCGGAGTTGGGTCCTCTTTGTTTTGATGGTAGAAGTTATTTGCAGGTGAGGATTGGAAAAGTTGTTTTTATGTTTTAGACAGGCAATTTTGCAGCTCAAAATTTGCCATAACTATGACTGTCTAAATATGTGCCTGATGAAATATGTATATGTAAATATATATTATATTAATAATGAAATTAATAAACTCATGGAGAGACACGGAGATTTAGGAAGGGAACCATGAGAAGCTTTTTAAAAGGCAGGGCAGCTGGTGGTCACAGTCACCAGCCAGGAGACATGCAGACGGGTCCGTGGATGCCTTGCAGCCTTGGGAATGGGCAAAGCCCTGCAGGAGGTGGGCAGGAAGGAGTTGAGACTGGGGAAACTGCTCTGCTTTGGGGAAGTTCACAGCGAGCTTTAGCTCCAGAAAGGGGCCACAACAGCAGCTCACTGCTTAAGAAGATTCTTGCATTCAAGTTCTTCATTCATATTGTTGGGCGGAGGCAAATGAGTTAAGGATGCTGTATCATGAGTGAGAACAGTACTGCAAGCCAAGCTTCCAGAGGGAAACCCTCTAGGTTTTCCAACTGGCCTATACATTTTTGAAAATGTATTAAAAAGGGGGTTGTCAGGGAATTTCTGTAGGTGAGAAGTAACTGAGTGGGGACAATGTCTTTATTTTTAAATAACCACCGACACCTGTGTTTAAGCATGTTGAAATGACAAAGGAAATCCATGTCTTATGTTTTATATTCATATTATTTACGTCACATTTATTCTTTTTTCTTATGTTGTGATTGCACATTTGAGTAGAAGAAGCTGATTACTATTCAGGGCAAGTTTTATATAATCCAATATATTCCTAGACCGTTTGGTTTATTGCTTTCTGAAGAACTTCCTTTGTAGGTCACTGGCTAGTAGCTATCTCTTTAGATCGGGTTTGATTCTGATGGGAGACAGGACAGGCTAAAGGAGGCCAGAATTGGACCTTGCTGCTTACATCTTTCTGTGCCACTTTTAATATTTTGTTTTTGTGTGTGTGGTTTTGTAGTTTTTGGTGCATGTTGCCTGTCTGCACCTAAAGATTATCTGTCCTGTCATGGTACATGGACATGACAATGTATCAGAGATGGCTAACACTGTCCTTACCTTTAACCAGTCAGTAAGTCAGTAAATTTTCCAGGTCCTTGGTTCTTAGACTAGAACATTTCCAGAAAACTCCCTTATGGAAAACTCTTTTATACAAAACAATTGTTAACAACTCTTCTGGAAAGTTCTCTGTGAAAGATGGTAGAGAACAATTTCAGCATAACACTTCAGCAATTACAGCTTTGTATGTCATTTATCTGAATGTAGCAAGGCAGGAAAAGTATGTGGAAATAATGGATGGCTTGATCAGCAAAGTGAAATACTGGGAGCTTTTTGACATTTAGCAAGGCCAAAGGCAATGACCTGGAGTGGTAATGAATATGCAAACACTGGCAACATGGAAATTGTAAATGCAAATGAGATCACTTGAATTTTTCCTTGTTTAGTATTAAAGCTATATATAAAACCCCCTGAGATGGATCTTCTTCCTCTTAGAAATTCCAAAGGACAGAGCAGCAGCGAGTACCCCAGAACCTAGAGCATAAACATGATGTTATTGGGAAAAAAAAAAAAAAAATATTGTTTTTTTTCGAACAATTGGTCATGTAGAAGATGGTCTTACACACAAAGAATTTCATAGCAGCGTCTGAGGGACACAACAACAAAAAGTTGTGGTTTTGTTTGTTTTTAAGAAATGAGAATGAGAGGAGGAACAGGAATAGTTGAAAATATTGCATATCTAAATTTAACATGCATAGAATCAGAAAGGGCTGTCTTTGAATGCCCTACATCTCATGGATATGGCATCCAGGATCAGAACAGTCAGACTGATAGTCTTAGGAGGATGGCACCGTTTAATCCATCAGTGCACAGTAGTTCTTCCAGGTCTATTCACAGAAGGATTGGGAGCTTTAGTGCCTGTGTGTGGTATTTGCAGGAGCAGTGAGGTTCTCTTCTGTCTTTACATCGTGTGTTGGGCCAGGTCTGATTCTGAAGGAGTTCTGTTGTGATATGACGATAGAGAGAGCCCACCTCCACAGTTAATAAGAGATAGGAAGGGTAACATACACGGTGAGCTACAATGAAAAAGGATTGAAGGAAATCTGTGAGTCTCTGTGCTAGGACTTGTGGTCTTCAGTGAAGTCTCAAGAAATGGTCATGTGGAGCAGGGGAACAGGAGAAGAACGAATGTCACAGATAGGAAATGCCACAAAGGTCAACAAATATCATGAAAGGACGATAGTACCTGCAGGAGGAGGGAAGGCAGAAGGGCTCCCGAGCTCAGAGGGCAGTGCCAGGGCGTGCGTTGCCCTGCGCCCCCCAGCAGGGCCACGGCCTTCCCTTGGACCACAGTGGGGACGCAGTTCCTCACACCAGGCACCACGTTTACAGGCAAATCTCCTTCTCACCCATTGTTTTCTAGGCCAAAAGTTTTAATGGATTATACAATTGATTAAATGAATTCACGGAAGAAAAGCAATTAGGCATGCACAACCCCAGCCTTAGGGCTCCAGCCCATGGGCAGCTGGAAGCAGGCTGTGCATTGGGCGCTGCTCTCTGCCCTGCTGCTGCTGTGCTCTTCTCTAAATGTCTGCTACTGACCAGCAGCAAGTGTAGAAGAGTGCTCTAAGGGTGTTTTTGCTTTAATCTAATCTTAGGATTTATCCTGTCTTTAGCATCTTAAGTTATTTGCCTCCCTTGGTCCTCTTTACTGCTTTGTTAGTAATTTAGGATACTCTCCAGCAGTGCTCTCATTCTGTTTGTAAAAAGCACTACACAAAGTTCAAGCACAAATATGTGGCTTCACCAAATAAAATTCATAACAGAATCAACAACCCAGCAACAGAAAGGTGAAGCAGCATAATTAGGTTGGCCATTCAGCTCTTTTTTTTTTTTTTTTTTTGGCTCTTTTTAACTGAAGAAGGTGCAAAGTAAATATAGTCCTTTATTTTTTATTCCTGTATAATTTAGGTGACTTACTCCCATAATTAAATAAATCCACATTTTAATTAAAACTATGATTGCAAAGTGAAGCATTTAAAGTTTAGGGGTTTTGGACTGATATGTGTGCCTAATTTTGACTGTGAGTGCTGGTGTGATAAACCAAGTATTTGGTTACTTGATCGTTTCTTTTGCTCGGTAAATAACTCCTCTGGTCTAACTTTTTGTGTTTCTGACTTTAATACTCTCATGACATAAAGTCTTCCAAGGCAATTTACGTACTTAAAGACTGGTTGTTGCTTTCCGTGCATTCTCTTATGGCAGACTTTTTGTTATTATTATTCAGACGTTTTGTCCACTGCTGCTAAGTTGAAGTTTTGCAAATCATTTTGCCTGTGGAGAAAAAAAAATGGTGTCAGCAGGCACATTCCTTTCACTCAGCAGCAGGAATGAAATTAGACCTCAATTGTGGTGGTACATAATCAGTTTTTTTTTTTGTGATAGAGCTAGTCCAGAGGATGCTGGACTCACTGCAGCAGCCACCGAGATGCTGTGAAAGCCAACAGGATCTGGGTTGCTGTTGGGCAGCGCTGCTTTTACAAAGAGCTTTCTTTAGGTCATTCCCATCAGGCTTTGGAAAGATCTGTGTTGACTGTTTTGAGTGAGATCTTCCTCTACTCTTCTCCTCCCTTCAAAAATAAAATAATAATAATAATAAAAATGTTAGGAGTTAAATAAGTGAGAACAGTAGGAGTTTTGCCAGCAGCATCAGTGACTTAAAGGCTTCAAAGAAGAAGGGACATGTAGGTTGGGCACCTGTGGCAATGGCTTAATAGGGTGTGGGTTTTACCCTCATGCTCCCTGCATGTTGCATGGCTCCCCAGCCCCACCGCCTTCCTGGGGAGCCCCACTCTGCTGGTGCAGGGAGATGTGAATTGCACAGGTAGCGATGCACACACCGCTCTGACCTCAATTTCTTGCTGTGGGGACCGCAGCCGCCTGCGCTGGGCATCTGTACAGCCTGCTGGCAGCGTTAGTAAGCTGCACAAGCTGCTTTCTGGGGAAAGTTTGTGAGTGAAAATTCCCAGTAACGGGATTTCTCATGCTCTCTTTCTTATATTCAGAAGCTTTCCACATAATCAAAGAGAAATTTCACACCTTTCATTTATTATTGGGTTGGTAAATAAAAATTCTTTAGAGTAAACAAAGAGGAGGCACATCATTCCTTTATATATATATATATATTTAGAGCAGCTGTTATTTCTGAGTACTCCAGGACCTTGAAAAGCTACTCAATTACTCAAACCATTCACAATTACTACATATTTGTCACTTTTCCAGGGTCCTTTGTAGTTGCTCCGTCCATTCCTACAGTTTCTTATCACTAAGGCTGTTTTTATACTCCCCTGTTTTAATCAACTGTTTCCCTCAAGGTGTAGCCGCTTATTCAGATTAATTTCGTCACTCATATTTATTATTGGCACAATTCCTCTGTTTGCTCTGTTAGTAACAAATAATAGACTAATCTGTCCTCGTCCTTTCTCCCTGGTGGCCGTGCCCCCGTCCTGAAGCCTGGGCACGGCCGTGCCCCCCTCTGCCTGCTGCTGGGCGCAGCATTGCTGTGCAGCCCGGTGCTTCCACGGGAGGCAGGCACGGCAGCGTGGCACTGCTGATTCCCGTTCAGCTGTGGTCTGTTGCAAAGCCAAGGTGTTGTTTTGCAGACCTCCTTCCCACCCTTCGCTTCTCCATGCTGGCTTTGTCCAGCTCTTTTGCCTTGTCCGAGTACCCAGCCTGGATAGAGCCAGACATGGCAGCTCCTGCAACGTTGCCTTCATATCTGGTCATGAATCATTGGTGAGGGCTCAGAGCTTGGCTGCCTGATGAGCTTTACAGCACCCTGTGCTCCTGATTCCCTTCTGTATGGGGTCACACTTCTCTGGCTCTTGTGTGGCAATGCCATGGCATGGATACCCTAGGTCAGGCCAAGATGCAGGACATCAGCAATTTCTCCCCCACCACCTCTCTCTTATACTCTCAAAGAAGGTAATTAGCTTACTTTGACATGATTTGCTGTTGACAAATCCCTTGTGATATCTCAGTGTTGTCTTCCAGGCACTCACACATCAGTGGATTGCTTGTTGCAGTGTTTGTGGGAACTGAAATGGAGCTGTCTGGGCCATAGCTACCCAGCTCCTCCTCCCAGCCCCGTTTTCAAGGTAGGGATTGGGTTTGTCACTGCATAGCTTTCTTGTACCTCCTGGTTCCCCAGGTTCCCCCAGTTTCCTCTAGATGTTTCAGCGGTCCTTTCAGGCTCAAGCTTATTCAGGCCCTTCCAGTATGAACGTGTGTGTATTTCTCCTGGACTCAGTTATTCCTGTGGGGGTGACTTACTTCTCACATCTTAGGAGAGCTCTTTTATAAAATCCTGATGCACCAAGGCAATGAAAGAGTTGAATTCTTCTGTACCAAATGTTATTCATGTGACAGCTTGATTGAGTTGTAAACCTCAAACAAAATAGTTGATCTTTCTATTTCACTGCAAAGAAAATGTTGGTGTTACAGAGTACCACCAGGAAAATGAGAGTAACCGTAGAACTGACTTCACGTGTGCTTTTGTGTATGTCCTGCCTGCAGCCCTAGGCTGGCTTTTCCCTTTCCAGATAGAGGTTATAGCCTCGATCCACTCTGATGCAGTTTTTCCTTTCATAAAAGGCAGTTGACTGCGATGTCAAGGTCAATTCACTGGCAAGTTCTCTCTGTCCTATTCATTGCCTCAGCCTGATTTGAGGCTGTCGTAGCCTTTTGTCTTTAATCGCATAGAGACTAAAATTCATACCAGTCTTTCATGGAACTTGAAAGGCCCCAGTTTTGTGACTTCTCAGTCACTGACTGTCAAACAACCAAGACACCTGGACTTGACCTTTAATTTCCTAGAGGTGCTGATCATGGAAATTCTCACCATCTCCCTCCTTGCTCCTACCCTTCCTGTTTTGTTGGGCCATTTACAGCGATAAAATGCCTGAGGGTGAAGTTCAGCTTGTGGACGAGCCCAGTTAAATGTGCATTTTGTCATTTTAATCCTTAGTGTCTGACTGTCTGAGCTAGAAATTCTCAAGAGATATGTTGCATTACAGCTTACAGCCCACACAGCAGTTAGCCAACCAACTGCTTTTCCTAATTACTCATGTAACAGACCTTTTCGAAGAAAACCACTCACTTTATCCACACAAATGCTCTTTATTCATATGATCTTGCTGCATTTTGAGTACCAAACTCAACATGAAAGAGGCTACACTGGTGTGCGTTTTATTAATTGTATATTAATCGTTTCAGCTTCGTTTGAAAAGCAAACTGTCTCCTGTTTGTATTGGATTGAAGGATAGAGAAGGCAACAGTACTTTATAATCTACTGAGACACCCACAGAGGCCTCCCGTATTTTGGACGCATTTGATTCTAATTTTGTCCCTGAATTTCTTTAGTGTATCCATTATTTAGTGCATCCACAATTATACTTCATTTTCTCTGGACCGGAAAATTTGTATCAAAAAGAAGAAAGCAAAATAAATCCTGTCTCAAATGAAACAAAACAACAACAACAACAAAAAAGACCACTTAATCTTATTAAATTTAATATCATCAACCTGGAATAAGTTTATTTTAAGCCATTTTCTGCTGTGCTGATGTATACCTTTCAGATGCAAAAACAGATTTTAGACCTGTGACTAGCAGTTTTCTCCAGGGGTCAGTGCTAGGTCTGGTCTCGTTCAACATCTTCATCAATGACCTTGATGAGGGAATAGTGTCCACCCTCAGCAAGGACGCCTGGGGGACGACCTGCTGGAGAGGAGCTCTGAGGAGAAGGACCTGGGGGTCCTGGTGGATGACAGGTTGACCATAAGCCAGCAGTGTGCCCTGCTGGCCAACAGGGCTAACGGGATCCTGGTGTGCATTAAAAGGAGCGTGGCCAGCAGGTCAAGGGAGGTGATCCTCCCTCCCTACTCTGCCGTGGTCAGGCCTCACCTGGAGTACTGTGTCCAGTTCTGGGCTCCCTGGTACAAAAAAGACAGGGATATCCTGGAAAGAGTGCAGCAGAGGGCCACAAAGATGATACAGGGCCTGGAGCATCTTTCCTATGAGGAAAGGCTGAGAGACCTGGGTCTGTTCAGCCTGGAGAAGACTGAGAGGGGAGCTTATCAATGTGTATAAATACCTGAAGTGTGGGAGACAGAGGGATTTGGCCAACCTCTTTTCAGTGGTCTGTGGGGACAGGACAAGGGGCAATGGCCACAAAATTGAGCACAGGAATTTCCACACCAACATGCAGAAGAACTTCACGGTGAGGGTGACACAGCACAGGGACAGGTTGCCCAGGGAGGTTGTGGAGTCTCCTTCTCTGGAGATATTCAAGACCCGTCTGGACGCCTACCTGGGCAACCTGCTCTGAGGAACCTGCTTTGGCAGGGGGGTTGGACCCAGTGATCTCTTGAGGTCCCTTCCAACCCCTACAATTCTGTGATTCAGAATCACAGCCCCAGGCAACGCTGACTTTACCTACAGCTCTTCTGGCCAAGGAGTGTTCACCTGTCCCCAAAAGCTCCACTGTGGAGGAGAAGGAGGGCATTCATGCCACTGTGATGTCATCTGGTCCAGTCTACAGAAACTTGCACCCATCTCCAGTGAGGGCCTTCACACCAACACAGCAGTGCATCCCCGGGAGCTGGTACAGCTGCGAGGTGCTGCTGCCAGGGCAGCTTCACCCTGGGAAGAGCCCAAGCAGGAGGAGCAGCTCTCACAGATCCATGCTTCGGTCACTTTATCTTCACAGAATTGTAGAAAAATTAAGGTTGGAAAAGACCTCCAAGATCATCTAGTCCAACCATCCCCCTCCCACCAACGTTACCCACTAAACCACGTCCCTACGCACGAGTTCCAGGCTTTAATTGAACACCCCCAGGGACAGTGACTCCACCACTTCCCTGGGCAACCTGTTCCAATGCCTGACCGCTCTTTCTGAGAAGAAATGTCTCCTCATTGTTTTAATTGTTGAAGAGTAGTGCTCTTTGTTCAATTCTTTGTTTTAATTGTTGAAGAGTAGGGGCATGATGCTTCCGTTTTTGCACTCACCAGAGACATTGCCCAATGCCAGGACTTTTCAGCTATGATGGAGAGAGGCTTGGCAACTACATCAGCCAGTTCCCTCAGGACCCTGGGATTCATGTCATCAGGTCCCACAGACCCGTACCTGTTTAGATTTGTCAGGTGGTGTCGAACCTGCTCTTCACTTCCAGCAGGTGGGACTTTGATCCCCCAGCCTCCATCTACGGATTCAGGGAAATGAAAGACTTGGGAAGCTCGTCTACTAGTGCAGATGGAGGCAAAGAAGCTGCTGAGTAATACCAATTATTCAGATATAGAAACTCACTCCTAACATAAGAAATTAGCCACCTATAATCGCTCACACACTACTATTTTCACCCCTCAATCTGTTTTCACAAAAGTTAAAGGCGCATGGTGGCCCTCGGGGACTCCTCCTGTCACCCCGGTACAGCAGCCCCAAGGGAGCTGGGGCCTCTCTTGTGCTCTCCCTCGAGGCTCTGTGCAGAAGGGCTGCCACCTCTCACACCAGGGCTGGGGGATGGGGAAGAAGCACGCACACAACCCCTGAGAATTGGCAACAGAACTGTTTATTGCTGCGACATCCAGCAGGTAAGCCTGCGGGATGTCCGAGTTGTTTGGTGGCTCCAAGCTAACGCTTGGCATGGAGCCTGAGAGACAACGAATAGGGAGCTGGCCGGGCACTCCTGCGGCGCCGTTTGTGCTCTCGGATGGCAGAGAGCGAAGACGTGCTGCCAGTGTCCCAGGTCTGTTGTGGCGCAGGTGGATCCACTTCCATGGCCTCCTCCTCATCTTCTGGTGGATCCAGCTCCATCGGCTCCACGGTGTTTGGTAGGAGGATGAGCCAGTCCTTGCCCGGGACCGCCCAAACGGGATGCCTTCTGTCTGGGATGTTTTCTGGCCATGGTGCCGCACCAGGGGGTCGTCCTGTGCCACTGTCAGTTTGATTTCTACGCGCGGGTTCTGTGCTGCCGCCTGTCTTATGGCCATGCCTGGGTGCCACGCCGTGTTCCCGACCACGGGCACGTCTCTGTTCCCTGCGGCTGTCCGCCTGATGTCCCCGGCTTTGCCCCACGCCACCGTTGCGCCTGTGGTAAGGCTGAGGCCCCCTGTTGCTGGGTGTTGGAGGGGGCGGCCTGTTCCCCGCATCGTTGCGGTACCAGTGGTAGCGCCTGTATCTGTCGCTGGGCTGTGTGCCAGATGTCCCTCGAGCACGGATGGATCTTGTGCTGCCGGCGCTATTCCTCTGCCCACGACATGTCTCATCCTTCTTAGCTGCATTCCACCTTGGTGCTTTTTTGGATGCCATCGCTGCCCTTGCACACCAAGTAGGGCCGCTTCTCGCCTTGCTGCCTGTATTCTCCTCCCTGCCACGTATGCTGGCTGTCAGGAGCTGGTCGCTGAGCGAGTGGTGGGCCAGCGGCAGGGGGCTGCTCTTATAGGGCCCACGAGGCAGTGGTGGCCACTGTGACCTCAGCAAGCCTCTGTGATGGAGTGGCCCATGCGTGGCCAAAGGAAGCTGTGTTGGGAGCGGCCTGGAAGATGCCATCATGTGGCAGAAGGAGGGTTGGGGGGCTGAGGGCCCCTTTTCTGGGGCTGGTTCCCCCGGGCCATTTGGTTTGCCAGAGAGAAAGGCTGCCCCTCAGCCACCAGGACTGCCCTGCACCTCCCATCCTGTGCCCTGGGTTTATTTTTAACACTGTTTTTTAGGTAATTTCATTCTATTCTTTATGGAAAATAACAGAAGCAAGGTGTATCTTCAGCCTTAATTCCCATGTGCACTTTTTGCTCCGAGTGAGAATTTCTTCTTCCTACCGTCACATCTAATCTAAATCTCCCCTCTGTTTGTTCAAAGCCGTTATTCCTGGTTCCATGGCTGCACGACCTGATAGAGTCCCTCTCCAGCTTTCTTTTGGGCCACTTTTCTGGGTTAGGTTAGGTGGCAAAACTGCAGGACCTTGCAAATTGCAGCCTGATAAGACCTTGTTCCACATGTTCCACAAGACAGTGTGAAGGCAACATGGAGACATCCTGACAGTGCCAACTAGAATAGGAACATTCATGTTAAATGTTACAGATAAATAAATGAGAAACATCTTCCCTGGTTCTGCCATTCATGCCATGTCAGGCAGTTACACAGAGCACATCCGTACCTATCCAGCCATATCTCACTAATCCTCTACTCAAGCTCCTTCACAGGAGCTCCGACAGCTTTGTTTCTGAAAATTGGTGATCAGCAGTTTATGTCTCCCCGATGTATTATTCAGGATGATTGCCATGACCCATCTCAAAACTTTGTGGCCCTTGGAATATTACTTAGTCTGGGACTGGTCCTTCAAAATGCCTCCTTGAAAAGAAATTTTGATAGTTAATTTTTTTTTCCCCTTTTGTTAAAAGAGGGAATTAGGAGTTTATGGACACTCTAAGGGCCTTCTTGATTTTCTTTTCAAATCAAGAAGGGTTTCTCAGAAAAAAAAATAATAAAAAAAAAAAATTATCCATGCCTGATATGTAATCAGTTCCTGTCAGACTAGAATTCAACAATGCGTGCTTCCTGATTGCATCTAGCTAAAAAATGTCCCTTGTTCCCAACCACATCAAAGATCTCTTTATGCCAATGCATGTATGTTCTCATAGCAAAAGATACCCTCTTTTATCACGTGGCATACCCAGGGCCATATCTACGTGCACTTGGCCTGGGCACTGTGCCATGCATTACAGTCCTGGATCACTGTGTTTGGCACGCTGAGCTGGCATGGAAAGGTTGATGCTGTTGGCATTATGGGAGGTAGGAAAATGCCCAACTACCTGTCTCCATTTGCATGTTGAAGAAACGCTTTCTGTAATTTCCTTACGACTGATACATATGCAGTCTGATTTTGTCTTGGAAAAAAAAAAAAAAAAAAAAAAGTGGAAAAAATATATATGTTATAGGTCATAGAATCTATGTTTGAGCCATTCTGTGATTCTTTATATATATACACTCTGTTCTGTGTCTGCCTGCTGTATATCTGGATGCTGTTTTTGTACTTATTTTTCTCTCTATATTAAACCTTTCTATGTCTGGTAGGTAATTTTAGCGAGCTTATTGCTAGTGACAGAGAACTAAAAAGCTCAAGCATAAACATTACATTACAATAACTGGACATACAGAATACAGAGACTTCATCTCTGACACCATTTGAAAACCAGGGCAGAAGCTACATTGGGCATCAGAGAATCCATACAGAAGAGAGGAGAAAGAGTAAGAGAAGCAGAGTTCATTAGTGCTGCTGCTTATGCAGGGACTGGCTTCACTGGGGGGGGTATTTTTAGGCTGAAGTCAAATTCTCAAGGGGTGTGGAGCAGCCTAGCCCTTGTAATGCAGTTGAGCTGCGTGTATGCTGCTGGTGGTGTGCCTTTGTGTTTCCAAAATTATTTTTGTGTCCAAAAGTATGTCAGTACTTGGAAATGGTCTTCAGTATTGGGTAAAGCTGTGTCTCAGGAAGGAAAAATCAGATGAGTAAGGTCAGTAAGGATGTGAAAGCAGAAATTACCAGAATAGAATTAATGAAGCCTCACTTTCGGAGTTGAGTTTTGCTTGGATGGGGACTTGGGGTGTCCAGAATTCTGCAAGAACTGATTCAAGAGGTCTCAGGTCTTGCAGCAAAGTTTTCTGACTCCTGACTGAGTCAGAAGCAGAAAATGGCAAAGGTGGTCACTATATTAAAGGTTGAATAAAATAAATATGGTCCAAGCAAGAACAGGTTTGCACTCCTGACCTCGAGTTTATGCAAAACTTTCAAAGGAAAATCTAAAGCAAAGATGTTAAAGGAAAAGTAGGGTAAACTGCAACATTGGTTTGATAAATATTAATGATGCAAGAAGAGATGGTAAGATAACTGAATTTTGAGGTGAGGGAGATGTGCAATATCCATTTGCATTAACTCTGAAAAACTGTTTTATGTATTAGAAACTGTGATTTCAGTTATGTCTAACAGGTGACTAAAATGACTGGCTCAGAGAGAAACAGCAACAGATAGCGTTTGAAAAAGAAATATTACTCTGAAGGGAGGAGCTCCTCAAAAAGCAGCCCTGGGGACCATTATGTTTAACGTCTCAGTGATGGGGATGGCACAAAAGATGGGCATGTTTTGATGGATACTGCTGGTGCCATGCAGGAAGGTCCACATGCCACAGGGCATTTCCAGGCACTCACTGAAGCTGTCCTGTGGTAGCCAGAAGCAATTTGTCTGTGCTACTCTTGCACTTGGTCTGGGCTTTTATTTCTCATTCTCAACAGTAAATTTGATCAAAGCCCAGCAGTAGACAAATGCCAAACTTGCATCATTCTCCTTTACCAGAAGTCTGCCTGGGAGGTATTGTTCATGAGGAAGAATATAGAGTTATCATATAGAAAGGACCTTGGTGATTTCAGAAATGCAAGAAAGTTTTGTAGGTTAAAATGAAAGTTTATTGTTCTTGGAGACCAAGACAGAGATATTGCTTACATTGGTTGTTCGTTAGTGTTTGGAATGGATGTAGAGAAGGGTTTGACAGGCTGCAGTAGTTAATCCAGAGATCAACAGAGTCTTGCTGGCATGGAAACCTGATCCTAGGATGTGCTGGCAGGTATATACCCAATGGAAAGACAAGCATCTCTCTGATCCTTTCTCTAAGACAGCGTCAAGACCGCATCCGTGTGTTTGAGCATATGTTCATGCTGATTGGACTTGAAATGGAACACGTGCAAAGGAGGACTTGTTACAGGACAAGACTAAAATAATTTGTCAGGAAATACCAAGAGATGCAATTGCTCTGTGAATATAGATAGTGGGACTGACAGAAACGGAAAATAAGTGCTTAAAGCTATAAAATCCAATGTTGATGCAACAAGACAGAGGTCTACCTATCGATCGGATGCATGAAGGTTTTTAATAATGACAGCAGTGAGATTTATCAGAGGGTTTGTACCTAGCTGACTATGAGAGCTGGGCAGTGGATTGGTCAAACAAGATACTCTTGTGTTCCTGCGTGCAGCACGTATTTGTGAAATTCTCACACGTTGTTACAGTCAGGAAGGACTACTGTTGGTGTACGCAAATACTGCAAGAAAGCAAGGTTTCCTACAGAAGGAAACCTGCATAATTAACTTGTTGTTTGACTAACCCATACCTAGCGGGAAAGAGAGACAACATCTATGGGGTAAAGTGGTAGAAAAAAAGGAAGAAACCACGGGGCATTCAGGAAGGATATGCCATTACATTTTTCATGGCAATGAGGTAGAATAAACCCAGCAATGCTACTAACTATGCAGAGCTCCAATGTACATCTAACACAAGCCCTGGCGGAGTTCAGAAAGGAAATGAAAACAGAGAATAACATATTTCTTCAATAACCTTGAGAATTCAATTTTGGAGATAAAACAGAGCTTGATAAAATTGGTTGAGAGGCTAGATGAACTAGAACAGTAGAAGAAACAGTTGGAAGAAAGGGAATATCAATATATAGGTTTACTGAAAACAAAAAGGCAATTATGTGTAAAACATTGAAAAAAAAAAAACAAACTTGGAATAAATAACATAAAACTTTATGGAATCCTAGGGGAGGAAGAAAACAATTAAACGTTGGACTTTATTCCCTTCTGCATAAAATTGCTGGACACATCAGACAAATCTGGCTGCCCAAAACACAGCCTCAGAAACAGAGGCTATATTCTTTATTTATGCATTTGTTTATTTATTTGTGCATGTGTTTATTTATTCAAAAGTGAATCTGAATACAAATCCCGGCCCAAGTTTCACAAGCAGAGCCCATTTCGTTCAATAGGCAGTGTCTTATTAGCAGTCTTCCCGATGGGGATTAAATTATTCACAGCAATCATCCCTGGGAAAATACAAATGAACTCTTAAAAATACATTCTCGTGCTGTTATATTAGTGCAGATCTCCTCACAGTGGTTTCATTTCAGAGCAAGTGTCTGTTTTAATGCTGGCCATTAAAGTGCAGATCATTTGGCCTCAGCCTCGTTTAAGACGTGGGATATTGTGTGCTTATTGCTTTTTAGGAGCTTTTGGGCTCATTGTCCATGTGGGGCTTGCTCAGGGGTTGCCAGCAGGTGGAGGGAGGGCTCAGTCCTTCTGCTACCTCCTGTGTTGGTGGTTTGGGGTGATCGTGCTCTGCTTTGGCAGCATCGCAGCTACCAGGTCCTTTTTGGGGTCTCCAGGGAGGGAGTGAAACGCTGTGGCGTGAGCCACTGGGAGGATGCTGGTGGAGAAAGGGGGTGACTCATGCAGCAAGCTAAACTTATGCAATATTTGGATTTGAATGTTTTTTTTGTCATTGTTTCTCCTTGGCATCTGATTTTTACCTGTCTCTGCACAGCCTATTGTCCCTGAGAGCCGAAGGTGGGTGGAAGGAGGAATCCCCTTTTTCCTCGTGTCCCAGGTGCTGTTTGCTGGCCAGGCTGCAGATGCTTAGAGGAAGGGAGAGCTGAAGGAGGCAGGATCCAGCAAACACTCTGGTTTAATTTTGTGCACGGGCATTTTTCATCATGGGGAACAATGAAATAAGCCAACCCAAAGAGCTCACTGTACCATCACCAAAAATTAATCCAGTGGTAAATATCTTCCAGCATTTGCACATGTGCAGAAATGGGGTAAAAAGATATGGGAGCCATGGGGGAAGGAGGAATGGGTCTCCCTGGTCTCTCACCGGAGAAAAGGCAGAGCCGGTGTGAGACTGTTTGCTTTTAACAATCCTGCCTCCTTCAAGGAGCAGGCTAAGGCAAAGGATTTTTAAAAATAAATGTGCAGAATTGTTTGAAGCCCATTTTTCGATCTGTCTTTGAATCAGAGATACAGTAGGCACCACCATACATAAATTTTAGCCTACACAATTTATTCAGCTTGGTTTCATTCAGATCTGAAGCAGGACAGACCTGGTAGGCTCAGACTTGCATGTGAGGGACTGGGGAAGGTCATACCCAGCCCCTGGGAGATCAGGGGTGGCTGGGTAGGGGCTTCAGGACCAGCTGTGTTGGAAGTTTGCTGTGCATGCTGTCGGGATCACCAGCTCTTCCCTGCTGGGGCTGCTACACCAGGTTGCTGTCCATAATGAGCCTTGCTGCTTCCATCAGTGGGACTCTGTCAGTGTTTCTTCATTTGAAATGGTTTGTTCCCCTTTGAATCCCTGAGGTGAATAGTGGAAAGGAGAGCTTTGGGAGTTTTGTTGTTGTATTGGTGCTTTCTCTGGTGTCTGTATGTTCCAAAATAAATACACAGGTCAACAGCAATGACCCGAATCCAGCAAATGGCTTTTTGTTGGGCAGACCTGCTAGATATACCGCTCAAGACTGATTTATTTTCTTGGTAGAAGTGATCTTTAATGGATACTGCAGGTTTTTAGGAATATCCAGTGTATGTACTGTGCCTGCATTTGCTTTGTTATATTTTCAGGGAGCCTCACATTCCAGTGGAGGGGGCAGCAGATACATTTTCTGCAGCACCCATTGTGTTTTCTTTCCCAATTGAATTATGGTATGTCCAAAATCACAAGCGGAGCTGTCATAGCCCCCAGCTCATTAGATGATCTAACACGATGTTTTCAGTGAGCTATCTTAACAAAGCAGACACTGTCTGCGGATTAAAGTGTCACAGAAGCTTTAGAAGCTGATTTCCGTGCTGGCTTTGTTTTGCTTTAGTATGGTTTTGTGTTGGTGTTGTTACTGTTTTTCAGTACTCTTCCAGGACGACCCATCCCAAGCCACAGACTAATGGTCAGAGAATAATGTTTTTAAGTCTGTGTTTTACGGAGTTCAGAGAAAGGATTTGGTCTCATGCTAAAGTCCTTGTTACTGGAGCACATTTCCTGACGGCTGTTTATACAAGTTATACACGTGTATATATGCATGTTTATACAAGCAGGAACAACTGCTCTAGGATAGGATCTGAGCCCAGCAGCTCGCAGAAGCTGGGCTTTTCCACTCCTGGTGTGTGCTTCCAGGCGGTGCCTGAGCCGAAATGGTTGTTTTGATAAGATCCTTTCAAACCAAAAAGAGCTATTCAAACCCAAATGGCTGGAGGTGGAAACAAGTGACTGACATCTTCTAAACCAAATTTTCAGAAATAAATGCCTAGATTGTGCTCTGAATTAGCACATAAGTATTAAAATGTTCTTAAAGCTTTGGGCGTCAAACTTGTTTATTTCTGTGTTTCCCTAGGGCATTATAACCTTAAAAATGTTAAAAGGCAACCATTCTCCGGTGTTTTTCATTCTGACATAGAGCAAAGACGAGCCCCAAAACATGGCGTTTTTTCCGGACAGGAGCAGTTGTCTGCTGGGCAGGCCCGTTAATTCGGTGCTATCTGCGAGGGGCTGCACGGCAGCCCCACCAGAAGCTGCCTAATTGGCGTCACAAAGTTTTCTTTGTCCTTAAGAAAATGCAATTACATTAAGAAATTGCTTTGAGGAGTTAGTTAAACAGCAGTGAAATCTCGAGGTGATGATTTCCTCCCTTTCCATAAATGCCACTGTGGTAAGAATTAATTAGCGGGGACATTCCAGGAGCACGGAGATAACCGAACTGCTCCATGTGAGCCCAACCCAGCCGTGCGGGGAGGAGAAGGGGCAGCACAGTGACGGGGTTCACTCCACCTTTGTGTCCCCATAGATGCCATGGGACTGAGGAGCTGTTGTTGGGAATGGAGGGTCAGGAGAGCAGAAGAGATGAAAGCTGGGCTGTACGTGGAACTGTACCACTGGTCTGTCTTGGTGAGCTTGGACATGGACATTTGGTCTTGCCAACAAAGGCCGAGCAGTTATGGGCCTACACGAGAAAGTCTCCGGCTGTGAATCGAGGAGAAGAACAAGCGAAGTGCAGGCAGGTAGAAAGGAAAGAAAGAAAGAAGCATATAGCTGAATTAAAAGTATGAGACAGTTCCTGAGGAGGGAAACAAGCAGCACAGCTTCCATCGGGGGCATCTACAGCTTGTGTTTTCTTTATGAAAGTGATGTGCTTATGATGGGGTGTCAAGTCCTCCATTGTACCACATGCATTCTCCCATGACTAATAAAGCAAACTTGAAAGTCATTCTTTCTGTTAATGAGAACACCAGTAGAACCCTGATTGATTGATTTATATATTTATTTACAGGATGTGAACTCAATATCTTCCTTTCTGCCCTACTTGTTTGACACTGGCTAATGCATTCAGCACTCCTGGCTGGGCTTCCTCCCTCTTGAACCCTCACCATCAACTATTTTATGCCGTTACTGATTGCAGCCCATCCTGGAGCAGTAATCTGGTTTACCACAACACATATCCACGTTTTAAAACAAATGCATAAATTAGTATTGTTCACATCACTTGAAAGAACCAAACAAGTTTAAAAGTTGGTTTAAAGACAGTTCTTTCCTCCACGTTGCCCAAAGGGGAAGCATTTCTTGTGCATCTTGCTACCTACTCTCCCTGGAAGGCCACGTCATGCACACTGAGCCATCCAGCCCTGTTCTGTGTCTTCCAGAGCAGGTGAAAAGAATTGAGAGAAAGTGTTTAATTACAGAAGTAGTGTAACTCCTGGTAGGCTAGTACTCTGTTCATACACAAAACATGGGTGGCTTTCCTGAAGGATGGAAGGAGGCAAGCATTGGCAGTCAGATGTAAGATACAGCATGTGATGGTTGACGACAGCATCCATTTACTTTCAAGCTGGGAAATGACTTCAGCCCATCCTGTCCCTGGTGCTCATTCTGTTTTTCAGCACATCAATATTCTGGGCTGTTAGTAAGCAACTGCCCAGGCGCTTTGGTATCCGTCTGCCAGGTCTGTAGAGCAGCAGGAAAGGAACCCAGCACGTGAGCTGACGGTTTTGCTGGGCTGAGGACAGACCCTGCCATGCAGAGGTTAGGTTTTAGCACTGATGCATGAGACAACAATTAGAAACATCTGCTGGGCTGCCTTGGTCCTTGCTGCAGGAGCTGTCCTTGGTTTCTCCTGCCCAGAGCTCTCTCCATGCTGCCGTTTCGATCAGTCCCCATTGTTCACAGGGGTTTGCTCCAGTATATCCCTTAAGACCCTACAGATCCCTGCTGCAGGCACCATGCGGCTCTTCTGCATTCTCAGACCTGATTATTTTTCAGTCACTTGTCCAGTGTGATGCTGGAGCAACGTAGGCAGCAATTACCCAGGTAGTGCTGAACGGAGGGTTTGGATGCGGGAGGCAGATATTTAGCTACATCGGGAAGAAAATTGTAAATGTTGATACTCACTTGCAGCTGGAAGTAGAAATGAATCCTGAATTTCCAGTGAATACACCAAACAGTTTGCCTCAGTAAAAAAATAAAAATAATTTGAAATCTGAATTATATCTGTATGCTTATGGGAGGAAGTGATTTTCCCCTTCATCCTATAAAACTACATCTGATGCCTTCATCATGGAGCAAATGCAATGGCATTTCCTCTTGTGTCCAAGGATTTTCACCCATCACATGCCTCCAGGAACAAGTGTGATCCACAAAGCAGCTGGGATCTGTGGTACTTTTGAAGGAGTGAAGGAGGTTTGCTGTCTTCTTCTGAAGCGTTTTGCTATATGAACATTTCCTGTACAACTGCTGCGACCCATGTAGGGTACATTTTGGGGAGCCACCCTAAATATCAGTCCAGAATGTGAGTCTGTGCAGCAGGAGCTAATCTGTTGTTCAATGCAGAGTCAAGTGGCATGACGGGAAGAGGCGGAGACCATCAGCACATCGCACGTGCTGTGATTAGCACAGCCCAAGTGCTCTGAACATGGCAAGAGGTGAAGGGATCACCAAAGCACCCTGGAACAGGCAGGTCAAAATATATTTGAGTATTGGCTGAAGTTATTTAGCCATTTATGTGACAGACCCTTGTCCCTCACCCTGCTTTACCTGATGATTTTGATCTGTCTTTCACAATACGTTGATGTGATAGAGTGTAGGTGAGCTCTGCATGCTTGGCCGTTTCACCCATTTTGAATATCCCGGGTGTAAATTACTAACTGTGAAAGTCACAAATACGAAGCTGGGAAGTAGGGATGGGAGCTGTGCTCTTGCAAGTGAGAAACAGAGGGTGTTCAGGGTGCCCCTGGCTGATTCTCAAGGAATTTTGTTCCACCAGCGTGTGGGGAAGTGATTCATCCGCCTTGTCCCTAAGATATGCTGCTGCCGTTAAATATCTTCAGGGCTCAGCAGTGCAATTCCCACAGGATGATTGCGGAGATCAGATTTAAGCTTCTCTCCCATGAGCTATAGGCACCAAGTACATTATTTCTCCACCCATTCCAATTTGTGTGCCACCGTTTCAGATTTACAAAACAGAGGGCAAACAATTCAAACGGAGTAAACGCACCCAAAGCCAGTCATTCTGCCTTGGCTGAGGGCACCTTGTCCTGCTCTTCTTGCTGAGTGCTTATTCTCCTCCTCTTGCTTTCTTCGCTGGCCGTGAGGAATGGTCCAACGGAGAAGTGGCAGCCTTGGCTCAGATTTGGCTTTCTTTATTAAAGTCTGCTCTAATAATTTCACTTTCTGACCCCATCCTACAGGAGTATTGCTGAGCTGTTCTCTTCTGGCACTAATCTCTCACCTACTTATTTTCTTCTATTTTCTTTTAAACTTTCCAAAAGTTGTCTTTGCAACCTGAAAGACAATGTGTCCTCTAGTTCAGAGCCTATTCCCTCTCATTTTCAGCGGCTGTAACGGTGTCCCAGGCTCAGACGGCTCCAGGGTCTGAATTCCTGACCTCGGAATTTAAAAGCATTGACCTTGGCTTGAGGAGTAAGGCCGATTTAGTCAGCTTCAGCATGGCTCAGTCTCTGTGTGTTATATGTCCCAGACTCTAAAGGAGATGAAAGCCAAACCTGGCCCAAAGGTGCCAGCATAACGTGCCTTAATGCTGGGACATTCACAGTGAAACGGCCCAAAGGCTCCCAGGGACAGAGCCGCCTTGGCACATAAATAAATACATTTGCTTTCTTATGGGTAATTCTTTGCTGTAGTTCAACAAAAGAAAACCCTATTTGATTATAAAGTGACCTTGTTCACAACAGAAATAAAATGCTAAAATGCTTAGGTGAAGAAACTGATGTCGGTTTCAAGCCAAATAAAGGTTGCTGCAAAAACTGTCTAGAGCAGCAGTTAAAAGGAAAAAAAAGAAAAAAAAGAAAAGAAAAGAAAAAAAAAAAAAAAAAGGTTGTTTTAAGTCCATACCCTTGTTTTATGTTCACATTTCTGTATTTGTGCTCTACCAGGAACATCTATTTGCCTCCCCTGTCCGGGTAAAAAATGCTTTTTATTGCCACCCATTGTGCAGAAACCTCCCCCAGGTGTTTATGGATGCACTCCGCTCCTCTCTTGGCATGTCTGCCTCCTCTCCTGGCGTGTATTCAGATTTATCCCGGTTGCATTTTGTGTTTGTGGAGTGCCAGCAAGGCAGCAGCATGGCTGGGGTGCTCCTGGGGTGAAGGCAGCCCTCGGTGGCTGTGCCTCGCGCTGGGTGCGCGTGGTGGCATCGCCGCCGTTGTGGGACCTGGGCCTGCTGCTGGCTGCCTCTGAGGGGCTGCGCCTCCCGTGCCTCCAGCTGGAAAAACAGCAGAGATCTGTGTGAGCAGGCAGAGGAGCGAGGCACGGTGTTCAAAATGCACGGTTAAATCGTTTAGTCGGGGCTCCTGTGCACGGCTGGCCTGGATGTCACCGACTGTGTGTGTCAGTGCCGTACGTCAATAACTCAGCCTGATGGTCACAAGAACAGGGAATCCATCACTTCCTTTCCTTGCTAGGCATTTAGTTATGTTTTGGTCCTCCTTTTAAAATCTGTGTCTTCTGCCTGCCTTGGATTTCCCATCTGCATATCTGCCCTGTGCATCTCTCTTCCCTTCCCATGTGTTTGAGCGCCCTTGTAGGCTGCAGCATTTTCATACTGTGGGTGTGCTTAGAGTGCGTGACCCATCACTTCTTTATCTTTGCTTTGAAAAGTGAAACAGAGCAAACTCTTTGGCTCTCTCCTTGGTAAGCCGTTTTCTCTCTCCATCAGATTATTTTCTTGCCTATCCACCTTTATAACAGCCTTTTAAGCACATGGGCAGAAGGAGCCATGCCAGCTGGCGTTGCCGGTGCTGCCCTCAGTGCTGTGCTCACCTCTTCTCTCCCACTGCCTCTTCGCCAGCTGCTCTCTGCTGTGCTGGGAGCCCCCAAACTGCTTACCCTTGATGATTACTCCTTTCTCAGTGTGACCTACAGCTTTCAGAGGCACCCAGAAGTGTTCACTGGAGCAGCTCTGTCACCAACAATAGACCAGACCAGCCATGGCTGCTTGGTTGTTTAATATTCACATAATAATCGTGTGACGTGGCCTTTTTACCAAGGCTTGTGTCCTTCCCAGTCACAATTAAACCACTCAGGCTCTAGTACTGTTATACATGGAAGTTAATTGTAATCAGCCCACGTACTGCATCCCCAGTGACATCCCTGGTGTGTCCATCAGCCGTGTGGGGCAACGCTGGCGTTTAGACTACAGTGGTACACAGTGTTAGGGTGTGCATCTTGCACGGATCGCTGCTTTCTGCTCAAGAGCTAGAAAAACTGCCCTGCCATGGAAGACTTGAGTAGCTCATTCTGTTTAATATAGTCAAAAAAATTCATGAATTAGTTGTATATGTAAACTTTTGAGTAGTCAGTTTCCAAAAGCAAGTTGAAGAGCTCAAAATGAATCACTTGGGCAACTGAGATGTGCTTATGGAGTTGAATTAATTGCCAGAAATCTGTATTGAGCTGGGATCTCTTCTGAAAAAGTTTGTACCCTCCGGCACAGCACTGGGATGTGGATCTGACACAGAAACGCTGGCGTTAAGTTCTGGAGCCTGTCAGAGGCACAGGGCCACAGCAGCTACTTCTGATCGTCCCTTCTGCTGATAGACACCACGGACCTCAAAACGTACCCTGACAGTCTGTGGCCTCGAGGGATTCCGGTATGTTTCATGCCTCTAAATATTTCACCTACACACAGACAACAAACGTGCTGGTTTGTTAGCCACCAGAGCGGCCCAGAAGCTGCCGGGGCCGTGCCTTGTGAGGGGGAACCCAGCGGGGCTCACACGGGGCGCCCACGCAGCCGGGCGGGATTCAGCCCCACGAGAGCCGTGCCACCGCTGTGCCAAGCCTCACAAAGCAGTTAATATTCTCCCCGTTCCTGTGCTTCTGGGTGTAGGTGCCTCTGTATCATTCATTTCCTCTTTGTCAATATTAACTGATGTGTTAGTGATTAAGTTCAGCTAAGGCATTATTGCATCGTCATTAATCATGACTACAGCTGTCATAGAAGTCATTAGAAAGAACCCGTCGCAGCTATTTTTATACCCCATTTAATTTCCATGCAGGGATCGCATTTTAATTCTCGTAATGTATCTTCACAATGATAAAAATTTGCATATCTTCATTCACTGAAGAGGATCTATTAGCGCAGGCACAAATAAAAAACCCCCTGCTACCACGGGGTTTCTGTAGGAACCGGATTCCAACGTCTCCGTGTTTCTGCCTCCACGCATGTACTACATTAAAAGGAATCACTTGCAGGTAGAATTACTGCCCTGGACAATTCTAATTTGTTGGAAATTAAACATAAGTGGTTGATTCTGGCTGCTACATGACATAAATTACTAGCAAATTGCTCTGTAAGATTTCATTATAAAGTACATGCTGTTGTGAATGATTTGCTGCTCTGGTCCCGAACTTTTATTTGTGTGCCAGTGCTTGAAGGACAATGGCACAGCTTAACTTTTGTTTAAAGCCACAAAAGTCTGGAAATGATGCTATTTACTTGTCTTACTTGACCTTTTAAATCTTCTTTTACTTTTATCCAAAAGCCAAGCGCAAGACACTTTTCAAAATGCACTTGTTGAAATGCATTAAGGTCTTGTATTAAAGCTGCGGAGTATTTGTAGTAAACGCAAACCAAACTTGAATTAATGGAGCTTTTCCTTAGCTGGTGCAAAACGCCGGAGCGCTGCTGGCTTTTGCTGAGCAATGGCAGTGCTTAAATATAGCTCCTGTGAGAATAAGGGTTCTGAAACGGGATGAGAGTTCCAAGGGGAAGAATTTATATTCATAGATTGCTAAGGCTAGAAAAAAACTTCATCGCTATCATCATAAAAGTTCACTTGGCAAATCTTGTTTTAAACACCGATCTGCTATGCATGAAATAAGCCTCTGGCTAGCGGGATGCACTGAAACTTGGAGGCTTTGCTCATCACCCAGCATTGCTGAGCCCCAGCCGTTCTGCCAGTATCTGCGTGCAGGATAACTCAGACACCTCTCCCGGGCACCTCTATGGTTTTGAGGCTTATCCAAAGCGCAGGAGCCATTTCTCCTACTCCATGTCTGGGTCCGTTGCTATTTTATTTCAGCTGGAGCTGCTGCTCTTGGCCCTAAGCAGCCCCCTGGACTTCAGTAATGCAAGCAGCAAGGTCGGGGCGCACTCACGGAGCTGCAGGCTGGAAAGACCACAAAGCAAATGCACCTCTTTGGTACGAGAGAGACAGAAGGGAGGCGTTGGGGCATGCAGGCCATGCTGTGCACCCTGCAGGTCCCTGCAGCAGGTCAGGGTGCCCTGCGCCCACCCGTGAGGCTCCGGCACTGCTGGAGATGGGTGGGCAGGGGGTGCCTGCCGTGGGGACAGGGTGCTGGGAGGGGTGAGGTGCTTACACAGACAGGGCAGCCTTAAAACCCAGTTAGTTTTACGAGGGGGGGTGTGTCAGGACGGCTGTCCGAGCCTTGTCATCCCGAGGCTTTTTGGAGAATTTGTTGGCATTTCTGGCTTTGCGCTACGAGCTTTATCTGTAGCTACCCAAGGCAATCTGTTCTGCTGAGAGAATGGCTTTCTGCTTTTAATTTACTTTTGCTTACATAATGAGGCTAATAAAGAAGCGCTGTTTTCCTCATCCAGGAGGAGTTCATTTTGTGGTCCTCTGAGGGAAGCAGCAAGAACTCGCTGCACAAGCAGAAATTACCTTGGACGTGTTGTTTGAAGCCAGTGGATTTGGTCAGGCTGTCTTCGGTAAGGAGTGCTGATCCCACTACGGGTGCTGCAATGAAGCAGCTTCATCATTTAGGTTCAGTACTAGCAAGAAGTGTTTCCAAAGACTGTAGGATCTGATAGGAGCCTGGTTTTGTTGCAAGAACTGTAAGATCTTTCTTCTTTCATGAAAGACTTAGTCACCGGGAAATGACCTTTCTGCAGAAATGTGTTTTACAAGAGGGTGCCTACCTGCTTATTATTTTGTCACCCGAGATTTCTACTGAAGCATTTCTCCCCTCGCCCCATTTCATAGTGCCTTTTTATAGTGCCTGGTTGTGTGGGGGTTATGAGCCCCAACAGCAGAACACCACCTAGCAGGGCTGCTCTTCCCTTTCAGTCATTAATGTATACATCCTGTACCGTTGTCATCCTCCCTCATCTCGACCAGATTTATTCATTTTAATGCCACTTACCATGGGGAACCTCTTCATGGCAAGGGAGCTGGGCTCCTCCAGCACACCCTGCCCAGCACGGCAGCCTCAGGCTGCTCTCGCTGCCTTCCCAGGCATTTTTTCCACTGATATGGGAAAAAGTCCCCAGCTGGCATAAGGTGTGAAATTAAGTTCTTACAGTGAAAGTAGGAATATATCTTTTTTTTGGAGTTGCTCCTAATGAATGGAATGGCACATCTTGCCGAGCCGGGGAAATGGGCAGATAGTGCAGGAAACAGAGAGAGGCCATGGGACTGCCGCTACAATAATAACAGTTCCTGTGTCTAATCAGGTCGTTGTGTTGCCATTTTCTGTAAAGTCACATTGAATCTCAAGTTTCTCTTCAGCCGAGGAGCTTGCATTCACTGATTAAATACCAGGAGGCTGTGAAGAGGTCTGAACGGGGACAGAACACAGTTTTAGCAGCAGGGAAGGGGCTGGTTTTATCAACAACCCTTTGGGTAGTGTGGGTCTGGCAGAAGGAGATGTGATGAGACCACCCCGAAACACCACAGAGATATGTTGTGGTAGGAGACTTTTAGGTTAGGGTAGGACACTTTTAGGTCTGACTTCGAGCTCATCTCCACGCACATCAGCCCTTTCTTACCTTTGGGAAGTCTGCTCCATGGAGAACAAGAGGCAGATGTAGGAATCTTTCCCTCATGTCTGAACTTAAAATGAGTTTTCTGGGGTCTGACAGGTCTTCAGTGCTTTTTCCCAAGCTGTGCCTCCACTTCTAAGCCACGTGTCCGATGTGTGCCCCTCAGCCACCGGGGAGCAGCTCCGGGTGCCCTCAGCTCCCGGTGCCTGCAGCCTGCCCAGCGCCACGGCCTCGTGAAACGGTGCCATCCAGCTTCTGTCTTGCACCGCCGCGTTGTGGTGGGATTGCAGTGTCTTTTATGGGTCCATAAAACACTCGGAGACCAAGTGCATGGCTGGCAAAACTAAACACAGTGCAGACCTGCCTGCAAAGTTGGCAGATTTTGTTTGTGTACAGTAACTTAAAGCTTAAAAATGCTTCACAGCAAGCACAGAGCCATTCCCTTCCATCTCTTGCCACCTGCCAGTTCTCTGCAAAAGGGCCACCGGCGCTGGCACCTGCTCTTCAGAGACGTCCTTGGTCCTGGGGAAGGGCAGGAGAAATTCTGGTGCCAAAACTTGCCTGCACACAGCACCGGGGCAGGGACAACCACACGTGGCTTGGGGAGATCTCCACTTGCATTCTGAGGTGACTTGGCAAATGAAATGAAATGCCTTCCGTCTGTAACCTAACCGTACATGTGTGCAGAGGAGGAACGAGGTGGTGTAGCCAAAGAAATCCTGGAGCCTACACCTCTTAGGGCAGGCGCAAGACCCCTGCTAGATGCTTCCTTCATTAAATCTTTAAAATGCAAAGGGTTGCTGCGGCATCATTCAAGATTTATTTTTTCAGACATTACCATTTTTACTTCCTAAAATACAATGAATAGCAGCACAGCCCATAAAAGATCATCAGCAGAATAGGCTTTGTTGAAAGACTGTGGGTTATACCAGCTTCTTGGCTTTTTACAGAAACTCATTGTTATTCAACAGCCCCGTTCTTGCGAGAGCTAGTCAAATAAAGCAAATAATGATTTGCAGATATGTGGGCAGATTAATGTTACAGCTTAACTCCTAAGTTATTTCTTGTTTGTTTGCTCATTTGAATATTTTTCACTTGCAAAAGTTCCGCGTGTTCTGGCACAAATATTGAACCCTGTAAAGCTCAGCGCCGCTGCGTGATCCTTGCTGCTCGCCCTGCAAATGTATCGTCCTGTCAAGGAGCCAAACCGGGACAGGGGCATCAGCCAGGAACATCCCAGCCACTGCCCGCAACCAACAGATGCAACTGGAACCACAAAATCAGATTTGTTAAATTCTTGTGAGTAATGAGGAGGCTTCCGCGAATGTAAATCCTTCTGCAAACCACCAAAATCTGCCTGACTCCAAGTCCACCTAATATGAAATTCAGCCCTCGTTAGACCTGAAATTTAGATTAGCTGGAAAGCTGCAAACTCCGTCTGGAGCTGAGCCTGGCCTGTGTGTGGTGAGGTGTGAGCGCTGGTCTGCACTTCTCACCAAGTGCAGTAGCACAGTTGCTTTCCGTCCAGCACCTCCTTGAAGCTTGCTTTAGGGTGTCTTGGTGCTTTGGGGGAGTCATGGCTCACTAACACCTGAAACTCAGTTGTGCTGTTGGGCTTGACATCCCCTGAACACTGGCTGGACATCAGGACAAGCTTGGGAAGTTTCAGAGGTCCTTCTTCTTGCTAATTTTACCCTGTTACATCCTCTAGGATGTCAGACAAGTTCCCTGTGACACTGGTAGCAGCGCAGCTTCCCCACCACGCTCAGTTTTAGTACGCTAAAAAGAGTACAGAAAGCACCTGGAGTGGTGCCTGGCAGTGCTCTGTGCCTCCTGCCACCTCTGCAGCTCTTGCAGAACGCCAGCTCAGGGTACAGTTTCTGATTTATAATGTTAGGTGTCCTGCAGCACAAAAACTGCAAGGTTTTTGCTGTGAGCATCTGCTGTCAGACCTGCCCCACAAGAGCATTCAAGTATTTGATTTCTTTTTTCCAAAGAAAACCGCTATTGGTTTTACTCAGATCAGCTGAAGACTAATTAAAAACTGATGAGCTTTGGCTGATCTTGGCTAAGCAGAAAATAACAGTTTGATGGAAAATAAATCTTTGGGGAAAGTCAGTTTTCCAGTCAGATGTGTTGAAGAGAGTTTTTGTTGGCCACTAGCAATTGAAACTGCTATATTTTAATGTATTAATTTTTAACATTTAATTTTATATTTATGTTTATTATATTTATTTATTTTAATTATTTATATTATTTTATATAAAATTTATGTTTTATATTAATTTACATTACATTAAAAAAAAAAAAAAAGGTGATGTGTGCACCAGAGGGTTTCTCTGGAAGGAGGTAGATTCAGAAGCTTTCCCGTTTTGATACATTATTTCCCACAAGGATGATTTTTCTACTTGAAATGTTTCACCTCTTTAATGAACTGCCGTCGTTTTGTACTTAAATCCTATCATAGGAGCCTGGAGGGACTCACTGCATCGCCCTCAGCTGCAGCTTGGGCCTAGCATTGCCCATCCCCGGCCTCCTTCACAGCGAGGAAAACCCACATCAGCCTCTGCCCCCAGAGCTGCTGCAAAGGCATTTGCTCAAAGGCTTAACCTATTGGTCAGTGAAAGTGTCCTCTGCAGAAGTTCAGCTGCATTAGGACAAAAAGCTATTAAAAAAAAAAAAAAAAAAGAAAAGCTAGGAAATACAAGTAGATTTTTATTTGTCTGACCCTTTGTACAAGGGTAGGGCTGATAAATTTGGCAGTATAACCCAAAATAAATAGATCCAATTAACTTGGTGGCTGCAATGCAATCTTCAGCTTCCTCCTCCCGGCTCTCCGAGCGTGTGCATGCTCAGGGGATGATGCACCTCTCTCGTTTTCCTGTTTCCAAAGTAATTACCACTGATGAGCTGAAGCTGGTAGCACGGGGTATTGCCAGGCTCGGAGGAAGATATTTTTGCACTTGTTACTGCTGTCATATGTCGTTTATGAGCACGTTATCGGATAGCTGGGATCACTGTTGTGGTGGTGCCATGACAGCCGTGTGACTCCATAGGGCAGGTCGTGCCCCTAGGAGTTGGCAACGTGAATGTAACTGAGCCAGACACGGTGCTGGATGCGGCCACCAGAAGAGATGGACCTGGCAGCACACCGGGATTGCTGCCACGGGCGGCACGGGGCTTGGTGCACTCACAGCCAAGTGGGTAGGATTTCTGTAGGATTCCAGTTATCTCCTTAGTTTTTTTAATATATATATATATTTTTCAGAGTTTGAATGTTGATTTATTTTAAAATATTCAATTTTTTCATAATGGAAATAATTTTCATTATTTTCCATATTTTCAGTTATTAGTCAGATTTTCTTGTGGAGAAAATATTCCTGAAGTAGCTCTACCATTGACAAAGATATTTCCTTTTGCTTTTCCTTTTTATTTTAAAATAAATAATTTTTTAATATATTTTTATTAGTCTCACACCAAGAAAGGGATTTCTAAAAACTGCTTCAAAAGGATTTCTGGCACAAAGACAGAAATTAAGCAAGAGCTCTGGGTAAGATCTTCAGCTGACCATCTTCTTCTACCATCAGTAGCTGCATCTCTGATGTAGTGGGTGGGTTTTGTGTTTTGTTTTGTTTTGATTTGTTTTGTTTGGTTGGTTGGTTGGTTTTGTTTTGTTTCTCCCCCAGGGGTTTGTTGGTGTAGGGAAGATGCTGCCTATCCTAATAAGCTCTTACTACCAAAAATGTGATTCAGAAAGGCACCTCCTGGAATCATAGAACTGAGTCTTAGAATCATTAAGGTTGGAAAAACCCTCCAAGATCATCTGGTCCAACCATCCCCCTACCACCACTATCACCACCAAACCGTGTCCCCAAGCACCCCGTCCAACCTTCCCTTGAACACCCCCAGGACGGTGACTCCACCACCTCCCTGGGCAACCCGTCCCAATGCCTGACTGCTCTTTCTGAGAAGAAATTTCTCATAATTTCCAACCAGAACCTCACTCATTTACCACTGTTCTGCATGACTGCATTGGTCCCAGGATAAAATACCTTGTTTCTTCAGTGCAGGGGAGTCTAATAAGCCCCTCTGGAACCTCAGCTGTGACAGGTGCCGACAGTGAGCAAGGTGTGTTGCAAGCTGGGTTTTGCTCCAAACAAAGCCTGGTCAGCAAGGGCTTGGCCACTGCTGAGGGCCATGCTCAGTGCCAAAACATGCCAGTGCCCATGCCCGTGCCGGCTGCAATCCTGCTGTCTTTTCCCATAGGTAAGCGGGAGCAGCAGGGATGCCCAGCAGCCACCTCCCATCCCTAACACCACTCCTGCAGCAGCGTGCTGAGGCTTGGTGCTCATCCCTTGGTCCAGACGGTTCAGAAAACTTCAGTGTGTCACAGCTGGGAAGCAAATTTCCATGCAGACAGTGGTTTCCTTGGCATGCCGCGGGTCATCGTCTGTGCACAGGGCTGTTTTGGGAATGCACAGCTGCAGGCTGGTTTTGCAGTTCTGTTTTAATTCACGTGTAGGAGTGCAAATGACTTTTTCCAAACATAACATTTTCATTTTGCTGAATTAAATCCATTACCTGAGGTTGTAATAGCCATCTCCCAGCTTCGGCTGGAAAATTGCTGTTGTCATTTTCACAGGGGTCACACGCATTAAGTATGCACATGTCCTAAAGCTCTCTGGCCATCTGATCTTCTCGATGCCCTGGCCATTAGGTTTTGCTCTTCCACCTCCACACCGAACTCAGGAGCTAAGTAAAACCACAGGTTAGACTCTAGTATATATTCCAGAAATATTCATTCTGGTCAAATCCATTTGAATTTTCTGTCTGGTTAATGGGCAGACCCAGATCTGTCAGATGAGCATTGTGAGAAGTTTTCTATTGCATCCAATAAGTATATTCATGATTCTTTTTTGCCCAACCCTTCAACATTTTTAGGATCTCTCATCTCCACAAAACTGAGCCTACGCTTTATTTCTTCATTTATTTAATGCATTTCTGCAGGTCTGTGTGGGAATAAATGGAATATTATGTCAAGTAATCTCAGTTCTGCCACCAAGCCCCACACTGGTTTGCTTTAAGCTGTACCGCTATTTATTGTTCCTAGGGATGATTGTTATTTTTTCAAATGGCTCATATTTGATTTTTATCTATCCAGAAAAATACAGTGTTGGTTTAGCTTAAAAAAGTTACATGCTGGGTTTGAGATGCTCCATTATTCAGCCGCTTCTGGAAGTTGTTGGAGGCATTTTCATGGAGATCATGCCCTGCCTGTGTAAAGGGATAACAGTGGCTGTAAATCATTCAGGACTTATAAAGGCTGAATAATTTACCTGTCTAGTCTTGCATAGTGCTTCCACCGTTCTCATATCTGAGAGCGGTTTTATGAGTCTGAGAAAGGACCGACCACTGCAGGTGGATAATTGCCCTTCGTTCCTCCTACCCCGGGTTAGCAGCACCACGAGAGGAGCAAGGTGCAGGACAGATGGGTGCGGGGTGCTCAGCATGGCACACGCCAGCAGGGTGCTGGGAAGGGCTGAGGGCTGGCAGGACAGGCACCAAGTGCTCTGATTTAGGTGGTCCTCGCAGGGCCCAAGGCAAAAGGCAGCGCTGCGGAGGCTCCCAACAGAGGTGATGGGCAGGTGGAGGAGCTGCTCCCTCCCCTGCTCCCCAGGAGAGGGGCTTTGGGCCTGGGGACTTGGTGGTTTCACCGGGGGGTTGGTGGTTTCACCGAGAGGTGGTGGTTTCACCAGGGGGTTGGTGGTTTCACCAAGGACTTGGTGGTTTCACTCTGGGGTTGGTGGTTCCACCAAGGGGGTGGTGGTTTCACCGGAGGGTTGGTGTTTGTAGGGCAGGCAGGACGGGTGGTGCTGTGGCTGCCAGCTCCTGGCCATGCTGCATGCTGTGTCCTTTCCCACCAGGGTGTTCTGTGGGCAGCCTGGTTTAGCAGAGCTGGGTCGAGAGCAGTTTGGTGGTCCCAGCTGAGATTCATCCAAATCCCCTAGAGGGGAGCACTGCCTGAGCGGGTTTGCTCTCCAGCCCTTGACATCAGACCAGCAGCTTCTCCACGGTAGTCAGGAAGCTGATCTGAAATTATTTCTTGGTGTTGTTTTGTTTCCTATCCTGTTAAATAAAACCAAGTCTGGACCTGGAAAGCTTAAAGCGCCATTTCATTTTAGCTTTCGATTGCATATGAAAATAATCCCCAGAACAGCTAGAGGCGCCCAGAAGGAACAGCTGGAGGATGGAGAGACGTGGGAATAACGACTGCGGAGGGGTGGAAATTGTGCACGGCTTTGCCAGCATCGTAATGAGCCCTGCAGTGCAGATGAATAGAAAGATCTTTCCCCAGCATGGCTCAGCATCCAGTGACCTGCTGGAGGCTGCGTTCCCCCCACCGGCTCTAACAGCCGCTTATAGGCGTATCGGCCCTGCCCGGCTCGGATCCTGCTCTGACTGCCTTCGTGCCTTTAACCTCCGGTGCAAAGCACGGCAGCGAGCTGCCCGGATGGCTGCAGAGCTTTGCCTGGAGAAATAGTTCCTGTTACTTGTCTTAAACCTGCTGCACCAAAGGGGCTTCACCGGGCTTCGCATAGACAACAAAACAGGACCTAGCTGAGTTCCCAGTGCTCTCGAGCCTTAGCACCAAGTCTGTGGAGCCTCCATGGGCAGAGCTTCCCTGCCCAGCCTTGCCAGGGCAGTCTGCAGAGCTGTAAATCTGCCACAAGCACACGGGCTTCTTTTCTGCTCAGGTTCAGAACAAATGCTACTGGATAAAGGTAAAACCCATTAAAATACTTGACTAGGCGTTATATATGACATATTGACTCTGTTGGTCTATACAAACACATTTAAGCTAGCAGACTTGCAGGCATCTCATACTGATGTATTTACATGTATTTATTAGTGACTCTGGTATAAAAGCACACAAGCCCCATTGCAAACAGCATAATGCGTAACATCTACGGTGTGATCTATAGACGACTTGCTGCCATGCCCAGGAAACAGAATGCTGCCCCTGTTGGAAGTTAAGGAAATACTACAGATTTTTCCTGAGAGTAATCTTTAAAGCCTGGGAATAATATGCCTAGACACACACAAAAAAAAATATAAAAAATTGACTGCTTAGTCCAGCCTTCGTTACTAGCTACGATACAAATCCTTGCAAGTAACTTTCCCTCACAGTCAAGCATGCCCTCAATAGCTGAAAAAAAATAAAAGAAAAGGGAAGAAAAAAGGCAATAAATTATTTTTTTTTTTTTTTTCTTTTTTAAGCCAGAATGGCTCTGACTTTGCACCGCACATCCCTCAGGCAATGAAGTAATTTACAATATGTTTCAATCAGATATTGGAAGCAGAACTTGCTCAAATCATCACAGCTCCGCTGGCAAGGTAAGCGCGCGGTGGCTGGAGCCGAGCTGGGACGGGATGGTCTGCAGGCGAGGAGGACGTGAGCAGTGCACACATTTACTTGAAAGCTGTTCATCTTAATCAAAACATGCTGGCTTTTCATTTTCAAAAAAACGTTTACTTTGTACCCAGATCCAAATAAATGCTCAAAAGCTGCCGATCTGGTATGTGAAACCTGGTTATCGTAAGAGAAGCGGTGTTGGAACCTGGCGTCTGCTGCTGCAGGGAATTGTGAGTCACAGAAAAAGCTCAGTCCCGGTAGAGTGCTTCTATGCAGAGGCTCAAAAAGGCCGATAACTTGTCTTTGGGTGGATTTGTTTTGTGGCTGTGTAATAAAAGACATGACGGGGATCACAGAGGCTTTTCCAGCCTCCCTCTTTGGGTTCGAGGGCTCCAGCAAGGAGAAGTGTCTGTCTTGGGGACAGACCGCCCAGAGGTGCTCCCACATCGCTTCCCCTCTTCATGTCCCTGCTCCCATCATCTGCTGCCACCCTTCAGGGCTGGGCCTGGTGGGATCTCCTGCCCACAACACGAGGCCAGGTGAAGATTCCTTGTCCTGGGATTCCTTGTCCTGATTTCTCGTTTTCTGGTCTTGTTTCCTCTGGTGCAAATCCTACCCCAAGAGCACGTAAAGGTTGCTCCTTCTCTGTGATGAACACACATCATTGCAGGAATAGCATTCCTGGTGGGTGAGTTAAATGAAAAGTGGCCACCAAAGCCACAGGAACTGAAAGAGAGGCATCAGGTTTTATTTATTCCTGTTCCTAGAGTTTGGAGAGAGAGACAAATTAATTTGCTTGCTTAGGCTAGAATACAAATTGGAGAAATGAAACCAGCAGGCGAAGCCTCTGCTCAAGGTCACGCCGTCTAAATGAATTCACTGAATGGTACCTCTCCTCCTCAGCATGTCTTGCTGTACAGACCACGGTATGATCCACACCATGGAGAGCAGCCGTCCAGCCTGAAACAAACAAGCAGCCTTGCCGTCACTTCTCTTGATAGCTGGGGAGACTTCATTTTCCGTTTTGTAATCCCTATGACATGAAAGTACTTGGGCTGAAAAATTCATTAAACTTTTATACAAAGCCTGTTTTAACTTCAGACTGTTTGCTTCCCAAAGATAATTGTTTAGGAGAATGAAGTGTACTCCCTTTGCGGATTTGCCATATATTTTTCAAAAACTAATACTGGAATTATGAAAGATAGGAATAAGTACAGCAAAGTAAATTAAATCAAATTGCTGAAGCCTTGGGGAAGAGCTAATGCAAATGAATTAAACAGAGAAGTTCCAAAAAGCTATGTAGTAAGTTTCCTTCTGAGTATCGTCATTCTCAGAAGAGATGCCCAGGATGCTCCCACCTTCACTAGCTGTGAAGTCACAATCTTGTAAAACTAAAAAAAAAATAATAAAAAATAATAAAAAATAAACTGTTAGCACTGCCTACTATCATATATTGTGGTTTTTATCCTTCCTTTCCTTTTCCATTAAAGTTATTACCTGTAAAAGTGTAACTCTGAAATGAGCAACCAAAGTTAATTTTCTTTTTCTGTCACTGGGTGTCATCTGCTCATGAATAGATGGAGAGTCTGTAGTTTAAAGACTGTTTTGACCTTAAAGGCAGGGGAAAGTTTTATTTGAAAGCTTTTTATAAGGCTAAAGTATCTTATGAGTAAATAAAGCAGGGGAGAAAGAAAGAGAGGACTGAATACCAATACGACAGAAGTCATTAAAGCAGGGCTGCCGTGGAGAGGTGAGCAGAATTATTGTTCACTGAATAGGGAGCATCAAATGGAAACAGCAAAACAAATGAAAAGAGATGGCATTATTATGAATTGTAGGCAAGTTTTGAATGCTCAAACACGAAAGAGGTTCCAAAAGCAATAGGAGAAAATGATAGCAAAATCATTCATTAAAAGCTACGTAGCAGACACACAACTTCGAGAAAGTTCCCGACCCCGAGCTCCCCGGTGCTGGCTGTGCTCTGCCTCTTCCCCCGGAGCAGCAGAGGATGCTGAGGCAGTTCTTTGATCAGAGGGTGTGTGACCACCCCTGGGTTGTATTTATTTATTGGATAGTCTGTGTCTGGTTTCAAGGTGGTGATATTTTTCCTGCTTTTAAGAGAATATTATGTTGGCTCTGGGAGTAAAGGTAGTAGGGCTGAAGAGATGATGGGTGTGGAAATCAGCATTAGCACCAATGAAGCAGGAAGAAAACCTGCAGAGCCTAATTCTCCGGGAGGAGAAGGGACTGGGCTATAGTAAATATTGGGGAATTTAAGTATTCATTTCTCTGGTATCTGTAAAATGTCAAGATTTACAAGATATTTGGAAAGAACAACCAGTTGTAAGGCAGGGTGGTTAGAGGGAAATCAAGGGAGAGTCCTTGAAAGGCAGGTTCGGCTTGATTAGCTGAATAGCTCTCCCTTGTAAGAAAGTTGAGATCTGGCACATCTTATTTCTGTAAAATAGCTCTTATCTTTAAGCCAACAATTCCCTGCAAAGCGACTGCCTTGGGAAGCTATTAGTGAAGCTGGATAAGCTGTCGGAATTGGAAAGAGAGGGCAGATGAAGACACTATTGGGTCGTGTTGAAATGGCAAATGTCAGGCTGGAGAGAGAGACTAGGGGATTTCGTCACAAATCGATCTCCTTTTGTATTCTTTACTCTGTACCTGGGCACAAAGAGCAGTCACATGCTGATGAAATTTTCTGATGACACAAAATCGGAGGATGTTATCAATGGAAAGACGGCTTCCAGTACTGAAGATTTAGAATTTCTGGTCTGTTATTTGCTGTTACCTGTAGCTGTACCACAGCCCACGTACCAGCTAAGGATCTGGCCTAAAAATTACACACACACCCGTGATATTGGGTCTAACATATAGTTTACCACGTGAGCTGACCACGTAAAACCACAAGAAGGGGCCAGGCTGGGGTCGACAGGGTTTGGGATCAGCAGTTTCCGCATCACTGTCTTCTTCACCAGTCAGGTGTTTTTGGAGTTTGAATCAGGGTAGTTGTCCTCAGGGCTGTTAGTCTGCCACTTCGTCAGCCTCACCACCAAGCTCCGTGTCCTGTCTGATGCTGTTCACCGCTTGTGCCTCTGCTCACTTTGGTCTGAAATTGGGGTGGTGCCCCACAGTCATTCCACAGGCAGCTTAGATCACGTTACGAGATAAGTGGTAATTGCTGTGATGAGCTACAAATAAGTTAGCTGGATATCGTGAGCTCTGAGCAATGCTGTCTCCAAAGTTTACCTTAATCTCCAGCATTCTGTGTTCATCGGGATGTCTTCTGTAAGCGAGAGGTGATGAGCAGCAGTGCACGTGCAAGCGTGGTTTCTAAATTACAGGAGCTGAGGGAATCTGTTTACAGCTTCCATTATGTAGGGAATTAAATATCAGGAGTCTGAAGGTTAGTGGCGTCTCTGATGGAGATATTGATCAATGAAGGACCTAAGGACAAGATGCTCTTGGAGCGATAACTGTAAGAGCTCTTTCTGAAGGGAGAGCCGTGTGAGCTCTGTGCAGATCCTTCTCTTGCAGAGCTCGGTGGGCACCTTACGTTTTATGCCTGCACACCTTTTAACACAGATGCAAAGATCTCATGTATTTCACTGGCACAGGAAGCTTTCACAATTTCTTCTTTCTCATGGATTAAAAAGTGGACAGTGTTTTTAAAGAGGCAGGATGTCACGTCACTGTGTGCACCTGACTGCAAACGTGAGACGTGAGCGCGCTTCCCACGCGCGTTACCTGTCTGAATTAACTGTGCTGGGTCTGGCTGGGATGGGGCTCACCTCTCCTGTGCTTATTTTTTCTTTTCCCTCTAATTAAATTATCCTTGTCTCAACCCAGGAGCCTTTTTCTTTCTCTCCGTAGTTCTCCCTTTGAGGAGGGGGAGTGAGAGAAGCGCTTGTGCTGCAGGTCAGCTGCCCAGCAGGGTGAAACCTCCGCACCGCGCCAACACCATTCTCTGCAGGCTGCCCTTCTGTGCAATGATTAAGTTGTCAAAAGATAAATGAGATGGTGAAGTCAGGTTTTTGCATACACTGTATGGTGTCTATATTTTATTTACTTTGTATTTTGCTAGAATCAAAAGTCAGTCAGAGTTTGTAACCGCAAATCTATATTATTTAAAATGCAGTTTAATTGAATTCATGGGAAGATGACCCGTTCTGTGCTTACCGGAACATCAAACCTACCACCCAAGTGGATAGCAGAGCTAACCGTATGATTATATAGATCTGCTGAAGCCTGAAAGCAGCTGCTGGGGAACCGTGCTGCTTCAGGGATCCCTCTGCTCTCGCTGCAAAGTTGGATCCACCACTGAACACAGAATTGCTGCCCTGAACTCAATGCCAGGGCAGTTGTTACCGTGTGCACGAGTCAAGGGTTTTTTTTTTCTTTACTTCCTCTTTCCCTCGCAGAAAGTCCCATGTCCCAGAGCTGGTGGTTCCTCTGTGAGGCTGTGCCCCAAGTGATGGCAGTGGTGAAGCAGCACAGCATCTGCCGGACAGTTCAGCTTTCTCTTTAGGCACTCAGTAGAAAACATTAACAAGCAGAACGCAGTGCCTTGGGTGCACACAAGTTACCAATTGCTATTAAGTTCTGCATTTGTCATTTCTGGGTTCCCCTCTTGTGAATGCAGTGCTGCAGCACGGCTATCGCTGCTCCTCACACTAACACAAAGCTCCTGCTCTCCCCTGTGTCTCCCGCAGACCCCCCTGCCGTGGAGCCGACCTTCCTGGAGATTCGGCAGGGCCAGGGCCGGAGCATCACCATGAGCTGCCGGGTGCTGAGGGCGTACCCGACGCGGGTGCTGACCTATGAGTGGCGGCTGGGCAGCAAGCTGCTGCGCACGGGCCAGTTCGACGTGCAGGACTCCACCGAGTACACCGTCAGCAGCCTCTCCCGCGACAGCTACGGCATCTACAACTGCAACATCATCAACGAGGCGGGTGCCGGCCGCTGCAGCTTCCTCGTCACAGGTAGGCTCGGTGGCATCGTGGTGCCGCAGTGCTGGCACAAGTAGAGGCGATGGACGGAGTGCCCTGAGGCTTCGTGTGTCGTTGGGTGCTGCTGCTTCTGCTTCAACTAGTGCATTGCCTGAGATATGTCTTTCAAAGCAGGTTCATAGCTGGAGGGCATCTGGTTTGGATTCCGGGGAGGTTGGTAACAAAATAGGAGATTTAGCTTATTTCAATGGTTCAAGGATAAAGTTTTTTAACATGTGAAATGTAAATATCCTTCCTCCACAGGCATCTGTCAATATGCTTTTGAAATAGTCTTGAGAGAGTCATCAGGTAGCAAATTTCACCTGTTTGAAGTTTGCAGCAAGGCTTCAATTTCCTCTTCTCTGTTGGTATGCTCATTGAGCAGGCAGACCCCAGTCCTGAGCAAGTTCAAGCTAACCAGGTATAGGAGGGTGTTGAAATGTGCTCCATGTGCTCAAAAAGCTAAAGCCCCGTGACCCTAATATGCAAGATCACAGACTCAGGGCAGGTGTGCCACTCCTGCCATGACCTACTCATGCACTGGATTTGGATATATTTTATATATCTTTTATCATCAGTATCCCCTATTGGATCTGGATGTTTAATTGGGTTTTTAGAAACAGAGATCTTAATTCTTCCTCTGTTGGACATTATTTACCATGGTTTGAAGACGCAGCTGCCTGGTCCTGCAAGCACCCCCTGCCTGCAGCAGGCACTGTGCCCAAGCTGAGGTCCTGCGGTAGCTGGAGCCACATCAGCTCCAGGCTCCCCATCCCACTAGGTTTGTTGACCAGACCTTGTTTAGCATCACGGGAGGGAAAAAAGCTCTTAAATCAGCCATCTCCTCCCAAGGTGGGCCAGGAACCCATGGACCACCATCTCCCAGATGGTCTAAGGTCAGCCAGGAACCCCTTGTTCATCTCCAGGCACCTGCCCAGCGTGGGCCCTCTCCAGAGGCTGGCATAGGCAGCCCCAGCCTCCCTAGGGATGCCGGAGCAGTGGTCCCATTGCAGCATAAAATCCCTCCCATCAGCTTCTTGGAAGGAATAGTAGTAAAAGAAGCCAACAAAGTATGACTTCAGAATACGTAAAAGAGCTATCTTAGAAGAAAAGATGGCCTGTCTCAGCTAGCATTTCATTCTTGCTTACTGACCTAAAAGGGCAGCAGAAAGGTCATGGATTTAAGTGATGTGCCACAGAGTTCTTCAGCTCCCTGCCCCTGGGGAGTCTCTCAAACACCTCTCAGGGACCTTGCTCCACTCAAGCCCTGGATGTCAGGGGAGAGCCACCATACACATCTATCCTGGGAGCAAAGAAAACATTTTTGATTCGGCTCTCCAGAATTTTTCAGTTAAACTCGGTTTTATTGAGGAAAAAAGGAAAAAAAAAAAAAGTTGGCCTGATGTAACGTGAATGCTTTCTTCCCTTTTGGATGTAGTAGTCGGTTGGCATCTTATTTGCAGGGATTACATCAGGGCCAGCAGTGTGCGGCACAACTCTGGTGGGAACAGAGCAAGTGCCCAGTGACTGATGGCTCTACTTCTTTCTAAATGTAATCAAGCCTTTGGCTAAATTGTCATTCAGAGCCTGCTTGTTGGAGGTATTTTCACAGCCACTGGCTTCTCCAACTCTTTGGAGTTTAATCCAGAAGGTGGCTCTGAAGGAAACCAGAGAAAAACCTTTTTCCCCAAATGAGTGAATGCAGTTCAATTTGCTGTTCATCACTCTTTGGACCCGATACTGTAGAAACCTATTCTAAGGCAATTATTTTGCCAAGACTGGGGCAATTTGAGTGGCTTTCTGTGATTTATTACCATGCCAAAGCAAGGCACATAACTGAAAATTAGTACTAAAATGGTTTTATGATACACTCTATCTCACATCCCTCCCCTGCTTTGCTCGGTTTCAGTCCATACCATTATGCGAATTTATGCTGTGTAGTTGCGTTAAAGATGCTGAAAGGAACCCTTTGGGTTATGACTTCGTGCTTTCCTCAGTCCTCTAAGGTTAAATCCCACGTGCCCGTATTTAGTAAATATATTCTCTGACACACGGAGTTGAAACTGCTCCCAGGGAACGGCAGCAAATGTATTCTGCTCCCAAGTCTTATCGGAACAGATGAAACTAAAGCACTGGGGAACGGAGAAAGCGAAGAAGAAAAATGACAAAATGGTAAAAAGGAGGTTTACATTCACCAGGAATGTGATTACAGGAAAGAAATAGGTCACTTCTTTGACACACACACGGAGAAGAAAGCCAAATAAATAACCCGTGGCAGGAATCTGGCAGCAGTGGAGCACTTTGGGTGCAACCATGGGAGTCGTCATCGCCCATTTTCCGCTGGTTTTATTCCCAGATTTTTGTGTAGTAGCAGAGTGCTGCAATGCTTACGTTGCAAGGGCTGCGGAGAGGCATTGGTATGCTAAGGGAAGGCTTTTCAGCACAGAACTGAAAGCGCCTGCATGAAAAGATTTATGCCGGCCCTGGAATTTGCAAAACCTGTTTTTATTGCACTTGGATTCTGAGCCAAATTTGAGAAGATGCAAGCAAAATAAATCACACGTGGAAAAGGGAGTTGATTTATATCGAATGGGCCAACCTGAGGCAGATTTAACCTGCTACTGTCTTAAAAATAAATGAGAACGTACAAGCAAAACTGTGGGAAAGCAGGGATGAGTTCACCCTGCTCGCAGCTCCACAATCTATGTGTTCTGTTCAGTGCTTGATGGGGCACATAATGCCCAAAGAGCGACAGAAAGAACATTTCAGTCAGGGTGTGATTAAAACCCTGCCAAGACTGGAAGCGAATTGAAAAGAAAAGAAAAAAAAAAAAAACCTCAGATGCAGAAAATGTCATGAATGGCACTGAGTACTGGTAAGGCTTCATGTGTGTGGAGGAAGGACCTGGGAGCGGGAGGGTGCTGGTGGTGGAGGCAGCATCAGCTGCTGGATGCCACACGGTGGGCACAGGACTTCTGTCCCCTGGGGAAGAGGAATGTGGGAAGAGGCACGTTTGGGGGTTTAAAGCTGTCTTCACCTGCCCTGTGCTCTTCCCAGTGATGGACTGGTGGGCTCCGCTGCTCGGAGGCAGCCCTGGAGCCTGCCCGGGCTGGATCCTCCCCGGGGCACCCCGGGGACACTTGTACATGGGGACCTGGGCTTACTCGACCTGGGAGAGACTGAACTCTTTATTTTCCAGACTCCTAAGCTCTCAAACACGCAGTGGTGTTGCTGGCGGAAGAGCTGGTTCTGCAGCAGGGGCTGTTTAGCAATACTCTGTGCAGCCGGGGAGCTGTTCAGGATTAAGATTATCCGTAATTGAGGTTACCTGACGAGTGTCAGCATCAAACTTTATCTTCAGCGGCTGATAACTTTGGCAAGCTTTAACCACTTGCACTGAAACCTGTCACACTTCTGCCTGCCTCGGGCTGAATTGTTTACTAAAATTGCTGTCCAAAGAGTTACTTTTAAGTACGGGAAACCACATTTTGTTTCATCCAGGTTAAATTCTTGCAGCTGTTTAACTGCAGCTCGGTGTGTCTGAAAGGGCCAGAAACGCACCCATGTGTGCTCCTCCGCTCAGGTCACATCGTGAAATCTGCCTGTAGGTCTGGGCTGATAGTGCTCTATATGATATACATGATGGTGTTTAAATTGTTATTTATAATTCTGGCTAGCACTAAACAAAGCTGCTAACGGCATTGCATTGACATTGTTACTTTTATCAACTGATTTCTGGCCCCACAGTAGAGCTCCATCACAGCAAAGACAGTTTTGGATGCTTGTTTTGTGTTGTTCTGTTTTGGTTGCCCTTTGTTTTCCCCATTAAATGTTGCATTAGTTAATGAGCCAATCTTTAATTATTTACTTACCCAGTCCTACTTCTCACTCTCGGTGCTTCTGGCTGAGACCGACGTCGGGCCAGTCACCTAGGGTAGAACTCTTGGCTGTCAGCGTGACCATAACGAACCTGAACCCTGGGCACTGGCTCATCCCGTCTGCATGCCCGCGACGTCCGTCCCGGTAGGAGCTGCGTGGTTCCCAGGAGCCTTGCAGGAACATCCTCGCTGGGTGTGTGTAAGAGTTGGGAAGTTTCTTCCCTTGTGTTTCCTCTTTGCCCCCAGCATTACACACAATGCCTCTGGTCTGTGCAGCATGGCCCTGAAGTGCTATCAGCACTGCCATCAGCCTTTCCTGAAAGCCAGGATACACGAGGACATCATTCTACATCAAACTGCAGGCACTCCACATTGAAGGGTGTTGGGTTCTTCTCCGTGGCCCCATTAGCTGAATTAAACAGTGTTCTGCCAAGTAAAGTTTTATAGCTTCATTAATCCATTCTCATTAAGGAAGACCTTTGCTCTGAACTAGGGGGCAGAAGTCTGTGTTGTTTGTAGCTTCCCATTTTTAATTTTTTTCTTAGAAATTCTTAGGGAATCACATGAAGGAACAAGGGACAGTTCCTGAGCTGATGTTTTAGGACACCGTCCTGTTTCACCTGCAGCACCAGCTCCTCGCACACTGGTGGTTTAAGGGGCAGTCCAGGGCACTCCATTACTGTAACCAAGGGACAAAACCACATCCCTGGCAGAAATACCTTCGAGTAAGGTTTTGACCCATTTGAGGTGTGTGCCATCCATTTTACCCTAATTTCTGAATTAAAATCTGGCCCAGAACTGAAGCAAACACCCATGGCCTGAGTGCTTCTCCCTGCTGATGCCCTCTATAAGTGCATGGGGATGCTGGCTGTGTAGCTGGCTCTATGTGGCAAATTAACGCGAGGTGCTGATGAAACGTGAAAACCAGAAAAATATTTTTCCTTTTCTCTCTTCCCATTCTAACACTGCAAAGTGTTTTTATATGAGACATGCTAGAGGCCATTTGGGACAAAAATGCGTGCTTCTTCTCGGTAGTGTCCCTATAGTTTCAAAACTCAAGGCAGGATGGTTGGTGACAGTCACACGCATGGTACCATGGTCTTTGAGGAAGCTGGCATGGGAGAGGCGAGTGCTGGAAATACAGACGTGTTCTTTTCTTAGAATAACAAATATTCTCCTTGGTAGATACACTTCTGCTTCTCTTTTACACGTCTCCCTCAGTGGGAATTAAGGAATTATATTTACTTTGTTCTTTTAAATATTTATCTTTTTTTTTTTAATATGTGACATTTTTCCTCCCAACCACTTAGTGTTTATATTTTTGGCAGGGTAAAACCCTGGCTTGACTGGAGTCGAAAGAAAACTGATCCACATTGGTGAATTCCGAATTTCTCATGTAGATCAGCACCAGGGGGCTTGGGGGCTTCCATTTTTAAATCCAAATCTCCCCTGTTTATGCCCTCTCTTATACCGTGGTGTTTCCCCAATGTCTTCTTCAATCTGTCCCCACTGCTTGAGCGAGTCCCCGCACGCACAGGTACGTGGGAGCCCTGCAGCAATGCGCTAGCTCCCGTCAGCAAGCTGCCATTAATTTTTAATCTCAAGATCTTCCCATCAGTGTTGTCGTTCCTGTTTGTTTATTTCAGCTTTTCTGTTTGCTTCCAAGTTTGGCTTCTGTCGCTGTTTCACCCCGCTGAGCTGGGGCTGTCCTCGCGGCGGCAGCGCGGTGCTGGCAGAGCGGGTGCCTCGCGGCCGTCTGCCACGTTACCAGGGGGTTCAGTTCAGCCTTTTCTCTCTCCTAGAGCATCTCTTCAGCCCTTTAGAGCCTTCTCGTACAGCTTAAGCCAAAGACACAGAATGGGGAGGACAGGAGGGGGCTGCAGGAGCTCACCCTCATCCCCCGGCTCTCACTGTTCACCAGTGTCACTCCCCACTGTGTTCTCACCGCCTGGCCCAGCCTGGCTTCAGAGCACGGAAAACAGTCACGAGGCCAAAAACACCCAGACAAATATACCAACAGCACACTCAGACATCTCTTTTAAAACATCCCACTGTCAGGTCCTTGGAGGGTCCTGTCCTCCCTGTACTCCACTGCAGTCCTGCGCTCCATCTGCTCCCTGCCTCAAACTCCTCTGGTTTGTCCTCTTAGACCACTAGTCACATTAACTATTTGGCCAATTCATTATAACTTTGTAGATATTAATTTAAATAAGACAATTTCATATCATTAAAGTCCAAGCCATCTTGGAGCTCACACACGTTGCCTGGGGACCTTTTGGAAAATGAAGCGGTCCTTGGGCTCTCTTCCCCTGGCACACTCACGTCTCACTTTGTGTGGCTTGGGAACACGCGGCACTAACCTACTTATTGCTCTTAGATACTTCATCTGCCTCGAGATTAGCCATGACATTTTCCTGAACCGCTGAGATACTTCTGGTAGTTTGGCCCTGGGTCGCTCAGCGGCGCGTTCCCGTCTGTCAGGAGGCACTCAGATACTTTGCTTTAATGGGCAATTTTCTGATGGTTATCCGTTTGAAATCTGCTGGAGTGCAAGGCTGAGGCTAAGGTCCGATTCCCTTTGCTCTTTATCATCTTCTCTTGGGTAGTGTTATTGAGAGCCTCGGATTGAATTTTCATCTCCTTACTGCTGATTTACAGCCTGAACAAAGATGCTATCGCACTGATGTCTGTTTTTGAAAATTGCTTTTCAACCATGCAAAAGTAGAGAACAGTGCTTTTTTTCCCCCTTTTTTCTTCTTTTCCTAACATTTCAGCATCAGCAAGACCAGCCGTCTTACTTTCCCGTTGCCTTCAGCAGGGTGCACGAGCGCTCAGCAGCACTGGGAGGGGAAGCAGCTGCCGGTGCCCCAGCAGGGACTCCCTGGGGACACCCGTGTAGCACCGCTAGGAGTTTTGCAGTGCTTTGCATGGGGTGAGCACATTGCTGTAGCGACCGCATCACTGCCCAAGCCTTCTCCCTGAGGAGAATCCCACCGACATGATCTTTTTTTTGATTATCGCCCTGGTTTGGGACGTATCTGTTCTGCAGAAAGTACACCTCCGTTTAACAACACCATAGTGACAGAGGGATGGTTTCTGCCATGGGCTTTGCAGAAGAGGAGAGCCCTGGGCATGGTCAAAGCACGCCACTTCGGTGTGTGCCGAGCTGGCAAGGTGGCAGCAGATCTCGGCTGTCTGCAGTGCAGCCGGGCTGGCTTACAGTGACAAAGGCTCAGCATCTCCCCCCAGATTTAGACCAAGCATTTGTACCGCTCTGTTCGGATTGACTATTGCTTGAACTGGCCCAGATTTTCTTCCCTTACAGGGGTATTTGTGTCTTGGAGGAAAACTAAGAGCCAGTGCTGCTCTGCTTGTATGCGTGATTGAGGAGGAAGCTTTAGTGACAATTCACCTGTATTTATTGGCACCACTTCCTGCAGAAAACCAAATTAAAAAATCAAATCTGATTTTGAAAATTTAAAAGAAAAAAAAAAAAAGATTAAAAAAAATCTGAGCTGTTTTCTTGAGAAAATACCGTGTTAGCACAGCTAGAGAATTTCTGTTCTTTGAGGACTCCATGTAAATGAGCATGTAGTCAAGAGCACAGCTCATGGCTGACCTGCTAAAAAGAGATCAGTAATGTTGGGCAATCCCTAAACGCCGAATAAAGGAGAAGGATGTCAGGCAGAGCATGGCCCCTTCTCCTTGGCGGGGACAGAGGGCTTTGCCCAGGCTGCCCGGCGCCTGTCCGAGGGTCAGGCTGCACAGCCCTGCTGCTGGGGCCTAAAGGCTGTTGGTTATCCAGAAGGTGCTCTTTTTACAGGTGAAGCTACAGGAGCATTTTCACCATGAATATTTATTTCCCAGGGCCTGCACGTCTTTCAGAAAGAAAAAAAATATCGTTTTTCCAGTGGAAAAGAGCTACCTTTGATATCTGCTGTCCTGAAAAACTTAAGATGCTAGTGAAAGAGAAACTTTTTTTTTTATTTTTTAAATATAACCCAACCAAGTCACTGCTTGGCACATGGCACAAATGACTTTTTAACAGAATTAAGAAGAAATGGGGGCCTTCAAAGATGAGTGAAGAGAGGTTAAACCCAGTGAAATGGAATTTGTTTTCTGAAACATTGTGTAGTTCAAAGAAAACCTAATCAAACTTCAGAACAGCTTCTTTAGTGCAGGAAACATCAAGGCTTCTTTTCCTCAACTGCAGAATTCATGCCTGTGCTAATCTAAATGATGTGTGTGTGTCCAGAAATGAGGTCCCACTAAACCTTTTAACAAAGGGTATTTTTTCCCTCGATCAGTTTTATGCCCTGTGAGAACACACAGGTTCTCTGGACGCAGGAATGTGCTTGCTGGAGGGGCTGGGGGTGGTATTTGGTAATTCAGCATGAAATATGCCAAAGGACTGAGGGCAAAACATAGCTAAATTAAATACAGAGCTCGATCCGGGGCAGTCACCAGGCTGGTGTCTTCCTTGTAGGAAGGACGTGGCCATGGGCTCCCCTGCTGCAGGAAGCAAACCAGCGGTACAAGGGGCACACTGATTATGCTGAAACACACGGGCTTCTCCCCAAAGCCAATATGAAATTAATTGATTCAGGAATATTATTATTATTATTTTTTAAGACCAAAATCAGAGGAAAGATATTTTTGATTTCAATCAAACTTTGCTTTCCATTTCCCATTAAATCATAATCAGTAGTTTAATCAAACTTAAAACAATGTTACTTAATGCTTACAATGACTTGTGTGCATCTCTTTTTGATATATCGCTTTCCTTATTGCGTGTTTTATCCTGCTCTGACCCCACCGCTGGCTGCTGTGGGGTGGTGTCGTGGGGGGTGAAGACAGGAGGCGTCCCCAGAGAGCCCCCCAGCTGCATTGCTTGCCCCACAGAAAGCCCCGGGCTGTGCCATGCCCTGACTGTGCCACCTTTCAGGTGTTTGTTTCCTTTCAGGTTGGATGTTGTGGTGCCAAAAAATAAAATTGTTTTTTGAAGATTTCCCCCTGATGTAACGATATTGCCATATAAAACCACTCCAAGCCTCTGACAGAGTATGATTACTCAATGTAGGAGATTATCTCCATAGAGCAGAACTGTTTTGGCACTAAGAAGGTATTGATAAAACATCTTCAAGCCTGAGCGTGTCCCGGCATAGACAAGCCATAAGAGCACGCACCATTAACGAGGCTGTGTTCTGTCCAAATAAAGGATTTTATGTCCCTTCTGAAACCTGCAGACTATTTTTTACAATTAGAACTGGAGAATTACTTTAAAATTTGCATTTCTGTATGAATATGCAGCAGATTTGGCTAAATGCATGGTGCTGGTGTTCCAGACTGCCAAAATGACTGGGGTGAGCAACTCAAGGACACACCTGAAACAGGCAGGGCACAGCGTGACACCGAAATGTGGCAAGGGAGAGAGGTAATAGAAAAAAAGAAAAAAAAAGCAAGAGAGGGTTTAAGTTGGAGAGCCATGACCTCAAGTCCTGTCTGAAGGCAGACTTCACCTCTGGATAACGCGCTTCGCTCAGAGCGCAGTCCTGAGCATTGCTGCAGCTCGGCTGTTTCAGAGGAGTAACAGACAGGTTAAATTAACTGAAATCCTCGGAGACTTTCATCCACGCCGTATCGCTGGCTTCCTCGTGGCAGCAGGATGCAGCACCACTCTAACAGTCAGCTGTTTTATTAAATCAGGAGCTCTCATCTCGGGGATATGCTCCTGCATATCACCCAGAGCACATAATCCGAGCATAAACCACCTGGTTTTGGAGCCCCGTTCCTCGAGTGCAGGGCGTTCCTTCCTGACGCCAGGCACAGCAAATCATCTGCTCACAGGCAAGATCCAGGGCTTTAGCTGCAAAAAAAATCAGTACCTGAGGATCTGTGCTTCTGGAGGGCTGGCTGCTGGACTCTGAGCCTGGCGAGGGCACTTGGACCTTGCTGTGCTGCAGGCGAGCCATGTGAACACGTGCTAAGGCCTCCTCGATGTTGATATAAAATAGTATAGACATCTACTGTCATCTTGCAAATTCACCTCGGTTCTGTTTCGCCGTAAAACCAAAGTGAGAATAATTTTGTGTGGAAGGGCGATGCAAAACACAGTGAAAAAATACAGGTACGATTACACCTCTTTCTGCATTAATTACACGGTGTAGCATGTAATATTATAATTACATCCAACCAGTTAAATTCTGGGGCTCTGCAAGTCCCACTGAATAGACTGAAAAGCTATGGGGAGGCACTGTAACATCTTTCCTTTGCCACTTTTCCTTTCTGGGAGCCCCAGGTGCAGCGCTGCCTTTGCATTTGGCTTATTCTCGCTCAGGCTCATCTGGAATCTCTTGCCTCTGTTTTAATCTCCAGGTTGACCCCTACCTTGTAATTCATTTTCTAGCTGACTGGTCCCAACATTTTCTAACAGTACAGTAATATCCAGTTCTTGCCAATATTTTCTTTACAGATCTTTGAAGATGATGCAGGTTTATAAATGGAGAAGATTTGTTGCAATTGCATGTTTTGAATACATGTTAGCAGCTCGCCGTCTCATTTCTGAAATCAGCTTTACTGATACCTGGTCTGAAAGTTGAGTTTCTTGAGTCAAGGTTGCTTTAACTTCATTGGGTATGAAATCAATGATTTAGCATTTGCAATTTTTTAAACTATTTTTTTTGTATTCTTGCTTTGTGAGTGCACAATTTCTTTTTGTGAGAGCTTCTTCATATATACGGGAATTATTTTGTGCTAATTGGCTACCAATAAGGCTGCACAGTAATTCCAAAGAATTTAATCAGTCCTGTTTCCTTCTGACCTCTGGGACCATATTGAAACCCAGAGTGGGACTGAAAGACCCAAGCTCCGCTGCCTTGCATTGCACACTCTGTGCTGCCAAGTCTTAGCCAGCAATTCAGCCGTGGTGTTAAAACTAATTCAATTAGGAGTGAAGGGGCATTAACGAAGCAATTACCAAGTAATGCCCAAGGCAAGGGGAAGCTCTGTCTGCACACATGCCCTTGGGGAAGCCAGAGGTGGCTGAATTTTTGTCTTTGGCCATGGCAAGCACAGCTCTGCTGTCTCTGTTGCTCTGGAGTGCAGCTTGCCAAGCAGCGAGTCTTCCTCAGGGGACGCGCATGAGCTGGTGCAAAGGTACCCAAACCACTGCCAGACGGGACTGTTTCCTCTAAATCCTCCTCTCTCAGAAGGAATTAGTGTCCAAAACAGTGTCTGGAGCTGACTTGATCCACCCACCTCCTCTCTGCTTTAAAAGCAGACAGGCTTTGTGGTGTCAGATAGACGCGCCGTGATTGTATCACTTAGGTGCTCTTACGGAGATGAGCAGTGATAGGGAGCTGGAACAGAGGTATGTTTGTTACCTGATGCCAGATTACACATGCAAGCCATTACATTATTTGCATTTTCATCCTTTTTTTTTTTTTTTTTTTTTTTTTTTTCCCTGCCGCTTTGTGTAGACGTGTTCATAACTGCTGTTCTACTGAGGCTTTTTCCTGCATGCAAATAGCTTATAATTTGCCAGGCCCGCTTACATCAAAGCTGCGGATGCCTGGATACAGCAGGGATGTGCAGGACAGCAGCGACTGAGGGCAGAGGCACCAATTCAGCAGCGCTAGAAGCAGGCAGAGGCTGTCTCCACCTTACAGAAAAGTGCCTGAGCACAGCTGAGCCCCCTTGGACTCATTTCCTCTGGGCTTTTTACAGGTGGCTTTGTTAGGATGGGCACACGCTGGTGTGCTGCCTGCTGAGCTCTCTGTGAGCACCAGAGGTGTGCCAGGTGCTCTGCGGGACATGAGGGTGCTTTGCAATTCTTGCCTTTGGAAATAAGTACAGGTACATACCATGGGCAGGCTGCTTCCAGCCTGGACAGAAAAGCTCTCAGTTTTGGTGAGCAGACGTGAGTCTGAGGTAGGGCCTGGATGGGCTGAGCTCCGTTAGCGGCCGTGAGCTGTTAGATTTCAGGATGGAGAGAGCTGCCTCTCGGTATGGCAGAGTGAGTGGGTTGACTTACTGTTAGAATGAATTTATTTCCTTGTGAAGACATCCATACAAACTTCCTCTAAATCCTTACTGTCTGTAGCACTGCTTCTCTAAGGAAGATTTGATTACAAGCTGACTATAAGTTATTAGCTTTCCAGTAAGTCTAAATGAATGTTACAGGCTATAAACTGCCTGTATAAGTTATAATCTCTCATGTAAAGCTTAATGATGGTTGCAGTAACATTTTTATCTTTCTCAAGGACAGGAGAAAATTTCTTACTGTGTCACTGATTGCAATAGCCTCCTATCCCAGTTCCACACCTCGAGTCAAACTGGTGGTGTGGTATTTTATTTCTGTTCCCCACCCAGTCTGTGTTTTCCAGCGTAGTCTGTTTTCCAGCACAGGAACAGTCATGGATGGCTGGGAACTTCAGGAAACAGCAGAAGGCCATATGCCACTTCACATTCTTGCCTGTGTGGTCTTAAAATTCCTGCTGAAGTACCACTGCCATTTAAAAAATTATTCGTCATTCATCTGCTGGGCACAGCAGGTATTTGATTTTAATTAAAGACCGTGGAGAGCGTGGAGTGCTACTGAGCCCAGAGTGGCTCCAAAAAATGTGCAACAGGAAAGACAACTTCCAGAGCACGCGGAGGATCGGTGTTGTTTTGTTTCCTGCTGGACTCGCTCCTGCTGGTGGGGAATGCGAAGGAGCAGGAGCTTTGCCAGCCCCCAGCAGCAGGCTGTGGCAGTGCCCCAGAGCAACCCGCCCCGGGCAGGCTGAACGGCAGGCACGCAGGTAAAGACAGTTCTCGCTGTGCTCAAAGGCTTTTTTTTGCCCATCTCCTGGTCCAAAGCCCATTAAAGGCAGTGGGTGCTGAGCTGGTGACTGCCTCCTTGACAATTAATTTCCCGATTCAGCTGAAGCAGAGTGGTGAAGTTTGGGATATTTATTTCTCAGCAGTGTGGCAAGCGGTGCCACGGGTGACCTTTTGCCAAAAGGGTGAGGTGCTGTCGCTGGGTCTCCAGCGTGCTTTTGCTGTCAGCTAGGAAGAGGCAAAAAATGATGTTAATTAATTACAATATGAGGTCAAAGTCTCCACTTGAAGGAGTGGAGGGAGGGACCATCTGAGGTCTCACAGTGGTGCAGATTTATTTATTTTTGATCTAAGACTTCCACAGGGGATGACAAGAAAGAAGAGTTAGTCACCCAAGGAGGTGAATGCAAGGGGTTGCCCCGTGGAACAAACTTCTGCCGGCTCGTGCTGCTTGGTTTTAGGTGTGCTTCTGGGAGCTGCGGCTTCAAAGCTGCAGGAGGACCTGGCGAGCCGGACCTGCCTCTTGCTGTGCTTGCCAGCTCCCTGCTGACCACGGGGTGCTTTGGGCAATGAGAATAATAAAGAGTGGATCAGCTTTTGGGGGGACAGTGCCAGTCCAGCAGCACTGCTGGGACTGCTCCACAAATGGCTCCCTGAGCCCTGCTGCATTTTGCAAACACTGCTTCCATGTCTCAGCCTTGCTCCCTGGTCCCAAGCTGCGTGTTTCAGCAGGCACCACCATCCTCAGGCCGCGCTGTGCTTCACGTGAGCAGTGACACAGTGCTGCTTAGCCTTGGTGTCATGACAGCCTCCTGCTCTCTGCATGCCGCTGCTCTCCTTCCTGCACCCTCCTTCAGTTCTCAGTCTTTAGCACTTGGCTTAGGGAATGCCACGTCTGTGCTCTTTGTCACCATTTCTCAAGTTTTGGCCAGGCAATATCTCAGAGACGTTGTACAGACAAAACCCACAATGTAGCAGTACAAATTGAAAGATTTGAGGCTTTACAGAAGGTCCCAACTGAGAAATATTGTCCCCAGTAAGTGATGTGAGGATGATGGCGGCTGCAAGCAGGGAAGAGGGCGTCAGTAGCTGCATCACTGGAGAAAGAAATCAGCCAAGCTTTTGGTTTTAGCTTTAGGTTTTGGTTTTAGTTTTTAGTTTTTTAAGGAGAGACTGCCACGGAAGAGAGTGATGTGAAGTGGTATGACTTTTGGTGTGAAGCAGGTAGCGTATGAAATGCAGAATACAGAAGAAGACTGCAGAGGGAGCCTGTACATGATGTGACAGAGCAGAGGGCCCTCAGAGAGCCACAGCAGGGACTGATCTGCAAAGCAGAATGGGCACTCGGGAAAGGGGAAGTTGATTTTGTTAAAGCTGTCTTGAAATTTGAGGAGGAAAAGTGGAGGCAGCTAGTCCTAGGCTGCTTTACGTGTGACTTTGAATAGGAGTTTCCACAGGGACTGAGGCTGTTGGAAAATGTGTTTTCACTTCTAAGAGCAGTTTTAGTTTTTTTAGTTTTTTAGTTTTTTTTTGTTTAAATATCATAAAGAGACACTTTTCCAAATATTGAAACACATTCCTTTGTGCTATGCATCCTGAGCTGCTTGTGACTCGGGCACCTGTCGGGTTGGGACGGATGGGGACAGGCAGGAGGGCAGTGACAGTGGGAAGTCCAAAATGGGGCTGCAGAGAGCAGGAGGGGTGCACCTGCGGTGGGTACCAGGCAGCTGCAGGGGCTGCTGAGGGCGAGCAGGTCGGGAAGGTGAAGACGTATATTCCCTTTCTCGTATGCAAATAATGAACAAAGTATCTCTTCTTTCTTATTGAAAATCCTTCATAAAATATATATCGTGCAATAAAGCAGAGCACAGTAATGGGCGGCATTTTTCATAAACTTTGTTTCTCGCAGTGTTTTACACAGTTAAATATATTGTTTTGTTTAGGATTTATACGCTTCATGCATTTTAAAGATAGAAAGGTCTGGAGCTGAATATGCCAGATGGGGAAGCATTTGTAAATCTCTGATTTTATTTTATTTTTCCCTAAACATTTATAGCTGCTGTTATAAAGTGCAAGACACCCTGATCATCGCTTATGTTGAACTCCTTGTCATGTTAAGTTAAAGTGCATATGTGCTACCAATATGGAACAGAGATGGCAAAGATACTGCATTCGCAAACCGTCTAACGCCAAGCAAATTAGCAGAAATAGATATGAAGATAGGGGGAACATAAACAGACAACGCAAGGAAATGATTCCTTCAGTGCTGTCTGCGTGTCTACTAAAGCTGTCAGTGCTACTGGTGCTGTGCCTGCACGGTTACTACTGTTTGTTTCTGCATGACAAGCCAGCATAAACACTAACCCGGCACTCTGAGACTCCATCTGGGGTATGTACTCAGCTGCTATAATTAGGGAGAGAATGTCGTTGTTCATTTTATTGCCATTGCTTGAAATCAGTGGGTTGTGTTTGCATTCATTACAATTTAGATTTGCAATGCATGTTCTTGATTTCTTATTTTACTGTGGAAGGCATGTATTGACAAGTGAAATAAAATAATTCTTTCGGGAGCTTATTTCATTTTTCAAAGGGATAAATGACTGAGTCAGGCAAAAACAGCCAGGGAAAGGTCTCCAGTGACTGCTCAAGGAATTTCTCTAGAAGGTACCAGCTCAGGACCCATGTGAGTGAGTGTATCATTTCCCTTCTCAGGACAGCACATTGGCTTTTGCTAAGATCTCAGTGATGCAGAGGGATGTAGCATGACTTCAGCAGTAAGCAGCAGCAAAGAAGAGGCTTTTCTGTTCTCGTTTGTTTTCTATGAATCAGTTCCCTATTGTCTGCCATACTATTTTTGGTCTTATGCTAGCAGAGAGCCGGTAGATAATATTTGAGATGTACTGCCTGGAGGAATTGAAATGCTGTGTGCAACAAGCTGCACGAGAAATGCTGGTGACTGCAAAAGGGCTCTGAGTGAGAGGGGCTGTTCCTGACAAGAGCCGTGCATTTGTTTGCCATAATGGGGCTGCTGACAGATGATGCTTGTTCCTCTGCCTGATCCAGCCTCGGATTCATTATGAAATAAGTAATTACTGAAACTAAGCATGTAACTTGATGACTCTTATCCATCAGAAATTAATGATGTTTTAACACTGTCTGTTACAGTAACTTCTTTAATATCGATTAGCTGCTGTCACCGAATCCATACATTAAAAAACATGCATGTCTTATGGTTTGGTCAGTGTGGATGAGTGCAGCTATTGCACATGGGTTGAAAAACTGAAGATTATTTAGAAACATGGCTCAATGCATCAGTGCAGCTATGTTCTAATAGTTTGCATCCTCTTTGTGTATTAGTGAGCTCCTGGGGAAATCCTGCTGTAACCCACACCGGGCTAGTAGGTAGGATTTCTGGCTGAGTTCCCCTGGTGTGTTCAGCCCCGAGCAGAGCAGGCCGAGGGGAGGCCTCATGGCGCCTGCAGATCCCTCACAGGGAGCGGAGGGGCAGGTGCTGAGCTCTGCTCCCTGGGGACAGCGACAGGACCCGAGGGAACGGCATGGAGCTGGGACAGGGGAGAGTCAGGCTGGGGTTAGGGAAAGGTTCTGCACCCAGAGGTGGCCGGGCACTGGGACAGGCTGCCCAGGGACGTGGTCACCGCACCGAGCTGACGGAGGTCAAGAAGTGTTTAGACAATGTTCTCACACATGGGGTCTGATTTTTGGGTGGTGCTGTGTGGAGCCAGGAGTGGGACTCGGTGATCCTTTTGACCCTGCAGGTCCCCTCCAAGTCGGGATGTCCCATGGTTCTGCGACTCCAATCATTTCTGTCAGTCAAGCAGCAGTGTTTAGGGCTCTGATGATGGTGCTGGAGCTGCTGAGGTGTTTTTGCAGACTGCTTTGTGCCCTGTTCTCCAGCTCCGTCTCGGGGACACTGCTGTTTGTCGTGGTGAGTCTCCATGTTACGCCGCCTCCAGTACTGATGTGGCCTCATTAGAAGGTGTCTCAGATAACTGCTCAGTGCAGAGGTGCTGTCGGCAGGCAGCAAGTTTGTTTTCCCTAGGAATATTCTTAAGTTTTCCCTAGTTGGTTACCCATTACATGAACACCTCAACTGAGTTAGTGCTCACACTCAATGTATCGTAGCAGTGAGTGTATTCTTGTCCCACCCAGGTGTTTAGGAAAGGCTGCTCAGAAAGGGCTTTGAGATGCGTTCCTTTGTGCAACGCTAATTAATCATAGTCACATCCTCAGATCAATACTTTTTGAGATCTGGTATCACATCTCCCTAAGTCCTGTTTCAGACTTTCATAGAATCTTATGTGTAGCAAGTTTTAACCAAAAATATTCTCCAGTGACAGGGGACAGAGTAAGATACAGCCTAAGGAAGCCTGCCTCCGTCCATAGCCGCTGCCTGGAGGTGTCTCTGTGGGTAGGATGTTCCCTGGGATGCTATCTGCCTGGGATGAAGTAAAGATGCAGAGAATCCAATAACACCCAGTAAAAAGCCATTTGGCCCCTTGAAAGTACAGGCACAAGAAGGAAAAACTGCTGTTCACCAGAAATAATCACAGCCCTCCGCGATGTTTCTGCACTTTGGAGGTTTCAGCAGGGCTGAGATGTGCTCCTGAAATCCAGATGAAGGTGGTGTTGATCTGGGTGCTGGGGCATTTTTCTTTGCCCTGTGCTAACCTGAGGAGGGTGGTAGCTAAAGTCCTGGTCCACCCCGTGCCCAGGAGGGCAGTTTGCTGTAACCTGTAACTGTCGGCTTCATAGGCAGACGCATTCGGGTTGATGGAACAGCAGCAGCAAATGCAGCGGGATGTGTAATTGTGCTGGGTGGCCTCTGCCAGTGTGCTGGGGAGGAATTCACACTTCTTGTAGCCATGTAGCCTTCAAACACAAACAGTTGGTCTGTTTGTGCATCATTGTCTCATGCAGGAGCCAGCCCAGATGAGCAAAACACTCGGCATTGCTGCTCCAGCCCTCTGCCATACACAGCCACAGCCTGCTATACTCTGCACACGCAACACAGTCAGAAGGTAAAAAAATAAATAAATAAATAAAAAGTTTTGTTAGTGGTGGGAAGGAAAACAAATATTATACTCCGCATTAAACTGTGCTGTGCCTCCTCTGCCTGGCAGAGCCCCAAGCATCACAGTTACTCGCACTCCAGCAGTGCGAGCACAGAGGGAGGGATTAATTAAAGCTAGTGCATGTTAATGGAGCTCTAAACCTGACTGCAGATTGCCTTAACAGACACAAAGAAGTGCCATGGCATAAACCCCTCTCCTTTGGGGCCCCCAGGAACAGCGGGGCGGTGAGGGGCCGCCCTGCCCAGGGATGTGGCCCTCCTGGCTCTGCCGTGCAAGGCTCCCAGTAGGACCAAGGACCCTTCCCACTGTTTTTCCCCAGTATAACTCAATTGATGCGGATCTGAGGGTCCCTCCATGGGCTGTGGGAGGCCAGTCTGCATCAAAATTGCATTCAGAGGGTCAGTTTGTCACAGGCACGGCCAGTGAGCTGAAGCCTGGTGAGGTTTGGTCCCAGAGGCAGGCTGAGCCCTGCCTGCCTGTCCTGAAAAGTTGTAATAAATCCAGCTGCACAGGCTGAAGGGAGGGAGAGGAGGGAGACTTCTGCTGCCTGTGCTTGAAAAGGGCAAATGATACGAGCCAGGCAAATGCTTTCTGTACTCAGAGCGAAAAAAAAGGGGGTTGCTTTTGGAAGTTCAGGCTGGTGTGACTGGGGGAAGAAGGGCAGGTGGAGTTGGAGCTGGCGGCTCCAAGGGATGCCCAGGTGGGCTATGAGCAGTAGCAACCCCACACTCTGCATGCTTGAGACGTCTCTGCTGGCAGGACATACCTGATAGCCTCTGGCAAGCATGACCAGGGCTTGGAGCTGGCTGCTGAGCTAGTCCATAATGCAGGTGGTTTCCTCTGTGTAACCTGCTGTCTCTGCACACCTGAGTCATGCTGAGCCAAGGGCTGTTGCTAGCTCTGTCACACCCTTCACCATCTCTTTATTTCTGTTATGAGAGAGAATCTTTGCTGGACAACGTCTCCTCTGGAAATGGAACAGTTGGATGGTGGTGGGTCTTGGTGACGTGAGCTCTTCCATGGCCATGCAGACTGCCTGCGTGCCTCATAGCTCCTGCACCATCAAAGGCAACATCTGATTTCTGCGTACGCTAAAACTCTGCCCAGCTTTCTTGTACTTCTGAAGTGCGCAAGTTAAGGACTTAATGTTGTGTTGTTAAATTTTCAGCATCTCCATTCACACCAGAAATCTCTTCTGTTAGGAGGGATTTAGAATAATGCAACTCCTCATGAGCCCTCATTATTTCTCAAAAGGTGACTGTTGTTCAAGTGCCTGTATTGTGACAAGCATCTAATTATGGATCCTTTTTGTAGACCCCCAGAGATGCCATTATGTCCACCTGCAGTAGAAGGGGGAAGATTATCATTTGCATTCAGCGTGAGGTTTTTTTCTATTATTTCCACTGCACATAAATAAGGAAAACAAATCTTATCAACCAGCGATCCTCTTTTCATTTATCTTATATTTCATTTTTGAAAGCAGCAGTTTAGCTTTGCTTCTTTTCCTTGGAGTATTGTTGCTTGCTACTTCAACACTAACATATCTGCTCTAATCTGGTCTAATTGAATGTGCAGCCTCGTTGGGCAATCTGGCTGAACTAGCTTGGCTAAAAGGGCCTTTCATCCTCCGGAAAGAAAGGCATGGCTGGAGAGGATGTCACAGCCAAAGGTAAAATATTACTCAGTAACCACAAGATATTGACAATCTTTTTCCTTTCTCTTTCCCCCTTTTCTCGCTACCTTTCTGATGATTGAAGTTTTGAGACATCTACAGCAAAACGCTTCTTGTCCATCTCTAATAATACCTTGTGTACTTTGGCACAAACTCCTAATACCTGAATTTAAGGAGTTGAGTAGTGAACGCACACCCTAGGTCTACATGAACAGGCAACTCACATCCTCTCCTGAAGCCACCCTGCATCTTTCATCACATTTCATATTTACTTCCACTGGCAAAATCCTCACAGAAAAAGAAGAACAGAGGTATGCTCTTTGGGACGTGGAAGGACCTCATTCTGCTTCTGCTTTTCTCTAATGCCAAGTCCCTTGTAGACCGTCATGGGAGGATATCATCTGCAATTGTTTCTGTTTCCCTTGCTTCATCTCCTTTTAGCATAACTCAGGTGATAAAATGCCACATTTAACACAGCAGAACCTGTTTCGTGTTTGCCATGTCTCATTCCCAACAGTATTGCTCTCAAACCACAGAAAGTTCAAAGAAAGAAGGCAGAGCAATGCAGGGCAAGGATGGACCTGTGCCATGAAAAGGTCGGTTTTGACTTGGGTCTTTGATCCAGTTGTATCTGTTAGGGCAAAAACTGGTGGTTAACCAAGCTTCCTACAAGTCCAGATGCTAAAATTTGTTTGAGTTAATCTGAACTTTTTTTACTCTAAGAAACTGAAGCAACATTGTGGTGGTGGTATGATGAGCTATAAGGAGATCAATGAAAAATGACTTGAAAAGCTGATGAGTGCCTCTCTGGCACGTGTGTGCTCTTTCACTTCTGAAATGCGTTGTTCCTTTAGGCCAAATCCACTGAGAGTTCTGGGGCATACTGTAACTGTGAATTTTAAGGAAGCATTGTCACCTCAAAGGTTTTGGGGGCAGCTCTAATTTCAGATGCCCCTAACCCTACCAAGTCTTCTGGGAGTCTTTGTGGACTCCACTGACTTGCCTGCGCAGCGGTGCCTGGTGGTACAGGCTCTGGGATGGTGCCTGCAGCTCCAGCTATGGCTCTAGCAAGTCCCGTGTCTCTAACAGTTCCTGTGTTACATCTGCCACCCTGGTTAGACATCTCGGCTGCCCTAGTGCACCTCAGATGCCACTGCATGCCTATGGTTGGGCAACAAGGTTGGGCACTGCGTGTCATTTTTGATGTTATACACAAATCACTCTTTATGGGACACCCTAGAGGCCACAAAGGTACTTTGCCTGTGAAGGTGTCACTGGTATTCATGGGTTTAAAAGAAACTCAAATTTAATGAATTCAAGTAGTGTTTTGTCATATGTTTGGGTAACCGTGCTTAGGTTTTTCATCTTTATAAAGGAGAAAGGCAATAATATCATGTGGTGAAATGCTCGTGTGCCCAGGGTGCACTGTGAGATGTCATTTTCCCCTCTGTATCTGTTGTGCAGATTGGGATGTTCTGCTAAATAATATACATAATGGTGTAAGTCTTCACATCTGCAGTGCTACAAAAGATGGCTTATGTACATTTTCACTTGGGAGGCGGGAGAGGAGAAGACGCGATGAAGGCAGCAGTCGCTGGAAATATCCATCTCGTATTTCGCAGCTCACGGATGTCATTTTGTATTATTTGTGCCAGGTACAGCAGCTGTCACTGAGTCTTTCCCTGCTCAGTGCAGTGCAGCTTGTTTTGATATCTCTATTTTAATCAGCTGGGCCATGAAAAATTAGTGCAGAGACGTGTTACATCGCTCCAGCTTGGTTTTGTTAGAAGCTCAGTGATTTTTTCCCCCTCCCTGCTCACACCTGGGCCAAGGATGCCACTGAGGAATTAATGATAAAGGCAAACCATTGCCACGACTCTTTCAAAAAAGGATGGAGGCAGATAATTCCAAAACGTGTTTCTGGAAGAAGATGTTTAGCAGAATGGCTCCAAATACAGGGAGATGAGGGAAATTACGGGCTGGGTATCAACACTTGGCTCCAAAACTGCCTGTCCGATCATTTTGGTTTCTTTCTTTTCCCTTTTTTGTTGCTGTCTCTGCAGGCAAAGCCTATGCCCCCGAGTTCTACTACGACACTTACAACCCCCTGTGGCAGAACAGACCCCGTGTTTACTCCTACAGCCTCCAGTGGACCCAGATGAACCCCGACGCTGTGGACCGCATCCTCGCCTATCGCCTAGGGATCAGGCAGGTGAGCAGAGAAATTAGTTCGTGCAGGAAGTGCCTTTTGATGTGCTGACCTCTGTGAGGGTTGCCTTGCCTTATTTTATTTTATTTGTTTATTTTATTTTACTCTATGTTATTTATTCATTTTCCTCCCTCTTTTCACGTTCTGTGGAGTTGTCTCTCCTCCTTCTGGAAGATTTGCTGCCATCTTGCAGGAGTAGTCCTCTGCCGTGTGCACATTCTGGAAACTAATTTGCACATTTCCAGTGTGAAACGCAGAGATTAAAAAGCTGTTCCTCAAGTTTGCAGAGGCTACAGCTCAAGATATATTGGAAAGACTGCATAAAAGAAGCTTGCAATGAAATTAAACTTTTTATCTTTATGTATCTATGTACCTTATATTAGATCTTCCATATAAATTAATAAATACAGGAATAACTCTAGCTTTGCTACTAAAACATGTAGTGATCCTTGAGAATTGACATCTTCCTTGACCACATTAAAGCAGATTGCAGTTGGGTCTTTGTAGATTTGCTATGAACTTATCAGTGGGATTTGGCTTCCTTAAGGATGCGTAGGACCAACCTGCTTGCGGAGGAATTGATAGTCATCACCATTAATTCAACACTTTGCAATTTCAAAAGAAAAATATCATGTCTTCTTTTAAAGTGATCGCTACAAAGCTTGATTTTTAATAGTCAATTAAATTGAAAGAACCAGTTTGTGCATTGCTTAAACTCAGTTATTAAATTGGAACACCTCTCCCTTACTCTGCTTCATGGGGCACCTCATGTTTGTTCACGCTTGTGCTTTCCTCCAGATAAGTCCATACAACAAAAAAGTCTATGTTCTGAAGGCAAAAAATGTTGGTGCCATACCATTTATCCATGATCCTGCTTAGGGACTGTCCAAGCGAAACTCTACAGATATGCCTGATGCTGATGTTGCCAACTTGATTTTGGGCATTGCTAGGCTTTCTCAAGGAAAATACGCATAGTTTGAAATTATGCTCCTTGCTATGGATGCCTCCTTGTCCACCAAGCTCAGTTCTGTGTCGCCTGTTACCCACTGGGCTGCCAGCCTTTGGCAGAGTGAGGTGAGCACTGGCAGAGGAAGCCGTGCCGAGCCGTGCCGTGCCATGCCGTGCTGTGCTGTGCCATGCCATGCATGTCCCCAGTTCCCAGCCCGGGCCTGCTGCCATTAAATGAAGATGTTTCACTACATATCTGGGAGAATCCACCAGATATTGTTTGGGTCTTGTTTTGCACCCTCCCGTTGAGCTTGCCTTTCTTAAATAATACCTGAATTGATTGATTGAGAAAGTGCACGTTTGGGTGTTCAATGCCTGAGATAATAGTCTGTGCGGGGAGAATAGAAAACAGGGATTAAGACCAATTCTTGAAGATGTACATAGATATTGAAAATCTGAGTGCAGAAAGTATTTTGTTATCCCACAGTTCTCCTGCTGGGATGAGCTTAGCAAGCTGCAAACCAAATACCCAAGTCAAGCATATTGTTGATGCTGAGCGGATGGGGCTTTGCACGGCACAGCGGTGGAGCTGGCTGGGACAGGGCCCGGAGCAGCTCTGACACCTGGCGGGTGCCGTCTCAGAGTCTGCTTCTGCCTGAATCTGATTCATTTGGAATGAAAATCAGTGACTTTTAATAAATATTTATGCAACTCTTTGCATCATTGGGTACAAATCACTTCTGTTACTCCCAGTACCCAAGAGGAATTATTAAATTTGAAAAAGAATTTGCTGAAGTAAAATAATAATAATAATGAAATTAGTGGCATTAGGTTTTTTAGCTTCTTTTTCTTTAAAAAAAATAAAATAAAATAATTTAACTTACTTTTAATTATCTATTTTGGGTGCTTAAAATTAGTAGTTACTTTAATTACAATCCCCTCACAGGTTAATCAAAATATGTTCCTCTGTCTGAAGCCACATTTTAAATTGGGGTAATTTAGAAACTAGTGAGCCATCCGGACACACGTCCATTACTGCAGTAATTCCCCCTAAAAGATGGGTGATAATTAAAGTTGTTACCTCCTCTGACACCTGCCGCTACTTGTTGCCAGCACATAGCCCTCTGAAACGTTTGTGTTTAGATAATTTGAGTTAGCAGTGCAGCTTTGACAGGGTTTTGTTATTCTTATTTGACTACATTTCTAAACATTTTTATTTTCTAACACATTGCAAACACTGCCGGTGGGCTACACCAGGTCGGCCTGTTGGCATCTGCTTGTGGTTAGCTGAATGGCACTGCCTTTATCTCATCAGTAAATGGTTTTTGTATTAAGGATGTTAACATCTGAATCCAAGCGCCTGTTTCTCTATACCTGACTTGTATGTTGCTGCTTCACATAAGAAAGAATCCATGCATTTTTGGGGAATACTTGTGGGATCTGTGGGATTTGGGGGGATTGGAATGGATGCGGTGCAGAGCTGCACCGTCCCCTGGCTGGTGGAGCCAGATGTGCTTGAGGGCCCCAGGCCCTATAAAAGCACACAGACAGCAGCTCTTACACTCGCTCAACAAGGAAACTCTATGGCTGTTTAGTTGGTGCCTCATTTTTTAGCAGTTACTACTGTTGAGTTAAGGAGGAGCAGAACTCAGTGGCTAGATGCTGTGTCACAGCAGGTGGGGCAGATTCTGCAGCTCAGCATCCTCAAAGCTAATTAAAGCCCAGCACCGAGAGGCCACCGTCCATGTGCTGTGTCAACTAGAAAAGCAGGCAAGAGCCTGTGCTTCTTAAAAAGTACTGTTACAGAAAGAATTCCCGAAATGCAACAACAGAAGACAGGAGAAAGCAAAGTGCTCTAAAATAATTGCTGCTCCTCCTGGATCCTCCCAGGAGGGAGCATCCACCACACGCTGCCGTGCCATCAGGACACACTCGACATAGAAACTGCTACCATCACTGTGTTTCATGGGCAGTTTGTAGCTTTAAATAAAGACATGGGGGCAGACCTATAAAATTCTCTTAATGGAAGACACACAGATACCTTAGCTCTGCACAGCTTGCCTTTTCTCCCTGCCTTGCTGGAGAGAGGCAAATGGAACAAAACTATTTTCATCACCTACCCTTCCCTGACCTCACCGTGGCCCAGCTCCTTTGCTTCAGCATCAGTTCCCCCTGCTTTCTGCCCGTGCTGCACCTTTGGCACCGGAAGCTTCTCGCCAGTTTCTAGTTTCTGTTGCCAGCAAAATTTCTCAAAACTTTGCTCATCTGAACAGGTCAAGGCAGAGACATCTCCACCTCTGTAGTCCTGCTACATGCCAACCAGCAGAAATATCTTCCTGCTGTTATAATGCTATATAAGCTAATAATTCCTAGCAGAGCAATTTGTCTTTTTAATGAAGAAAGAACCTGGCTATGCCATACTTTATTATCAGGCATCTTTGCCCTTTAAAACTTTAATTATTAAGCACATCCTTTGCATTGTTTTCTGCAACTGTCTGGCAAGTGCAAAAATGGATCTAAAGCACTCAGTGTTGTATAAAAACTCTTGTTTTCATAAAATGAAATTAAAAAATTCTAATATTACAGACTTGGAGCTTTTTCCAGGCTGGCAGTAAAGGAGAACACATTCCTGAGCCCAGAGAAGCACATCGTTCCAGTGCTTCGGAGCATCCCTAAAAATGTTCCCACTGGTGAAAGGGAAATTTGAACACAGATTTGAGCAGAAAAATAAGAGATGCATGGAGCAGCAAAGCAGGTCCCTTTGAAATACTTATTTGTGATTACTGCAGCCTTGTATGAGAGTAGGTTGGAAATTAGGGATAGAGAAGGGCACGGTCAAGAGAAGTAGGTAGGAGTCTATTGTCACTTGTTGTCAAAGAATGTGGGCAATACATTTTGTGCTTGAAGATACAGACCTGATGGCAGAAGAAGAGCAAGTGAACTGAATTCATCTCAGCAATCCCAAAGTAATCGTGGAGGGGTTTGAAGGTGATGGAGGGGTTTGAAGGTGATGGAGGGATAATCAAAAATCTTGGAATTACCTTGTAACTAGAAAAAGCTGAAATGGAGAGTCTGGGAAAATGATCTCACTTTACTGTTTTGAAAAACCTCCAAAGAAATCAAACTTTGACTCCAGACTGCTCGCAGAAGTGGCTGCAGATTTCTCTCTGTTCCCAAGTCAAATTCACTCTGAGTGAATTACAATAAAAAAGGGATGATGGCATAAACAAACCATCCACCTCACCTTCACTTGGATTTGAAGCAAGCAAGTCTGGGAAGACTACTTCTTGTTAAGAAGTCTCCAGAAGCACTTTTTTTCATTTCATTTTATTTTATTTTACTGTTACCTGCTCTACAGCTTCTCCCGCAGGACCACGTCCATGCAGCAATTACACAGTCTGGTTGCTTCAAAGACCCCTACAGGCCCCATCTGTTTGGTGCAGTGACCAAAATAAGTAGTAATATATGAAAAATACAGGGATTTGGGCGTCTTTGCGTTCTGTGAGTACAGTGGCCAGCCACACAGCTGTGTGTGTGCAGTGGCTTAGGGCTCTGAGCTCCCTTTCTTTGTAGTGGTGCTCAATAACCCAGCACAGCTCAGCCTGCTGCACCTGTGGGACCACTTCTCTCTCCGGTGGGGCTTTCTTTAATTTTCTTGATACCCCTGGAACAGGTACAAGGCTCCACCTCATCTGAGTCACCAGAACAGTGCTACACACTTCTGTCAGAGCCTGCATCCTGTCACATACCTTGTCACTAGCGGTAAAATACAGGCACGTCTCGGGCCCAAGAGGATAATTTAACGGTAGGAAAGCACGACACAGAAGAAACTTGTTCAGCATTTTCAACAGAGGTTAAAGAAATGCCAAGGGAAACCGCAGTGTGAGCACTAGGAAAGTTCTCTGAGCAAAGTAGAGCTTGGTTTAACTCCAGATCAGGGAAACTAAGAAAGTCAAGATTGGGAGAGGATAGGTGCCATCAGGGGAAGAGGCAATTGCAAGGAAAAATAAGTGTCATTTTTCTGCCTGTAGAGTGAAAATGGAAATAGATGAATGGAAATCATGTATTTACTAAAATAACATACTTAGAATGAAAGCCACTTAGGAGAAATTTATGTATTTTAGCAAACTCAAGGCCCCCACCTGATGGGTAATCGTTTTGCAAACGTTCCTTCTATCAGGATCGTGGTGCTGTCATCACGAAATCAATCCATTGCAGAGGGAAAGATGTTTGCAAGCTTGGTGTTTTCTTTTGTTATGCTACAGAAAATTTACAGTAGCAGTACATCAAAATGTATATAAAAATTTGATTCAGAGCCATTCACAAATAAGTACTCACATCTGTAGTAATTAATTTTAGCAGGGGAAGCGGGAGAGTTGAAAAGGCTAAGTCAAATGGATATGGGAATATTTCTAATGTTTTCATGAAACATTTTAAGCATTCTTCTGCAGAGGGAAATAGCTGTTCTGAGGATTTCTTCACAGCGTGCATTTCCTTTAGGAAGTCTAAACGACTTTGCTGTTCTCTTATATCTGCACTTGTGAAATTAGAAACAGAGAATTTAGCAAAAAAGTAGTGCAACATTCAGAGGCACGATTCTTACTGATTTTCCTGGGGTGGGTAAATTGAATTAGAGAAGCAATGGCTCTGTTTTACAATTTTCAGTTTGCAATGCTGATGCTTGTTATGCTTGTTCTTCACAGAACTGAGGGTTGTCTTTCAAAACAGCAGGCTGAGGGCTGTCATTGGAACATTGTACCAAATTCTTTTAATTGCCACTTAAAAAATATGGCTACTTCTCCCAATTTTCTGATAGATAAGGCAAATGCTTATGCATATTTTTGGGAAAAATAATTTTAAAAAGATGGTAATGTCTTAAGAATTCAGAGGTAGAAGTTAAACATGTAGATACATCTTTTGCTGTCAGGTGCTGAAGTTCTGACTCTGATCCCACGGTGTCCTCACTGACAAAGATGCTCCTGCCTTTATCCACACTCCTGTCTTGGCCGTTGAGCTGTGTGTCCCCAGAGCTGTCGGTGCGCTTGTGTTGGAGGTAGCTGGATGTGTTTGCTAGCACTGCAAATAGAAATCCCAGGCAGAATACTGCCATTCTCATTAGCAAAAAATTTGCACCATAAAACAGAACTTTTCTTCCCAAAAATCTTACAGCAAAATTTGATGTAGTCATTGGATCCACACGATTGCTGCCTGCTGGGACTGCCTTGGTTGGGTTTTTGTTATATAAGCAGACTGAAATAAACTCTTGCTATTTCATTAGCAATTTTCATAACTAATTTATATTAACTTTTTGGCCTGGCTTCTTCAAGAAACAAGACCCAGAAGACTGCCTGTGTCTGTCCATCTGTCCTAGGGTCACTTAGAGTGGTTTCTGAACCCAGCTCTTCATTTGGATCAAATCTGACGGGGAGTAGAGGTGCAGCAGAAGAAGGGCCCCACCAGTGCTGACAACAGTAGAAAGACATCATCATGGAAAATAATTGAAGGGCAAGATCACATTAATCAAAAAAACAGAAAAAAACTTGTTGACGGGGCAGAGTGTATGAATTCTCTGACTTTTTAGCCAGGTCTGTGGAACCCCCTGCAGAGCCACCTTATGTTTTTGGTGAACATCTCTAATCCATCTCTTCAGGATGTCTAAGGCATGTCTATATTTCTCTTGCTGTACATTTATACATTGCAGGAGCCAGCGAGCTCCATGGCCAAGTCTCCTTCTTGACTTTTGCCAGCAACATGCAAGCAGTAATTTCCTGAAGAACAAACCCTCCCTGGGCAGGAGGTGATCACCACGCACGGGTGCTCGAGGCAGTGACAGGAACGTAGCCTGAGGCATTCGCTGCACCTTTCGCTTCAGTGAAAAAGAGTAGAGACGTGCTCGTACTGCGCACTGTGAGCTCTCACCCAGCATTGCCCAAGTCCGTGGCGCTTTGGTCAGCGCATGGTTGTCACACTCGGTTCTCATTTACTCTGGCTCAGCAGGAAAATCTGCAGTATGAATTGATTACTGCTGACAAATGCAGTGCATCAGTCAAACTTTAGGAAAGATGCAGGAGAAAATGGACTGAATTGAAGAGCAATTTAGTGAGAGAATTACTCAAGCTAGAGGAATTTATTTCTGTAAACAAGTTACTTGCTTTTGACTACATTTAAACACTTCAGGTAGGGTTGAGGTTCCCTTCGCAGGTGTACCCATGTGTGCACTGAAGCACGGCTGTGAGTGGCGCAGCCAGCGCCGCGTGTGGCTGAGCGGCACGTTTCATCCTCAGCATCCAGCCGAGGGGGTTTCTGCAGGTTGTTGGGCCAGGTGGGCACCCCTCCAACAGAAACTGTACATTCCTGTAATGCAAAAGCATCTCAAAAAGTACCTGTAAGTGACAACGTTTTTTTTTTTGTGTGTGTGTGTGTGTTGTTTTCATATGATAGAATACTATGGCTCATAAATGTTAAATTATTTGCAAAATAGAGCAAGGAAAGTTTGAAAACTGAAGATCTACACAAAAATTAAGTCATATGTCATCAGGAAAATGCATGACGAGTAAGAGTTGTGCCTGGCATGCAGTACACTTTGCAACACAGTAAAAGATAGCATAAATAACAGCAGCTATAACTGAGTATTTGAAAGGGCCTGTGAGTGTTATAGAAGTTTAATTTGGATGAAGGAAGCATTCTCTTTAGTGAAGGTAGTTTCAGATGCCTAGGAAAGGTTTTGAACTAGAATAAGGTAGACTTAGATTAGATAAAAGGAAGAAATTCCTCTCTCAGAGGGCAGCAAGGCCCTGGCACAGGGGGCTGGAACCAGGTGGATTTTAAGGTCCCTTGAGCACCAGCCCCAGTCGCGGCATCCACACATGGGAGGCACTGAAAGAGCCCCACTCCTGAGATCACCACGTGCCCCCAAACTAACTAATGCAGAACTGAGCTCTCAGACTGGCTGCAGAAGTGTTTGTCACTGAATGAGCTTCACCATTTCCTTGTGGTAGCTCCATGTGTGTCCTTACATCTCGTTTGCTCTCCCACGTGCCAGGCCTGCCCTAAGGCAACCTGCTGTGTTCTCCCTGTGCCTTTGTGTGGTCCTCAGCAGATGGCTGAGGGATCCCAGCTGCCTGCCGGACACTGGGGCATTTGGGGTTGGGCACAGTCTCCCTGTCTCGCACCAGAAATTCTGTCCTTGCAGAAACAGTTGCATACAATTTCAGAAGAAAAAATAAAAGGTTAAAACATATTTTTTTACCAATAAGCAGTGCCATTAAGAAACCAAACCTTTGCCCAGTCCACAATGATGTGTTGTTTCTGTTGGCACAACTGAGACCAGGAAGGATTTCTTTGTTTTTGTGAGGCCTGTGCAAATTTTATTTGCAGTTTGGAGTAAAGGGATGGTAAATGAGATTCATTCTTTTTTTAAAGAATGTAGTTAGATTGGCAATTCCTTAAATAGACTTTGCTTGCTCCTAGATGAGGGACATTTAGCCAAATCACAACGTATTAGCTAGCGTATGTACTAAGTAAGTGTTTTCCTCAAGTAATGTGCGTTACAGAAACTGTATACTGCTGGGATGAGCTATCTGGCCCTAAAGACAACTGTTTCATCCATTCTTTTGCTGTTAGAGAATTCTTTATTCTCTGAAACATGCACATATTTAAATCGAATACAAACCATATTGCCATTCAATAAGCAAATCAGCACCCTACTGCAATGCGTCTGTGTTTTGGAGCTGATTTAAAACATCACAGTTACATTTTGAGTTCTTCATTAAAAATCTAGTGGCTATTCCATTTCCTCTCATGCAGTGATTGTCTTAAGTATTTAAGAAATGGTTTGTTGAAACGATCTTATCTGACAGTTGAGCTGTTATTTTTTGGCAAAAAAAAAAATCATTCTTACTTAAAAACTTAAAATCAGTATGTTCGCTTTCCTTGAAAATGTACGTTGGCATCACGCACTTGTCTTATTGCATTATTACTCCTTGATCTATTTATGCAGAGATTCATGTAGGTTGCTTAAAATGCAGTCTTGTTTTTCCAGTTCATTTACCGAGACAACCTAGAGCGTTCATTGCGCTCTAAAGAGTAAAGCTCCGGCACGCTATGCTTTAAAAGGGTTGGGTTTGTCATCCTGATTGCAGCCACGTTCATTGACTTGTCACTATGTAATTATTTTTTATGGAAAAAAAAAAAAAAAAAAAAAAAAAAGTGTCATTCATAAATAGCTTTTAGAAATCACAGGAGAATGAACTAGCTCACTAGTGACGGGAGTGTGCTGTGTGCCGTTCAAGATCCAGCCAGGGAAGATTGTGGCACTGTGGTATGCTCAGCTAAGTCATCATCGCCAAAATATGAAATTTGTCCTGGGATACACTGGATACAATCTACAGGTACCTGAAAGGAGGCTGTAGCGAGGTGGGGTTGGTCTGTTCTCCCACGTGCCTGGTGACAGGACGAGGGGGAATGGGCTAAAGTTGCGCCAGGGGAGGTTTAGGTTGGATATTAGGAAGAACTTCTTTACCGAAAGGGTTGTTAGGCACTGGAATAGGCTGCCCAGGGAAGTGGCTGAGTCACCATCCCTGGAGGTCTTTAAAAGACGTTTAGATGTAGAGCTTAGGGATATGGTTTAGTGGGGACTGTTAGTGTTAGGTCAGAGGTTGGACTCGGTGATCTTGTAGGTCTCTTCCAACCTAGACTGTTCTGTGATTCTGTGATACTTTCCCGATCACGGAAATGTTGTTCTTACAAGTGTAAATGTTTAGCTTAAACTTAGGGACTAAATCCTGATGCCACTTTGGTAATTCTGTCTCTTTTTGCCCTGATAAAAGCAGTGGTCTGGCCGCTGCAGGCAGGCTGCTGTTTGACATGCGGGACCACATCCCCGCTGCTGTGCCCTGCACTGTGAAGGGTGAGAGCGGCAGGTCCTGGTGTGTGAACTCCTGGTTCCCACTGTCACGGAGAGGGAATGAGAAAGCTTTCCCTTAAAACCGTCCTTAACGTGGTTTAATAATTAACCCGCCTTTTGTGAATGCCTAACAAAACGGTGATTAAAAATTGAAAACCTCTTTAGAGAGCTGCCTAGCCGTGGTGCAAGAGTAGGAAGGCCTGTGCCGCTGGGGCGGGGAACAGGGCAGCTCTTGTTTAATCCCGTAGACTTGTGTGAATTCCTCTGGGACTTAACCAATTTTAAAGTCCTAAAATGGATTCTGCTGGCTTATATCACATTTTAGCCTTCCTTTAAGGAGGAAGAGAAAGGTACGTACTTGAATGCGGTATCATCACATGCAAGGTTTGTGTCTGATCTGAGAGCACATAGATGAGAAGTCCACACTGTGACCTTTTCCTGAGAGCAAGATAATGTGGCCTGCTTTCAGTCAACAGGTGCTTCAAAACTTCCCATTAAACTCTGAAATTGTGCCTTTACTTGAAGGACTTGCAGTGGTACATCCCTTACACGAGAGAGGCAGTGGGTTTACTGGCACCTCCGGAGGGTCCCTCGCCCAGTGCATGGGGGCAGCAGAGCCCCGTGACACTGCTCTGCAAGAAGCGAGGACAAGCCTGGATTTATTCTGCTGAGGCAGGAAGAAATTACTTAAACTCTGCGTCTGGCAAAGGCAGAAGGGCAGTTCTGCATTTAGCCGTGAACCCTTCTTTATTGCAGTGAGTGGACGCCCGGCTCCATCTCCCTGTCCCTGTGCATTGAAGAATTCTGTCCCCTTGGGACACTGCAGACCAGGATCTGCCCTGCCAGCAGACAGAATCCACCCTCAGTGGTACGAGCCAAGCTTTGGCATGGTAACACCTAAAAGGGTTAGCGAGGGTAGGGATGAAGATACTCATTGTGCTTGGGGAGTATCACATCATTGCATGGGGAGACCAGGGCTGGACATTACAATCCTGAGTGCATTTTTGTCATTAAGACCCACAAGAAGAAAAGTTGTTCCTTTGCAAATGCTTTTTATATTTGTCTTGTTAGTAGTGCTCATATTTTCATTCAAGCTCTGGGTAACTTTTTTACAAGAAGAGTTCAAAAACAGTAAGGAAAACAATAGACCAGACAAGCAGTTGATATTAATTATCTGAGCAGAACAGAATAGAATAGAATACAATGCAATGCAATGCAGTGCAGTACCATGCAGTACTTTAGTTGGAAGGAACATTCATCTTCTGGACTAGAGGATCATCTAGTCCAACTGCCTGGCCACATCAGGGCTGACTAGAAGAGAAAGCACATTAATGAGAACAGTGACAGTCCTGGGGCACCAACCACCTCACTAGGAAGCCTGTGCCAGTGTCTGACCACCCTCCCAATGAAGGAATGTTTCCTAATGCCCAGCCTGGAGCTCCCCTGGCACAGCTCTGTGCTGTTCCCACCTTCTTTCACTGGTGAGCAGGGAGCTGAGATTCCTATCTTCTCTGCACTTGCCTTCCTCAGGGAGTTGCAGAGAGCAATGAGGCCACCTCTGAGCCTTCTTCTCTTCAGACAGGACAACCCAAGTGTCCCCAGTTGCTCCTGAAAGGACTCGCCTCCCAGCCCTTTTACCAGCTTTGATGCCTTAACACCAGTCAGAAAGCACCAGGTCTGCTGCACTGTGCAGGTCAGCTTTGACGCTGCCTATGAGCTGAACAGAACCACTGGACTGCGGGGAAGGAAGGGTGGCAGTGAGTGGAGTGAGGATGCATTCAGATAAAGGAACAGTAAAACTGAGATGTGTGACACTGGCAGAGCAGCTATTTTGCTTCTGTGCAACTCAAAGACTATAAATCCTTCTGCATTTAGCAGGTGTGGAAAAAGCACTGTAGAGTACGGGGAGTTCCCATTGCTCAGAGTCAGTGTTGAACACAGATTCATAAAGAATCAAAACTCACACAGCATTATTTGTAACTATCCCCCTCAGCACTCCAGTCAGAGGATGGGGACAACCTTGTGTGTCTTTCCTCATGGTGACTGCATAGTTTTGGTCACCCTCCACCGGCTTCTGAAGGTGCCGAGGTCTGCCAAGACGTTGTCTGTGCATAAGGAACATTTTTCCATCTCATTAATAGCTCTCTGGAGAATATTCTGACATTAATGTATTTCAGCTTTGGGTTTGGCTTTGGAATTGGCGACTCAGATTCTTCCAAGTTTCTGTATTTCAAAGCATCCTTCACGTGTCCCCGGTCAGACTTTGGAGTTGGCCAACACTCTGGTAGCTGCTTCCATTAAACGTGCAGTCATGAAGTGCAGTTCAGTAACAGGGAGAGTCTGAAGGTTGTGAAATAAATTAGCAAACACAGAGCACAGTATGTGCCATGTTAGGAGCACAGAAAAAAATCAGGATTTTGTGCTAAAAGGCCACGAAGCCCTACATGTTGAATTTCCTTGATGTTCTCCTGTATGTTTTCAAAATGCATACCAGAATGGTCCCAAAGGCCACTCAGCTTCTACACAACAGAGAGTAACATCTGCCTGGAACAAACCCACGTTGGGCACGGTGAACTTTTTGACCTTAACTTAGAGCTCTCACTTCACTGAGCGGATGTTCCATTTTGCCTGGGTTTAAATATATATATTTTTTTGTCTGGGTTTGCTTGGCTGTAAATATTTTTGAGCTTTTTCTATAGCAGCTCCTAAGTGGGGTGGCGGTGGTGGCCTTGGCTGCAGCTCCGAGCAGCTCTCTGCTGGCAGGGGGCAACTGCTCTGAGCAGTTCTGGTGCCATCGAGGCATCACGTGGAGGTGCTTCCTTCCCGTGACTGGCCTTTCATTGAAGATACATTCAGGTAGATTTTTATAAATTAGACCTGTTGGTGTATCTCGAGCTGGACAAAGAGTCAAGCAGCAATAAGCGAGTGCTTCCAAATCTCCTATATTTACTACCAGTAGGATGAAAGCAAGTAAAATAAGTGAGACTTGCCTGGAGAAGAAATGAAGTTCCTGTGGCTCTGATTTCGGTGGTTGGTGCACTGCTCCTCCGTGGGTGATAGCCACGTCCCCTACACCACTGCAACCCAGAAAGCCAACAACTCCACTTTAAAGAAGATGTAAAAAGTTAGCCTGTACCTATAAGCCTGAGACTAACTTGTTCAAGCTTGTTACATGAAAAATTAAGCTTCGTACTTTATTTTCAGTCTGCGGAAGACTGCAGTCCCAGTCGGCTGATAATGAGCAAGTCTCTTCAGACTGCCCCGAGCAGGTCACTTCTCTGCCTGGCACGTCTCCTTTGGTCACGATTTGGCTTTATTGCATTTTTAACTTCTATTTTCATTCAGCAGCATGCAGGTTCAGACATATTCAAATATATATTATGTGCCCACAGAAGGGTTTCTGATGAAAGCTGCACAGGCACTGGCTGCAAAATGGAGCATAAAATTTTCTGTCCATGCCACAGCCCAGTTCTTATACCCATACATGCACTGGTATGGATCCGATTTGCCACAAAGAAGAAAGTGAATACAGGTAAGTTTTTAATGCCTTTCCAATCAAAGAAAGTTGCACCTAATGAATGAAGTTTGCCCCTGCATGCAAGGTTATTAAAAGTAACAAAACACTGAGAAAGACCTTTCAGCTCTGAATACCCTAAATTGCAGTTTAGTTAGCAAGGGGACTGAAGTGGCCTAATATAGATTATAAAAGATGTTTTTATCACCATTCAATCGTATCCAAAAAAAAAATAATAATAAAACAGAAGGCAGTTAGCAAGTTTTTAATAGGCATTTGTGCTGTATTTTGATTTTACTCAGACAAAAATGACCCCTCTTATTTCCTGGGTTATCCTGCCTTTAACACTTCAGATGCAATGCATAATTAAAGATAGCTTAATTGTTGGATCTTGTCTCTTCCAGAACTCTTGTACCATCTCTCCTTAAATTGTTCCCATTTGTTTCTCTTGCAAATATCAAGCCATAGTTTTGGATCATGGACAGCTGTTTCTGGCATCTGAACCGCGCATCCATCAATTTTGTAGTCCGTAAAAAAACACACTGCGTCTTTGGACTCCAAGTTCCTAATTAATAACAACTCAGGGACATTTAGTTCCTTAAAAAAAAAAAAAAAGAAAGAAAAGAAAAAAGAGGGTTTTTGTTGGTTTGTTTGTTTTGATGATTTTCCCTGTACTAAATAAAACCAATTACACAAAGATGCAAACACAAAATAAATAAAATGAATGGCAGGAGACATACAGAATGGTAATTTAAGGTAAAATAAATAAAATGAATGGCAGGAGGCATACAGAATGGTAATTTAAGGTAATGTAAAGAAGGCCAGTCACATGCCCAGGTCATTACTGTTAGCTAATGGGCTCAGCATGTCCCTGGACCCAGCAGGCAATCCGCACCACGCTGGCCTCTTGGTCCTCCTTGCTGTGGCAGTGGCTGCTGTCCGCGTTTGCAGGGGAGAAGAGAGCAGGTACAGGCTAAGCAGAGAAACAGTCGTGGGGTTTTGACAGTTCCAGAGATCGCATGCGAAAATATTAGAAAAGAAGAGAGATGTCATCAATAGCAATATTACATGATGCGCAGTGCAAAATCAAGTGATGATAAGTGTGGAATAGCATGCATTGCAGCTGGCCTTGTTATTTTTGCCTGAATTACAGGTATTTGTCACCGTGAGTCATTTCAGGGCCGTAAACTACCCTTTGAAATGAAGCTAACACAGTTGCCACCTATCTGATAAGGTTTGTGTTGAAAATGAGATAGCTGATTACATTGCTGGGCAGACGTGCTAAAGAAGAGTAACCACTGGATGTCTGCAGCAGATGAGGCAGACGCTGCGTGCAAGTGTTCCTCTGCGCGCAGATGGGTAGCAGTATTTGCCCATCAACCAACTATTTCCCATTGCTCTTTTATATATGTGACTGCTAAAGAAAACTTTTTTTTTTTTTTTTCAAGAAAAATCAATTGTCAGCATTATTATAAATTGTAAAGAAATGACTTTAAGGAGTGCAAGAGTTTTTTTTATTGGAGTATGCAGTAGATTAATACACATTGCATTCGGTTGTCGGTAATTAAAGAGATGCTTGTCTGACTTTTTGAGTCAATAAAGAAATTTATGGCTGAAATCAATAGGCCAAGTACAATGGACTACAGATGTGTTTATTTTTTATAAACATAACTGTGCATATAGGCAATCAATATTTAATCATCCCATAGGATTAATTTCTCAGGAAATCTATATGTTCGAGTCTTTTAGAGAATATACTGTTGGCTGGTTTCTCAATAGGAAACAAGGAATAAATACCCTTTTATTGACAGCGGAGAGGAGACGGTTTCAGCCTGTTGCAATAAAATGTTGCCATGCTTTTACACCCTTTCTCTGATGTCAGGGGAATTCATTTCATTTTTCTGTTAGCTTTAGGGAACAAAGATTTCTAAATATTCTAAGGTAACCAAGATAAATGAAGAGTCCCTGTGAAGCCTTCTGTGCTCTGGATGGACTGAATGTAGGTGTGCTCTGCTAAATTAATTACAGGTTAGACGCATGAAAATGCTAATAAATGCTCTTGGAGCTAAAGTGTTTTTTTCCTCAGTTTTTTCACAGGTATTCACAAACCATTGGAAAACTGTTCTTTCAGTTTGGTCAAAGCAAATTTCCAAATGCGTATCTCATCCTTATTAAGGATATAATAATTTCTCTCCTTCAAAAAATTCCTTTTCAGTGAACCTCGATTCTTCCTAAGTTTAAAACTCCACACAAATAGATATCCAGGAAGGAGTTTTACAGGGATGTTTAGTTCTGCTTTCTCTCTTTGAAGTGTGAATCTTCATTTTTTAATATAAAAAGGCAAAGCCTGGTAATTGGAGAGAGGCTGTACGCCCCACTCCAGCGTCTTTGCTCCATCAGCGGTGTTGGGTAGAGGGTTCCAATGAGGTGGGCAATGCCCGGGTGGCTCTTGCCCACTCAGGGGAAGAGTCAGGAGATTCAGGAGATGCCCAAAGCTCTGGAGGCAGAGAGGCATTGCTGAAGGAGGGGGGGCAGAGGGCCAGCTTGTTTTTGGTGCTGGATGGCCAAACACTGAGCTTGGGTGCTGCTCCAGGGGTCTGGCTTTGAAGAGCTGCCCCGGCTTCATGCACGGAGCTTGAACTGCCATGGAGGGATCTGCACCCTGTATTTAGAGGGTCTGGACTGTTTCAGCATTGGTGCCTCTGTATCATACAGAGCTTCAGAACTGCTGTGCCAGCCCAGGGCACCACTGCTGTGATTTGGGAGGAGGCCCTCCTGGTGTTCGGAGGACCCTTACTGGGACCCAACCTGCTACAGGGGCTGGTACCAGTGTCCCCAGCCCTGGGAGGGATGGCCCCGGGCAGCCCCTTCACCCTCAGCCCCCCGCTGGCCTTGTTCTGCTCAGGGTTGAGCTGAACATCACAGGAGCTGTGTGGGTACAGACTTTCTTTATTCATTTGTACAGCAGCTGAGCTGAAAAATCAGGCAAGGCGATGTTTTGTGTCAAACCTAGTGACAATTTCGAGATGTTTGTGGATTTTTTTTATAGTTTCCATGGTAAAAACAACAATTAGAACAGAAACAGTGCTGATTGCAAGGTGAAAAGATGTGTGTTGTTTCCTATGGAGAAATACCAATATCCAGTACGGCTTAGGATGCATGGTACTGAAATGAAAAATCAAACTGTTTTCCTTTCAGAACGAATAAAGTCATAGAGTTGCTTTATTTGCTTTTGTGGGTAGTTGTAGAAAAGGGTGATAATCCAAAGCAGCAACTGAATTTGATAGAAATTAATGACTAGCTTTAGTAATAGGAAACTTTAAATATGTATTATTAATTATTTAAAATATTTGCTGAAGTACGTGTTTCAGTATCCCCACATCCAAAGGCTACGTGTAATAGGGAATATTTTTTACAGTAGACCTCTGTAAGGAGTCAGGAATACCTCAAAGCAACAGCTAGCTGACTTCAAACAACTGCTAGAGTCTGTGTTAGCTCACACAACCTGTGGCACAGCTTTGTTAGCACAGCATTCACAGGTGTAATTGGCAGCCAACCTGTTGGCATGAAGCATGCAGCACAAAACACTGATGATGTCTGTTCTAAAAAACGATTTTTTTTCTGTTGTTTTTGTTGTTCTTTTATTTTTAATGTTGAAAACTAGGTAATGTTCTTCTGCGGAGTTCTGTTTTCCTTTGATTCTAAGTTTTTGTGAAAGGGACGGGTACAATCATGAAATAACGTTTAGTGGTATGCAGCTCACAGCTGACATGGAAAATTGTTGAAGTATTGCAGAGTTTTGAAAATTTAAATAATGTGTTTAAAAAATATAGAAACATAAACTATCGCATATTTAAAATATAAAAGCATTCGTTCTACCACTAGGTAATGTGGCAGATTTACAGGCATTCCCAAACAGCTGGGGTGTTTGTGGCCAAAGGCTTTCAGTTTCTCACCTCAAGCAGCAGCTTTTATCCAAGAGCACTTCCCAGTTCAACTTCACAAGACATAGCAAACATCCATCCATGTGGGGCAAGCGAGAAGGTTCATATGGGCAAATTCCCAATGCACTGCTTTAAAAACACAGTCTAAACCTTACCATAAGTATCCTTATTACCTTCTCGCCCTGCTCTCAAGGACAGCAGTCTCCTCGAGACAAGGTTTATCGATTGCTGGGAGGCTCCCTGGCAGCCTGGGGAGCTGCGCGATGCATTATGCATCTGTCCCGCTGCAGGAAAGGTCCGGACGCCCTTTCCCTTCATTTCTGCAATGTTTCATACAGACTGTGCTGGGAGCACGTAGCATGGGTCACAACTCAGTGGCTGCTGTGCCTCGCGTGGCCGAGGAGCAGAGTGGTGGCCTGGCACCTTCACGTGCCTTTCCATTCTCCGTACCTAAATTTGGCACTGCTTTCCTGGAGCAATTGGCTGTCAGGGGTTCCTGGAGTGTTTCTGTGGTCTGGGAAGGTGGGCGTGGGGTGTAACAAGGGCTGCTCATCAGCAGAGGACAGCAGGAAGGTATCTGAGTGGCGTGAGCCTCCATGCCTGCCGATGCTGGCTTTGTGGGCTGTGGGGTGTCAGAGTGGCACACTGCAGAGCCCAGCTGGTACCCATGGCATGTCCTCCTTCACCGGTAGCCAAAGAAGAAACAAGGAAAAAAAGCTGAATTTCTGTTAAACTGTGCGCGCCATGGGGTTCATTCTTTGTTGGTCAGTCCTTATGTACGAAGCTCTCCCAGAGATCTGGCATCTGACAGAATCTGTCCAATCTGAATGTTTCATGAACTCCGCTCGGTTGATCTTATAAAGATATAAACACACATATCTGCAGTACCTTTATTAGCTTTAATAAACTATTAATAAATATAAATATATTATAAATAAATTAGCTTGCAGCCCCTGGCTCCCTCTGCCCCATGTGCTCATCTGAAAGCTCTCTGGTCCAGGTGCTGGGTGTCAAAAGCAGACTGCCTCAGAGTTTGTGGCAGTCTATTCCTCGTGGTTTACATTTTTAACCTCATCTGAGGTTTTTTCCCTAGAATTTCTCATATGCATGGCTTAACCCCTGCGGGGCCAGCCCTGAGGAGCCACCTGAGCCTGTAACGTGGCATATGGCATGTGTGGGAACAGAAATAATGTCACAGATGTGCTCGGCATTGGCTTAACCCATCCCTGAAAAGGCTCAAATCGCAATAAAACGCACATTGACTTCCGTGGCACCAAAATGAGGACAAAGTTCCACATTCCCAACTTTCTCGAGGATTGCTCTTGCTTTTTGCTTCACAGTCTGGGTTTTGTTTAATGGACATGTAATTGTATGTGTGTGACATGGTTTAATGATCCAAGAATTGACATCTCTTTCCCACTGCTATAAATTGAAAGCTTGAAGTCTCTTAGTAATGATGCAAATACCATTTATTTGGATGAAATGTGGTAGATTTAGTACGAGATTTCAGCAATTTCAATGTGCCTTTTTATTACATTTGCAAATTAAAGTTTTAGAATAAAAAAAATATATATCTGTTTTTAATAAATATGAAGCTCTGCACTGATCAACATGGGATAACTAGGAATTTCCAGGCACTCACAGACACAGTGTGCTTAGCGAACTTCTCATTTTAGCCGAACTGCACCTGTACAGTTGTCTTGGGATGTGTGGTAAATATTTAATGATTTTTCCTTTGTTTCCTGGAAATAGAGTCTGTAATAAGCCTGAGTACCTGCAAGTAATATTGAAATGTCAAGTCACTCTGCTGCCCAAAATGTGCGTAATTTCTACTTGTCTGCACCAGTCAACACAATTGCAGGGACAATGTGGCACTCTTCTTGTGGTGCCTTCTTAATTAGGTATTTTTTTCATTGCTTGGTAAGGCACATAAATAAAAGAAACTATAGATTTTGATTCTGAAAGCACTGCAGTCTATAAAGCACAGAAATCTATGTGTTTTTTGTTGTTGTTGTTTGTTTGTTTTTGGTTTTTGTTTTTTTGTTTAATAAAACAGCCTCTTGTTTGCTCCTATTGACTTCCATTGTTCTCTCCATCCATCCATCTTTGAGACCACAAGGATTGCTGATAATTGTGCACTAGCCTATTTCTTTCTCGCTCACCGAAAGTGGAAAGTGCTTGGAAATCAAACTGCCTTCCAGTCCTCCGGCGGGCTTTCATTAGCTCCAAATTCCCCCCACATGCCAGCCGTGGAGCCTCGCTGCCTGCAATGGGAGGTGATGGGCGCTGATGGAGTGGGGCCAGGGGCACATGAGCAGCTCCGGGCTCCAGGGCCCCGCCTCAACCCACTGTGTGCTGCCACAGAAAGCACCTCTGGCACTGTGCTCAGTTTTGTTTTAAAATCATGGAGGAAAAGGAGCTGCCAGGCATGGGGAGCCAATTTAGTGGTCAGGCACGAAGGGACAGCAGGACTCGTGGGGAGCTAGTAAGGTCAGCCTCTGGAAGGTGATGAGATGAGCTGAAATGAACAGCTTTTTAAAATATTTTTAATTATTTTTTTAAAATATTTAAATGTATTTTTTTATAGGGGAAGAAAAAAAGGTTATTAAACATGTTAGGAAGTAGGTTTGAAACTTAGGGGCAGATTTGCAAAATACTTTAGGCTCCAAAAGACAGAGGAATTCAGCGAGTGTTTGAAAAATATCTTAGCATCTGCCTGACGGTGGGAGTGGTAATGCACCGCCACAAACTGGGCTCTCAATCCTTTGCTGCAGTCTCTGAGAAGTGTCGGAAATCCCTGGGAACCGCGTTAATGCCGTGCTTCCCTGCTGAGTGCTGCGTGGGGCCAGCAGGCGTCGTGCTGCCCAAGGCTGGCGTGGGACCTGCGTGGCAGGGGACGAGCTGATGCTGTGACAGTGGGAACAGCAGCATGGTGGCCTCACCAATGGTTTGGCAGTCCGTGGTCTCCTCTTTCTCTTACAGAACGGTAGCAGGTTATTTCAGGGAGGTCCAGGTTCTTGCCATAACTAATCCTCCTTGGTTTTTTTGAAGGTTTGAGAAAAGCCCTGGGGCAGCACAAGTCCACGGCTGCTCCCCTGCACTCCGATGGTGAAAACAGCGTCTGTCCCAACAGCTCTGACATTTCCATCCTTCTTTTGACTTTAGGCTGGACAACAGCGTTGGTGGGAGCAGGAAATTACAGTGAACGGAAACATCCAAAAGGGAGAATTAATCACCTACAACCTCACTGAGCTGATCAAGCCAGAGGCATATGAAGTCCGACTAACGCCCATCACCAGATTTGGGGAGGGGGACTCAACCATTCGGGTCATCAAGTACAGTGGTAAGGAGATCTTTGAGTACGAGGAAATGTGTTGTGGTGCCCTCGGTGGTGCCTTTGGTCTGCTGCTACAGCTGCATTGTGTCGCACAGTGTGTACTAACTGCCAGTCCAGCAATGAATTGCCAAAATCATATCCGCTTCTATAACATAAAAGGAAAAATATAACAAATTAATGTTATCTTCATGAAATTGTTCTTATGGAAGAGTTTATCCTTGCTCTGTACACTTTGTAAGGCAATGAGTTTTGAAGAAAAAAATCTACAAAACAAGTAATATTCTGAAGATGTCAAATTGGTGTTTTGATATCATCTAAATACTATCTTTTTGCCAGAATCAGTATGCTTGAAGAAATTTCTATTTGAAAGCGAATGATTAAAAAGCGAAAAGACTATTCCTAGCCCGATGCAAGCAGAAAAGGGTGTTTCTGTATTTTCCTCCAGAAGATTTTCATGAGAAGGATTTATACACTTTAACAGGAAAGATATAATACTCCTTCCATCCTTAGAAAACCTGCCACAGGTCACACCAGGGGAGCTTTGGGTTGGATATTAGGAAAAAAATCTTCACTGAAAGGGTTGTGAGGCATTGGAACAGGCTGCCCAGGGAAGTGGTTGAGTCACCATCCCTGGAGGTATTTAAAAATGTGTAGCTGTGGTGCTCAGGGATGTGTTGTAGTGGCACACTTGGCAGTGTTAGATTAACGGTTGGACTTGATGATTTTGGAGGTGTTTTCTAACCTAAATGATTCTGTGACTCCATTCAGTCTCACAGCATTATGAGGAATTAATTCCTTGAGCTCTAAAAATAACTAAAAATACCTTTTTGAGAGCAATTATTTAAGGAATAACTGAAGTACTTTTTTGTCTCTCGTTCGTAAAACTTACAATGGACAGACAAGACATACCTTAGAGAGAAGGTAGTTCTGTTGAAGACATCACAGTGCAGTGATGCAAGTATCAGGGGAACAAATCACATTAAACAACCTCAAATACAAATTCTAAATAACACAGTTGCACATTTCACTTAATGCCAGATCTGCTAACAATGGTGATTGATGAATCTTAAGTTTTACCTGCTGTAGTAGTGTTTGCTAAGAGTGTTTCCCAAAGCTCATCTTGACAAGTACTCAATTAAAACAACTTGTTTACTAAATCTATCTGCTGCAACTCCTATTGGACCTTTGCTCATCATTTGGACTCTACTCAAGTAAACGTCCACGTTCCATCTTCAGGGGAAGGAAGCTTCATGCAGACATTTGGGATTTCAGCAGTCCCAATCTCTGTGCTGGCTGTGATAGGTAGGCTTGCATCACTGCCCTCTCCTGTGTACCTTGAAATTTCTCCTGTGACTTAAGTACTGAGCAGTACTCCAGCCATTGGACCAGCTCCTGCTAGGAATAAAAAATAAAATAAAAAATTAAAAAAAAAAAAAAAAAATAGCTCATTCAGTCACTTCTGCTCCTTTTTGGTGGCAGTTGTACACTGGAAGATCTCAGGAGGTTGACTGAGGTCTTGGCCATATCTCACAACAGCTCTGAATTTGAGCTGTTAATGCAACATCCTGTCATTTGCATTTCTAGCTCCAGGCTGGCAGGAAGAACATTACCATGCCACATAAAAGGCATATTTCGTCTACCACAGATTTTTTTTTCTGCTAGAATCTGCCATTAGCACAGATGTGAGTAACATCCCATCTCAAACATGCTGATGGGTGCCAAAGCAAAATCCAGCTGCCCGGAAAGATGAAGCCATCACGTTGTGCCCCAGATGGAGAGACACTTCTGGAGCAGTGCTCAGTGCTATTGCTCTGGTGTCGACAAAGTCACAGTGTAAGAAATCATGCGCCAGATGCTAATTGATAGGATAAACCTAAAGTGACTTCCCTCTGAAGAGGGGTTCCAGAATCGCCGAGGCTTTGTGTGCTTCAAATATGCATTTTATCTCAGCATTTGTCCAATGACTGTAGTGTCAGCAAGCTATTGCCAAGCTAATTTTAAGGATGTTATAGTTCCAGCTATAAAATAATGATATCACATACATTATTATAGTGCAAATCCAATAGTTATAATCTGAAATGCTGGAATCTTAGAAAAGCAGTTAATGGGCTAGCAGCATGCACAGCAGCAGGCCAGCATTGATGTAAGAAATAATTATAAACATTACCCAGAAAATAAAAGACATCATGTGAATGTTCGTTAAAAGGAGAAGATAATTTTTTACAGTTTCTCCCATTACAGTTTCTTTTCTTTTTTTTTTTTTTTTTTTTTAATTGAGACATTAAGCAGGGAGAAAAACAGTAGAATCTTCATATCTTCAGATTTTCAATGTAGCTTTAAGCTTGTGTGTGTGTACAGTTCTGATCAATACCCCAGAAGTTCACTGGACATCAGCTGTATCAGCCCATATTTCTCACTACACTGCTTTAGGAATAGTTTATTATTATTATTATTATTATTTTGAACATGTAAGAATTTCTCATCTCACAGTATCACTGACTTGCTGAGATTGGAGGCACCACTGGATATCATCCCATCCATACCCCTGCCCAGAGCAGGTAACCCAGGACCACAACCACTTCTGTCTTAAATATCTCCAAGGACAGACACTCCACAATATCTCTGGGCAACTTGTGCCAGTGTCTGACCACCTTTAGTGTATGTAAGCTTTTTGCTTATTTTTAAAATGTAGGCTTGTATGGTATTGCAGATAAGGATCCCCGTTGCAAACATGCTTCTCCTTAATTTTTTAAACTTTAAATAAGCTAATAGGATTTCACCCCATTTTAAAGAAGTGTAGCCAGTGTGAAAAGCAGATCAGACACATGATAATTAGAGTTGCTAAAAATGGTATCAGTGTCTTTTGCCTTCAGTGAATGCATTCCCTTTTACACTTGAGCTTCAGTTTTCTGCACGTACAGGATGGATAGGCCATGCACTGCCTAAAAGTTATTTTGACAGCTTAAGTTTGTTGTTTGTAGTATGACAATCATGGGTAGCTGCTGCCCAGATTTCTCAGACTAGTCTTAAAATGTGTAAGAATCAACTTGATATTTCTAGTGTCTTGGTTGTGTTTGCTGCCTTACCAGAGAGGAGATTTCTCCAGATTTCATCCAGAGGCTGATTCATCCTTTAGACATGCTCGTATCTCTCCAGTGACTTTAGAGACATTCTTAGATGAGGTGTCTAACTTTCAGATCGCTAAAGTCACATTAGTCCTACCTGTGAAGTCGTTTTTGCCTTCTGTGTAAGTCATGCAGAGCACATCACATTTTAAATTAAAACCTGCAATTGAAGATTGACAAGGAAAATGCTAATATATAAAAAACTAAGAGCTTCCAGCATGCTAGCCTGCTGGTAGCCATCTGAATGTCTGAAAGAAGGAGACTATCAAAGTACTATGAGAGCAGGAAAAACATCAGTAATGAGCTCTTTGCAGTATACCTTGCCATCCCGAGCAAGAGCTGTAAATACAAAAGAAAAACTCCCTGGTGTCCAAGCCCATTAATCAAAAACTTATACATGGTGGAAGTGTTTCATAGGGAAGTTCCTCGCCTGCCATGAATTATTCTCTCCTCCACACACAGGAAGGACGGGAGAAAAGAACAATCATCACAGTTGGAGTGACATTGATAATTACAGCCAAACATCACTTGACAAATTCTTTAGTAGATGCATATGTTACTCTGCTAGTGAACACAGTCTGCCAAGTAAATACAAACAGGGCAGTTTAAGTAGCACTAATGAGTGTTTTGAAGGCTGTACAGAACAGATAAGTCTTGTAGTAACAGTTTAAATATAATCTCCATCACTTTACATAAATCTATGTCAGCCTGTTTGATGCAAACAGGCAATAAAGTCCTCCAGCTACTCCAATCAAACCTCGGCACTCGCTGTTTCAGATGTGCACTTGTGGTTTAAGACTTTTAAATTTAACCACTAGTAAACAAGCAGATTAATCTCATTTCTATGAAAAAAGCCAAAAATCCAGCATTGCTACTATTGGTGTGTGGAATCAGCCCCTCATGACAGCGGCAGATAGGTGGTGGTTGCCAATTGCTTTGTCTTCCAGCCCATTATCATACGTATTTAGAAACTTCCCAGATTCTGTTTGGGAAGGGTATATAATTCGTGCTGTTAAAATTACAGTCATTATTGTTGTTGCTATTCTTATATTTCTGGAACCCCATGTCCTGGAAAAAAATTTAAAAAAAGACAACAAATATGACATAAATGGAAGGATTTATAAATATATACAGATACAAGTATGGGGCTGTTTTACAGGGCCTATGTTAGGTTAATTGCCATAATGAGAGGAAGAAAGACTTGTCCACGTAGTGTCAATGTTTACAGTGAAGATTACAGACCACGTGCTTAAAGGTATGGACCCCTGATCTTGATTAAAGCTTTTAGGTTCTGGTTGTAATTACTATAAGTAGACAGTGTCCAGTGGTAGAAAACAGCAGCCGAGTATCCAGCATGCTTCTACCTACCTCTAGCTTTATGCTTTTCATAGTTAGCATAGTTGGCAGCTGTTTTTTTAAAGGAGGGGCATAACGTCTCAATCACTGAACAAATTACATGAACAAGAGTCTGTGTTGGGAAGGATCTCTGGAAAACGGAACTGTCTTTATATAAATGCAATCACACACAAGAAAGGGCAGGCATTAAGGAAAAACCATTCCAGCCACATTTTTCTGTTACCACCTGAACATACACAAATCACTGAAAAGTAAAATCATCCAACAAGCTGAAATTCCAGTGGGTTTTATTCCCTGAGTGATGGGGAGTAGTGAGGGAGATTAAGGGATAATCCATCTTGGCTCTACCCAGGCTCAAATACTTTATGACACTTTGTTCTCCTCCTGAGGTTCTCCTCCAGTAAAACCTTCCCCCAGCGCGAGTGAGGACCAGCGGAGCAGAGCAGCGATAACCCTCTGAGGTGCGAAGACTTCCTAGACAATTTAATTCAATCTTGAGAATTTCCTCCATCAGTCATCCATTAATTTATGGCTAATTTAACCTGCTGTCTGCGTGGTGTGCACACAACAGCCTTACCTTGCAGCAGGGAGACCTGGAGCCATTACACTTTGCCTTGGAGCAGCTCGGTGCAGTACTGAGAGGAGTGGGCTTTCTGGGTTTTTGTTTTGTTTTGTTTTCCAGTTTATGATGTTAGATAAGCAAGTTCAGCCTAGCTGCCTTAATTTGTTTTTCTGCTTTTGTCAATCAGTTTGAGCTGCAGCTAGCTTGGCAAGGAGCCCTTTTTGCTCTGCTGTGAACAATCGGAATAGCGTGACTCAAGGTTACACACTGATGATAGTTTCCATAAAAGCCCGTACGTTTAGTTACAAAGCAAGCATCAGTAAATGTAGTTTCCAGCAATTTCAGCTAATTCCAAGTTCAATCACTCAAGAAGCTCACAAAATGAATGTTTCTTGGAGAATGAAAGGTAATTTGTTCGTAAAAGCTATCAGGTTATCTAATATAATGTAATGACTAAGTTTCTTAAGAAAATTGCACTGGGACAAATCACTGTTCATTTGTTTTAGTGAAGTAAGATAAGATGGCAGAGCTGCTAATTTAGAGCTGTTTTAAAAACTTCAGATTGAATCTAGAACTAAGTAGAATCCATGGCTGGGGTCAGAACCCAAGAGTTCATGACTCTAAACACAGCCTGGGAATGGCAGCAAGACATGGAGCAACCCTCACACGGAAATCTGGCATTACCACATGTACACAAGGTCTGGAGATAGAACTGAATTTAAAATTTTCTATCAATATCATACAATTCCACCTGTGGGCTTAGCATCCTGCTGTTTCTCACATGCATGAGGGCTTGTAGGAGAGGGGCTCTGTTTCCTAAGTCACCCATCCTCAAATTTACCTAAGAGGTAGCACAGAACTGGAGACTTTCCTTTTTCCTTCAGACCTGATTTCATGTTTAGCGTTGTACAGATTACTCTGGACCTAACCTTCGGTAGCCAATCCCATGTTTAAGGTATCTGTAGGCACAGTTGATGTTTGACTTTCATCTTGTTTCATCCTCTGGCTGTCAGGTGAACATGAATTTAGAGGGTTCTGTGATTTTGCAGAGGGTCTGTCAGACAAGAGTGCAAGTTTTATCAGCTGTCCCAAAGATTCTCAGTACCAGTAGTCCCGCCAGGCCACATAAGGCATTGCACAGACCCATAAAAGAACAGACAGAAATAATATTTTTCAGCAATATTATCTCAAGGCTTCTCTGCAATGTTGGAAAATTGCTTTTGATGCCTCCTGAGGTGAGGGGTGGGCATAGATTGTCCCTGCCAAGGGGCAGGGAAGGGGCAGAGGTGGGAGCACCTCCCGGGGAAGCGTGCGGTGGGCTGGGGTCCTCCAGCACACAATGCCTCTACTGGCACTGCTGGAGGCCCATGAGGACACCAAAGGACTTCACGTTCCCTTCTCTTCTAAAATTTCCTTAAAATATATTCCCCAGTAGAAAATGATTTATGAGGCATAGGGCTTGCATTTCTTTCGCTTGGTTGTGTCTCTTGGCCTAATGAGATCAAACATCTCACAAACTCGCTGTGCTTGTTTCCTGCTGTTTAAAAAGAAAATTGTCATTTCTGTGAAGAATGCAAGTGCTGTCAGGTTCTGAAGGCATCTTAAACTGAGGAATAGTAGTTTTTATTTAACAGAAGTGTAGTTCATTATGTTATATATTCATGAACACTGATAAAAATCAGCTGTTGAGTAAGACCTTTGCTTCTGCTGAATTAATTATTTCTACAGTTTTTGCTGGGTTCCTATACAAAGGCATCACCCTGGAGTTTTGCTGTGCAGCTGCCCTCTTCCTTACAGTACCTGTGCTAATAATCCAGCTTAGATGCTTAATTACAGCACCCCCAAGCTGCGGGTGCTAGTGATGGAGCATACATGTCATGAATGAGGGAGGTTTTTCTCACTGCAGCCTCTGCCTTCAGCTTGTCACTGAGCTACAAAATGTGCTCAAAAAGGAAGGAATTGGTTTTGCTGGCTGGCTCAGTGTGGGACCCATAATCTGGGGGAGAAGAATGATCTGTGGGAAACTCAGGATAACACATGCATTGATGAACCACAATTTCCCCTTTGTGCTAATTTCATTTTTTCTGTCTTCCAGCTCCAGTAAATCCACACCTACGTAAGTATTTCTTTATCTTTTTTATTTTTATTTTTTCCATATGAAGACCTGTCCTTGCACTTGTTGTCCCTTGCAGTTAAAAAGTAAATGCCAATGACTGCACTTTGGGTTGTGCCCCATGGATTGCATTGTCCACCCTAGTTGTGCACGCAGGCTGAGACGGTGGCTGACGGTGCCATTCCTCTCCTGCCGAGGTGCTAAAGCAAGAGTAGATAGAGGGAGGAAAAATTATAGCTCCAGATCATCTTTCTTTCTCCCTACCCCAAAGAGTCCATCTAAAGGAAAAAAATAATATTCTAAAAATAAACTCCATTTCTGGGGCACAGGAGCTCAGTGTGAATGGGTGAAGCTACAGTTTGGTCACAGAAGTAGCTAGATGCCTGACTGTTGGAGTACTGAGTAAGATCTGTGTCTGATCCTCTCCAGGCATGTTAAAATGTCAAAAGAAAAGTAAGTTTCTGAATTTTTCTGAATCCATTTATCCTTGCATGAGAAGTGCATTTGCACTTGTTGAGGTATCTCTGATTGAGCAGCGGGGCTGGACCCGATGACCTCCCGAAGTCCCTTCCAACCTTCCCCGCTCCATCATTCTGAACGAATATACCTCCAGATGTAGTCAGGAGCTCATCCACAGCTCTAAAACAAAAAGAAGAATGCTTTTTTCATGCAGTGCATACATGAATCATGGACCTCATTTGCACAGAGAAACGTGGAGACCCAAGGCGTGACGGGGGTGTGAAAGTGCTGAGACAAACTCGCAGGAGGCAGCTCCACAGGCATGATTGCAAGTGCAGACTGACTACATCCTCTCTAATGTGCTGCTGCTCGGGAGCACGGGGATATTGCAGGGGAGGAGTGACTCGTGATACAGCCAGATCCCACACGTTTAATCCACAGGCACCAAATCCCTACCAGTATCACAGAAAGGAGACTGCGCTGGAGCTGCAGCGTGTGAAACCAACTTATTTCTTGTCCACTTCATGATTTATTTCCACGATACGCACGTAGCGAGCGTGTATTTTGTCTGTGGGAACGTACTCTCCCATTATTCTTGCTTTTAATCATGTATGCAAAAAATACCCTTGTAAAGGGAGTGGGCTAGCAGTTACTGCTGATTTCGTGCAGCCACAGACAGGCAGGAAAGCAGCACTGGGCCGTGCGAGCATCCTCTCTGTCTCTCATACAGATAGCTAAGCCTTACTGTAAATTTTAAACTTATTTGCTGAAGATCTTGTGTGATGCATTAATAATTAGTCAGGGCTCAATTCAAAGCTCACAGGAGCTGAAGGAACCAATCCCGTTCTCTTAAATGAGCAGGAGATGAGGCCTGTGCTAATTAATATATTAAATATATACTCTGCGATGTTAAGAAAGAAAAGCATTGCAGTCCCAAGTGCTTCGCACTATAATCTTCCATGATTTTAAATCAGAAATTGTCTCATTTTCAAAATGTCTCTGTTGCACACTTACAAGCCGCAGCTCTAATAGGCACATGGCACAGTGCAGGTGGCATCCAAAGCACCCTCCAGATAGAAACTGAGTTAACTCAGGGGAGGGAGGCTTCTAACAACCTGCCCACCATTTCCTTCGTCTGCTTGTTGGGTCTGCCTCTCTGTGCACTACTGGTAATGTCAAAGTTTGCCCACCAGGAGCTATCGTGCACCCAGTGTCATTTCTTTCAGATGACCAAAGAGATGGAAAAGTCCTGAAGGCTTGCGTTTCTTTCCCCAAAGACTTCTTGAGCGACATCCTTTGATGGGGTAGAAATCTGCAAATGGATTCAAACCAGTAAGCTGGAGAAGAGAGGTTCTGTCTCCCCTTACAAATCCAATCTTATCTTTATCCACGCTTTTTACAATCTCATTTTATTTCACTGAAAATACAGAATAAATGAGGATTTATATATATATTATATAACGTCAATCAGATTGTTTCTTTTCTAAACCTATTGGGCTGAATTCTAATTCTATTTACAGCACCATGAATGAAAAGTAAGTGCTGTATTCAACTGGGACAATATATCTGGATTGGAAACTGAAGTCACACCTTGCTGCTTAAAGTCTGGAATAATCACATTGCATAGGGCAGTCCTTTCTATGAGATTTCTTCCAATACAAAAGCGAGTAGCATTGAATGACTTAAACATTGAGACGTAGCCTTACAATTGCATTTTATTTTGTAACATATAATCTAAAACATTCAATGCAAACTTTTAAGAATTTCATATGAATTAATACAACTGGATGTTACACTTGAATAATAGAAGAGCTTAGATGTTAAAGAGTCATATTCAACTTGAGTTTTATGGAACATGAATTCCTGCCACAATGAAGAGCCTTTCACCTGGAGAAGAGTTTCAGATTTTGCCCTAATTGGCAATAACCTGCGCTGTCATGCACTTTGACAAAAATTCACCGCTGTCTTTAATGGTAATTGGTACTATCATTGGTGCTTTCAGCAACCCGCAGTGCTCTGAGCAGTGCCATGAGCTGGAGCACCCATGGGTCCTTGGGGAAGAGCCGGCTGTTCCTCTTGCTCTTGGTGTGCCTTTTTAGTGAACAGGTCAGGACCATCCATGTCTATTTAAATGCCCCTATTTCTTGCATAGGAAAAATACTGCGATAATGCTGGGGAACTATTTCCCATTTTTATTTATCTCTTATTTTTTGTGAAGTGTTCAGTGACAGGAATATTTAGCACTAACCTTTTCCAGTGTATTGCAAATGGCAAAGTCCCATGGGAAACCAGTGTTTTCACAACAGATAAATGGCAAATCTTTACTTGCCTTCCTTCATCTGGCCTGATTTTTTTTTTCTTGATTTTTTTTTATTATTATTATTTTTTATTTTTTTTTTTCACTCAAATAAAAGGCTTTTGTTCTCCTGATGTGGAATTTCTTAATGAAGCTCTGAGGGCATGGTGTGACATGGAAATGCAGCTTTTAAGGTACTGGAGGGGCAGTGGTAGAAACTGCTGAATAGCTGGAAATGCTTTGGCTTTATCCACTTTGCTGCAGGACTGCATATGGTAGTCAGTGTTTTTCTCCTTCAGTTACTTTTCTGCCCTTTAATTCTATCTCACTGTGCAGAAGAAGCACCCTTCTTGCTGTAGGAAGGGTGTACCTAAGTGGAGGAGGAAGCCCAGTGTACAGAAGAGAAAATAAACCCAGCAGTTCAGAGCTTGCAGCATGTAAAAGGCGTTGTTGGAGATGAGAGGCACATCTGGCATTTTGCTCAGAGTGCTTCACTCGTGTCCTTGCATCTTTCAAGAGCTTCATCAGGGTCTTTGCACTCTCTTCCTGGTCTTCGGGACAAAGACGGAGGTGTCGATCTACATCCATTCAAGTGCTTCCCTCTTGAAGGGCTTGGGATGCAATTTGGATGCACAGGTGTTCATTGTGGCCTCACTCTGCGATATGCTCATCTCTCAGGAAGAACCTCTCTTTGTGTCTCTTCTCTGCAATGCTTACGGTGGTGCTCCTGTGTTGAATGATTTCGTCTATTGCCACTTCTACATCATTCAAAATTGAGGATTCAGAAGGCACTACTCCCAGAATCAAATCACGGGGCAAGGTCCTGAAATGAGTTCCTCGTCGTGTTGATGGTGCTCAGTCGCTTTTGCCAGTTAAGGAATTGTGCCTTAGGAAATTAATTCTCCTGGAGGATCTAATAAAGATTATGGATTTATTGAGAAATCAAGTCAATCTGCTTGAGGTGCTAATGGGCACGGAAAGTTTATGTGGACTGCATTTCTATTATAGCCTGTTTTTATGGAGCAACGCTTTGTGCTGACTGCTGTGGAGTGGGATGTTTGTGTTGCTCTGCATCAGCAGAGTCAGAATGAGGAAGAGTTGGAAAGCTCTCCTAATGCACCTGGTGGTTTGGGTTGAATTTCCAAGCCTGCTTTTTCAGTCAGCAGTGTTATATGATTCTAAACAAGCTTCAGAGCAGCATCCTTGCTTAGCAGTACATATCCAAGCTAAGCCCAGGTCCCTCTGTCTTCGCTGATTTGCAGTGAAGCTCCAGTGGCTTAAGTGGATTTATGGTTTACTGAAACCCCAAACCTGCAAACATTTATACACCTTCTCAATTTAACACAGATGAATAATCCCATGACGCCTGGTGTTAGAGTTCCTCAGAACAATGAATATAAATTGCACCCCTATAAAGAAGGCTGTAGCTGACACAGTGTGCAGACAGCTGCATTCTCCCTAGAGAAGAGAGATTTGCTTGTTTTCTCAGATAAATCAATTGCCTTTGCTGGAAGAGTAAACTCAGCAGGAACTGTTCATGTGCATAAAATTAAACTTTTGCACATTTTTCTACATGGGGCCTTATTCTGTTCTGAGATGAAAAATGAACCTTGAAGTTTTGATGTGTTTGGTTCCTAAATGCCTGGTGATGGGACTTTCCTATCCCATCATAACCTGGCAGGTAGGATCATGGGAATGGTGAGTCTTGCAGACCTGGGTCCCAGTAATCCTGTCTGAGGTTCTTGGTGGGTTTTTGTTGATGTTGCTTTTTCTTTAGAAGTTTTAGGACTTGTCCTCAAGACAACAGAGATATTAGCGAACAGGCCAGGAGATGTCCTCAGGATGTCCTAACCCTTCCTCCCAGACATTTCTCTAATTGATAATTATAATTCTGTGCTGAGGACTCAATGCTCATTCTGAGCAATTCATTCACTTTGCTTTTTTTAGAAAGATTTGCTAAAATCTTTCTACTCTAAATTACCTTTCCTCTCATTTTAGCCATTTGCTTTCACGTCCCTACTGAAAACAGAAAAATGTAAGAGAGGTCACTTGGAGGCCACATTTTTCCTTTTGAAAGGTTGTTGTCCACTTTTCCTTAATGTCCTTAGCCTTAGCCAAAATAGCCCACTTCTTACTTTTTTTTTTCCCTATACTTCACATTTTATGGACATCCTGTCTGTTCTTCCCAGCTCTTTAGAAATCCTAGCTGGGTGGGAAGAGACAATGTCTCTAAGAGCTGTTAGATCTGAATATGTGAGCAGAATCTATACAATAAGACTTGAATATAATTTCAAGTAACACTGAGACAAATTGATGACTGAATTTTCATTTTTTATTGGGTTCACTTGAAAGAAAACATACACTCAACATTAGAAAATGATGTAGAACAAATGTACATCTATTTCTGGTACTGTTAATGAGCATCATCCTACCATATGTCCATTTTAATTGACGAGTGCTTTAACAAACACACCTTTAATAGTTTCCGCCATTAAATTTCTGCTCGTTTGCTGTGTTGGCAGGAGAGTTCCACTGTGGCTTTGAGGACGGTAACATTTGCCTTTTCACTCAAGACGATACAGACAATTTTGACTGGACAAAGCAAAGCACTGCCACTAGAGACACAAAATATACCCCCAACACTGGGCCAAATGCAGATCGGACTGGCTCCAAGGAAGGTAAGCTCCAGACTTGCGCCTGGTCCCAAAAGCTATGACCATTTTCCTAATCATACCAAGAATGCTCATACTTCAAGGACTTCTAAAAGAAACTGCCAGTGCTGAGGCGTGACTGGTCCCTAAGCAGAATTCACTAACGATGCCATTAAACATCTTGTATTGTTTCTATTGTGCCATTTTCAAAGTGATTGCTTTCATGTTACAGTCTGGTGGGGAAATATTCTAGCACATCTTGAAATATTCTTCTGGTTTATGTCATTTCAATTCTAACTTGGACTCTCACAATGAGATTTTTTGCCCCTTTTTTACTTTGGGTGCTGCTAAACATGTAATTTTCAATCTGCTACCCCTGCTAACAGAAGTGTGCCATCTTGACTGCGGTATATATTTTCATTTCAAAAGTCAGACACACTGTGCTGCATTTATCAAGTACTGCAATAACTCATGCTATTTCATTGTATGCCTCCTGCCCCTCTATTACCAATGGGGAAAAATCATACTGCTTTGTATTTGTTTGGTTGGATTAAGTAAAAGCTCTCTGTTGTTGGCATAGACCAGATCAGAATAAATTAATATTGCCTCCTTGTGAGCTTTTGAACTGGAATTGACATGGGCACTTTCAGATGTTCGTTGAAAGGTTTCCATTGAGAATTTTTTACCTTATTTTAAGTGTCCTCCCTTCTCAGTTATAGGAACAAACTGCAACCTTGAGACTGAAGGCTGAACCCCATCATAAAGATTTTTTTCTTTTTTTTTTTGTGTATATACAGTCTTGTATCGATTTTAAGTTGTTTATGAGAACTGACCTGCTAGCCCTGATTTTACTCTTGGTAGAGAACAACTTTGAAGCAGCTGTGGAAAACACGTGGGCTTAATGCAGTACAAACATGGCCTGGAAACCATGGTGATGTCAGATGAATGTGAAAAATTAGTCAAGACACCTGATAGTCCCAGTGTCTTCCCGCATGTGTATGTGTTAGATTTTTAAGACTGCAACTTAACAATTTCCATTTGGACTTCCCCCAGGTTTCTATATGTACATTGAAACATCGCGCCCCAGGCTGGAAGGAGAAAAGGCCAGACTTGTCAGTCCCGTTTTCAGCGTTGCTCCAAAGAATCCTTATGGAGCCACGAACACAGCCTACTGTTTCAGCTTCTACTACCACATGTATGGACAGCACATAGGTAGGAGAAAGCCAATGGCCTTGTCTTTTCACTTTGGGAGAAATAGCAGCACAAAAGTCCAGCTGTGTTAAAGGAAAACACAGGAGGGCTACCAAAACCAGCTGCAACCAAGGCTGGCAAGAGAGGCTCCTGATAGCATCCACAAAAACGTTTTCCCACTAATCAGCATGCTAGCAGGAGTCTTGTTTATGGTTGACAAGAGCATGTCTTGTAGGCGTGGAGGGTTGAGCAGAGGAAATTTAAAGTGTAAAAAAAAAGGAGGTGATTCTTGCAAATGCTTTGCCTGGTTTTGAGTGATTTCCTGGTCACAGTGTTTTGACCCACTCCTTGCAGGATTTGGGGTGAAGCAGTTAGCAGCAGCCCGTCTGTGTGGGCAGCTGTAGCGGCACTGCATGTGCCCTGTGGCACCACGGGGCTCTGCCAGGGAAGTCCTGAGCAATTAGCTCAAAAGCTGGGGGAGTCTGTCTTCGCAATAGGTATCTTTAGGTCTATTTTTAGTCCTAGCTCTTTTAACATAGACATTTAATTACTTCACATAGTGTAAAAATAAAAGGTGTGGGAAAATATTAAACTATAAGCCAGAGCCAATTTTTCCAAATCTCCTAAATCTCTGTGGAGTTCTTGGTGCTTACCACTGTGTCGAGAGGCTTTGCTGTGCCAGTCTGACTGGACTTGATGTATTTTTATAAATATTTTCAAGGGCAAGCACATCCTCATAGTGCATTCTGGTGGTCGCCTGGGGAAACCTTCGCCTGCCTGCAGGCATGGTTCGAGTTATAAATAGAGCAGACACGTTCACGTAGTTTTGTTGGGTGTCTCTGCACTGCTGAGCGCTTGCACGCAGCCCCTGGTGTAAGTTCCTCTCACTCTGCATTGCAATAGGAACTTGCCTGTGTGTTTGAAGGAACTGATGGAGCCATGTCATGCTAAGTGAAAAAAGTATATGAAATGATCTGCTTCTGGTGCAGGACGGTGAAGAGCAAAATTATGAACATCAGGGGTCAAAGATTTTTTCTGGAATACCTTAAAGTTCAGAAAAAGTATACAAAAAACAGTCATTGAGGCTAACACCTGCCCTCAAACCTGTGACCTCTGCTGCAGTTTTGTTCTTTTTCCTTGGTTACCTTTTTCAGTAAGTGCATGACCTTAGCTTTTTTGCTGAAATTGCCCTTTTCTATGTAATTACTTGAATTGATATTTATAATATCATCTGATGAAGGAGCTGACCCACAGGTGAAGATGGTGGCAATGATGATTAGTGGTCAGTTACAAAGGACTTGTTCATGGAGATGTGGACACCTACTTGTCAAAAACCAAAATTGCTCAATATCATTTCTATTCTTTAACATTAAAAAATATAGACACCATCATGTTAGCTAATGTTCAGCGATCTACTTTTGAACCGCTTTTACAAACCAAAGACAGAAAAATAGTAAATGAATTCCATCAGCCACATGTTTAAATACAGGCACATATACGTTTACTAAACTCAACATTATAATTCCTCATAATGACCAAATGTTATGAAGCACATGAAAATGCAAAATGCATACAAGAAATAACTTATGAAATCAGCATGATATATATCATTTGCTTCCCCAGATATGAACTCTATCACCTAAATTTTTATGAGGATAGTAAAAAACCGAAAAGAAAAACCTCATGAGTGATGATATTCTTAGACTTCAATGATTTAAACACATGGTTATTTTAGGACTTGTCACATTGATGAGGCAACTGCTTGAATGAGTTTTTGAAGGTTTGTGGTCTTAGAAATTACTTTGGGTTAGAGAAAGGGTTATTATAGCACAATGATTTGCTCAGGCGAATCAAACTTAATCAGCGTTTCAGATGATGTATATTTGATAACCTTCATTTAGAAGATACATTTCCCATAGCAGCAAATTGTTTAGTTTCTCTTTTAATATTTCTGCTGTTGGAAGTTAGGTAGCTAAAGGCTTCTTTTTATTCAAAGTTTGGCCTATGGTTGATTCTGATCATATTTTGAACAGCTACTTTAAAGCTGAACATTCATATAAACAGCTTACTCTTCTGAACTCACCTTCAGTCTTCTTGTGCTCGCCTTCTGACTGTGGAAATAATCTCTGCCCCAAAATGTTTTGTGACCCCCAAAATTTTGAATATACTGTATAACTCCATGTATTTCTACTCTCTTATTACTCTGCATCACGTTGTCCAAAGAGGCTAAAATTTATTCCAAATGGAAATCTCCAAAAGAACTTGACAAAGTTAGTGCTGCAATGAGGTCAAATAAATGAATGATCTGCAGAGGTTGCTTCCAGCTGACATCACACTATGAGTCTGTCAAATATGTTTTCCTATTTGTGAGCCCTGATTAATTTCCAAATGTCCAAAGGACATGGGGTCTCGGTGGGCACCAAGCTGACCACTCATAATAGATACCTATATATATATATATATATATATATTTACTAACATGTATTTATATGTACATATATTTACTATGAAAGTGGTCAGACCTGGCACAGATTGCCCAGAGAGGTTATTGAGTCCTTGGTGATATCCAAAACTGGATCGGACACATGCCTGGGCATCCTGCTATAACTGATCAAACAGGGGCTCGGAGCTGAGAGAGTCGCCAGAGGGGCCTCCAACCTCAAAGATCCTGTGATTCTATGTGAAAAATTTAATTGATAATGTTTTTTTTTGTTTGTTTGTTTGTTTTTTTTCTGAGGAGTGCCATTTTATTAAGGATTAATCCCCTGAGGATCATTCTAAATGTGATTACTAAAGCAGACTGACTGCCTTACCATGAACTGTTAGAAGCCTTGACCTTCACTTCTGTTCTGGAGTTTGTACCTAACAAACAGCAGGTTCTTTGCATCCCCGTTTGGGAATGAGCCCTGCCAGTGGGAGCAGCTATGGGCTGCACGACGCGCTGCCAGCTCGTTCATTTCTTCACAAGAGCAGGATAGGAGCTGCCAGCTGAGACCTCATATATGATCTTTGTGCTGACGTGTCTCTCTTTTGAATAACCTTGAGCTGCTGATTCTTGACCTAACTTTACTCAAAACTGGAATGTCTTGCAGAGGAATTTGGCTTAAATAAATTCTAGCCTATTCCTCCTTTGTACCTACGGACCAGCTGTTCAGGGAAGATACGAGGCCATTAACCTTTGTTTTTTCATCCATAGTGCTGAAGCATTGTTCAACAGACTTTGGGGCTGCAAGTCAGCATTTCCACTGGGTTGCTTTATTATCCCTTGTTAACAGTATCTGTAAGGTTTCAAAGCAGTACTAGGGTTATTATTCCCACGTCTCAGGGGTAAAGTGCTTTGTTTCCAAAGCAGTGTCTGTGCTCATCAAAACATTTCTGCATTTCCAGAAGGGATTTGAAGGTTCCCAAATAAAATGGAGAAGCAGCCTGGAATGATGCTGTGTTGCTGGTGCAGACTGATTTTGGAGATTTAGGGGAAAAGATGCTCCATCCTCTGTTCTTAAAGGAGTGACCCCAGTGCCATCAATTTGAGAATATGGCTGTTGCGTGACATTGGGAAAAAAACAAACCAGTCTACCAGTTTAGCCAGCTCAGCTTCTCTGCCTGCTGTTCAGGTCTTCGATGTCTCCAGAGAAGAGGCTGAAAGTTTCTGTAGCAATCAGGAGAGGTACTTGGGAGGCTTTGCAGCAGCAGAGCACAGATCAGAGATTAGCACTGATGCTATAGCACAGCTCTGACGAGATAAACAGGGACCTACTCCCATGCCACGGCGGTTAGATTCAGAACGATAAAGTGTTTCTTTACCTGAAATAGATGTCTCTTGCTCACAAGTCAGAGTTTAATTCCTGACAGATCTCACACAGCTAGCTCTGAGGGCGCTGAAAGCCAAGAAACGCGCCTGTGCTTTCCTCCACATGCTTCAAAAGGAGCAGATAGATTACTTTAATGATAAAAAAAATAGAAAATCCCAATACTTGATTTGCAGGGAAAAAAAAAAAAAAAAGCCATTGTTGGGGAACAAGAAAATGAAGTCACTGTTCTCGCTGTGTCTCTGTTGAGACAGAAAGAGATTGTAGCTCCATTGGAGTTGTCACTATTTTTTTAAGCAATCTGTATTTCTGATTTTTCCATCTATGCCCCAAAGTGGAGCATTTCTAATTGACACTCCTAGAACAGTCATTTTTCTTACCATTAGAGAGCCATCACAAAATGAAAGTCGAAGCCAAACGCGCAGTCAGAGCCCCCTGGGAACACTGTACCGTGCCAGTGAGCGCTCAAGCTGCCGCCGCTGTGCCGCAGCTGGTGACATCTCTGGGGCACCCTGCCCTCCCTTGGCATGGCACTGTCAGAAAATAAACTTCAGGCCTTGATTCACAGCTGCGATTCCTGCCCGCTGTTGCGGTCCCCTACTCAAGAGTCCCTTCCTCATGTCTTTGTCAGGAGTTTGTAATGGTTGTGTCTCTGCAGGTAAATCCTTGCTGGGCACACCTCAGCATGAACCATGCAGCTAACCCACCCTCCTCCACAACATCACTTTTGCAAAGGCATATAACTTTTCTGAAGCCTTACTGGCAGAAAATGATGCAAGCATTCGGTGCTGGTGTCACTGGTTGAGTTTTCAACCCCATTTCAGGCAGGTGTGAGCATTTATCTGCCTGTGAGGGACAGGCACATGCCTACAAACTAACCCACGTGCTGGGCAGCAGCTGAGCGAGGCTGGAGCAGGAATGGTTATTTCATGTTTTAAGTAAGACTGCTATCACCCTGCTGTTAATTTCAAGAAATTATGTGCCACGGAGAGACTGAGTGTGCTGTGAAAAATCTTAAATCTCTGTAAGCTCAGCAGTGATGGAATTACATGCTTTTTGTGCCTAAATTATTTAGTTATTCCACACAGGCCTGCAGCATGCGCTGTATCAACCTGCACAAATGGGTGAAATAATTACCAGCCATTCATCCCTTGTTTGATTTTGGCATTGTTTTTTGTCTTTATGAAAAATAACTTTAAATACAATGCTATTTATATAACTTTAAATACAATGCCTGAAGTTTAAATATAACTTCAGGTAGTCTTGTCTGAGACTGCCTTGATTTGTACCTTGGACCCAGCACAGCTGTTGAAAAACATTTGGGGAGAAGCAAATGGGAAAGAAGGGAGAGCTGTGTTGGCTGAAAGGCTCAAGACCTCACCCAAGAGCTGCTGTTTCAGAGGGGCTGAGGAGCTGCCTGCTGCCACGTTATTGCTGGGTGGGCTGCAGGGCGCCAGGAGATGCTCCTGAGCATTTCCTTCCTGCAGACCCGGTCAGGTTGAGGCCTTTTTGATGTACCCAGTAGCGTGCATACAGGCAGAGACAGACCATCCCTGTTCCAAGCCGTGTCTCCTTTGTGCTGTTTCTTCACCCTTCCCTGCACTTGAAAAGCGAGAGCTGCAGGAGGGCGATGCGGTGCCGCCCAGCCGCTCGGCCAGCACCACTTCCCCACCTCCCTCAAAAAAGATGTATGGCCTCGGTCTGGGCACCCTGGTGAAATAGCCGTGATGAGAATATTTGCTGCTCCATTACCCGTTTAGCCTTATGTTCTTCAAGGCACTGAGCTCTGCTATTGCTAGAAATAAGAACTTTTTATTAGCGAGCGCTGAGTCACTGTGCAGCTGCCTCAGATCTGAGAAGTCTCATTGCAAATGTAATTTGTATCAGCTTCCCAGCTGCCAGTCCTAACACCCTGAAAAATGGGGTCCTGCGTGAACTTGGCTGAACATTTGTAAATGGAGGCAAACGTGGTGATTTGCATCGTACAGACACTGCTGGCCCACGCACCTGCAGAGAGGGGAGCAAGAGGGAACGAAATCTCAAAACTGAATGACTGAGACCTGCTCGGTCATGTCAATGCTGGTGCACCAAGACAGTCTGGTGTCTGCTCATGGTCCAAGGCCAAGAAGGGAGCCAGGAAGATGGGCACTGTGCAGAAGGGTGCTGAACGCAGGCAACCTGTTCCCTGTTGCAGACAGTGTCTGTGCTGGAACCAGTAACTTAATGGTCAGCAGTGGGGAAGGACACAGTGCCGTGGTATGGTTTTTTTTCCATGGTGAGGTACAATTTTCCTGAGGTTATTTGATCTCAGAGGACTGTCTTGGATTGTCTTGCCCTTTAAAAATGGCGTAATGTCCTTCATAAATAGCAAAAAAGGGCATAACATCTATTTCTGAGATAGATTTTCCAGCATCAATGGCACTCTATTATTTAAACCATGTACAAACAAGAAGTTGGGCAGTATTTATAAGCAAGAACTTCTATTTACTTCTATTATATTTTCCTTTTTTTTTTTTTTTTTTTTTTTTTAATAAGGAAACCGCATTGCTTATTTATCTTTGGGAAAGGAGGCTATAAATGCACTAAAGCACAGAAAACTCCTTTTTGCCCACTCACCCCGGGAAGCCCCGCATCCTTCCCAAGCTGCTGGGAGCAAGAGGGACAGCTCTGCCTGCTAGGGGCCTTGGCTGCTTTCTGCGCCATCCTCTGCTGAGAGCTCACTTGATCAATGCACGGTTTTTCTGAGCTTAAAAGTTTTCAAATATGAGACAAGACCCCTTCCGCACCCACTGCCATCCACTGCAGAGGTCTGTCCCAGGCTGCATGCTGCGGAAGGGCAGAGCCCCCCAGCACCCCTCTTTCTCCAGCCCAGCATCTTGCTCCACCGCATCCTGACCAGCTTGGGTTCCTGCCTAACTCAAGTTCTTGCCCTCTCTTCCAGGAAGCCTGAATGTTTACCTGCGGTTGAAAGGACAAACCACGATAGAGAACCCGTTGTGGTCTTCAAGTGGAAATAAGGGCCAGCATTGGAACCAAGCCCGCGTTAACATAAACCCCCCGACTTCATTCCAGGTAAGGAACTGGCCTGTGCATTGCTCCGTGGTGCACCAACACCTCACACCAAAACTGGAGTATTTGGCTTGCTGTGGAGGGGGACATCAGGAATGGGGCAGGCGTACGGTGACCCTTGCCTTCTGAGACAGGATTTCACAGCATCATTTCAGCTCTGAAAGCTGCTTTATGGACAGATAATTGCCTTCCTTGCTGCAAATAGGTGAGCGCCACAGAGCTTAATAATGCACACTTCAATGGCAGAGCAGCAGCTATTTCCTAGGAGGGGAAATGCCGTTTGGTTTTCAGACAATGCTGTTAGCTGATAATACATGTATATATATATATATATTTATTTTAGATTAGCAACTGGAATATGAAATTTCTTCCTGTGAAAAAAAAATATTTAGGATTTATGGTGTAACATCTGTGTTAGAGGTCGCTGGGTGTATTTGTGTTCTCCACAAAAAAAAGGAGGGCTCCAGGCCTCTGCTGAGAGGGGCCGAAGCAGCAGTGCCTGTACAGGGCCGTGCCGTGGCAGAGCTGCTCGCTTCATTCCCTGCACGTTATGACAAGTTTCACACATCTCCGTTTGGGTTTGACAGTGAGATGCTGACAGATTATTATAGGCAGCTCCCATTCACAGGCTGTTTGTAACTGGAACAGACCCAGAAGTCAGCTGCTGCCAACAGGCCCACGTGTGTTTGAAACATGGGTTGTGCACCACAATGCTGGGCTGCACGGGTGCTCTGTCACCTCTCTGGAGCACCCAGCTCCCCCGAAGGAGATGATAGCTTTGGGGAAAAGCAGACATTGCATGAGATTCAAAACTGCTAAGCATGGCAGGGAGCTGCTCCGAGGGGGTAAAGGCAAGGTAAGTCCAAGCAGAATGAACAGTGAGGGAGAGAAAAATGATTTTGTATCTAACATAATAACTGCAGTGGTGAGGGGAGAGAAGAGAGGGTTGGGGAGGCTGAAAGGATGTGATTGCAAGTGTGTCCATGAGGGATTTGTGAGACATGAGAAAGGCTTTGGCAGCAGTAAGGGAAGGGTGGGGACGTCAGCTCTGGGCAGAGGGATGCCAAGGGTTTGGCACCAGCAATGGAGAGGAGGCACAGTTTGAAGGAGAGGCGAGCTGAGGTCTCTGCCTGGCACAAGGCAGTCTGAGGCCAGAGCCCGCAGCTGGCCCTGGGGATGCGAGCGTCAGCCCTCACAGGGGCCCTGTCTTTCACAGAAATAAAGTCACTGGGGTCACTTCTGCTGCTGGCTCACCTCCCCTCGTATTACTTACAGCCATATTCTCTGGTGCCACTACTGGTGCAAAAAAATGGCAGCTCCTCTTCTCGGCTGTTTTTCACCTCTCACATTGTTTTTAAAGGCTTCGGCATAAAATAGATGTAAAGCCATGAAGCTCTGCACAAATATAACAAATAAATGTCAGGGTGGTGGGAATCTTAAATTACTTTTTTAACCGCTCTTGCATCGCACAAACTTTATTTTCTATTTAGGAGTCTAAATAGGAAAGGATATAAACCTCCCAGTTAAATTTAAAGAGAGTGAATTGAAGTGGATCTTTGCAGTAAAACAGTACACTGACACAGAAATTAAAACTTGTTATTGATTAATTTGTATGGGAAAGTACTGCCCAGACTTGTTTATACCTCCCCGGTCTTCATGGCAGATAACAAAGCTTCTGTCGTGAAGGGCAGAGAGCACTACAGTGCTTTGGATCAGGAGAAGCGCTGCATAAAGCTGTCTCAGTGCCAGTGTCAGCTCAGGAGCTGGTGGTGGAGCCTCCTCCACACTCCCACCAAGTGCTGCTGCTTCAACAAGGCTCTGCAGGACTGAGTATCCCTACCCTGGCCACTCACATGAGGCCATTTGAAGGGGTCCTCTCGCCCCTGGTGTGGTGGTGATGGTGGCTGTCACCATTGCTGCCATCTTCCAACCTGGACCGCTGAGGTTTTCAGCCCCTTACAGGCAGTGAAGTGGTGCCCAGAGGCAGCCTGTGGTTGTTGGGAGAAGTGGCATGAGATGTGAACCTAAAGCTACACCCTTGTCATCATGCTGTGTGGATGGGGACATTCATGGTGCTCATCTCCACTTCTTATTAGGAGATTTGCCAGGAAAGAAAAATTATTCCGAAATCATGTTGAAGAAGCACAATCTGAATTCCCCTAGAGACTCTCAGGATAGCTATGGAGGCACTGCAGGGATAACTCCCTTTTCCCCATTAAGAGAGCAGAGCGGCCTTTGGTGTATTTGTAAGCCCCACTCTTCTTCTGCTAACTGCAGTATTTTTAACAACAGCTTTGTGAAGTCACAGACATGCAGATAATAGGTTTTGTGGGAGACGGATAGGAGATCCTGATCATCTGGCACCTCCTGCAAATAGCTGGGAACCACGGACTGGATGGTGCCTCATGCGCTGCCAATATTCAGCTGCGGTGATTTGTTCGGAGCACGTGGCCAAGCTGGCTAGTAGCGAGCCATCTTTGAGGCCTATAAAGCACCCTGCCAACTGCAGATTTTAATTAAATGCTCACCGTTGTATTTGCATGGAATCGTTTTGTCTGGAAACAGTGTTTTTCATTGTCAGGGAAGATTCGACTTGAGACTCAGCTGCAGGTGATGTGCCTTCTGCCAAGGAGCAGGAGGGCAGGCTGCGCTTTGGGCGAGAGGAGGAGGCGCTCTCCTCGTGAGCTGAATACTCCCCCTTGTCAGAGGCAGAGTGGGAAAATTGTGAGATGGGTAATTACCTGAGACATTGTTTTCAGACATCAGGATAAATTATGGAAAAGCTCACTGTTTTCCCAATTACAGTTCCCTGTTGCACTAATATACACCTCGTTACAGTAATTAACCTGCAGCATCGCACTTCAGTGAAACACTGATGGAGTCACCTGCTCCAGACGCATGGCTTTCATGTTTATTTAGTGCTCTCCGTGCAGACCTTGCCGCCTGCCTTAGGACACCACAGGCAGGCTGTAAATACATGCCTTCATCTTGGCAGCTCTCCACTGAGGGGTCAGGCACCTGCCGGGTGCCCAGGGTGGGATGTGTCGTGGCCAAGGCCGAGGGACGTGCTGAAGGGCAGGGAGGATTGCTGCCGGTGCCATGCGATGTCTCATGGCACCAGGCTCCATTGCCTCGTGCTGCTGGGCGATGCTCCTGCAGCCGGACTGGCTCCAGGCAGAGCAGAGCCCCTCTGAGATTTCCAGGGGCATCTTCCTCCACCCCGAGAGTGTACTCATCATTTATAATGAAAGTTATGCATTTCAAACAAGTGGCTCTGCCTGAACTGTATTAATGAGCTAAGAAATGTCATAAGCTGCCAGAAGAAGGGGCTTGGACCTGTGTCCTGCTGAAATCAACAGACACAGAGAGAGCCCATCCGAGTGCCCCGGACACCTCCCTAATGCAGTTAGTTCATTACCCAGTGTAATTTAAGCATTTTGCTCCAGATGGTATTAATATTTCTTGTCAAATTGGCTCTACCCCCAAGAGTTAATTTCTCCATTAGTGCCACAGCAAGCCCTTATAAAACTCATTGAATTTCATGCATGTATTGTCACAGATTAAAGTTTAAAAACTTTTCATCTGAGTTACCCAAACATATTTCAAAGGGCTGAGGGGGCGGGGAGGAAGGAAAGGAGAAGGAGTTGTGCAAATGGTGCTGCTTGGGAAATGTACTCCGCACATAATTCCTTCATCTCTTTAGAATGGCTTTGAAGTTTGCTACTGAATAAATTCCTTGCTACACAGAATGGGTCCACTCCTCTGCAGGGCTAATTAAGCAGCAGCCTGGCAGGACAGCATCACTTTGTGCCTGGGAGAGGAAAGCAGACAACTTTGTTTCTTTAGTAGGACAGCAATGTGCAACCAACCTTACAGCAAATATCCTGCTCTCCTTGCTATAAGGCGTGCGTGCCCGTACAGGCAGTGTTTCCCTTCCCACGTGTGCAGCTGGGGTTTCAGAGTAGGAATATTTGTCAGGATGTGACTCGTAGTCCCCTTAAAGCACAAGCATCCTTTTGGCAAAAGTCAAAGCCCTGAAGAGGAATGAAATTTCTACCTTGACCTTCGCTAAGACAAAACAATGTCCTACAAAAATGTAAATGTAAGACCATTCCTAGAAGGGATCAAAGCTTCTGCACACAAGGATGTGACACTGAAAGGGGTAGGAGAGAAGTGGTGTGGCCACTGTCATCAGTTCCTGCCATGGCAGGAGGTGTGGGAGGTTAAAATCCACCGCAGCTCTCACAGGAAATCTCTGGGACCTTGGGGGATACGAATCAAAGGCAGTCCTCCACCCCCTGAGGTAAATTTAATCCCTGTTAATGGATAAGGGAGGACCAGCCCGACTCCTGAGAGGTTTCTCACCAGTTTTTGTGGGCCAGGAGACATCTCCCAAGGGGAAGGGTGCAGGGGAGACATCTCCCGTCCTCCTCCTACAGGCAGAGAAGTACCACCATGGTGTAGGTGGGGGAGCCTGGTGTGGGAAACGGGGGGACTGGTTGGGCCATTTTTTACAAGCAGAGGCCTCATTTATGTGGAGTTCTCCTGGCCCCTGGGTGTGTTTTCGCACAGTGTGGTCAAGGGGACGCTCAGCTCTTTGACATGGGGCTGGTGCTGTTCTTCAAACCGTGCCTCTGCCGTTTGCTTCAGGTGGCAGGAGATTCTGAGGAAAGCACCCTGAAACTCTTTACATCTTGTCATTTAATCCTTTTTTTTTTTCTTCCTGTTTTTTTTTTCATCCACCAGCAGTGCTCAGGTGCTGAGTGCACTTATGTGTCAAAGCTTACCCTTGGTGTTTCCCATTGTGTTTGTTACCCTTGGTGTTTTCATTGTTTGTGGCCTGCAAGTTGTCTGAGATGTCCTTGATGCAAGAAGTGAGACCCTAATGAGAAGGAGAACCTCCAGAGCATCTCTTCCCCTCATTTTGGCACAGAGACACCATTGAAGACACCGAAGTGTGTTGTGGTGGGAATTGTGAGCCCTGGTGTTTGCTCACTGTCAGAGGCTGGAGGCAAAAGGCGATTCAAGAACAGGAGCCTCCTGCTTTTTCTTGCAATCTACAAATGCGCTATCATAAAACTGAATTTAGAGAACTAATCATTTTCCTTGAGCTAAGCTCACATCCTGTGTGTTCACCTCACAAGGATGTGTGAGCTCAGTAGTGGTTTTCTGCCCCATACAAAGTGTTTGCAAATTATTCCAAGCCCCTCAGTGCAGTTTAGTGCTGTGCAAAATGCAGCTGTATGTTTTCTGCTTGTCATGCTATCAGCTGCTTGTTCTTTATAATTTTTTGCAGCTCATATTTGAAGGGATCCGGGGCCCAGGCATCGAAGGTGACATTGCTATTGACGATGTATCAATTGTGGAAGGAGAGTGTATGAAATCCGACCAGCCGGCCAACAGTAAGTGGCTCTTCTACACCCTGGGGAGAGCAAATTGCTTCTTGCACTGCAAAATTGAAGTATTTCTAAAATGGATTTCCTGCAGGGAGGGGAGCAAAATATTGTTGGGTTAAGTCGGAGAGGCTTACAGTGAAAAGTTTTCCCTTCCGTCTGCACAGCAGAGGAAGGAGTCCCTGGTGCAGGAGGGCCCTGAGTGCCTGCAGCATTTGAGGTGGCGTGGCCATCCAAGGGCTGTGCTTCTGAGAGCTTCGGATGGTTCCAGATGGACAGACAGAAAAAGCAATATTAGAAAAATGGTTAGAGGGTCGGAACAATGTGACATTAATAAATGGAAGCGTTGTGATTGCCTGTGGACCATCTTTCATCCCTCCACCCCCATGTCTTCATTATAACACAGACCTTTAATTCTACCTTTTTCCCCCTTTTTGTAGATTTACGATCAGGTGCTGTTGGGACATTAGCGCATATACGACTTATCCCAGTTATCATCCTCATGTCTGTCTTAAGTCATCAGAGGTGACCTTATCCTGGCAGAGGCTACAAAAGATTCACCAGGCACTGGCATGAAGAAAGAGTCTTTGTAAAATGGACATTTAAAAACAAACTACCAAAGATTCCTCCACTGACTGACTCAAAAGTTAAATAAATACATAATAAATAAAAAAAAATTTAAAAAGCACTGGGGACATAAAAGGCATCACGGGAGTGTAACTCACTATGAACCACGCGTGAGAACGAGATCTGGCCTAAGTAAGGAAGAGACCTTCAGGTGCTTTTGTGGTCAATAATGAATACAGCATCATCTGGTTGAACTCTCAGAAAAGAGCTATAGAAACCCTTGTCAAAGCACAAAGTCATGGCTGGTTTTGTTTCAAATGAATAGTTTGCTTGTTACCATGGAAACCTAATGGCCTGCCAAAAAAAAAAAAAAAAAAAAAAAAATGGAGAGAGAGAGAGGAAATAATAAAAATAAAACACAGAGAGAGAAACACCTCACTGTAAACAGGGTATGTGAAGAGCTGGCATTCATTTTCCCTTCAAGAAGGTTTTTAGCATAGAGTTAAATAAATGTAGGCCCTTTTGCCTTTGGCTGTCACCTCCCCTAGAGAATAACCCTAAATCAGAGCTGTTTTAAGACATTTATGTTTCATTTCTCATGGCTATGCTTGATAACTGTATGCTGTCTCCTTTTGCATGCATTACTATCCAGGATGTGCGACCTGGGCTTACATATTACACAGGCTTATCGGAGCTTGCTTGCGGCCACTCGAACACCCCTCTCCCCTCCCCAACTAAGTCATCTGTTCTAATGAAGTGAAGAAACCAAACCACCGTCTTTTATAAATTGCCATGGAAACCAAGTGCCTTCAATGAAACAAGCCTGATTTAAAAATATATATGTAATAATAATAATTTCAACACAGAAGCTTGCACTGCTAAAATGTGGTTTGTGCAAACTATTTTCTAAACAAACTACGGAGCCTGGGTGTGCAGACTGCAGGCGAGGAAACGAAGCCGCTCCTGGAGATGGATGGACCTAAGCTGCTGCGTAAGCCCTTTCGGATGAGATATTTGTTGTTTAACCTTCCAGACAGCCATGGCCTTTCAGCTTATTATCCATTAGCTTCCGTTGGTCCTGGAAATGGGAGCAGCACTTTTGATTTGTTTGGTTTGTTTCAGGTTATCAGGTGGGTCAACCAGAGGAAAAGGTGGTTAAGATGCACTTAGTGCCGGTGGTCAGAGGTAGAAGGGGTTTTCCTGCCCTGACCTCGGCAGGCAAGGCTGTACGGGCCCGGGGCGCACATGGGGATGGCGGCGCAGGGGGACACGAGGCCACCACCACGCTCTGCAGCTGTGGGGGCACAGCCTGGTGCTGGCGATGCGCGGAGGGCACAGGGCCTCTGCCCGCACGGGCAGGGAGGGGGGTCCTGGTATTGTGGTGAAGTCCAAAATCCACTCTTGTGACAAAAGGAAAGCTGTGCACGTGGTGTTGCAGCTGCCCGAACACGTACCGTTAGCCAGCCAGTTTTCCACTGCATTGTAAATTTCCCTGACAGTTGGTTATGACAATTTGAAGACCTTTTTCCTTAAATTATCTCAGCTTTTAACTTCATTTAAAAGAAAAAGAAAAAAAGACTTTTGTCTAAAGAAGAGTATTATTATTATAATTATTATAATTATTATAATTATTATTATGTGTTCTCTCAACACCCTAGGATTAAAAAAAAAACTGATATGCAAGTAATTGGAGTACAAACATGAAAACAAACAAACGAGTATAATATTTGCAAATATGAGTATAAAAAGCACAACAAGATGCAGTAAAACGTTGACAAGGCTTGATTTTTTTTATTCTGTAGAGAAATGTTTGTGCAAATTCAGTAATTCAACTGAAGAGATAATTTTACAGCTATGTTCAATAAAGCCTCTTTCCAGGTAAGGTATGCCACGTGGTGCGTGTGTTTGTTGAGCTATGTGCACATGCGCCCTGGACGGGTGCGACTGGGATGATGTGGTTTTCCCTCTGACAAACTGGTGCTGTCTGAAGATGTAATGGTCCGTACTGGTGGTGCTCAGGGGAAGGAGCTTTCTGAGGATGCTGTCAGAGCTGTTTGTAGGTGTTTCGTGGTGTCTAATACCCATGCTGCAGTGAAACGGCTGCTCAGAGGACAGTGGGAGCTCGGAGCCTGGTTGGACTGTGGGGTTTGACACTGCAGGTGTTTGTAAATAAAAGAAATTTCCCACTGGAAGCACTGGATATTAACTGTGGACCAGAGAACTGGGTCAGGTATGGTGAGACCCTGATGCAGATTTTCTCCTAGGAGGTCGGTGTGCCTTGTAATTCAGGATTTGTGGAGATCAGACCTTCATGAGCATCCTTCTTGTGAAAGCCAAAGGACTGTGGTGTCATCTGAGAGACTCCTCTGTGGGCGTTTTTGGCGTGGCTGTCTCCGGAGGGGCCAGCTTTGCACTCACACTGCAAGACAGGCCGTGGCTACGGAGCCCTGCCAGGAGGGAACATCATTTTTGCAGCACTTTCCTGTTATGATTCCTGCTGCACCCCTGGCAGTCATCAGATCTGGGCCCTGTGGCTCGTGGCCTGGCTCGAGCAGCAGCTGAGGATGCTGTCTGTGGAAGGAGGATCGTGTCACCACCACCATGCTCACTGACGGCAAGGCAAGGCTGTGTTCTGTGACGCCCATTGCCCTGTCTGAGCGGGTAGAATGGGGAATGTAGAAATAAAGAGTGGCCATCTGTCATTCTGAGGTAAAATGTGAACCATTCCGTTCCCTTTAAAATGTTTCCCCTCAAATTTATCCCTCCCCAAAACAGACTGAAAGTAAACTGAAATGTGGATGCCCGTTGTTCGGCATAGGCCAGGAAAAGTGACTTTGAAGCTGCTGCTCCTGGCCAGGGACTCTGTGGGCAGGGAGGATTTGGGAACCATGCTGCGATGCCTCATTCTTGGGCAGGCTGGAGATGGCCACTAAACTGGAGATTGTGTGTGTTGTGGAGATCACAAGCAAAAACTGCAAACTGAAATCCCTCTTTCCTCCTCGTGTTCTGATTTTTCTTTCCTTGGTGGAGGACCCGGATGAATATTTGATGGAAGTTTTCAATTGACAGCCAAACACCAAAGCTGTCTTCTTTCAGAGCAGGATAGGCTGTTTTTTTTCCAGAAAAAGGGCAAGTCTTTGTGTGACAGGAAATTTATTTGCCCTGCCTATTTCAGTTCTATTTTGCTCACTTGGGTGCAGAAGGTGCTACGAAAGGCAGGTTTTTCTCCTTCAGATGTTGGTTCAGTAGCAGTGCTATCTTCCTTTACATTCCTAACATAAGGCACTGAAATGACAGTGAGATTTTACCTTGGGCTATGAGCAAGAAGCACAGACTGAGATATGTATTTCCTATTCTGGATTTTTTTTTTTTTCAATTATGATGTGAAAATTAGTGAAGTATTTGTAAAAATTCTAGATGTCAACCAGACAAAGAGAGTTTGAATTCTGTGCTTGGGGGCTGTTATTTGGTTCTTGGGTACCCAATCTTGTAATGTTCCTGACATATTTTTTAAATGGTTCCTCTGTGTGAAAGTGGACTTAGAGCAACTACAACACCTGGCTGCTGGGGTCAGCTGCCAGGCTTCTTAGGGAAGTGGCTATGGGAGTCAGCTGGGTGTTCCCAAGGCAGACCCTATGAGGAACTTTCCAATGTTTTTTATTCTTTCTCAGGGTGATCTGGGAGAATAAGGACATTATTGGAGTATTCCCCTTTTGTCACCTCCAGCAAAGGCATGCAAGTTCACTTATTTAACAAAGCACGCAGTTTGAATGGGAAATCCCACATAGAGTTGCCAAGTGCTTTGATCTCACTGTGCTACTTCTCCAGCCAGCCCCAGCTAGGCTTGGATCCTGGATAGGACATAAACAAACAGAGACTACAAGGGGGAAAACACATCACAAAACATTTTACAAATGTACAATTAAGATTTGAAGGCAAGGAACAGCTCCTGGAGAGCCCATCAAAGTGGTGATAACTTATGCGTATAAAAATAAAAACATTAACTACTGGATATTTCAGAGAATAGGTCCTTTACACTGAGCTCACATCATGTCAGCCAGTTTTTGGAAATGATTATCTAAGTGTATACTACTGTCAGGCCCACAGAAATCCTTGGAAATATGAAATTCCTTCATGAAGTCAGAGGCTTTGGAAGAGGAACCGTCAGCTCAGCCAAGGAGGTGGAGTGGCTGCTGCCTGTTCCTAGGCAGAAATGCTGACCTCTAGGGATGCCAAAGCAGTTTCCCCCCTGACACCAAGCACTTGAAACTCTGCTGCATTCACTGATGTAAATATCATAATTTAGTCTGAACAGCTCTTGGGGCAATCAGAATCAACAAACTTTAAAACAGAGCTGATCAATTAAAACATCAGCTTTTTGTTCGAAGGTGGTTTCTCTTTTACTGCCTTGTAAGGTCAGTGAAATGCCTTTGTAGTGAGCAGTTTAGTCAGGACAATTGGATTTTTTTTTTCCCACCCTTGGTGGAAGAGGTCACACTGGTTTAATTTCTGGAGGATTTACTCACTAGTGTCATGTATCAAAGGATAATTGAAACACTCTTCCTTCCCCAAAAGAACTGTTATCCATCAGAAGAATGGATTTCTAGAGTAGTTCAATAACAAAGGTAGCCTCGTATCATACATGCTATCTGCCTATATATAAAGAGGTTGGATGCCGTCTGGATTATTTCTTGTATTTTCCTAGAAAATAATAAAAACCTACAAATATATAGATATATTTCAGATTGTTTTGGAACCAGCACCACAGGCGCATGCTCCATCATTTCTGGCTGCACCACCACAACGCAAGTCAGTCCCAGCAGCACAGAAGGAATTAAGCTCGTGTTCTAGCCACTGGGTTTTCCTTCATGCCAAGCAGCTCGCTGCCCACAGCTCACGCAGTCCTACAGTGGAGGGATTTTTACTCTTCAGAAATGTTAGGTCATTTTTTCTAAACCTTGATCCCTGTAGATCCTGCAGGAATGCACCCCAGGTCCCCTTTTCGTTGTTGTTGTTTTTGGCCAAGCTAAAATACTTGTATCTCTGGTTTAGAAAGTATATATAGTAGTAAAAAAAAAAAAGAAAGAAAAAAAAAAAAAAAGGAGCTATCATTATCCCAAGTACAGGACACTAGGGATAATACATCCTGAAGTGACTTACTAAAACATGACAGTTCACCATTGTATCTGTCAGATTATTTAGCCTGTATTACAAGTTTTATATTATGGGAAGGATGTTGTATTTTTTCCCCAGAACACAATGTCCACAGTCTGTGAAGTTGGCATCCAATTTATTAGAGTGCTTCTGGACAGCGGGTCTTCCAGAGGTTTCAGTGATGACACTAAGATTTTGCTTTAATAAAATAGTATCTTACCCACATTTCTCAGAGAAAAAATTGTGATATAATGAGTCTACTTGATTAAGGATAAAGTGATTGAGTCAGATGCAGAAAGACACAATTTACTGTGGGGAGGAGGCAAGGGGGATGATTTCCTTCTGCTATCCAAAAATATCCAAGTTCAGCAGTGAGCTCCCAATCAAATGAATATTGTGCAACTCACTGAAAGCAGCCCTAGTACTTTAATTATAAAATCTTTGGGAAACCTGACAAGAAACTGAAAAGTAAATAAGAAAAAGGTTTGCATTCCCTCACTGATGTTTCCATGCATTGTGGTAGCCTCACCTAACACGGTCTCTTCCAGCTGGCTCTTTGTATGACGTGGTCAGGTTTCCTCCTGTTGCATATGGCCTTATCAGAGCCTACCAAGGACCTATGACAGGTGACTTGCAACCAATTTCCTTCCATTTCTATGCTCTGTATATTTTTTTCTATTGAGAAAGAGACTTGAATGTTGGCAGGTGCTTGGACAAATGAATATTTATGTAGCTTTGCTCACAGTTAAGGTCACAGCTGACAACTGGAGAAATGTCACCACTGATGCCTCAAGTCCCAGGATCTTTGCATGCCCCAGGTCTTCACTTTCTGCAGGCTGGAGCTTTGCAGTCCCATAAGGAAGAAACAGGAACACTGCAACAACCATGACTGTAAAACCTATTGAGTGTTTTTTGACGGTTATGACCACAAAAGAGATTGAAGTAACACGTTTCTGTGATTAAGAATTAGCAGCCTCAGCACCTTCTCAGGAAAGACCAGATGCGCTTCTGCTTGCACACTACCAACTGCAAATGGGAAAAAAAAATCTCTGTGTTTGTTTGTGTAAATATTATATAAATAACTGTAATTGTATGTATTTAATGTATATATAATGATTATTACATTTTAACTATCTCAAGTATTGTATATAGCCAAACTTGGAAACTTGGTCTCTTATTTTACTAGAACACCCACTGTAGATTTATTTTTTGTCATTGTTGTTAATGTATCTGGTTAAATTACAAACTGGTCTCACTTTTACCTCAAAGGGTATATGTTCTTTATGTATATTTTATAAAGAAAAAAAAAAAATCACTCAGTTTTTTTGGTTACCTCTTCAATTGCCAGCAGAATTTTCTGCCTTTCCCTTTTTGGCTGTGTGCTGCCTTTGCTCCTGCTCCCCAGATCCTCTGCAGGGAAGGGTGGAGGGCAGCTGGGAGGGATGGGGGCTGGTGGGCAATGTTACTTGCTCGATGCATCCCTGCCTTCCTGAAATAGGTAAGAAAGGAGGATAGTCTCTCCTCAACCCACTCCTCCACCCCTTGCTTAGTATTGAAAGGTTTTGATTAGACCACAGTAAGACCACGCCATCCTCTTCAGTACTGGGGCCTTTCCTTTTGCTTGGTGCCAGCAGTCACAAGGTTTTGCCCTGCTGTATAGGGAGTTGAGGGTTGAAGACCTTCCATAATGCCCAAACACTAAAACACTATCCTTGGGAAACCAGACAAGTGAAACACACATGAAGAGGTGTGCGAGTCTCATACCAGACCAAGCTATTTCCGAGCTGAGCCACTGTAAGAGCACTCCTCCCAAAGCTGACCGTGTGCTACAGGTGTGCATGTAGATACCCAAAGACAGAAAGTATAACCCTGCCTTTATGTAATGGGGTGTCGTGGCACAGCATCCCCAGAACCAGCCTGGATCTTACAGTATGATGATTCCAGATGCATCGAGGTCAGTGGCATCGTGGTACGATGTGGTAAGATGTGGAAGATGCCCATGTGGGCATGGGGTTGACGTCCATTCTCTGCCACAGGCACGACCTCACTATTTCTATTTCTTGTCCAGCTTTGCTACTGAGGCTGCAGGCTAGGGCTGGAAGCTATTAAAAGCTGTGAGCATGCAAAACACAATCAGCACACTTTTAATCAAGGGGTTTCCAGAGAACTGTAAGGTGAAGAATTAGAAGTGTTATTTGTTCCTAAAATACTGTGGTATTAGCACAATTAAGAATACAAATGCTCCAGGTTTCACTGACTAGCTACTAAATATTTTTAAAGGTCTAAGTAGACTATTAAATTTCTCTGTTGTTTGGTGTTCTGGTGCAAATCAAGGGCAGGATGCTGCTCTCTGATCTGACAGTGTTGTGTGTCCGTGTCACGTTGCTGGAGAATTGAATTCACAAAGAGGAAATCATAACTGGGTGGGGAGCCCTCACTTGCGGTTCCTCCTGTGGCAATGTTGTGCTGGTCTATGTGGAGATAAACTTTTTTTACAACCCTTCAGAATTAAAAGTCTATTTTTATTGTAGGCAAAATGAGTAGGTAAAATTTCTGTACAATCTACAGAAATAAAAGCACACTTTGTTTCTCGTTACATTTTGAAAATGCTGATATTTCTTTGACATTTTCAGGTGCCAAGATTGCCTCCATCATTTCTTTGATTAGATTTGTGACTGTCAGCTTTTTAACGTGTTCAAATTAATTCAACAGACAAAACTCAGAGTTTCCAGACAAGTCTTGCTCTCCAGTGGCCTCCGCCTCAGAAGGTGACAAAGAGCAGCACACTGAAATTCACAGAGTACAAAATGCTGGTCTCCTACTTTTCAGCTGAAAATTTTCACTATCCCATTGGACCCACAACCTGAAACCCTTTTACATGCTCTCATTCTGTCCATAGGATATCCTGTATTCATCCCAGGGAATACGGAAGGCCAAAGCACAGAGGGCCAAAGCACTTTCTTCACATTATTTCAGACACACTGACCTGGTTCTCCTTCCTCTCATGGTAATTATGTTTTTGAGAGAAGCTCCACATGGGGCCAAAAGATGATGCAAAGGCACTTACTCTATAGTTTAGACACAGCCAGTACTATATATATTACTATCAGAAGTATTGTATACAGCTAAATAAGGTGCCCACTGGCAAACACCAGTGCTCTGTATCCTTGCCTGCAATTGCCAACTGTCTCAATCCTGTCTACAGGACTGAGACTTCAACTTCACTGTCCACATCCCCCTTGATTCCATACATTTTTTGTGGAGGCTAAGACTCATGCAAACACCTACACAATAATATTTGATTTTGGCATGTTTTAGTACCAAAACCATCAGTAAATGTGTTGCATAGATTTTATGCAACATTCAGTTTGTGGACCCTTTATATCTGCGGGACCTGAGCCTTTTCAGAGTAAAATTAGCAAGGACTGAGTGGCAAGCCTTGTCCGTAGGACAGGCAGTGTGTCAGACAATATTTGCTCCTAAACAGCTGCTTATTTCTTGGAGTTGCTGTATCTGGGCATGAGTAGCACAGCAGGTTGAGCTGCCAGGGCTGTCAGATCTTTGTCCCTGGGGAATGTTTTTCATTCTTGTCAGTTTTTTTTTTTGTTGTTTTTTTGTTTTTTTTTTTCTCTCTCTCTCTCTCTCTCGCTTTTTTTTTTTTTTTTTTCTTTTAAAGGAGGAGGACAGGTGATGTATTTCAAAGGATTATTGTACTAGTGTAGTGGATCTTGGCCTTTCACAATTCCCATTATTTGTTCCAGTCTGACCAGAACACAATGCTTCTTTCATATTCATTAAGTATGGAGTGAAAAAATAATTAAAAAAAGAAAAGAAAAGAAAAGAAAAGAAAAGAAAAGAAAAGAAAAGAAAAGAAAAGAAAAGAAAAGAAAAGAAAAGAAAAGAAAAGAAAAAAGCTATTAACAAACAAAAAAAAGCTATTCTGATGAGGGATGTGAATCCCAATTTATTCTAGTTACACCAACATTGGCCTGATAACACCAACAGGCTCAATCGTGTGATAGCTGAATTAAGGCAGGAGGTACATTAAGGAACAGCAACAACAAAGAGAAGATTATTTATTTATTTATTTATATTACTTTTTTTTTTTTTTTTTTTTTTTTTCCCCAATCTCCTGGGATCAGAGTGGCTACTGGGATTCAGTCCTTCCACTGAGGGATGAAGACTAGATTCCAAGGACAGGGTCGGGCACTACCTATTATTTATGCTGCTAATTTCCTGCTAAGAAGCACCCAAGTACTGAAGTGGCCAGACTGTCACTCCGAAGCTTCCTCCTGATGCCACGTCCCCTCCGGCAGACACAAGCTCAGGAACCCTGGCCCAGCTGTGCCATCTTTGCCATCTGCATGAACAAGGTAAAAAATAAATACTGCAAACACAGCCCAGGGTTTGGGCCTGAGCAGCCACCCTTAGAAACATCTTCTGGAGCTCTCCTTGTGCTGGCAAACATCTGGTAATGGCCAGGCTCTGCCACCCTGCACCTCCTCCTTGCTTTCCTCTGCTCATTACGATCTTGGTCAACTGCCCTTTGATGCTATTCTTCTGATTCTCTTGAAACATCAGCAATGCTCTCTTGTGCCTTTACCTCATTTCAGTAGCTTTCAAGATACTTCCAAGGGGTTAATGATGTCCTGAGACTCACCTTTCCTTGCAGAAACTGAGAAATATGGTGAATACAAACTCTGTTTTTTTTTTTAAAGACAAAATGTTCAACAAGTATTAATAAATTGTTAATTGCTAATAGGTGCTAATTGCATCCTGTGTGAAGGCACTGTGAGGTCCCGACTGAGGCTTAAATGGTCTCTACCCCTCGTCTTAATTGCCATTACGGGCCCAGACACTCACACAGCAAGGGGCTTCCCAGTGCAAGTCCCATCCCCTGCTGGGGCTGAACACAGATGAATGCTAATACAGAGCTAATGCAAGGGAGATTGACCACTTGAAAGAAAATAAAGTATTTGATTTGATTAAAATAAATAAATAAATAAAGAACTCTCTTTAATTAAGGAGACGTATTTAGCAGGGTAACTGGCTGAAAGTGCAGCCTGACATTTTCTGTTCGATTCAGTGTAGGGAGCACCTGGGACATCTTCCCTTTGTGTGACGGGGACCATGTGTCCCTGGGTATGTGTACGATACTGAGCATAATGAGGCTGCCTGGTAGGACCACTGGATGAGACCTTGAAGTCATTACTGCCACCAGCAGCAGCATTACAATAATGATAGAAGTGCTCTATGGGATGTGGGGGCCGTCAGGAATGAGGCAGCTGCTGTCTGCATGAAGTTTGTCTCTGGATAACAAACAATCGTATTTCATAAAAGGGGTAAAATAAGAAGGTGCTGTGATTATTACCTGTTGCTGAATCCTAATGGATAGAGACAGCTGTTAAACTGCGGGCTGGCTCCGTGGGCCTGGGTGCAGCTTGGGCTGTCATGTGCCTGCAGGGCTCCCAGCTGTCTGCACGCCCCATGTGAAAGCTTGCACAGAAGGAACTGACTGTGAAAGTACCATTTTCAATAAAAAGTGCTTTGGATGATGCTAGAGGACCACATGTCTCCATACATGGTAACATTGGCAAGGTTTTGAGAATTAGTGTTAGTGAGGCTGAGTGTTAGTATTAGTGTTAGTGAGGCTGCACCCATGCAGCCAGCTTTACCCATAATGAACAAGTGCAGATGTGCCTGGTCTAGGACATGTGGCTTCAGGGTCTATCAGAAAGGAGGCTCATTTTCCTGCTTAGGCTTGCAGGAAAATAGGACAAGGAAGAAAAGTGGAGAATATCAAATAGTCTTTTATTAACTTATCGTAGCTCCTTCCTACTAAAATTAAAACTGAAGAGTGATCAATCCTATAGTCTTTGTATTTTACTGGGAAATTAAATGTTACCAGAGAACAAAGCCACCACTGTATGACCCAGAAAATAGGGTGCTGCCATAACCAGGCAGTGAGCATCAGGTGTGTGCTCCTTAAAACCAGCAGAAGTTTTTTGCTATCTTACATACAATGTCCAGACCTTTCCTCCTCCTCCCGGGTCAGCACTGCCTCTGGCAATGGTGAAAATAAAATATTTCCCATGCTCTTTCCTGCATTTGTGCTATCAGCCACTGAGAAAAACCTCATAACCTTTCCTTTTTTTTCTAGAAGGACTGCTGACTTTTATCATCACAAATTGGCGTTTAGTCTTTTTTTTTTTTTTTAATGCTGATAACAAAGAGGGAAAAAAAAGAAAACTGAACATGTCCTTCAGTTGTTATGTTTTTCTGAGTTACAAAAAGTGGATTACATTTATTTTTAATGTAAGAAGAGGAAAAATGCATGATGGGCTGGACAAACCTCCTTGCTTCCTTCAGAAAAGCTCAGTTTTCAGAAAAAAAAAAAAAAAAAAAAAAAAAAAAAAAAAAAAAAACGGGGCTAAAGTTTGGCAGTCACTGGATGCAAATATGTTTGGTTGCTGCACTTTTACACCATCCCAGGAATACAGGTGTTGCCTGACCATCACTGTAGGGGTTTTCCAGGTGAGAGGGACCAGCAGCACCTTCCCTGCACAGGTACATACCCAAAGGATGGAGCAATTGCAGATTTGAAAATTGTACCAAAAACTGGCTCTGCGAATACCACCATCTGGATAGGACTAATAACATCTGGATATGTTAGTGGCAGAGCTGCTCAGCTCTGTCTGGCTGTATTTGCTTGCTCTCATCTGAAGCTGTAGAGATTCCCCACAGCTGGAGGTAAGATGGACAGGGTGGCCGTGCTGCTCCTACTGCCTGTCACTGCTCTGTCTGGGTGACTTCTGGCCAGTCCTCATTCGCATTCACAGGCTGAGCTGAGACGTGTGCAGGTCATGCAGGAGTTTTTGACCAGGTGGAACTCACAGAGATTGTTTTGTTCTTTCCTGCCTTCCTCCGCAGGGCAGGCTGGCAGGGTCAGCTCTTGGACGCTCTGCCCAGGCATCCATGGTGTGTTGGTCTCCTGTGGCACAGAACAACTTATCCTCTTCTAGAGAATGAAATATTTCCATTTATTTACTGTCATGAGAGTGGATGTAGGGGCTAAGCTTAATGGTCTGTGACATTCAGGTTATGATCCGAGTGATCTAAGAATTTCATCTGCAGTTAAAGCATATGAATTTCTTCTTAGTGTAGACACTAGCTTCACAGCAGAGATATATTTTTCAAATGAGTAATCAGGCAGGATTTTACATTTGTTATGTGGTTAAAGGCAGAAACAGTGTCAGGGGACATATGGTCTCTTCCTGACTGTAACTCCGTCTTTCACAGACCTGTAACATGAGGACCGACTTACGACTGCTCAGCGTTTCTAATGCCAGGATGCAAATCTCACAAATTCATCACCCTGCCCTGGGTACAGAGAGATACACAGGACTGGTGTTTGCGGAACAGTCGGCAGAATTTGTCTTTGTAGATAGCAGTATTTAAGTCACCTTGTGTGGAGAAGTTGTGATTGCATTTCATCCGTTTCCATGAGCTGCTGTCATCTGATCAGTGTGTCTTATCACAGCACGCTCTAAGCTGAACATGTTAACACCCTTCATAATATGTGAGAGTGGCACCTTTACTGGCACCAGCCCCATCATTGTGTTCCTCCTGCTTCCACATTGCAGGGGTACCAGGGCAGTGGGAAAGGCTGGGGAAGTCTGCAAGTGCGAGGTCTGGCTGAGCTGGGGAGCCGGGGGCAATGGCAGGGATGCAGATAGGAGCTGAATTGGCTATCAGGACACAGCCCTGAAGAGATATCCAACCTGATCCTCTTCTGATGAGCTGTGGTGTGCAGCTATAGTCCTGCCAGCAGGCCTGTGATCACTGTGGCACAACTGCAACCAGTTTCTTCCAATGAATGCTTTTGTCTTACTTCATCCCTTCCCATCATGGTCTTTGCAGTGGAGAACCCAGATGAGGCCAAAGACATCTTTCCCCCTGTTTTCTTCTGGTCTGCTCAGTAAAAATTGCATGACATGCCAGACCAAGAGAGTAAATCCAGAAGGCAGCATGGCTGTGTCACCTCGTGCTGCAGCTGGAGCAGGAAGAGGTGACGGCTTCGGCTCCTCCTGCAGCCGTGAGTGCTGCCAACAAGGCGCTGTGTGTCCTTCAGCACACAGGAGGAAAGGACAGGCACCTGGGAACCCCACGCCTCTGCCAGCACCCAGGGCATGTTCACACAGTGCAAGGGAATCGTGGGACCTGGCTCATTTTGCAAGCTGATTGCATGATCCACAGACACATTCCTTGGGATGATGATAATCTAGTCAGAGAAGGCTGAAGAAGTTGTAACACAGTACAAATTCCTTCCATTTTATTAATTGAATCAAATTCTTCCTTTGCTGATACGCAGAAGACCATATTTGCTAACTTTGCCTTTCCTAATGAAAATCTTCTCACATCTGGGACATGTATTATACACCCAGCTAGAATATTAAATGCATTTCCTCTCTTATATAGATTTCTTTTTATTTAAGATGAAAAATTAATTGAACAACGAATCTTCCTGCTTCTACAGTTGCTGTAAGTAGTGACATTTAATTTAATTTCTAAAAGTACATGTTCCATTTCACTTTTTAAATGGCATATTTATTTTTCTAATAAACTTTAATTTTAGTCCCTTAAGGAGCATGATCATATTGAGATCCAGACTAAATTCTGCATTTCCCTTTAAATTGCAGACATTAGTCAGAATGTACTATAATTATTGCTTTTTTTTGCTTAACTTTAAAGGAGACAAGATTGTCATTTACCGTGGCTGTTGATCTTTAGAGTTAATGACTCTCACCCCAAAAGTTGTGGTTTACTTCAGTTCCTATTTTGTCAGATTCAGGTTGGAGTATCTTGCTATGGTTTTAACTGTTATGATAAAAAGTTCATTACTATTCTATAGTCTCACTTATCGTACCTGGGGCTCTTCTATTTCATCTTTATTTATTTATTGAACAAACTCTGTAAACCATCATTTTTAGACTTCCCTTTCAGGTGGCTTTGGTACAATGAAATTAGTCCACTAGTGAAATGCAAAGTATCAATGCAAGTAAAAAAAAGAGAGAAGGCCAAAGTCTCCAGACTGGTGGATAATTTAGTGGCCATGAAATATTGAGGATTAAGTAAAGAATGTAGTTGCAACTATGTCTGCCAGCTCCCAGCAAGACAGATAATTTATTCAGCTCTATCTGCTTGTGAATGAAGCCAACACAGTTCTGAATGTCTGTATTATTAATGAGAAGAATTAAAATTATTTACAACTTTGTGTTTAAGAAAATATTCACCAGTTAAAGCTGGGGTCTTCCCCATTGTCCTGTCTCTGAGCTCCATGAGTAGAAGCCATGGTAGGTCTATAACCAGGGGATGGATATCTCAGTGGTAGGCCAGGTCTGTGCTGCTGCACCTTAAATTTTGGGCTCTCCGGGACTGTCTGTATTGAAGCTAGGTGAAGGATTTCAGCCTGTACTTTTGACTGTATTCAGATTTCTAAATAAAATCTTTGTTGATCAGACAGATGAGGCTCTTTATATATGTGTATATATATATATATATGTGTGTGTGTGTGTGTATGTATAAATTACTTTTGCTGTCTGACCTAGCTAAAAAGAAGCAAAAATATTGCTAAAGAGCAATATTGTATTTCCCAAAAAATAATAATGTGAGTCAGAAGATAAAATTATTAATTTAACAGATAGCCAGCTAGTATCAGCTTCTAATGTTATTAAAAAGTCCTAACTTCAACAAAGCCCAATATACCCATTGCTCCTCAAATGAGAAGCTATACATTTATGAGTCAAAGCTAAAGGTGATAATATATTTTATTGTTTAAACTGATAATATATTTTATTGTTTAAATATAACTTTCTTTCCAAATAAGGACTGTGCACTTCTGCATGTTAGAAATCAGCTCTATGTCCTTTCTGGTTCCATACCCTGTTATAAACTAGCAGAAATATAGAAAGAAATGCATTGTAGGTAACACAGGTATCTTCAGAGTAGGACAAATCAGTTAAAAAAAAAAAAAAAAAAAAAAAAAAAAAAAAGCCTTATTAAGGTAATATACAAAAATACGCAAGAACAAGAAAGAAAGAAAATATTCCAACAATCTAAAAATGTCTAGGTAAGATACAAGTTTAAAATTCAAACAACTCGTTTAAGAGGGGAACATTTTCAAAAACCATTGTACTGATTTTGAAACACAATTTTCACATTCAACAAGCCATGACAATCCTCCAGCTGAAAATAAGTGTAAGGGAGATTTCTAAAATATTATCAGCACCTGCATAGTAACAATGAGAGCAATGGAAAATCAGAGACCTGAAATACAAATGCTCAGCCATCAAGCACCTACCAGGAGCAGCACATTCCTGCTTCCCCCAGTGCCCTTCGTGCCTATGGGGCTGCAGGAGTTGGGGAGAGGATGGATGGATGGGTAAAAGTGTACCCTGTGGTATTGAAACAGAGAAAGTGGGCAACTGAGAGCTTACTTGAAAAATAACTGGGAGTGACTTTGTGGGTCTTTCTGTAGTAAGACTGAAGGGAACTGTATTTTTTTATTTTAAATTGTGCTGCGTATATGGGCTCCATCCGCAGCACAAACAAACTTGTCAGGGTAACTCACAATATTCAAAGCATTTAAATGTGTCCAGTTTGAATGACAGGGTCAGAGCTCCAAAAGTGCCCTAAGGAAGAAAGCTCCTTGTTCCCTGGCAAAAATGCTGTAAGTGAATTAATTGTGTTACAGATGGTTTGGATTGTCCCTGGGGTGTGACATCAAATGTTCATGGCAATCGCTGGTAAGTCCACGTTTGAGTGCTCAGTATGTGCCAGTAACATTTGCTTTATTTTCTAAAAATTTGGTATAACAAGTGTGATACAGATTAATGCTACTTGGCAATTAAAGTATTCTTAAGGTTCCTGGCTGATTTCTTAAGAATTCAAGATATGATGTTTTTTGTCCAAGGTGAAGTTGACCTGAAAAAGAATTTAGCTTGAAATTAGTAATCTAGTACTCTCTGAATTCTGAAAGGTAATAACTTACATTTTATCTCCTTTGGACTATATTGTATTTATGGATCTAGTTAACTTGATTTAGTCTTTAAAATTTAACTAACACCTTGGCAAAGTTATAAAACTGGTGCTCATTTGTGCTATTGAAATGCCAAATGGGAATAGTCTGCCCAGCACCAGGACACTTTAGTGTTTAAAATTTACTTAAACATGAAGTAATCTGTATTTCTTTGAAAAGCCCAAGTGAACAATTCAGGCATAGATTACACTGAGAACAAGATCAGTTGGTGTGACCTTTTGACTGGAAGTGGTGGAAAATGATATCTCTCTCTTCATCTTCCTTCAAGCTGCTCTTCAAGTCCCATCCTTCCTTCTTGCCAAAGAGAAGTTAAACCCATGGCAACAAAAGAAGAATGAGCTGCAAGCAAAAATTAGGTTCTTTGTATGACTTAACACATTCACTGTTAATAAAAAAGACCTATCTATATGTGTCTGTGTATAATATAAGCACTTGCATATTCCAGCATACATATAAATGTTATAGATTTTTCATTACATAGTTTTTCCATTCTATATTTCAATTTTTTCTTTTATCATTGTCAGTTAGGGTTTTTTTTGTCATTATTTTTTTTCCTGCTTATGCATACAGAATCTAATGTAACTCACTCTGGATGCTGCATAGCATGTCAGGAAATTTACTAGTATAGTAAAGTATAGCAAGCTGCATGCAGTGTAAATGCAGGTTGAACTTTGATCAGACAGTTTGCTAACAAGTTTTTCTTGCTTTAGAAAGTCAGTGGATAATGTGACAACAGTATGACACAAGCAAACATGATCAGCAATGCCATCCAACCTAACCAGGCTTCAAAAACCTTGACTTGGATATGATCAGTCTGCTTTAACCTCTCCAGTGGTCAGCTCTTTGTTCTTTCCCTCTTCCCTTATCTCCCTACAGTGACTGTGTACTCATCTGCTGGTTTTATTTAAAGTCATTAATCTTCTGGTGCCAGACAATGAATTGATTAGATTTTTTTCTTCTGCCCAGTATCCTTGTTGACCTATAAGGGCAAAATGTTTTACTCCATCTTTTAATATTTTTTTAGTGGTACAACTTTATTTCGTATGTACACTTTTATTCCCATGAGATGAACAGACAAACCTCCTGGTGTGTAGTCATCAGCACTAGTGATGGTATGGTGATGACTTAGCTGTGAACCTGATGAAAAATAACTACGTCAAAGGACGTGAAATGGAAAGTTGAGGCCACAGCTAGTGTGCTGGGGCATGTCTGGGCCTGAACAAGAATGACAGGGAATTGGTGGAGCAAGTCAAGAAAAGGGCCATGACAATGAAGAAGGGACAATGAAGGAACGTCTCTCCTATGAGGAGAGACCAAGAGAGCTGGGATCAGGCTGGACAAAAGGAGGCTCAGGAGGTTGTTATCCTCTTATGCACGTGTATAACTGCCTGAAGGGAGGGTGCAGAGATGGAGCCAGACAACAGGCACAGACTGAACACTTACAAATATTTCTGTTGTTGCTGTTTTAACTGTGAGGACTTTTGAACACTGGCACAAGTTGCCCAGAGAGGCTGTGGCATCTCCATCAGAAAGCACCTGGACAGGGGCCTGGGCAACCTGCTCTGCACTGCACAAGGTGACCCCCAGAGGTGCCTTCCAGCCTCTGCCACTCTGTGATTCTGTGAAACAGTTTATGACAGAAAAACTGATTGTCAGCAATGTATCTGGTACAGCCTAAACTGTTTTCTCAACTGGAATAGTTCTCGAAGCAATAGAATTTGCTGTTGTTATAGCTGATGTAAACTAAGGAAACAATTAATTTATTTTAAATTTAGCTAAAAAATCGTTTGCTTACCTAGGCTTATCGTATCATTGAGAGTGTGAGCAGTGTTGCCAAAAAGAGCACTTAATTTTCTGGTTTGGACCATTATGGCACCATGGGATGAGCTGCCCAGAGGTGGCTGTTGTTCCTGATACCCCAAGAGAGCCTGGATGGAAGCACAGTGCTCTGAAGGAAGCCCGAGGATCAGCTGGACTGGTTCGAAGGGGACATCCCTGCACCCTGTGCTGTGCAGCAGCTCTGTGGGGGCTGCAGTCAGGAACGAGCCCCGGAGAAGCTGAACCCTGCTAGACAAATCTCACGCATTAGCTATTGCTCAATACATGCATTAATTAAAGAGCCTTAACTCCTGATTAATAACGATTTACTGGTGCAAGTACGCAAATACTTTACTGAATCCTAATTGAGTTTGTAATAGCTGCCATGAAGCATAAAATAGACCTGTGCTGGGTACCCCATGAAATGGGTCTGCGTGGATACCAGTCTGTGCTGGCAAGCCACGTCCTCCGTTCATGCTGTAACACCAAGGAGTTATTCATCAGCACGCTTTGGGTTTCTGTGATTTATCGAGTTCAGTGTCGCTAACGTTGATGAGATACTCTGGTGTTTGGGATAATTTCTCTGTTCATTATTGAAGCTCCTTATCCTCCTTTTTTCACTTTCTTTCATCATTTATTTAATGAATTGGAATATTTAGATCTTTTACACTGCAGTTATGTCACTGTAAGCTGACATTGCTGATGCTTTAGCAGAGCTGCTAACTGTTATTCACCAAAATAACTATGGAAAAAACAGACATCCTTCTCTTTAATCTCTGAAAAAAAACTTGGTTTCCAATCACACTGCTGTATGAACTGTTTTCCTGACTACTATTTGGCATGCGTTGAATCAGAAATACGGACATGTAATTTATAAATAACTACTTTAAACTGCTGTGTATTAAAATCTTGTCTTCACGGGCAGTCTCCCTGGCCAGCTGGATTCATGCACTAGAGCATTTGTATACTCCGGAATATTTCCTAGGAAGAGCTTTCTAGAAATCAGCAGCCCAGGTCCTGTCCTGACTGGTGAATTGCCTCTACCTTGTCAAATGACACACACATGCCTACTGGACCTAGATGTAGTCCCTACTTATAGCTGTTGGACATAGGCCAAAACCCAGAAAAATTGCTCATTATTTTCATTTTCAAAGGGGGATGCATGGCTGTATCTCTTGGGCTTGGGGGTTTGTGGAAGCGTGGTGATCTGCGTGGCAAGCAAAGACCCTACAAAGTGTTACATCGACTCTGGAAGTCCTTCCTCCCCACACATAATTTCTGAAATACAGCGACTCTAGTAGAGTGAAATATGTGAAATCAATGTTAAATTAGTGAGAATTAAGTTAAATCCCCCAGTGATGTGCTTTGAGGTGGCTGTCTTCTTGAATATCCATTCCTTGCTCAACACGCGGCTTTCCCATACTGAAAAGACTGGCTCCCTGTGTTATTTGCCACTTCTCTGGGACAGTAAATTCTGTGTTCAGGCTGCCAGGATGATAAGCAGAACTTCATTTATGGAAAACCAATTCACTCTGTCCAAGAATTGGGATCACTAAGCTTTAAGGCCTGGTTTTATGCTGAAGCTTTATGCTGCTGCTGTATAAAAGCCTTCAGGCTTAGCTCTGCTCTACTATTACTGCAGTAATGCCACATCAGTGACTGAAACTGTATTTCCATGCCATTGCTTAGTGAGAGAGCAGTATCACACCTACATCTCCTCTCCTGCTTTATGCTGTTCTGTTTTTCTTTTTAAAAGCCAACTGGAGAGCTCATATAGTAGTAGGCAGGTATAAATTTCTTCCCTTGTAACATATTTAATAATCTGAAGCTAAGGAGCAGTGTTAAAAAAGAGTGTGTTGAAATGATAGTAAAAACTAAAAATACTCTGAAGCCTGTGGAAATTAACTCACCAGTTATTGAAGAAGTTCATGCAAACACCAGCTGGTAGGTAGAGGCCATCTCACTATCAGTGACAAAAGGCCACAGTCTTCAGTTATATGATCATTTTGACTAAATTTATTGATATTCACTGATGTTTTTCACTACTGTGAAGATATGTCTAACTTGCCTAACTACCTGTATAAAGAGAATTCCTGAAACTGTAATATTTCACCCTTGAATATAACTCTTTGTATTGTTCACACTATGCAGAATACAGTTGAGGTTCTGCGATTGCAACATGAACTACTGCCTTGCATCTAAAAATAATACTTTATTTTTGTACATATTGCACTCTAAAAATAATGCTTTATTTAAAGTTAATACATCATTAGTATCAATGTGCCTTTGAGGGATGTGTCTCTCTCTATATATATGACAAAGATGTGACATCTATCTGGGCATATAACATAAATCACAGATCTGTGATCACCTCAAAAATTATAAGTTATAGAGAGCTTAAAATAAAGCAGGTCAAGAATATATATATATACATTTCTCATCTCTCCTCTGTTTTTTGAAGACCTGGAATGAAAAACAAGAAATAGTTTCTTGCTCGTAACTTTATATTGGCCACAAATCGAACAGATTTTCATTTCTTTGTTGCCACTGATGCTTCGGCCTTCCCAGTTGCCAGTGACTTTCAGAGTTAAAGTGAGGGTCAAGGTAAATACAGGTGTTATGTGAGACGTGGAAGGACTAGCACACAGATGATAAAACGCTCCTGTGGGTTTGTCACAGCTAGCCTAGAGGGAAGAGCATCCTCCCCCACTGCCAATGTGCCTTCAGAGGCGACATTACAGAAACAGACATTAAAAAAAAAAAAAAAAAAAAGGAAAATACAATTTAATTTTCCATCACCTAACAGATTTTGTGGAAAGAAAACCATTCTCTCAACATCAGATCCCCAAACCTAAAAGTACGAGAACCGCTTTACAAGACCACAATAAAGATTTATCAGGCCCAACATCCTGTCCTCAGTGGTGTCAGTGGGAAATAACAAAGAAAGAAATGAAAACAAGGGTCACACGTACTCCTGTTGCCTTAGAGCAGTCCCTGGAGAGCTACAAATAAGAGACTCTGAATCAGGTATCTCTTTGCACTACAGCTCTCAATATTCTTCTTTCATACATTTATGCAATTGCTTTTTGAGCCCATGTTAATAACAGCATCTTCAGGAAAGGGATTTCACAGTTTACCTACACAGTGCATGAAGGAGTGCTCCTTCTGCTTGCTGGGGCTCTGTTTCCCATCTGACACCAATTTGCTGTTTTGTTGGAAGTGATGGGAACAGTTATTCCCCGTGCACTGTCTTCAGGGCATTCCTGATTTTGTAGATGTCTGTCATGTTCTTCCGGACTGAGTTTTGGCTATCAAATTATTCCTCATATGAAGGGCTGTTCAGACCTTAACTCATCTTTGTTACTTTCCTGACGTGTATTACACATAGGGGAAGACTGATACCTTCCCCCTGCTCTTTTTACATGCTTCCACAGGAGTCTGGTGGCTTTACCTTGTTGGGCAGCTGAACTCCACCACAGCCACTCTCACTCCCCCTCCTTAGAAGAAGAGGCAACAGAAAGGTTGTCCTGGAGGCAACAGAAAGTTATTAATTAACGGGCTCCAGATATCTATTTCATCTTCTGCTGCTTCTGAGCAGTTTCAACACTAGAAACGGTTTCATGGAAGTGATGGAATATTTGTAGCATGTCCCGAGTGTGGTGTCTGCAGTGATGCAGGTAATGCCTGCAGCCTGAAGTCCCCTCTCAGGAAGCTTTGTGTCACCAGACATGCCATACTGCCTTCCATGCAATGCTCACACCAACAGATGTGCTAAGCATTATTTGGCAGTTACCCTTCCTGCTCCTGGCTTTGCTCACCCACTTGGCTATACCCAGAACAGCCTTTCACATGTTTTCCAATTTACCAGATCTGGTGGTGCATTGAGAGGTCCATGAAAAGTAAAAAGGAGCTGAGCTGGGACAGAAAAATCCCTCTCCCACCACTACCCTGCTCCTCTGGTGTTTGAGGCAGGGCAACGTGTTGACCATGGCAGTCTGGGACACATTCCCCAGATAGTAAAACACCATCTTTGATTTTTATTTTTTAAATTTGAATTGATATCCGTATGGTATGTAATGCATATATTCATTATGAACCTGCAACATATCACCATGTAATATAATATAAAACAACACAATATCCACTACTGTAAAGGCATCCTTTTTCAAATGACTGTGGCATGCTGGAACAGGTTTTAGAGAGCACTTGGGCATCTCCTGCCCATTGATGTCAGTCTCAGTTTTGGGACCTTGAAGGCATATGCAAAGGCAGCTTGTGCCTTTGTAAGAAGAAGCACAGGAAGGATCTGGGATGATCAGGAAAGGTTCTCTCTTCACTAACATTTACTGACTCTGAGGAACCAACTGGATCAAGTAAGGCCCAGATCCTCATAATACCCCTAAAAAAGCAATGCTACATTTTAAGTGGATGCTGGTAGATCTGCCTACACCTTTCCATGCCCGTTTCCTCACAAATATGGCTGTTAGGAACCTAATTCTTGTTATAGTTACTTCTGGTCAGGATAAAGAGGAAACACTGGAGAAGGCTGGAAACACTGGACAACCTGCTGTCATGGGGGTCACTTGTACCCAAACCCAGGGAGCTGAAGTTAAGGGAGGCTCTTCATGCCAACAGGGAAAAACCATGAGGAGCAGATGCCTCTTGGTGCTGCTGCCAAGCCCGCCTCCACTGACTGATGAGGACATCCTCCTGGGCCTAGAGCAACCTGATCTAATGGAAAGTGTTCCTGGCCATGTCAGGAGGTTGGAACTAGATGTTCTTTAAGGTCCCTGTCAACCCAAACTGCTCTATGATTCAAAGACCAACATGTCCCCACAAGCAAGTTTTGAAGCCTTCACACAGTGCATGCCAGCGCACTCGGGTTTGCTCCCTTCTGGTTGTCACTGACTGGTCTATTTAGAAGAAATCACATGGCCTTGCAGCAGCTGGCACTTTATATAAATGTGTGCATTAATAAATAAACCACCTTCTCCAGGAAGTTGCTTTTAAGAGCTCAAGATTTATGTATCTGCGCAGGATGTTTGTTATGGAGAATGATTTTAATGTGTTTTGGTGGAGCAAAGGAGCAGAATGCAAAGAGAGGTCTTGCATCAAGGACACCCACAAAGCGGGATGCAAGCAGCATGCTAACATGACTGCACAGACCTGTGATTAATGGCATTGGTTAGCATGTTGGGAGGGAGCAATAACATCTCTCTTGATTGTTTAGATATGTGAACAGGGAATGGAAGATGCAAATGAAACCTCAGGAGTGAGTTTAAAGAAATCCCTGGGTACAACCTACTGGAAGGGCTGTCCTCTACCAGGACTTGGTGGAAACGTCTCCATGTCATGGGGAAAGGCCTGCTCCATCTACATACAAGCACTGCGAGCATGAACCAGCCCTGTAGTCCTGATGTGCTTGGTCCTCTTGCTGGCAGCAGTGACACCCACCAAGCAGGGAAGGTGCAAGGCAGGAGCCATTAGGTGTGCAGAAATCTTCATTTTTGTTTCCTCTGGGCGCTATCGATTTCATTCTTTGTTATATACCTGGCATGAGGACATGAGGTTCTCATAATCTTGGCAAAACTTTGTAGTGAAGGCTTTGCTCACATTTTGTATCTTTCTTGCAACTTGAAATCTTATTCTTCCCAACCTCACATAGTACTTTTTTTTTTTTTTTTTTTTTTTGATATTGAGTCTCTTCTGACAATTAATTTCTTAGAAGAACTATGCAGTAAAATACTTTCTTTTTGGGCAAGCTATTTGGCTGGTTCAGTCTCTTCACAGCTTTGTCAGGTACTCACTGGAGCCACACTGAAAACTAAAGTGATTTTTTGCCTACTTTCCAAAACTGGTGGCCATTCATCTTTTGCAGCTGCAAGGAACGAGACAGCTCCATTGCAGTGTCTCAGTTATATTTAAATATTTGTATTTTCACTAATTCACTTGTCTCTGAGTTTTCCCAAACAAAGCAGCAGTTCCCAAACAAAAAGATCCATAATTTATAGTGAAGTGTTAGAATGCAAGTAGTATCTTTTCCTTTCCTTTAAATTCATTCAACATGTCTATTTTATTTTGAATTGATTCATAAGAGATCTTAGAAGACTTATATATAATTCATAAACAATTTCTATTTTTTATATTCCTTAAGCCGGTTTGATTACTTCTTCCTTATCTTTGATTCTTTCCTCACTTTTTTTTTTTTTTTTTTTCCTGGCAAAAGTAGTGCTAGTTGCTATGGTAACTTCTGCTTTCTACCGTCTTTTAGATATTTTTCCCTCCCCTTTCCCTGCCTTTCCAGAAGAAACTGCTGGTCCCTTTGCAGACCTCTCCCCTGCTCACCTCCTCACCGGCTGCATCTTTGCACTGCCCATGAGAGATTTCCATAGAGAAACTGCAAATAAATTTTCCAGGCTCTCTGCAATCTTTGTAAGCCCCAGGGACACCCTCCACCACACACAGGTACCACTGGCTCCTTGCAGCAGATGCGTGCAGTGCACCTGGTGCTGCACGGCTAGGAGGGAGAGAGGACAGATCCTGCTGCTCCTTCTCCATCTGCATCCTCATCTCCATGTCCATGTCCACCTCCATCTCTTTGCCCAGCTCTCAGGTTCGCCCTCCCAGGTTCAACCTTTCAGGTTCATCCCATTTTCCAAAAGAAAAGAGAGAAAGAGAACACACAAATAAAATAAAATAAAGTAAAATGAAATAAAATAATAAATAAAATTAAATTAAAAAGCACAATCAATGCCCTTAGTTGTATATATATCAACTTTTCCATGGCCCACCATCCTAGTAGGTCCAGGCCTGCTCCCCTTGTAGAGGTCAACTACTCAAGTGAGAGGGTGGGCAAGGACCCAAGTTTATAACCTTGGGATTTAGAGGCCATCCTACATTTTTGAGCTGATCGAGGCAGTTCAGGGAAAGCTATGAGCTAACACTGCCCTCTGTATCCTACAGGGCACTTCCATCTATTGCTGTGAAGTCTGTGCTTTGTACCTGGGTCTGTGCTGGGGTCCCCATGACCACAGGAGAGGCACAGGGTGAGGGATATCTTCAGGTTCCCCCGTAGCTCTCGGCTCCCTGCATCACTCCACAGCCTGTTGCAGGGTGACAGGAGGGTTTGGCAAACCTCCCCGACACCTTTCTGCTCGGGCGGTGGTGAATGCACACAGCACTGGCCACAGCTCACGGTCACACCAGAGAGACAGAAGTAGTGGGATGGAAGCGAACATGCTGTTTATGTGCCTGTTTTGCTGAAACATGCATTTAAACATAAATAAGTAACAACAGCAAAGTGAGTGGAAGGAGCACAGGCAGGTTTATCGTTTTGTATGTTTTTATAAACAACTTTACAATATTCCCACTCCACAGTGCTCCTCACACCAGCTTGGATTGACCATCCTCAGCTTTTTAATCCTCCTTTGGGAAGCAAGCTGTGGCAGGGACCTATGGCACATGGAGCAGCTCCTTGAGGTGAAGGCAGGACTGTCCCCTCCTGGTGCAAAGGGGTGCAAAAAGTCCCCCCATGGGACCCACAGGGAGGGCTGGAGAAGGGGAAGGTCCCATCTAGGCTGACACTTGCAGGAACTGTAACCACTTTACTGGCTCTGCTCACACACTGGGAAAGCTGGGCAGCCTGGGAGTCCCCAGGTCTGCCTGCCCACCACAGGCAGTCTTTGGCTGAATGGTTGTGTTTTTTAGACATGAAAATGTCAGTGGGTACAGCCCAGCCTCACCTGCTATCCCTGCCTGTGCTGACCAGAAATGACTGCTTCCCTGCAGGGGAATTACTGCCGCTGCCCGTCTGCTGCAGGGAAAAACTGCATGGCTCACATAGCTTGAACCAAATCAAGGTTGAAGTGGTTTATTGACTTATTAACAACACTTAATTAACTTGCAATCAGTGAACTGCACGTTCGAGATCAATATCAGTAATGCCACAGGTAAGCCACAGTACAAGGTACTCACAGAATAGTGGCAAACACCCACAAATTTCTCAACACGTCTCTAATCCCAGTTATAATTACAAGTTGTAATTACACAGACACACAGAGGATGTGTGTACAAGCTCCCCCTGACTGTGGCACCTGATGGAAAAGCTTCTCCGTGTGACCTTGGAGAGATCCTGGTGGTATCAGGACCGCTTCTGACTCTTTCCACTCCCAGGTCTCTTCCCACCATTATAAATGTCCATGTTTATTTTCAAGCTTCTTGGCTTCAAATGTCTTTTTGTGACCACTCACTCCCAGTTTAATCCAGGTGATGGTTCCTCCTTAAGATGCCTAACTTTGGGCAGGTGCTTTCTGGTTTAACATTTTTGTCCCCTCTCATGCAGTGTGCCACGTCCATCCAGCATCAATCCTGCTCTGCAAAGCGCCCGTACCTGCAGGGAGAGCCGAGGGAGGAAAGCTGTGTCCTGGTGACTATTGCTGCTGTAATGATCACATTCGTTTCTCCCCAGCAGGCAAGGTGAGCATAGACACACTTGTCAGCATCTCAGGCCTTTGAACTACAAGTCCCAGATTGTTTATGTGCCTCCATCACCGCACATGTCCACGAGGTCAGAGCAGGGCGAGTCCATCGGGAACTCCACCAATGCAGTGTTTGGCTTTCTTTTCAAGGTACTGGTTTCAGGTGAGGTGTACTTGGTGAATGAAATTCTGTGGAACAGGGGTGGGGTAACTTCTTCTCTATTAGTTGCTGCTGAAAAATTGCAACTGGGCTTGAAACAGAAATTTCTCTTTCAATTAAAAACCAGACCAAACCCCAAAGAAATAAAAACAGAACCAAGAACCAAAAATAAATGGTTCCAACATTAACGAGACCATGAAATTTCCATGAGTTTTAATAGCAGCCATGGGGGAGGGTGGCGAACAAAGTGCCTTTTTTCTCACATCAGAGAATCTCAAAACAAAATGCAACGCAAAATAATCACACTCCACCTTTCTGTGTGTGAAGAATACCAAAATGTTTCAATCTGCATTACCAGCCCACAGAATTAGCATATAAAGCCATTCACTCTGAAAGAGATAATCTGCAGCATGACCTTGCTATTTCCTGCTTTAAGAGAGCAGGCTGAGGGCCAAGTTTTTTTTGTGTATTGTGTGCTGTTCTTTAACATACATAAATAATACATGTTCAGAAGGAAAAGAAAAGCTATTAGCAAACACAAAGACAGCATGAGGGGCCCAGGGTAAGTGCATAATTTATTCCTCCCATTTCCTTCCAAACTAAAAAGAGATGGGGAGGGGGAGTTAATTTGCTCCAGTGTTTAGTTAATTACCTCAAGCATTCCACAACATGGGATTTACAAATATTTGTGCACTACTAACTTGCTATATCTAATTTATATACTGTTTAATATGTTACTGTTGTAGCATCTCGTGACCCAGCTAAGCATCAGAGACAGGTCGAATGAGCAATAAATCTGCTTTCTCACCTTGCTTCCTTATTTTTTGGGTTATTTCACTTGTTAAAGCAGCATCCATTGCCATGAGTCCTTCAGTGAGAATATCAGACTATTGTAATTATTTCTATTACTCGTGATCATAATATCAGTAGTAGCCCTTGCCTGTCAGCAGCAGTGGAGGCTTTGTGGTGCCTCCTGCCCATGACAGCATGAGGACCCATCTGTCCCCGAGTGCCACCCGGTGTCACCTGCTGCTGGCACCCCTGTCCCGAGGCAAAGCTGTGGCTGCTGCTCCCTCCTCTCCTCTGCTGCCCTGCCACGTGTCCCCCTGCCATCTGACAACACTTTGTGTGGCTGTACTGTGAACTCGATCACTAAAGACCTCTACCTCACTACACAGGAATGTTTGCTTGCTTTTACCCAGGGGTTCTCTAAAATGCATATAGCTGGCATATGGAATTTGTACATGTACAATGCTATGGACCTGGAAAGATATTTCTGAGTCTTCTGAAATGGGTTTCTGGGAGTGCATAATATTTATTGCTTAAAACGGCACCAAATCTGAAATTGAGAGAAAGCACGGTTTATTTTGGTACAGACATCTGGTGGCTGTTGTGTGACTTTACTCTCTCCAACTTAATTAATGCACTTTAATCTGGCTTCTTAAACAAGCAGTCCAACTCAGGCAGGAGCCCCCAGACTCCACTGTGTCTTCCTAACTTACTGTCATCTTTTTAGCCAGCTTCAAACAAATGTGGCAGTGGTGTACAGGTATCAGTTGTGTTTCTACACTATTTGTGGAAATGTGTAGCCTGCTCACTCCTCGCTATTAATAACTGAGCAAGGCTCGCTTTTTATTTCACCCACTATTAGGCACCAAAGAGTGCACTTGAGACCTTAAACATACATTGCATGAAGCACAGCTTCAGCAGCTTCAGCGTTCAGAAATAGTTTCTTGTGCTCTGTGTTACTGGTTTCAAACAGGTGATCCCACTCCTTGTGTATCAGCCAAGAAGAAAGGAGGTCTCTCAACCACAAAGGAAGAGCCTGCTGCTTTCCATCCAGTTTTTTGTTTGTTTGTTTGTTTGTTTGTTTTCCATTTTCTTGGTTGATTGGTAGTCAAGCATAGTGTGGGGATGGTCCAGACAAATGGTCTGGTGCTGCACTGTGGGAGCAGGACATGGGAGAGGTCCCTCTCTTGGCTCCTGCCCAGGCACCTGTGAGTGTGCATCACCTCTGAGCAGAGCAGAATCCATGTGTCTGCAGTTTCTTGTAGTGAGATGCAGAAGAGGTAAGTTGCTGGTGGTTGACAGTGGTTATGGGAGGTTTAATTTGTATTCCAGGAGTGCAGAAAGAACCGGTATTTAGTGCTTTTCTGACAATGCCATCCACAATGCACTTACTCCTTCTTGCAGCAATTTCCTTTCTTCTATACTTCATTTTGTTTTGGAGGCTTGGGAAGAACTCTTTCTGCAGGAATAGAAGAGAAAATATTTCCCTACTAAAATGTTTCAGATTGGCTGTTATTTCTCTTTCCTTCATTTAATTTAATTCCTTCAACCTCTTGTGCTTAAAAGTTAGCATTTATATATGCCCACATAATTTAAAACCTTTCTTCTTCTTTCTAGATTCTGCCTGGGGACCAGCAGGAAGGGAGATTTGCCTCATTTCTTTCCACTAATGCAAAACAAATGAATAGCTGCATATTAGAAATAACCCATATTGTACTCATCATAAAATATGCCCATCACAATGTGACAGAGCAGACCAAGAAGCACTGGACTTCAGAGAGAGCTGGCACCAGCAAAATTATCCCACAGCACCATGTACTTCAGCAGTATCTGCAATAACAAAAATTTCAGCAAAAGGCTGAAAAAGGCTGGGTAAAGATGCTGCAGCAAAGCAAGACGTAACAGAGAGAATTGCAAAGAACAGGAAATGTATGATTAACTGATCTCAAAAAAAAAAAAAAACAAAAACAGGAACTCACCTACTTTATGATCAAACAGCGCAGTACATTTCCATGGACTTGGGCAGCTTACTTTAAAGTCAATGTTAGATGACTTTACAAGGGAAGGAGGGAAACAAGTAATCCGTCACATGAAAAAATATGAAACTGCTGAAAATAGTTCTAAGGAAGAATGTGGTTATGTTGGAGTTTACTGTGAATTCATACCAAATTCATTCATAGTGGGCTTATCAGGATAAACGTCCTGGGAAGAACAGGCTGGAGCCTCCTGCCCACATCTCAAAGTCCACCTCTGAAAGCTGACCTGCTGCATTCTGCGCCCAGCTGCTGAGAGAGCTCTGAAAACAGAGGAAGGGCTGATGGCTGAGATAAATATGTGTGGCTGGGTACAAGTTAGAGCTCCTTAAGCTTTCCAGGGAGCCAGTAAAGCATGTAGATGTTTAAAGCAGCAAGTGTCCTGTGTTTAGGTTGCTTTATTGGTAAGATGAGACAGTGCATATTTGTACAAAACATTATTTTTAAATGCTGTACTTTCAAATGCTGTACTTCAAATGTGCAGGACCCAAAGGGGAGAGCTGGAGTAAACCAGCCCGGTCTGGACTATTAATTAAGGCAAGTGACAGCAACAGCAACCTTCAGGGCAGCGAGAAGGTTGAAGGATCCTGCCCCCCTCTTCTGGTGATCGAGCGTCCTCATTGCAGTCATCGCCCAGGGCACTGACCAGGAAGGTGGGAAACACTGTCTGTGGGCAGTGCACATTTGGTTTTGTGTCTGCAATAAGTACTTGCTCAGGCAAAACAGTTTTCTTTGAGCACCTGTGGCTTTTTGCATGTATTCCTCACCTCACCACCAATACTTTTTAGGAGAAATGTAAGGGTTAGTGTCTGAAAACTGTGTGCTGTTTTCAAAGATGCTGAGTTTCTGCTGCTCCCACGGAGCCTGGAGGGATTCTGGGGGTTTAACCCCTCTGCAAGGCACAGTAATTCCCCAGGTGCCCAACTTGCAATACCTTAGATCTTCCTTCTAATACTGCAGGATAAACACAGTTCTAAATCTCATGCAGGGTTGGCATTGCTTGTGTAAGTGCTTTGAGTTGTGGTTATCTGGCAAGAAGTGAGAGGAAGGAAGGAGTTCATGATGACTGCAGCATGCCATCACCAATGCTTCAGAAAGAAATGGAAAAGTGGCTTCTCCTAGATCTTCATGAAACCTTCCCAGCTGACAAGAAAAGCGAATTTAGTATTTTTAAAGGTAACCTTAAAAAAAAGGTTATATGTATTTCAGTGTAAAACAGGGCATTTCAAATGAAATGAAAAATTTACAGATTTTTTTTCTAAGTAACATAACGTAGATCATTCTTTGTCAAAAGAGTTTTACAAGAAATCTCTTGGCTGAAACTGCTACAGTAGCTCAAGATACATAGTCCATGCTGTAATTACACTCAAAATATACACTAATCTTACAACACGACAATTGTGTTATTTTCCTTAGAAGAAAATAACACTGACATTTTGCCACATGCCCTGATGACATTCAGCATCTCATAGAATTGGGCTGAGCAAAGAGTCTCACCAAGCATCTTGCATTGTTCAGTTTTTATTATGCTCTTCAGCATTTTTGATTGGCATTAACAGCTTGACACTGTTAGGAGAGAAAGAGGAGCTTTTCATTGTCTGTAATTATGAGACAAGTAGATTTGATGCTGGATGAATCAATAATTCTATTTCAAGCAAATGCTCAAATTTGTAGTCTTTAATTCCAAGAAATATTACATGTATTCAGAGAAGGCATCATTAAATAAAAGTAGTGATAATTGCCTGCCTGTCTTAAAAAATAAAAAAATAATAATAATAATAAAAAAAAAAAGTTGACCTTGCATATAAATTTTCCCTCAAGGAATCCATTAGTCTTTTTTATGTTAGTTAGCACAGTTGGTAGTAATGATTCAGAGAATAAATGAACTAATAGCTTTATGCATGATCTGGGGTGACTGACCTGAAATGGCTGGGAAGAGCTCATATAAAAACCGGTATGCTTCATTTGCTGTCTAATGCTATTTCGACTTTTATGTGGCCTTTGTTGCTGGGATCCTTCAGTTCCTCGCACAGGATGCCAAGGTGAGAAGAGACCTGTGCAGTTTGTTACCATGAGGGCTCTGCATGCAAGCTGCTGATTGCATGAGGGCTGCATTTCATGAATGAGTTGTATCTGCCTCCTCTGCTTTATCCCCACCAACGCAGCTTTCTGCATCACTGGCACAGAGACTGGGGAAATGCTTTATTATTGCAAGATGTATTACACAAGGCAGATGTGGATTTAGGCACCGTATCAGATTCTGTCACTGCTTTAGACTGCAGGAGGGACACTGGAGGTTGCCCCCCATGCCTGCACTGCTCAGCCAGGCAAGGTCCTTGCACGTGTTGGCTGCCTGCTCCCTGGCTGCCCACATTGCCCCTCCTGCCTTCTTGCTGCACGGCCCATAGAAGTCTTTCCCAGGAGATCCATCTCTTTTGATTCTAGTTTTAAAAACTGTTGATATCTTTGAAAATGATTTTCCTTCTTTTTTTGATCAGCTCCAGTGCAGGCCTGTGTGCGCCCAGTCATATCTCTGTTTACTGGAGAGTACTCTTCTGCGCGAATGCTCAAGCAGATATTGTGGAGGCACGAGGCACAGCACAATCGCTGCATCCACATCTTTATCAGTCAGCTCCTTCAAGGTCAAGATCTTGTCACGAGCTGAAAGAACTCATCAAAGCAATAGCTTTGAGGAGATAAACTGTTGCAGGAGTCATCCAGTTCATCAATGCAGTCCTTCAGGTTGTCTCACAGAGTTCCCAGAGCAATTGTCACTGCTTTGTCCTTTCCCTCCTTATTCTTTGTAACCCTCTTCTCCAGTAGTGGAGGTTACAGACTCTTTTCCTGTAATCTTTACCAGATGCTCATCCCAAGAAGAGAGATGTGTTGGTAGAAATGAACCCAAAACTTCTGAATCAACGAGATTCCCTTACTTACACTGAAGTGTCCTGTAAATTTTTTCAGTATGCCCTTTCCTTGTCCTAGGGCTGATTTTTTGGTACTGTAGACTCTCATGTCCCAGCTTATCAGTACGGTAACAGCCCCTCAGTGGAGGGCACCATCTCCAAGCTGGACAGCCCTGGCATGCTGCAGTTCCACCGTGGGGCACTGCATTTTCTGCATCCACCAGTGCTTCCATCAGCACTGAAGAGACAATGTCCAACACACAGCTGGACATTCTCATGTGCGAGTGGCCCTGCATGGCACTTGGGCTGATTTGCTCTGGTGTGCCCTCGCTGATGGACATCGCTGTTTTCCAGCTCCAGCTGGCATCTCCATGTGGCTGCACACGGCAGTGGGTGGATGAGGTGATAGTCCAGCTTTTCTCAGCACTGGGGTCATCACAGTAATTAATTCCTTTCAGTAATTAATGGTGGCTTACAAGATAGATGGAGAGTGAATTTTTACAATGGCAGATAGTGATAGAACAAGAGGGAATGGTTTTTAAACTGAAAGAGGGGAGGTTTAGTTTAGATGTTCAGAGGAAATTCTTCCCTCTGTGGGTGGTGAGGCCCAGGCGCAGGCTGTCCCAGGAGCTGTGGCTGCCCCGTCCCTGGCAATGCTCAAGGCCAGGATGGATGGGGCTGGGGGCAGTCGGGGCTGGGGGCAGGGGGCCTGGCCCATGGCAGGGACTGGAATTAGATGGGCTGTGAGGTCCCTTCCAGCCCAGCCACAAGTCTGTGTTTCTGTGATTCTATGATCACCTTACACAGAAAGGTCCCCTTGTCCTCAAAGCCAGCCTAAAGTACCAGACTGCTTGTTAGAGCAGAGAAAAATATATTTATTGTAGCTGACATGCCTAACAAATATAGTCCTATAAACCCCTATTTAACAATTGTTATTAATTTGCATTCATAATCCCTGCATATAAACATTATGGAACCTTAAGATTTTAAAATGTGGAGCTAAAACATGCCCTCAGACTCCCCGTATCTCTAACAAAAGAATCAGACATCATCCATGCTGGCACCACTGGGTCCGCTTGGAGCTTGGAGAGAGCATTGGCCAGAGCATCTGCTGGCCAGGGCCCTTCATTTGCCTCCCTCAGCCCTGGCACAGCCCAAGCTTTGTGAAGGTTTACACACTTACCTCTGCCCCACCACCATCTCCAGGCCATCTGAAACCACAGCAACTCCTCTGGAAGGAGATGCGCCCCATTAAATACAAAAATTGCTGAAGGAGGTTGTGAAACAAGGGTGATTGAATTATGATACTCACAGAAGCAGAGAGGCATACGGAGGAATGAAAGCAGATCATTTGCAGATTAGCAGTAAAACTTGTACACTTGAGGAATAGAGCAATACTCAGTCTGTCAGAGAGCTGAATTCTCTGCTAATTAAAAGTGTTAGACTTCAGCTGAAATCTCCCTACACCTCAAGCTCAAGGAGTCCTTATTGCAGCCTGAGCAGCATTCGTGGCACTCCAGCCTGCCCAGATGGGGGGAGCTGGGGGACAGGCACTGCTGGGCTTCAGCTGCTCAGGTTTCCTTCCAGGACTGCCCTGGGTGGTGCCTCGATCCTTACTCCCTTTTGAATTTAGACATGTTACAAAAAATTAAAGAGCATTAAAAAAGCCTACACGTCCGTACACCACCTCAAATTCATGATGCTGAGGAAAGGAGGAAAATGACTCTTTGTGTAGAAGAAAAATTAAGTATGAAAGACCCAAATTCTAACAATAAGTAGTCACAGTACTAGATGGTATTTGGGCATAGTATATAAAAATAATAACAATAATAATTACATTTCTGGGTGAAATGAATAAAGAAGTTAATGGTTTGGTAAAAAAGAATTGTATTATCAAAATATTATCAGCAAATAAGTTACATAATTGCCTTCTTAAATCACAGATGGAAGGGGTCTGGAATCTAAAAAAATTTAGATGAATTCTTTCTTCCCCAAAATACAAGCCAATTAAATTATCTCAGAGATAATAAGATGTTGAGCTTGACATGTTCACCAGAGGAGTTCCAAGGAAAGATTAAAAATGAAAGAAAAGACAAGAGCTAATCAAAAATATATTTGCAATGAACCTGTAATGACCTTTAGGAAATGTACATAGCTGAATATTTTGTGGGTCAATGGACTCAGGAAGCTCCCAGCTGACAGATCCCTGGGGACAGGATAGGATGCAGCGGTGCTTCACCAGCTGTGTCTCTTCTGACCATCTTCTCTTGGCATTCACAATGGGCCAAGGTTGGCATCAGGATATTAGGCTTCGTTCTGTCCTGCTGCTGATGTTCCTGTATTCCTCTAGAGCGCCTTCCTCTCCTGTCCATTATTCTGAGATACATTTATATGTAAAAGGCACTGAATTTGTCATGGCAGACTACAGAGCTTAGAAAATGAGTACAAGCAATTTAGAGCAATATTGCTAGGTTGGATATTGACAAAAGGCTAAAAATGATTAAGAAGCAGGGTGGATTACCTTCCCAGTGGCAGAGATAACAACCTATCTCCGGCTATCTGAGAGATGCAGACACCAAAGAAGAAGAGAACGGATTCCTGAGGCAATGGCCTGCAAAAGAAGATGTATCATGAGTACCAGGGAAAGTACAAAGTCCATTAGACCGTGCAAGGTCCCAGAGGAGCTGGCGTATGAAAGTTGGATGGATTTGCAATATTGACTTTCTTTCTCAACAAGAAAATGAATCATTGAATATTATTATTGAAGAGGAAATGACACAGAATAGAAACTTGTAATAAATCACTATCTGATTAGATTTACTGAAGCCAAAAAATTAACCATAGGAAAAAAATTGCTCGGTGCCACAGCATAGACAGTAGATTCTCAGATGCACAGATTTTTCTTCTTTCCTTTCAGTGAGCTATGCTCAGTCATAACTCATTTCTAAGGTGTCCACATCTCCCATTCATAAATTCTTGTCAGGCTCTGATATTATCTGCTGTGCTGAAAACAACCGCCCTCTCCCCAGTCTCCAGCTAAAGAGAAAGTTAGTAAAGAGGAAATTTTAGTGTCAGTTGAAATAACTTTGACCCAGAAATTACAGCACAGAGTGAGCTGTGAGCTTCCACTTACCAAAAATCTACTCAGGTAAGGATTTTAAAGGCATAAAACACCTTTACTAGTATATATCTCCTTAGTACTCTTTGCGCATTACAGTGAAGAGATGCATTCACTTCTTTGTCAGAAGTGTCTTTTCCTAAGGCTCACAGTACTTGTCCCACTCTTGCAAATGTAATGCTCTCATTCCACACTTCTGTAACCCTGAACAGCAGTGAGAAATCGACAGATTTTCCTCCAAATAGATTAACTGCTGAGGGGAGGGCTTGCAACACATTATAAGTGCTCAGTGACCTAAACCAGTAGCTCTTCCCCCAGCTATAACAAGGCGCATTATCGGCTCCTGAAGAAAGCACACCTCCTTGGCTGGGCAGATAGCTGGGTGCCTGTGACGGGGTGGCATCACTGACATGCATGTATTGGTGGAGAAGACAGCTGTGTCATGCTGGGCAAAGTTAATATGCAAAGATTGAGACAAAGTGGTTAAAGGAATTGTTGATTCATCACCCACATCTAATATTTTGTTTTGTTTGTTTGTTTCCACAATGGCAAAAATATTTAAGAATATTGAGAATAGAATGGAGGAGAAGAGAGGAGAGGAGAGGAGAGGAGAGGAGAGGAGAGGAGAGGAGAGGACTGTTTTGCCCCAAAGGCCACACTTGTTTTCAGGAAAGATAAAAGTGATAAAAGATGAGAGAGTCATGGGGCAGAGTTGCTGATGAAAAAAAAGCTCTAATACAGATCTTATTTCTCTCTGTGACACACTGCCTCCTCTATGAAATTATTTCTATATTTGCTCCCCATGTTCCCTGTTCAACCATTTAAAGATAAGGATTGCATTTCCCAGGTTTTATCATCATGGCTTTGCAGGTTTTTGTCTCCCACAAAGGATACATCTTCCCAGAGTTCAGGAGCTCTGTATAATCTGTAAGGACTCTAATATGATGTACATTCAACATGTCTACAGTTAACTTTATTAAGGCCAAGATTCTCCTTCCCCCTTTTAATAAGCTTTTTGGTCTCAGCCAGGTGAACATTCCTCTGGTGTGATTGCTTCCTTCTGGGGGACAGATGAGTAGGATGGGTATATGTTACAACCAAAGAAAGCACTAAGAGAAGATTTCTATTTCATTCCTAAATCTCTCTCTCTCTCCACTTTTCATAGTGATCACTTGATTTGATTGTAAGCAGTTCTAGTAAGTACATTGTTGTCCCAGGTAGGATCAATAGAGGTCCTGGAAATATAGAAAACTTTTTAGTTATGCTGAACTTCAGCTGATAGATCTAAAGCCAAAAAAAAAAAAAAAAAAAAAAAAAAAAAAAAAAAAAGGGTCTGAAGTGATCACTGATTTATTTGGGAGAGGGACAAGTGGACTGGGAGCTGAAGAGTTCTTGGAAGTAGTTAAATTTACACTTTAACTTAAAATCACCATGGTTAAGGTGGAGGAGAGTCCTGCAGTGTTCAGTCCTGCACCATCTACACGGAAAACTGGGGGACTTGAGGGAATATTATGGAAGAGTGGACTGGTGCAGAGGTGAAGTGACCAGGAAGGAAAAAAGAGGAGAAACATCACCATCTGTGACTGAGAGGAAAGCGAGTTTTACAGGTGGTGATGCAAGAGTAGAAGCAGAGAAAGGTCACATCACTTTTTACCTTTATTTTCTGGCTGGACTGGGTAAGCCCGAAGAATGAAACACCATCAGCATGGCACTTCTGTAGCTGAACATTAAAACAAAGTCTTTCAGTTAAAACATGAGGCTGGAGTGCAGCTGGGTTACCCTGCCAAAACTGCTGAAAACTCTGTGCTTGTATTTATTAGGGTGGATGAAAACCAATAATAGAGAAGAAACAATATTTGAAGTATTCAGATCTGATGCACATATCTGCATGCTAACATCAGATTCCTTTCTCTAACCACTGTTTTCCAATACCTCAAGTTAGGTCTGGACCCTTAGATAATGTCTGATGATCTACTGAAGAAATGTCTTTTCTGACATTGCTTCTACTAACAGTGTATGAGGTTGTGTGATGAGCTGCAGCATTTTGTATTCATGGACCTCAGTGCCCAGGTAATCTTTCTGTCAAGGATCTCAATTATTTTACAAGCAAACACTCTTTTCTGCCAGTGTGTGCTTTTGTCCCCTGCCAGGCAGCCCAGCACAGCAGGTCTATGTGCTGGAGGAGACCACACAAAGATATTCCCTTTCCATTGCTATATTATTCTTCTCTGATCTAGCAGATACTATTCTTAATGATTTATTAAGTGTGGACTCTAATAATTTGTGATCTGCCACTGTAGCTCTGCCAAGTTAATACTCGGGGCATTTTTTTATGCTCCTTTTCTACCTGCAGATCTCTGGCCAGCAGAAGTCAGAGAGCTCGTTATAGATGCTCTGAAGGACTTTCTGCAGTAGATATCTTTTGTTTGCACCGTGTCATGCATGAGCTTAAATCACGGTTGGTGTCAGTAGCTCAAGGCCACAGAGACTGCTAGTTTTACACATTTTAATGCTATTTTGCAGTAACTCTCCTCTAACCATGCAGTATCTGTACACAGAGCAGTGCACACCGACTAGGAAATGTCATAATTCCCAGTTGGCAGTAAAACACTTTTTCACCTACAAAGGATGAGCACAGAAATTGCGGTCACGCTTTTTTCAAGCTGTGAAATCTTGACATATCCCATGTTTGCAGGCTTGCCACTTTGTACTGTATTCTGCTTTGCTCCATCTGACGTTCAGTTCTCTTTCTCCCTTGCGTTTCTCAGCGTTGCACATGCAGTCCTGCAGGCAGCGAGCTGCCAGGACAAGGAGCACAGGGAGGATGGGGTGCTCTGGCACTGACCACACTCCTTGCCCAAAGCACATCCACAGCCTCCTGCCTTAGCACCATCCCCGGGCATCCTGAGGGTGCTCTTAACAGGAGGGTGGATAATAGCAGTGTGAGTGAAGATTTTAGAGGGTACTCAGCACACCATAAAATGTATCGCTCTCAAGGAGTGAATAATTGCACTTCTCCATGACCAGCATGCCTAATCACCGCCTGGAAGACTGGAATGTCACAGCCTAGCTCAATTGCAAATGCCATTGGTTTACAAAACCAATATATATTTTAAATACCCCAAAGGCAGCACCAGGCATGCTGCTGCAGCTCAGTGAATTAGCATTATTCATGTGTGCAGCACTCCTTACCTTGAGAATGTACTTTTCCTTTGGTTTCATGGGGATATTTTTCTACTTTGTTTCTTTGTACAGCAGGTTCAGTCTCCAGCAGCATTCATGCTGAGCACCGACTCTCTCCTCCCTAACAATCATTTTGCTTTTCGGGAACGCACTGATCACTGTTAGCTTTGCTCTCTGCATGAACTCCAGCTGTTCTGCCCTGAAGGCAGCTTTAAACTGGGATACCTTTTCAAATCCATAGGACAGCGCCAGACTTCTGCAGCAGTGTGTGTTTTGGTAACCCCTCCGATCTCCTGCTATTGCGGTTCTCTTTGTTCCTTTCTCCATCACAGCACCAGCAAATGGCTTGTTTATACCCATTTATTTTCATTCTCCTGATGTTTGTACAGTGATGTGTGTTCCTCCTCACCGCAGCTCCCAGTAAGGACTGCTGGTAAGGAATAAATTCATCTTTCCTCTCTCTACTTGCAAGCCGTGTCCTTGAGCTGAAGAAATAAAACCCGTGGTGAAGTGTTCTGCACTGTGTGAACCCCTAGCAAAGGGGCAAAGACAACCCTCGTGCTTCGTCATGGAGCAACGTGTCCCCAGACCTAAGGCAGGTTTCAGGGAGACAGGAGCTCTTTTTACAGCCCCTGTGAGTGGTGCCTTCCTCTGCACAATGCCATGGTGGCTTCTCACATTGCTGTCTCATCTGTGTGTTGCTCCTGTTCTGCCATGAAGCTCAGCTATTTGCTGTAGTGTTATGCACCTGATGGCCTTTCTGCCCACCCAGCACATTCTCCTCACCATAAAGGCAAATGGGTTCCTCTGGGAGGAATTAATGAGTACTGGAGCAACCTGCCCCTGTAACTGGTCAGTGCTGCTTGAGAAAATAGCATGGCCAAATGCTGGGGAAAACTGCTAATATTTAAACCTAACTTGCATCAGAAATTCTCTTGTTAAGGATGAAACAGACATAAATTGGCCTAGTGGTTTCATAACAGCAAATTGTAACAATAAAAAAATCATTAAAATCTTATTGGATATGTCTAGGGCCACTGGTGGGCGATTGCTTGTCTTATTAACCACATTAATATCCTTTATGCAACAAATTTCAATTTCATCTATGGTAATTCGTGCACGGCATGCAAAGAAGATGATTAAACACGAAAAACAAAGCGTGTTTTTTCAGAAGCAGCTACTTAACTGCATTTCCCACTGTGACAGCAGTGGGACTGGTGCAGGACAGAAGGACAAGCCTGTCACGCAGCATCCCTCGGTCTCCCACCCTGCTGCTGGGGAGCCTCGCCCAGAGCAGCATGGCCTCAGCAAATGATAGCTTTGGTAGGAAAACTGTACTATCCTCAGGTCTCATCCAAAACACAGTCACAGTTTCTACTTCAAAATAGATCTTTTTAACTGTGATGTAATGCTGCGCTGGGGAGAGATTTGCTTGTAAAGGAAAGTCAGTGCAGAGAAAATATAAACATATTTCTAGCTGGTTAATTTTTTTCAAAGTGCAGAGAATGGAATTTGAATACATTTAAATAACAGCCTATTAATTTATCCTTCTTTGACCTTCTTGTTCTATTATTTATCTAGTTTTAATGTTTCTTCCCTCTGTTTGCTGGCTAGTTTCAGAAGTCAACCTCATCTTGCACACTGTATTCATCATTCTGGTTTGGGTCATTAATCCCTGCTTTTCCTTCAAAAGATAATACTTGTTTAATGTTTGGGTAATGTAATAGGCAGTAAGACAGAAGTATTTGACACACTTCTGAAGGACGTTATAATAATGCTCTTCCAAATTTATTTAGATATCTGTATTTCATTTGCAAGATATCCAGTGGTCTTTCAATGATCTAATGGGTTTATATACTCTACAATTATTTTGAGAAAGGATATAAAATCACCTTCTTTAGGAAATAAATCAATAGCTAGCAGAGAGGAATGAGAAAATGTATTTTTCTTATTATATTCCCTATTTATTAATCTCAGGACTTCCCACACATTCTTCATTACCACCATGCTGTAGTTCTTTTCGAGGCTGGGAGAACTGGGGTTCCCTCAGGGCAGCGCTCACACCGCGCTGCACACAGCAGGCATCCTGTGGGCTGCAGACAAATAAGGTTGGTGGGTTGGAAGGGAGAAGCTGTGGTTCCTCCCGTTGTCTCCAGCAGATTGCCCATGCTCTGAACACCCTGGAACAAGACCACTCATGAAAGGTTGACTGGAGCATTCACACAGATCAGCAGACATCTGCCCTTACCGCCCCTTCAGCCAGGTGCAGAGGGAGTGCTGTGACCATTAGGGCTCCTCTGGAAAACGTGGGACCACTTTTTGTTCATACATTGAAGCTGCATCAGCTTGAAAAACACAGCAGAAAATGAGAATTCACTGGGACGGAAATATCTCTGTCTGAACACTGGTTGGCTGACCCTTTGGGGAGGAGAGAAGGGCGCTTCCTTTTGGGTCAGAATCAACCAAAAAAAAAAAAAATACTGCTTAAATTTCCTCAGAGAGATCAATTGCCTCAGTAAATGATTCAGGCTATGTCTGGGGTTGATAGCTAATTATTATTAAACATTCATGTTATTTTGCAATTAAGCAGCTTATTATTACTATTATTATTATTTAATTTCAGTTAAGGTCCAGAACTGGATATTGCAGAACAGCCCTGTGTTTCAGGAACATAATAGTGGTGAATCAACATCTCTCACAGAGCAGCAGCTAGTTCTCATCTGCACTGGGAAAAGAGAGAGAAAAAATATATATATTTTTTGTGAAATAGATTATGTTTTCTATCTTTTATCTTGGTTGGAAGAAAGATGTTTTCCAGCACTGCTGATGTACCTTGCCCCCAGATGTGGTGGTGGCAGGGGACAGCAATGTCCAAGTTAAATGTACACAGCTGAATGCCAAAGGGTAATTAGAAATATCATAAAAGTAATTTGGATGCTGAACTTGCTGGAAGTCCTGGGCATCTTAAAGAGCAAATATTATCATGCTTATTTCTCCTAAGGAAAACAATTGTGAAGGGACAACAGCTCATCTCTCTGAGTTCTCCACAGCTCTCCACTTTAGGAAAAGCCTGTAGCTAAATCTCTAAATCTGTTGCAGTGCTGTAACATGGCCACCATTATTGTCACTGTCCAAACTGTTTATAGCTTAGGGAAAACAGAAAACTGCCACACTAGTTCATTTGTGGGAAGATTTGAGAAACAGCGCCATGGCTGTGCTTGCCTGCCTTGGAGAACCCTGCTCCTGCACCTCCGCCTGCGTTGTCCCTATGTGCCATACTGGGCAGCACTCTTCCTCTCACTCTGGCCCTGCAAAATAAATGTTCAGAAGTTCTATGCCTGAGTGCAGGACCAGCCCATCAGTGCTCTCTGGCTGTGTGTTATGGAGAGAGTCCAGCAGCTCTGCTCTTCTCTCAGCCCCTACTGCAGAGCTCTCCTCCTTCCCTTCTGCCCCTTCCCACTGCCCACGTGCTGGCCTCCTCCTCATTAATACATTGGAAATCCTACAGATATGAGGCTGGAACACGTCTTGGGAGTTTACCTTTGCCATTTGACATCTTGGGGAAGGTTTGGGATAGTGGCTGATCACTTGCATATTACAAACCCTGGTGCCTGAGCATCCTGGGGGAGGATGTGTTCTGCACCACCGCACCTGGGGAAGAACGTCATCCAAATCCAGCTTCTCAGCCCTGAAACTGCACTCCTCTAATGTTCACCTGCCTTTAGGCTGGTAAATAAGTGATGAATGCAGCTAGCCTGCACAACTTTTTATTATATATATATAAAAAAAAAAGTAAATACTTTTTACCAGGTTTCTCCAGCATGTGTTAGATTTTTACTTGTATAAAGAAACCCACAAAAACAACTGCAGGAATAACATTTGGCCTTCCATAATGGAAAACAAAGCAATTACCTGACTTGGTGACATTTTTCAGAATTTACCTATTCAAGACAAACTGCTTCCATGCTTTTCTTAACAAAACACTTCCTTGTTGAAATGGATATTTCTAAGAATAGCTTTGAGGGTGAAACAATCCATTTTTCCCTTAAAAATAATAGATTGAAATATATTCTAATAATAATTCACACTCTAATGGTGTTATCCTAATAATATTCTATTAGTTAGGATATTACTTACCTGACCTGATAAGTACTTTTCACTTCACTGGGGAAAACAGAGTAATATCACTGCATTTATTTACAGACACAAAATGACCCGGCAAATTAGTAATTATATGAGAAATATCATAGTTTATTTCTGGCCACTTTCTGAATTCTCACTTCCTTACAATGTATAGTGTTTAGTTATCTGCTTGCTGTAGGAGATAGTTTAGAACCTTTTAATTATCAGAAAAAGCATTTTGCCTTCATTTTCATTGGTGAGAGCAGACTGCCAAGGTTGCAGTTTGGGTACCCTCAGTCCCTCCCAGCAGCATGCAGAGTTCACTGCTTGCATATTAGAGCAACTGAAGGGGAATTAGAGGTGGTCTGATGGCCATTAATGTTTGGTTACATGGTTTTGTATACGTGTCATTTATAACTTGCATTTGATCATCCCCTTTTTTATCTGAAAGATGTTTGAACTCAAAGATGCTCTATTAATAATGGCCCCTACTGGGAGCTGCTTGGTAGGAATGCTTAATTGATATATTATATGTATATTGATACATATGTATATATATATATATATATATATGGCATTTGACTTTTCAGAAAGGGACAGCTCGAGCAAAAGATAAGAACAAGAGGGCCTGAGACAAATCCAAGGGTGCAGGCAGTGCTGCTGACATGTGGCATGACTGCCAGAATCCCACCTCGACAGCTCCTCGCTCTTGGCAGCTTTTACTCACAAGAGTAGTTTACACCAGAAGGACTACAGAAGTGAGAAAGGAGAACAAGGAGATTGCAGTGCAAGTAGGAGGAGCAATGTTAAAATATAAGACAGCAATGTCTAGTATTTGCCAGCTGGTGGCTGTCAGCCGTAGGCGGCAGCAGGCAGGGCCTGGGCAGTAGGAGCACAGAGGGCTCAGAGGAGGAGAGGGGCCTCAGGGGCATCCAAGGCTACGGATACTTGGTAGGGGGTTGTAAGGTTGTTTTAACTCTGGAGCAGTTGCACAGAGAGGCTGTGGAGTCTCTGTCCTTTGAGATGGTCAAAACTGGGCTGGACAGAGTGCCAAACAACTTGCTCTGGGCAAGGGGCTGGATGACACAGTCTCCAGAGCTGCCTCCAGACTCAAAAATGTTGTCCTTCACTGTGATTCTGTGAAATATGTATTTTTGTTTGGTTGTTTGTTTGTTCTATTTTGTTTTTGCAAAAGGTTTAGTGGGTTTATTCTGTCTAACTTAAATCTGATAGCTTATTTCTTCTGCAGCTCCACTTTGGTCCCCAGGAAGCATATGCATGCAGATGAAAGAGAATGTGGCTCTTGCAGGATTTATTAATCTGTCCATTTTACATTAACTACCTAGGCAAAATGATAGGCATTTCTTATTTGAAACTTGTTATAGAGAAACATATGGTCTTGTACATGAAGTGAGAATAATTTCAAGTTTTGAAATTCTATCTACACACTGACATGAATACCCAATAGCAGCAGAACTTTGAAAGCAGTTTAGACTAAGCCTGGGTATAATAATCTGCAAATGAAATGCAAATTCCTCTCAGCAGGAGTGCAATATGCTGTTGTCTCAACAGGGGTACTATTTACTGTTGCTTTGGAAACATGAATAAGGGGAAGCATGGCCCATTGCTTACATGGAGGTTAAAAATTGTACCATTGTTCTTCCAAACCTGGCTTTCCAAAGTGGACTGTTCACCCCAACAGGATGGGTTGTGCAGTAATTAATAGTAATTACATTCATACAGAACCCTATGGAAGCTTCTGTCTACTCCTTCACCTTTTTAACTCGGGAAAGAGGAAGAGAGTTGTGATTCACGATACAAAGGTCTGTCCACTCCTGGACCTTTGTATCGTGAATCACAACTGCCTTCCTCTTTCCTGAGTTAAAATCATCTTAGATATACCCTCAATATACAGATGGTGAGAAATGCTTAAATACCCCTACATTTATTAGAGCTGAACTATTATCATATGTTTGACATCTTTCTATTGCTGCTGCATTGCCAGTAAGCAGCCTGATAGCTCTTTCATCCACAAACCTTCAGCCCTCCATCCTTTGGTACACAGTGCTCTGCCTAGAAACTTTTCACACTGCCCTCTTTGTGGGTTAATATATACAAATTTTCTGTATCAAGATCTACAACCTGCAACAACTACATAGTAAAAAATGTAACTAGAACTGCAATCTGCAGCTTATGGTCAACAGAAAAGAAATTCCTGTACTCCATTTAATTAATATTTGTATCAAGAGAATTGTTAAAGTCTAGGCAGCTGTTATTGTCCACACTCTCAATACTTTAAATGTTGATACCATTTGTCTCATATTCCAAAAATACTTCAGATACCAAAGTAATTGTAAAGACTCTATTGCTAATGTTCACTTTCATTGGTGCTCAGCTTAATGTTTAAATGTGTGCTTTGTGTTACACATGGTGGAAGGTGTTAACCATTGATATCCATGACTCCAGAACTTCTTGTGTTAATCTGAAGACATTTTTTATTTTTTTCAGCTATTTGGTAAGAAGAAGCACAGCATTTTCTCACTAGATGTTTTTGACTCAGAAGAGAGCACTGAGGTTATGCAGTGTATGCAGGGATTCCCCCTTTATTCCAACACCTTAACAGTGCTAGATTTTATCTGAGTTGTCAGGTCAGAGACAATGGTGGAGTGCAAATAGTCCTGTTTTCCTTAACATGCTTTAATAATGTGGAGGGATACATTGGCCTCCCTGGGCTGGCATAGTCACCTTTGGAAAGGGCTTTCAGAAGTGGTGATGGAAACTGAAAGGAATTACCATTTATTACGGTGGCAAAGTCACAAATACAGTGAGTATGGATGGGACTGAGGTCTACTGCCTAGTGAAACAGAATACTCTACGTTCAGTGTTCCAATATTTTCATAGATAATTGGTTCACACATTCAGAGCAATCAGGCTCATTTCTTAAGTGGCATTAATTGTCATTTCTTAACTGATCTGACAGTAAAGCCAAAAGAATAGTAACAACAAAAGACTGTAGGGAAATATGCTGTTTTAAGTATGTGGAGGATCTCCTGAAGTTAATTTCAATTTAATTTAATTTCTTTAATGAATGTGACTGCCAGAATGGAAATAGAGTGCAGTTTTCTACATTTTCTTTCTGAACCTCATAGGTACTTTAAAAAATGACATTTTTCATTGTGCAATGCTTTGCAGAAGAGATTTTAAAATAAATAAGTGTGTTATGCCATCCAGTGTCATTAAATATCATAAATCATCAGGATTGCTGCTTGAGAACTCGAAGCAATAGGTAATATTCCATGAAGCTAATTTATAAAAGGCTATGAACTCTATTAGTTCCTTGCAAGTGGCACTATTGACACAAAATATTTTGCATATAAGATAAACAAAAGAAAAATAAATGGTAAAGTGAGTTCAAAGACGTTTCAAAATGGCAAGGTTCACCATCATGAGCCTGAATTTCATACTTCATAATTTATTTTCATTGATGCTAAATAGCAAATGTTTGCATGTCAATGTCAATAATTATTATTGCAATACTACAAATGCCTTCGCCAAGACAACCAGCTCCTCACAGGAGAGAGCAGAGCTGTCTAACTGTCTAACACAGGCTCTGCTCTGAAGAGCTCATAGGCCCCATGCTCCAGGCAGCCACAGAGTGGGAGAGCAAACACTGCTGTTGTGGTTACAGGGTCAGGAAGTTCATCCCAGTCACAGAAAAGACATTTTAAATAGAATTAATATTAATCTGTTTCTAATATTCAGACTAATATCAAAACCCAGGACCATCATTTAACATTTGATTTCAGAAATCTTAGATGTATAGAAATTTATGTTAACTAGTAAGCATTTCTCAAAGCCAGAGGCGATGGAGAATACTGGTGTTTTGGTCAGCTGTAGAATAAGGAAGAGAGGCAGCACTCCTGGGATTGACTGTGGACCAGGAGGAGTTAATTGCCAGTCAGATACATCTCTTTATTAATGTGGTAAAATTATTGAGGTGAAAGCCTGTGGCTGGAGCGTGAGAGCCCAGTAATAATAACAGCACTTAGTGAGGGTCCCTCTTGCAGGGAAAGTTTCTTCCTAATCAAGTGCTTTGCTATCTTTTCATATGAGAATTCAGATGCTGTTTTAACAAACAGAAGCCTATTCTTTATGAAAATCACTTCCATGACCTGGTAGCAATGCCTCTCTTTAGGGAAGCTGGAAATATTTCAGAATAGAGCATCCAGTGCATTTTTCACCACCAAAAACTCAAGGCTCAGTGCTTACTGCTCTGCATGTTCATGCTGTGCTATGATGTGACAGGTTCTCTGCATTTCTCACTGCACAGTGGGATTCACACCTAAGGCAGGACAATGGGGAGTGTGACTGCAGCGCTGCAGGTGGGGGGACCCCGGTGCAGGCTCTGCCATCCCCAGCCAGCAGCAGCACTTCTGCTGGGAGCTATGCTGAGTACAGGTGAACAGGCACACAAGAAGTGTCCCAGTCCCCTGCAGGAGTGAAATGCATGGGGAACTGTAAAAGGAAATAGTAGTGACTGCATCCAGGTCAGTAATAATCCCCAGGCGCGTAGTCCATGGACAGTTACAACAAAACAAAAAACAAAAACAAAAGAAAACCAACCAAACAAAAAAAACATATGGACCAAAATTTTTATGTGAGAAAGGATTATTTCTTGAAAAATAGCAGTAAGGTGAGCTATTCTGTCTGTCTTCCTTTTTTTTTTTTTCTTGTGTAGGAGGAAGGAAAGTAAACTAATAACTGAAGGAGTCTCTTTCGGAAAGGCTATCAAGGAGTTTGTTCACGTATTCATTTGCAAATCACAGACACCTTTTAAGAGGCACTGCTTTTCCCTCTATCCTTTCACTATTTTTTCTACCTGTTTCCCTTTGTCTTTCCTAGCAGTGCTGAGTGGGAGCCAGGACTCACCTGGACCCAGTGTCCCTGTGAGGAGGATGCAAACAAGGGGCCATCCAGATTTACCCATGTGGTGGAGCAGGAAGGGAGCCACCAGTGTTCTGAGGGATGTGTGTTTGTGTCTGTTTGCCACCCCAAAAAACCTCACCCACAAATAGTGCAATGCTGTGCTTCCCCCTGTTACGACCACTTTGTCACATCCATTGTCTGCTCTGTTAAGGCCAGGTAACAGCAATAGGCACAATCCCTGACTGCTCAGAATGAAGTAAGAAACTCTCCTGTGGACCATCAAGTGTCCTGAGAAAACAGGGAACTTTAGTTAATATTCTCAACACTGAGGCTCTAAGCAATGTTAATTGTTCCTCTGCATAACCACTCCATTTATATATATATATATATATACACATATATTTACAATTCTGTCATGCCTCATTCACACTCCCTTGCATTTATTAGGCAATAATTTCCAATTTGTTGTGTATTTCTTACCACATCCATCAGGGTAGTCATGCAGACTGGTGGCTCTGTAGTCATAATCCTGCTCCCACTTTACAGCAATACTGATACTGGAATGTATCTGTCTCCTTAATATCACCATTTCTATAAATATGAACAGCAATCTTCCCAAAAACAGATAACCCCTATCAATGGAACAGTAAGGCAGATTTTTCCAACTGCTTTAATAAATTATCAAAGTGCAAGAAGGATATAGTCATTGGAATATAAACCTCAACAGGACCTCAGGAGGTCATCTTTTATATTTCCCTGCTCTGAGACAAATTTAAAAGCTTCTAAGCAATCCTCAGAATATTTTTGTCAAACATAAAAAAAAAAAAAAAAATCTTTAATATCACGACTAACAATAATTTCACAGCCACACATTAGAATGTCCCAGATTCTCTGCTTCATCATCCACATGTTAAGGAAAACATTTAAGAGTAAATCCAGGACAGCCCTTTGCAAGACACATTTCACATGCCTTAAAATAGACCAGTGATAACTAGTCACTGAGTGTTTGGGTTGATGACCCGTCAGTATTCTGATGATTTGCATTCGTCATATTTCATTCATAGGAATATCAGGTGCAACTATGTAAAAAGGGCTGCTAGAGCAAAAATAGTGACTCCTTCCTCTCTTTCCAATTACTCTTCTGATAACAGAAAATTTGTTGGCTTGACACTATTGCCTTTGAGAAAATCACACTGGATGTTATATCATCTCACTTTTCTCCTAGCACTTATAAATAGATTGCTAAACAGTGTTTCAATGTCCTTCTTTGCAGAGGTTATGCTGATAAGCCTATGGTGTTTTCTCTCCTTATCTGTCTTTTTAAAGAGAGGTCCTGTATTTGTTCTTTTGTGTACTTTGGGGACCTTACCTGCCCTTTCTGAGTGTCCCAGGGTAGTCACTAACAGTTTAGAAATTGGTATATTTGATTCTCTGAATGCTAAGATGGTTTTTACCAGGTCTCAATGAGTCAAATATATATAACACAGATAAATATTGTTGCAACAATTCTGCATTGTGTTGTTGATAGCTACATTAATATTAATTATCAAGAACAACTTATTAGTATTCATATTTTTACATAAAGACTGAGAAAAAAAATAAATAAATAAAGGCTCTATAAGCATTCAAGTCTTCTGCTTGTTTTTCCATCTTGCTCATGAAATAATAAAACCACATTTTTCCATCATTATTCCTAGTGTCTCCCTGTCACTTTCTCCTATGTTCTTCCAGCTGTAATTCTTTGTGTTCCTTATTTCTCCCATTTCTCTGCCTCTTTGTTTTTGCTGTTACTTTCTTCTTGTCCCAGGAATATGAGATGAATGACTGCTTGCACAGCTGCACATTTTCCAGACCTCTCTAGAGGCAGAGAGCACAGACCAAGGAGTCTTTCGGAGTGCAGAGGCTGTAGGTCCATGTCTGATTCATCCAGCATGGGCCTCCTTCTCCACCTTCTCATGGAGGATCTCACTAGGGCAGGATCAACCTTCACATAGCAGCCAGCTCTTTTAGAACAGGGATTTGGATGCAATAATTGTAGTTTTCCTGGGCACTGAAATCAAAGTCATTGCTTTTACTGACATTGCCTGGTGTGTCAAAAATCTGTTATTGACTGGCATAGTAAAAGGTGAAAATTTATTTCATTTCTTTATCTCCTCAGAAAATTTTACTTAGTAAGATTGTGTAAATCCTCTAAACAAAAAGGACTCTGTACAATGTTCTCAGCATATTTCTTTACCCCTTCCCATCTTTTCTTCCATTATTAATTAATTAGGATATATCACTCCATTATACAATTCCAATAGTAAATATTTCCTTAGGACACCACTGCTCCATTCCACAAATTCATTAAATTTGGCCTCAGAACCTCATTTGGCTTCTTATAGCCTCATCCAGGCTGAACTCCCGAGGCTGATGCTTTTCTACTAGAATGAGTCTGGCTAACAGCACTGCTCAACATGCATTTTTATTTGAATGTGAAAGGATTCTCCAGCCAAATATACTTTAAATTCATATGAAGGGCTCATAGTTACCAAGGATCCATTACTTAAGTTAACTGAAGAAATACTCTTCCCATGGCCAGATTTTAAAATTCAGGCCTCCTAAGACCTAAGCTTAGGAGTTGTCATGCTACTAATATATAATTTAACCAAGAATCTGACTATTCCTTAGTAGTCCCAGTAATATTAGCAGTGACATTTTTTGCATAAATCTTCTCTACATTTTAGTGCTCAGGAGAAGGTAGAGGAGTTATTATGTATAATATACCTTGTTTTGTATGTTTTAACATTTAAAGGATGAATATGATTCATACCCCTGAGGCATTCATCTATTAAAATGCCAGTGTAATGGATCTGAAAACTTTGGCAGGGAAAAGAATAGGAAATTTTTTCTTTCTTTGAGTGAGCAAGATTGTCCTTTCCTGAATATGATGGATCATCCAGGAGAGAAAATGGGAATTGATACCTAAGATTTGGCTTTGTTATTTTTAAGTGAAATTTATCATGCTCTGCAGCAGGAGAAATTATTGTTTTTTTTTTTTTTTTTTTTTTTTTTTTTTTTTTTGGTCTTTTGTTTTTTGTTTTTTTTTTTTTTTTTCTCACAGTGCATTAAATGCAGCTGGTAATTCAGGAAAAGAGATATGAATTCTCCTGAAACTTGTAGGTGACTGATGACTGTGGTTCCCTCCAAGCTGAAAGCAGACTTAAATGTTGATGGCAGCGAATCCATAGACTTTCTTATACAACAAAAATATACTACCACAAAGTTTAGACAGGTTTTGTAAACATATTGTTTACATTTATATTTTGAATTTTTTTATATTACATGTCAGTTTGGATATTATCTGTGGATAACCCACATGTATTCTGTATCCACATGTATTCAGTCCCTCTGCGGAATACATGCCCCACCATAGAGCACCTCTCTTGCTCTGACCATGTTGTCCTCTCCCTGCCAGTTTCTCCACTCAGGGTAGCTCTTCTGACCCTTTCTTAAATATTTTTCAGAGGCACATACTGAAGAGGACTGGTCCTAAAATGGAGCCCTACTAGTGACTGGTCACCAGCCTGATGTAACCTCACTTACAAGGACCCTCTGGGCCCAACCCATCAGCCAATTGTTCACCCATCTTATTATGCTTTTATCTAACTGTATTCTGGTTATTTTGTCTAGAAAGATACTGTGAGAGACAGTATCAAAAGCTTTACTGAATATTTGGTGCAGGAACAGAAGCTTCCAGCCTGAAGTCCAAAATGGCCAAAGCTGACAATAAAGCTCCAAAGGCTGATTTTTACAGCATCACAGAATGGTCGAGTTTGGAAGGGACCTCTGGACACCAACCCTTCTGCTCAGTCAGGGACACATATAGAAAGACCATGTCAAGCTGCCTTTTGAAGGTCTCCAAGGAGAGAGACACCACAACTCTTTGAGTAACTTGTTCCAGTTTTCAGTCACCTGCATTTTCACCTCTCATCAGTGATATTTCTATTCCAAAGTCAGACTGTGCAATTCAGGATTCAGAAAGAGCTCTAAAGTTATCAGGGAAATAAAACATAGAGATGTAGACAGAATTTAAAGGAATTATATGTGACAATTAAGGTCCTACCATAGATCTTGGTTTGGAACTATTTTTTAGGAAAAGATTAACAAAATAGTCTAAAAAACAAACAAACAAACAAACAACAACAACAAAAAAACAAAACAGCCTTCAAATTTTCACTCTGAGAGGTCAAGGTCCTTAAACCTCAGACACATTTGGCCCAAGTTGAATCTGATACCATTATTCCTAAAATAGAGGGAGGTGGGGATAATATTTTTAATGGAAAAATGGAAAAATAATTAATTAAATTTAACAGCAAGTATTAACAAAAGAGAATGGCAGTGGGTGCATCATTTTAAATCTAACCATAGCATTAGCTTAGACAACAGATCTGAATATTTCCCAGGAGGCCTTGGTTACAAAACAAGGTGGCCAACAAAGTTACATTTCTTCAACAGGAAGCAAGGAAAACAAATGAAAATAACTTCAATATAATGAGAAATGTGAGATCACAAATAAAATGTAATTAAATAATTGCTAAGATATGTCATTCCTTGCAACTTGAATATTCCTGTAACTAACAATTAACTCCTCATTTATCCTCAGATCTGTAAGTTTTATTCTAAAACCTTTGTAATCGCCTATTTTGCCCCATTGATATGCAGACTGTCAATAAAATAGCAGATATTCATTCAGAGCATGTATGATGACACTGCTTTCATGTTTCAAATATGCTGTGTAATTCAAGCATTTGAGAAAATGTAATTTTTTAAAAAAGGACTATTTAAGAAGATACATGATTACTTAAAACTGAACTTTAATATATTGTTCTATTTTCTTTTTACCCCTAGGATAACTTCAGTCTTTGTACTGTAATGTAATTTGGCACTGGGGAGTGGAATGAGTAAAGATATAAGTTATTTAGTCATTCAGAACTACTAAATGAAAAATAATCACTTCAAACAAGGATGGGACATTATTAACTGCTCATAACATATGCTCTTAAAGATTATTATCATTCCAGCAACCTTTCCATTAACTCGTTTTGCTGACTATCTGGACAGAAAGTGAGTTCTGATTTTCTCCAAATTCATCAAAGTGCTCCTGGAGTAATCATTTCTCATTTATAGTTTGAGTGCTCCATTCAGCCAGCACATTTGTCATGACTGACACAAGGCTATGAAACCTTACAGCTCTCCATAAGGTATCTAAAAGCAAGGAGGACTACATACCATGAGACACTCAAGGAGTTACAAGTCTATAAAAAGTGCATTAACTCTTGCACTGTCTTGTTGACAGAGACAACGTAGACCTCAACCGTTTTATTGCCTATGGGCTTGGGTGTTCATTGTGATACTTGAGACATATGTCTCATATGTCTCAAGTTGTTAATGGATACAAGAGAGTTTGGATAATCAAAACTTCTCTTCTAAAGCTTGGAGCAATCTTTGTCATGATTAGTCCTGCTAATTTAATACAGGGAATATTTATGAAACTTAGGAATTTTTCGAGGACATGCATGCACACAAAATAAAATACCTGGAGACAAATATTTGAGCATGGATCTTTGAGCATGTCACTAAAACAGGAATGATTGTTATTTTAATATATACATTTACTTTTTTTAGGTTTATTTCTAAATCAAAAGGAAGAGGATAAAATTATACAGTTAATTCGATGAGAAGATGACTTCAGCAGAGATACTTACAAGGAACACCAAGATCCCCAACCACAAGAAATGTGCTTTTTCCTTTGTATACTTGTGGGTTTCCTCATTCTTTTCTTAGGCTTCCTAAGGTTAGGCTTTTGTTTCAGTTCATTGTACTTTAAATTTCTAACCTTTCCTTATCACTCTTCCTTACTCAAACTGAACAAATAAACAGCTCGCATATAGAAAACATGGATAATATTTTACTATTTCATATTGCTGCCTAAAGGAACCCAAAATTCTCCATCCAGCACACCAATGACCAGAGTGCCCCATAAATATAAAGGACAGAGTAGAAATAAGAGTAAAAAACAAACAAACAAACAAACACAACAACAAGAACAACAACAAAACATGGAAAAGGCAGAATACAAGTCCCTTTACTGTCTTCATATAACTACATGTCAGTAGATAGTATGAGAGGACAGGAGGATAATGTTATATATATTATATTTTGTGGTCAAAAGAGCAAAAGAGACAAAGCTGTGAGCCACAGTTCACCTTGGCTCTGTGGCTGGTAATCTCAAAGCCACCATGATAGTCCTGATGCACCAGCACGTGGAGAAATGAAGTTGGTAATGAAGTTGGTCATGTTTCTATGGAGGCTGCTTGGCCTCCATCAAAATCACTGTGCAATATCTATTTGTCCTGCAGTGTGACCCCTCAGAGTCTCATTTCAGGTGCTTGATCAGCACCAAAACATTTGCTTCAGAAAGCAGCTCTCCCTTTAAGTGACAGAATTGTGGACAGATGGATATGTCTGCAAACACTTCTGGTGTTTGACCTAGGTCTTCACAGCAGTGAAATCTTTCTACTAGGTTATACTTATTCTTCACATCACTGTATCTTCTCCTGGTAAAGCTAAAGAGCAATAAGTCCTGCTTTAAAGAAATATACAATAGTTTTAAAAACAAGACAACTGCAAAAACAACAATAAAACAAACAAACAAAAAAAAACAAACAAACATAAAGCCATTAAGGAGGTGGCAATAATGTAACATACAAAAGCACTTCACAAAAATCATAAAAATAAGTTCTAGAAATCTTCGTGTCAATCAAATACAAACAGCTTATGCATTTCCATGAAAATACCAGCATAATTCAGACTGAAAAAATAAATTGTTGCAATATTTTCACTTTGTGTTTTAAATACTTTATGCAATCAGAAATCTTCCTTGCTGATTGATTTAGCTAACTGATTACACATAAAATATGCTTTAAAAATCCTTCTAATTCTACAATTTCTTTAATTTATTATTCAAAGAGAAATTCACATTTTCTTCTGCTACTTAAAGTGATAATTTAGCTATATAATTTTTTCAAAAAACAAAACAAAACATATTTTTTCTCTCTTTCTGGTTGAAAAGTGAACATCACACATTCAAACTTCCAGACTCTTTTTGTACTGTATGTCAAACATTTATTTTCTAACAGTAGTAATATAATAATATAAGGAGAATTTTTCTCTGCTACAAGCTGTGTATTAAATGAAAATTAAAAATTCTGAACTGAAAAATGAAGATTGGCTAGAAGAATATGTTTGAATGTGGTATACATTTTCAATAACCGCCCAAGTAATTAGGAAATGTGACCATTCCCCTTGAAGTCATTCTTAACTGAGTCAGTCAGCTGCTTGGAGGGTCGGCAAATACACAGCTTGATTCATGTTGGTCATATTCACGTAGTAACCCAAAGCCAGGGATACAATACCATCAGCTGAAAGACTACAACAATTTACCCCAGCAAAACCATCTCCACAGATCCACCTACCCTTCAGAGTAGGGCCAAATAAGGGCTCAAGATGATGACCAAGGGCACAGAAACAGCACGTTGCCTCTCCTCAATGCAAAGGAGTGAAGAAACAGCAATCATATGATGGGGCAAAATTCAGGTGTGAAGAGCACACTGAGATATTATGGATGGAGAAACATCAAGGCCAAGAACAAACCATTCTACTGAGTATGTTAGTAGGTAAATAACGGCGAACTGTTCCTGCAGCCATGTAATTGTGAAAATGTACATCAGATTATGCAGGGAAAAATGAGATTTGTATTGCTGTTTTCCTAGTTCAAACTATTTAAAAATTCCTGTAAAATTATTGGAACACATCATGAAACAAGGTGATGAGAAAGACTTAGGAGATGGTAAGGAAGTAATTAACTGACAACATGGAAATTCCAAATCCTGTCACATTGATACAATTGCTTTCTATGACATTGTAATAGGCTCTGTGGATGGATAAGAGGTATCAATGTCTTATATTTTGATTTAGCAAGGGTTTTGACCTTGACTTTTATGTTACTTGTTAAATCAAGACAAGGGAAGATGTTACAGGGGATACTATTGTACAAGTGAAAAAATGCTGGCAAAACAGACATTGGTTACCAAAGGTTTACACATAAAATGCAAAAACTAATTTACACTGGGATTTTGTCTGGTGGCACAGAAGAAAAGTAAATAACAGTACCACTTCAGTTTATCTATGGAATATCTGACTCTACTTTAACAACAGTTCCTGGATGGGCCCCATTTTAAGTTCCAGGAGGTTAGACCAGGTCTCCGATATGATAGATTTTATGCTGTTTAATGTATACTGAGATTTTTACAGCTATGACACTACTCTGATATAATGACTGCTCAATAATGTCTCATTAGTGTCCTATTAGATGTAGTTAAGAAAAACATAGAGGACAAAAATGCAACCAGTAGGAATTACATTAAAAAGTAATCTGATAGATTGTCTCCTGGGGAAAGTATGGTACATTCTGCTCTGAAGAATAACTGCTTTAAGGATAAAGTGGGCACACTTCACAAAGTAAAAACATGTCTTTTTTTCTGTATTTCTGGATTATCATTCTAACAGGTGTAGATGAAAATGTGTCTGGTGACTTCTCTCCCCATAATATGAAACAGGCAAAACCAAACAACGAGAAGAACAACAAAATCCCCACCACTGATTATTCTGGAATAGATCCATCTCCCTGCCTGTTCCAGATCCTGGTAATAAAATATGATAGAGGTGATAAATTCCAGCTTTCACCAGGAAAGAAATTAGCTGTAAACGCTGGCCAAAGGAGCAGGTTGATTTTATTTCTGGATTCTAAATGTTTCCAGGCATTGTGTCTTCCAGCAGGAAATGTTTTGTATCATCAACATCACCAGGAACAAAAGGAAACAACAGTGAATTGTGACTATAAACTCAGGCCAACACAAGTGACAGAAAATAAATTATATAATTTTATAGCCTTCTGTATCATTGCACCAAATATTTGTCAGAAATATGTTTGAATAAAGATGAAACTAACTAAAGTATAGCCAGTTTTCAAGATTAGGAAAATAGAATAAAATAAATAACAAGATAATAAAATAAAATAATATAAAATAAAAATAAAATAAAATAAAATAAAATAAAATAAAACTCGAATTCCTTTCTCTGCTGAATGACTGTTTTCAAATTTCTGGTGATTTTTTGGGGCATTTATATGTCACAGGAAAATAAAAATACCAGAATACTTTTTTTTTTTTTTTTTTTCTACCTGTGTGCCAAATGGTTACCTTTTCAATCCATTATTAGAGGAGAGGAGAGGAGAGGAGAGGAGAGGAGAGGAGAGGAGAGGAGAGGAGAGGAGAGGAGAGGAGAGGAGAGGAGAGGAGAGGAGAGGAGAGGAGGGAAAACAAAAAACAAACAAGCAAAAAGTAGTAGACCAATTTTTTCAACTTAGGTTTGTATAAACATAAAAAAGATCTCAATCCACATGTTTAGCAAAAGCATTATAGCAGTAAGCTTAAATATTTATGGAATTGGTTTTTGAATAATTGAAAATCTTTGTAACCGTTCTAGTAGCATTTAAAGTAAAATGTGAATTCAAATAAAGGAAAAGAAAAGGGATCAAAAAGGTGATCACTTTCTTGCTATGTTATAAAAGGCAGCATTTCTATTATCTTTCTTGCAGAAGCACTTGCAAATCACTGAGTATGAAACAGTTGTATGAGTCTTTATACAAGCATACAGTGAAACATAATATGATACCATATAAAGTTAAAGGATGATTATTAAAAACAGCACCAACATTTATTCCCTCTTATCCTCAGCTGAAAGTTTTTTCTATTAGATAATACCACATCCCATAAAAGCTAAAAAAATTACACAATGACAGTTCTTTAAGGGCATCTTCATGTGTGTTCACAAAAAAAGCTTTTAATGCAAAACTTGATAGACAATTTCAGGAGTTTTAAATCATTCCTTTTTCTTGTATCTAGATAACAAGGGACTGTTTTCCTTTGTAACAGGATTTGGAAAATAATGAGTATTGTTATTGAATGGTGCTGTGCTCCCAAGTACTGTGTGAGGTGCTAGTGCTGAGTGTCATCTACAAAAGAAGCCCTTAGTTTTAAGAACATGTAGAAGTTTGCTTCTTTGGACACTCATTGAAACAACTTTATTAATTTCCTAATAATGCCATATTTTTAAAGGTAATTTGTGATATCCTCAATTATTTTATTTTATTTATTTATTTTTTTCTTCAAAACCACCATTTTTGCAAATCAGTTTCAATTCTGGCTCTTTTTTGGTACATTTTTTGGTGGATGTATAAAAGTTTTGTAAGACATTCTTCAAAAGCTGTAGGAGCTCACTAGCTATCATCCACCTAAGTACAGGAAAAAATGGTGTGCCCAACAATTCATGAATTTTTAGGAATGATAAACTGATGAGGAATTCAGGTGAAATTTCCTTTTTCCAGGTGACATACACTAGACCCCCAAAAAAGCAGAGTATTTCATTAGCTTGACAAGAAAAGGGCCAAAATGAGCCAAAATATCTCAGAGTGATTTTAAAGAAGATGCAGTGGCAGAAGCCTTCTAGTAGGTGTTCACACATGCTCCCATGTCAAAAGTTCACAGCCAATAACAGCAATAATATGATGGTTTAACCCCATACATGCTGTGATGGACTGCGCTGGTACATGGCAGTGATGCACCTGCATGTGTCTCTGCCTCCTCTTCCTGATTTGTTTCCTCCACTTTACATTGTAGGGGCCATGGGAAGAAGCTTGTGCCTGAACAAGCAAGAAATGCCAGAGCAAAATAAAATGAATTCTGTTGCCTGATACTTGCTGGAAGGAGTTAATGTGAAAAGCCAAGATCACCAAGCAAAGGCAGGGGAAACCCTTTTCCTCAGTCTGGACACCAGAAGAGATGGGTGGTCACTTGGGATGTTCCCATAAAACCTACTGATAGGAAGCCTGAAGCTCATTACTGAAGCTATCAAGGGCTCAGATATCCTTCCAAATGGTGAGGCGTGCTCATATATACCACTTAACATCTGCAGGAGTATAAAAATAATGGCAGAGGGACACCACTGCAAGGTTGTAGGCTTAGGCTCACAAACCTTCACAAGTCAGCGGGGACATCAAAGGGCTTTTGCTATGCTGTGTAAAGCATGACATGTTCTCTGCATGCAGCCAGCTTCCTTCCCTCCTTACAACTTGCAAAGCACATCTCGATACTTCAGTCACAGAAACCTGATGTCTTGGCTGATATTTGTAAGGGAAATATTGCAAGGGGGACCCCAGCTCAGAGTGGGGTTTTGGTAGGGCAAGATTGAAGTAATATGAGATATTCCTCAGTAAGTTTGCTCTTGATGCACAGTCCTAGAAAGACTTTTATTTTCATGAAATTGCCTAATGGTTTCTTAAGCCAACATACATTTTTAGCCTTCTCAGTGTTTTGAGACAGTCGCATGAGAGCTGTGCATTGTGTGAGGAAGTTCTGCTTTTCCTTTGTCCTGAACAGAGCATCTGCTGGTTTCACGCTGCTACAAATAGATTTCATGGCAAGATTGGCCCAAGCCAGTAGAAACAAAGGATATGAAAGTGAAGCTCTGTAGCCTGTATTCCTGGTGTTGCATTGCTCTGGGAGCTGCTCTGCCACGGGGTGCATCCCTCCAGCCCAGCAGCCTGCCTGTGCCACCTTCGGCTTCCCTCTGAATACAGATTCACCCTTAACCTTTTGGCAGGAGCCATTGTAGCTAATGTTTCCCTGATTCACTTCCACCCCACTGTGTGGCTCCCTAACAGGACAATATTTGCAGCATTTTGTGTCAGTGTTGGCTTTGTTCCTTGACATCTCGGTACACAAGGAAGTGACTGAACCCACGAGCCCCCCAGCCTCCCCGACAAGCCTCGGCACAATGAAAACAGTCACTTTAAACAAATCAAATCCAGCACCCTGCTGCCATCAGACAAGAGGACACCGGGTTCATCCATTCTCGTTGCTGTGTTCGTGACACACAGGTAGGACTCCTCTATTTTCTTTCAATCCCATAGAAATTGAATACAAAGCAAAACACAGGCTCTCCACTGTGCGTAGTATTCTGTTATAAATCAGATGGAGAAAAGTCTTCCCCTCCAGCTATGACAGCTGCAAGAATGTCTAGAATAGAGGGAGAACGATTTTTAACACTTACTTCTCTTTTTTTGAATCAGCTTGCCACAGTGCCTACCTGTTCTGTGAGGGATGCAGGCCATGGCCTGACTCTGCCATGGGAAGCAAGCCTGAGCCTGCCCGAAATGGCTGGAGCCTTCTCACTGCTCGGCATGGAGTGTTCCTCCACCTGATATTAAACCTCTGTATTTAAAGGAAGAGAAATATTTCCAAGAGGAAAAATTAATGGCTTGATATGCATTGCATATGGCAAAGAAAAAAGTCCACAAAAAGAGTGTGTGCACTGATATGTATATATGCTAGTATTCAATGCAAAAGATTAATTTATTGCAGGTGAAAACAAAATCTTCAAATGGAACGGTGAGCTATTGGTTGAAGTCACTTTTTTCCCAATACCATTTTCAACGTCACGATTTTGGAATTTTCTAGTTGAAAATATTTGGTTGAAAAATAATTAATCTTCTGCTGTCGCAATGAACATTAACAGAACTCAGGATCCCCAGATCACATTGACAGCTGCCCAAGCCTATAGCACTTTTCCTGCAGTGGGAAAAAAAAAAAAAAAAAAAAAAAAAAAAAAAAAAAAAAAAAAGCTTAGTTCCCTTTCTCTTTCTAGGACACTGAGAAGGAGTCTGCAGTGTGGATGAGAGAAGAGAGGGCTCCTTCATAAAATAGGATTACAAGAACTAAGACTCAGAGTTCCTGAGCTATTTTCTATTATTCTATATAATGCTGAATGAATAGAATTTGCTTTATAACTTAAAAGAATCCTTAGAAATTTCTTTTCAAACTTTGTAGTTCTTCAAATTTAGTTTTAAATGATTCCATTTTAACATAACCATGAAATCAAAGACTATCAAAATTCAAGTGGAATAGCCAGGAGCTCTCTTCTGCAATGTTGCTACAAAAAGCTATGAAAATTGTAAAAGAAAAATATATAAAGCCAAGGTTTCTGGATGTTAAGTTTTACAATATTTTCTCTAATAAAATATTGAAGGGAAAGGTCAAAGTTGTAGAAAAGAATGTTCCTCACAGGTTTTAATGGAAATTGAAATGTGAGTTTAGCATCATCATGCAACATGTGCTGTAAGAAACAAATAGGAAAACAACCACAATTAACACTTCTATACTTCTGAACAGAAGCTAGAAACTGTCTCTTACTTTCACAAAGCTGACTCTGAAACCTCTCAGGAAATGGATTTATTTATTTCTCAGTTCAAGAATACAGGGAAAAATATTACTTTATTTTTTAACCACTTAGACCAAATAATGGCTTACAGACAGACCCTTAGAGTCCCTTCACACCATGAGTAATGCTTAATTTGTGTTCCACACTTCTCTGCTTGCACTACATTTTCCAGGCCATGCAGCAGATAAGCATCACTACACTGGCCAGCAGTAGAATAAATGCTGCACTATATGGATACCTAAACATAATGCCTTGGTTGGATATTTTTCATTTTTCCAAGATAAGTGGAATGGGATCAAAAGAAATAGAATAGCTATGCAAGTATTTGCAAAGAGTATTCCTACAGAGTGCTTTCTGAATTGCATAGGAGCAAGACCAGATGTCACATCACCAGCTGAGGAATAGCTGGAGAGGAGGAAGAGCTGATTTTTATTGGTGGTGAATGAGAGGCAGAAGATGAGAATGACAGTGAGTTACAGAAAAACCTGAGGGACAGTAGCATATCTGGGAGAACTGCATGGTTACATTGTAAGAGGTGAAGCTTTGAAGTCTTATCTGCATGACAAATACGTGATCAGACAAATGATTTTCTCCTTTTCACCAAAATAATATATTCCACACTGCTTTTCCTGTTTCATGTATATGTGTGGATCACTGTGACAGCAGAAAGGCAAAGAAACCAGAGCAGCATATAAGGGCTTGCTCATCACTCATCAGGCACCAGCTGACTGTGCTGTGCATTGTCATGCTTTCCTAGGTGAGGCCCTAAAGCCTCTATGGGCAGTGCATTTATTGCATCTCACCTTTGTTTTTCTGTGACTGTGTGTAATGGCAATATCGCATGATCTGTTAACAAAAACGATAGAGAAATTTCCATAATTAATAAGTGTAAAGGAAGTCATGTCACAACAATTCAGGACAGCAGATAATGGACAGTGCCTTCCTTGTGCCTTGCTGAGTTATGTATACACTTTCAGGTCATGTGTATTTATGTGGATATGTTCAGATGTGGAAGTCTGTACATAAATTCAGCTGCTACAGTCATCATCCCCACACTGGCAGTAATTATTCAAAAAGCATGTAGCTCTGGAGCACTCAAGTATGTTTTGTGGTGCATTTTCTTAGCATGTAAAAGGCACTCCTGTTGCTCAGTCTGGTGGCACTAAATAAATCACCAACAGAGTAGCGATGCATGCTGGAGAGGGGGGCAATACATAATCAGAAGGTTTGATGCGTCTGTAGTCCAAGCAATCTATGGCGGAAAACTTCTGAAACCACTGCCCCATGGCTGGCAGTTGTGTCACCCTGCTCTGCCCCATAAGCGGCTCCTTGGTGGTTCTCAGGTCTTCAAAGTGAGAAAGGCTGGATGATTTTGGCCAGCTCATGGCCCATGGCCTGTGCTCTGGGTTTGGGTGTGAAATGGACAGAAGCAGCCCTGATCCCAAGCATTCACCCCTACATCTCCCTGTCCCTGCCTGAGAGCTCACCACAGTGACTGCTGACTGCCCACCAAGCCAGGCAGCGCGGGCTGACCCCACCAGGCTGATGGGAACCCCAGGGCTTTTCTGAAGTCAGTCCCCTCCCAGCCACTTGCTTGCTTCTGTCATTGGTTGTTAATTAATCCCTGGGACAATATAACCAAGACACAGGTGAATTCTCCATTCTGGAGCTCTGGTTTCCCAGGGAGCACAGATTCACACCAGATGTAGCAGCCTGTGCCAGGTGGAAGGAAAACCATCAGACGTGAGCAGCCACCTCTGGCTTTAAAGCTTGCACATCTCAGTGAGGGCTGAGTGTCTCTGAAAATCCTGCTTTTGCTCCTGAGCCTGCTACAGCTTCCTTTCTGTTTATTCCTGCCAGTATCTTGCTCTCTAGTGTTTGTCAACAAGATCCTAATCTATAATTCAATTTAACCACTTTGATTTTCTCTCTTAATGGATGGGCTGGTAAAAGACTGTGATGTATCTGAGACTGGACTAAAATGTAAATTAGCTTAACAGAACCTTTCCTTTTAATTAGAATAATTATTTTTCTGCACTTTCTACATTCATGAAGATATGTACTCACTATGGTGAGTACATTAAATTTAAGGGTATGTAATTCACATTGTATTTTTGTTGGACTCTGAGTCATAACTTATTTTTAATCTTAATTAGAACTGCAGATCCTCTAATCAAGCAAAATGTGGCATAACAATTTAACACATTGTGGGGCTGGCTGATAAATCTGGTGCTTGGGAAACAGTGCCTTGATTCAGTGCAGTATAGGTGGGTGAGACGTTATCACCCTCATCATCCACAATGAATCTGTGGATCTTAGTGTACCCAAGGCTGCCATCCCTGGGTAATGGCAGCAGCTCAGCCTCTGAGGGTTGAGTTTCCGCCACGGTGAGGGGTAACTGACTGGAGCTGGCACAACGACTTGCTAAGGTGGCTTTTACCTGTGAAGTCTGTGCTGTGCCCCCACAGCAGAACTGCTGGAGGTCACCACGCATTGCCAGCTTGCCCCAGCTTCTGAAAATAGCCAGTGCAACACAAAATGGTTTGGGCAATAGAAAAATATTAATATGAATAATATGACTTTATGCCACAGTGATAAACTCTGTGATCTGCACTGGCAGAGCTGCTTTATCAGGACTGGCTCACTGGGAGGTTTGCACTTCTCCAGGGTATTCCAGTGTTTGGACTGTCATCTGAAGCCAGTTAATAAACTAAAAGTGAAATTAACTTCTTTCTCTGTTAGTTTCTGGCAAAGTGGAAGGGCCACTGTCCAGGCTGCTTTGTGTTCATTCAGTGCTCCCAACATCAAAGCAGAAGGTAAAGGCTGAGATGGAACTTGTATGCTCAGTGAGACATCATGGTTTGGAAATTCATTTCATTTAGACGGTGCTGGGTGTTGGTGCTTGGGTTTTTTTGGGAACATGACAGTCAGAACAGTGAGGGTGGCAATACCCTAAAGATAATGGTATTTTGATTTCTGAGTAGCTTTTTGGAGAAGGATACAGGACCAGAATACTAGCATTTTCCTTAACACTCAGAACGAGTAGACATTGGTCATGGGCAAACAAGCTCCTATTATAATAAGAAATACTCATGTTATCCTGATGCTGGACTCTCCACTTTAGCATCAATAAGGAGCTCATAAATTTATGACACTGACAGGTGACTGTGGAGCTAGAGCTTCTGCTGAAACACCAATATTTGGTCCTAATGACATACTTTAGTCCTAAGAATATGTAGAAAGTATTTACCCTGTTGTCAACAAAGACAGTTTCCTGTTTTATTTTGCTGTCTGGATGCCATTTGCATCTCTGCATGGTCTTGATGAAGGTTGTAGAGATGGTGAAACAAAGCTTGACCAAATTCCTGCAACAGCCAGCTAGAGAAAGGAAGACACTGTGTAAGCAAAGGATCAGGCAGAGTGGACCTGTTGAGATCCCTCTGAAAATGTGAGCCCTTAGGGTGGCAAAGAGCAAAAGGAAAAGGGTAAGAATTAGCACTCTTCCAGGAGAGAGGGTTTTAAAATGTATTAAGTAGTTTAGAAAAACTAATGTTTAAAAAAGTTTGTTTTGCTTTTTTGTTGTTGTTATTTCCATTTCCCATTCCTTATTGTGGAGTTGGAATAAAGGGAAGCAAATGGGAGAAAAGAGGAAAAAAATGAATATTAAAAAAAAGGGGGATAAAAATGCCAAATGATAATAAAAAATGTTAATAAAGTATTCATGAAATGCTCCACACTGCAGTGGGGATAGAAATCTAATTTTCTTTTCTAACACAATAAAGAAAACTGATTTTGAAAATTTTAATTTTCTATGGTAACTCATTACAGGTGGTTTGTTTTTTCTCCAGCTCTTATCATACCCAAGAGAACATAATGCAGTTAGTAGAAAGAGTCAAGAATATTGAATCTCCCACCTGTTGAATAAAATGCAGATTTTGTACAATTACAACAGTAATCCATCTGTATCACTTACTGAACAATTGGGTCCTTTGGTAAAGAAGTATAATTTTAGTGTAGTACAAATATGGTTCTTTTCCAAAAGTACCTTGGAATGAGCATTTTGCAAGAGAACAGGTGGTTGCAGAAAACAAGGTTCAGTAAAGAATGACAGACATTACAGTGGATAAACTGAAGGGTAATAAATAAATAAATAAATAAATTTAAAACATGAATTTGGTAATAAAATTTCAAAATTGAATACTACTGAATTATATCTGCATGTATATAGCTTAAATTCAGAATATGTGTATATACGTTGACCACCCTCTACGGGTCTTGTGAAATACAACAAAACAGAAATTAAAATAATAGAAACAGCACAGGTCACGTATGGTAAGTTCTAGAAGATGCACAGCAGCAAATGGAGCATTGCCAGCTCCATTATTTGAGCAGCACTGCTCCGGGCACCCGTGGGGAAAATCTTCTGGCTAAGGTGAGAGATGAGGAAGCTGAATCCAGGTCATCAGTAGCGCTCTGTGTGCAAGTGGGACTGCTGGATGGTGCCAACATGAAATCTCTTATTGCTTGTGACCTTTCTGTGATAGGAAGAAAAAAAATGTTGTGATGTTTCAGGCTGAATGTAAAGCAAAACAGAGAAGTCTATTTTAGGATACAAAAAAAAAGATAAAGAATTTAAGGTAGATGATCAAAAAAAGAAAATAGCTGTAAAAATAACATCTGTTAAGTTTCTATATTACAGAAGTACAAAGGTTGAAGATCACAGTGAATATATCCACAAAGGGCTGTAGCTGAAATGTTGCTAAGCAGCATCACAGTCTGTATCCCTCAAGTGGCATTTGAAATCAGGATCATCTCTACAAACTGCAAGAGAGCTTTCCTCCCTTCCCACCTTGCCAGCTCATTTTCATTCAGGGTGGCAGAGGCTGCAAACTTTACAGCTTCCTTCTAAACTGAGCGTTTGAGCAAAGTGTTCCCCAGACTCCTGCCAATGTGCTCCGGCATCGGCAGAGGTGAGCTGCCGTGGTTGATGATGCCTGGTGACTGACTGATGACCTATTCACAGACAGAGCATCCTCCGGACGGTTTATCCCAGCTGGTGCTCATTAATGAGAGAACTTGGGCAACAGCAAGAAGAAAAAAAAAAATAAAAGGGCATAGATTCATTACAAGAATCTGCACAAATTATTTTAATTTGGAACTGAATTTGCACGAGAAGGGTGTGAGTACCTGAGAGGGTTTAGTATGCAGATGCTTACAGGAGTTTTGCAGAAGAGCTTTTAGGCAGAGCTGGAAACTAATGTTTTAATACACTTAGAAGCTAATGCACAAAATACACACTAGACACATCACACTGGTAGCTCTCAAGTGTCTTCTCTCATAGTTCCCATTCTGGCATAACTCTCCCTCCACTAGCATCTCCAGACTCATACACCGAATTGGAAACGCCTGAAATAATATCTTTTGGTTTTCTCTGACTCCATTGATTTTCCAGTTGTGTATGTTCCTTGTAAAACCTATGCTGGGAAGTGAGTAATCCTGCAAAGGCTGTAACCTTCTGCCAGCAGCTTCAGCAGGGACCATGGGGAAGAGCTTCCAGACAGCCCCTGCTATGGCATCAGCATCCATAAGTATCCAAAATACCTGGGGAGGGCAGGAAGGATGTCTGAAAGTATCTCAAAGGGACTGTGCGTAAACTAGTGATTACTTCCCAAGTGATCCCAAGCCCAAGAAGTCCTCCTTCAACCAGTATTTGAGCCACCATGGGAACATGAGAGGATCCAACCCTGGTAGTGTGCAGCACTCTACTGACATCTGGCAGGTCTCTGGTCCTGATGGCATGATACAGCTCCCCCAGAGCGCAGCATGAGCTGCTTCTGAGCTCCATCTTTCCCCTCTGAATTGCTTTGTATGCTGTCCTTCATCACATCTTGCCATATAAAACATTCATCTATTGTGAGGAAAAAGAGATGCAGCCACTCCAGTGGATGACTGCTTTGTTCGGGGCGTGGATTTTGCTGGGCTTCAGGTTCCTATAGGGAAATGAAATGTCTTGTGAGGAGCACCTCATGAAAGACAGTGGAAAAGCTGGCTGAAATGACCAGCAATCTGAGGGATTTGTACAAGGACAACTGAGAGATGGTGAGGTATTTTTTTCATCTGGAAACAAAATCCTTGAATGTTCCTCTTGAATATTGCACTGCAATGAAACAGGTGAAGAAGGAAGGGAATTACTGCATTTCAAACTGCACGGAAAGCAGACTAGAAGATTATCTAGGCTTCTGTAGTCAATCCCACTGGTAGAGCTAGCTCGCAGCTAATGCAGCTGTATTTACTTTATAGATCCAAAGCAAGGCTCTGGAGGTGCTTTCTCGCAGCTCTGACCTCTGCCTCTGGCCCGTGCGGAGCTGTCAACATCAGCTCGTACTAAAGTCATAATAACTGGGATTCCTCAGTCTTCACAGAATTGCATAGAAACAGCTTGTCAAAATTTAATTCATTGAATATCATGGCCTTACTATTGCAGTTTAACCCTCACCCCTGCAATAGCACATTACCAGGCTCTCCTACAGAGAGCACACTATAAAAGAACAATATTTTATGTGCTTGTTTTATTTCTTTAAGTGTATACTATCCATATGCTCTAAATGCTGTGAGGATAACTCAGAGACAAGAAAATTCATGTTCAAACATAACCAATATGCGGCAGTGAAACTCAGAATAATCCACTACCAGCAAAGCAGAAAACTGAATAATTTAATTCCCTTTTCATTTCTAACAACTCTACCCTATATTTGTATATATGGGACCATGGATGACTTCAAGACAAGCCCAGGAAGTGCAGGGAAGTCATCCAGATACCAGGTTTCAACCCCTCGCTCTTTCCAGAGAAGTGCACCCTGATGGACAGGAAGGGAAGAACAAAACAGATCAATATTCAGCAGACTGAATGAATGCTGCCAAAACACATGGCACATCCCACAGGCTTGCAGCCTCCCAAAGGGGTCTCAGCTCTCGGCAGGTGCCTGTGTCCCTGCTCACTGCCACCAGCAGCCAGCCCCCTGCAGCTCCAGCCACTGCTGGGCGCACAGGGACAAAGTAAATGAGGTCACTGCAGAAACAAGGTTTGTCTCTGATGTTTTGTGACCTTGCGGAAAGTTAAACACCAGCTCTGGAGAGCACAGTTGAAGAGTCTCAGTGCAGACACAGCTTGAGCTTTAACTCACTTCCCCCTCAAATTGCCAAGACATGATGGGAATGCTCAGCATGCAGCTGCCCTGCCTTGCACCTCCCTGGCTGCACTGGGCTAGCTGGGGACGGTGCCCTGAGCAGATATGATGGGATGCAGCAGGAATGGGTAAATCCTGCTCCCCTCCTGCACAGGGAAACAGGTGGGTGTGCATCCCTGGGTATCAACTGCTTTCTACATTAAAATAATTAAATAAAATATAAATATAAATAAACATACAAACAAAAAGACAAACAAAGATCCTCCATCCTGGCGTCCTGTCTGCAAGTGAGAACTGCAGATGTTCAAGAAGAGTGTGTATGAGTGATTGCCCTGCCCCAAGACATTCTCCCTGCTGCCAGCAGTAAGCAGTTTAAGCTATTTCCAAATCAGCATTTTTAATATGCTCCAAAGAACCCACCCCCTGTGATTATGCCTAATCCTTTCTGAAAACACTTCTATTTTGGGCAACTTGCTTTGACAATAAAGTCGTAATTTAATTATTTGCTGCACATTTCCCTGTTTTCAGAAGTCTGCGTTTAGCTGAACTCAGCACAGTGGAGAAACCAGGAGTCGCCAGAAGACTTCAGCTTGGGAACACAACTGTTTTTCTTTGGGTTTGAGGCATTTTGCTCTGCTTGCCATTTGTTGTGGCAGAGCTACTGTGGCTTTTTGTGCTCACCTATGAATGCCTGGGCTTGGGAAAAATTTCCCTAGCAAAAGGTAAAAGCATTTACGTTCCCAAGTGCTCTTTTCTCATTCTTGCTGTAAAATGTTGCTGTAGAATAAAAAGGCTGGTAAGGACGTTATGGAATATTTGGTGTATACAATTTGTGCAGTGTGCAGATGTCTGTGGGGAGATGGGGAAGGACATCAAGCAGTCACTTCTATTTTGGCGTAAGCTACCAGCCTGGACTCTCTCGGTCCCCTGAAAGGAGTCAGCCACTGCTGAACCCTGGTCAAAAGGCCCTCCTGGGCAGTGAACTGGAATAAGGAGATTATCATTCTCCACTGCTGAGGCTCTGGGGTCAGCTTTGGAGGGAGTGAGCCTGGGAAGGAACACGGCCTGGGGCTCTGGGATCATGGCCAGGCCGCCGCAAGGCACCTCCGCAGCACCGCAGCCTCCAGTGGGACCTCGGCATCCTGCCCATGAGCAGCCTGGAATAACCTCAGCTGAAGAAGAGCCCTCTCTTCCACCAGCAGAAACACGTTTCAGCTGAGTGCTCGGCTTGAAAGCCACACAAGCCTGAAATCTAAGTGCTTGTCCATCAGTCTTCTGCTGCGGATTAAATTTGTATCTTTTAAATGAGCTGTGTTTAAGGAATAGAGATGAAATGGCACTAACAGCACAACATTTTCTGGCACTGTCTGCTGCTTTTCATTACAAAAATCTAGGTCAAGATTATTTTAAAAGTAGCTTTCCAAGTGAGAAGTATCAGTCAGACATAGAACATTTGCCTGAAAATAGCTAATATAAAATAGGCACGAAACTGCCAGATAAGCACAGGGTGCAAAAACATTGTTCCTGCTCTTGGTAATGTCTCAGCAGCTTCCTAGCACATAAAAACTAGCTGTAATCACACATTTTGCTTTACTTCTCTCTATCACACTGATGGCCAATTTATCCACAGCAGCGTATTTACAGGCCTGTTTACCGAATTGAAATTCTTCTCTAGAGCGGATGCTACATTGCCTCAGAGCGCAATAGGATTTAATTGAAGCAGCATGAGAGAGCTGATGAATGGGATGCTTGCAATGAAGGGACCGGAACTGGGACAGAATTTCAATGGAGAAATTAAAATTCCACGTTAGCTATTCTTAGCAGGTCGCGGGGATGATGTAGAGACGAGGCTATTTACTACAAACTGTTGACAGAAACCCTATTTCCAGTCATGTGGCAAAATTATCACAGTATAATTTGGGTTTGGATGGTGTTATGCATGTACACGTACGATGCTCATGATGCACGTATGACATACATTCTAGAGGCAGAGAAAACCAAGACCTCGTGAAAATTCTGGAAGGTGGGCAACACGAGGATTTTTTTGGTTTGGCTTTTTTTCTTTTGTATTCCAGGCATACCAGCTTCTGACCTGGGATTCTTTTCCTTAACTCTGAGGATATCCATGCCACAGCTTTACCTTAGTGGCAGACTTTCTGCTCCACCTGCAATATGCTCCCCAGTGTGTTATGGAAAAGGAGACACCACCAGAGACTTCACTGGCCTTGTGTTGTCTTCCCACACAACAGAGAGCTTATACAGAAAACCAGACACATTGATTTGAGATCTTTACTCTTTAGCTTTATACCAAACATCTCTTTGGGCCATAAAAGAGCTAAGCAGTATTTTCTGACAGCGTCAGGAGTAAAGAGAAAACACGTGCAGGGGTGATCACGATGGAGCGGCAGCAAGGAAATTAGGGTCAGGGTTAGGCACCCAGCTTCCCTGCCAGCTGCAGGTGCTGCCACAAGCACAGAAAAAGGTGCTCCTGGTGCAACCTCATCTGCCTTTAGCATGGGACCCTCCAGAGCTTCTTCAGCCACTTCTGGCCTGAGCTTTGTGTGATGTTTTGGATGCGATACCCTGTAAATTCCATAAACCATCTGTGCTAAACTTTGGGACCAAATAACATGTAGCATGGGCATATGGTCCACTCAGAGCCCATTTGGGGAGATAATCAGTTTAAAATAAATAAATAAAATAAATAAATAAATAAATAGATAGATAAGGGGACACTGATGCTGCCCATCCCTTTGCAGAGCTCTTCTGTAGGCCCTGCTGTTCCATCAGGTGCCTGCTTTCAGAGCAACCCAGGTGGGCCTGGAGACCTCCCCTCACAGCGTGGTTTCTGTGAGGACTGCAGAAACTGGAGCCACAGAGGTCTGATACAAAATCATTTGCTAATCTTGTAGAAGCACACACACGCATACAGAGCACCAGTCATTCTTGCCAGCTTCATCATCACCATCCAGGCCAGGCTGGAAGGGGTTTGGTTTGTTAATTAAGGACCCAGATAGGACCACACGAGCTTTGCTGAAGCTCTTCCTTCTCAGACACCTTCCACTGTGTGGCTGGTTTGAATGTTGACTTTGGGTAATGTCTCCCCTGACAGAAGTGGAGACAGGTCTTGATGAGTCAAAGTTTTTGCTTCACTCTCCATTTTTAGGCAATTATGATCAATAGAAGAAAATTTTCTTACTTATTCTGATTCTGGAAAAGAGAAAAAATAAAGAAAATTATTTAAAATAAGCATTATAAACTACTTGGCGTGTAGAGACAAGAACAATTAAAGATTGAAATTGATTGGAACATGGAAGCTAATGGTTAAGAAATCTGAATGTCTCAATTCTGCCCGCACTTTAATAACTTATTGCAAATGATACATCTCACTCTTTGTCTCCGAACACAACTTTTCTGTTTCTTTGTTTGTTGGCTTTGTTTTATTTTGTTTTTAAAGATCTATTTTAAAACAACTCTGTATTATTCTATCTGTCTTTCTAAGATGAAAAAACCTGCTCAGGGTGCACTTATTCTCATCAGATGAATAACAGTCCTCCATTATGTGACCATTCTGACATTCTGTATTTATTATTTCCCATTGTGTATTTTTCTATCTAAAACATTTAGTACAAGTATTTATTCTGGAGCATGTGGTAGAGAAAAAGCTGATCTGTTTCGCTAAATGTTATTATGTGCAGTAGAAAAAAATCATTTTCACAGCTGAATCTTGGTTTCATAAAAGAAAATTGGTCATTTTATTTATTTAATTTTTCTTCTCAGCAGTTACCAGAAATTTAAAATGACAAAATAATTTATAGTACAATAGACCCATTATTATGCTTCTGTAATAACTTGTGGCAGTGGGTAGTTGGGTAGTTTATGGAAATCTATGCTTTGAAGGTGTTTTTTTTTTTTTTTTTTTGTAATGGCAGAACATCAGAAATTATTTTGAATTTTGCCCACTGTGCTGTCTGAAAATATACTGGAAGTATCTGTGGATTTAATCAGAATTCTCACAGACAAGTCAGAAAATGCTAATTAAAATTCAATAGTTTTTTCATTACCCTCACAAATGCAAATAATGTACTCTAAACACTTGCAAATAAGTGTTATTGATTCTTCTGAGTCAAAGCAGCTTCAGTGCTAATGGGACTCTGGTTGCCTTCCTACAGCTTAGAGACTAATTGTACTCGCTTATATCCAGCAGCCCTTAGGTGTCCAAGAATGGTGACGGTCCATGCCTCAGAAACCTTGCCAGTCTGAGGATGAGATTTTGCACCAAATTAAGGCTGGAAATATTTATTATGTTTTACTATTTTCATTGAGGAAGCGGTGCACTCCCCTGTGCAGCACTCCACTGTAACAGCGCTGAGCTGCCACTGATTTTCCTCAGGAAAATCTAGAATTTAAAAACTGTCTGATTTTGAGTAGACCACAGACAAAGGTATTGGGGGGGGGGGGGGGGGAACAAACAAAAAAACAAACAAAAATTATTGCAAGGTAGAAGAGACCAAAATTTTTTTTTCCAATAAATGGAAAGCATCATGGAAAGACACAAAGTCAAGAACACTTCATTCTTGTGTTGGCTTGTTTGTCTCCCAGTGGGAAGAAAAAATAAATACATAAAAAATCAACGTATCTCCATGAATTACTTTAATTTTTATTAAGCAATAGAAAGGAGGAAAACAGCCTCCTGGAAACTACTGATGTATGCATACATTCTCAGTTTTGCCCCATCCATGGCTGAGGTTGGAAACCTTGTGTGTTTGCTCCTAAACCACCCAATCTGAGAAACTCAGGAGCAAAGCCCACACTGGAGTATGGCTGTGAACTCAACACAACTGCATTTCCACACATGTCCATGGAGTGCTTCCACTTAGCACCATATAGTGCACAGATGTTCTGGGGCTTAAAGCCTGACTTAAGATGTAAGCAGACAGTTGGTGATGGGGACTGTGGGAGGCTGGGGGAAGTCACAGTGGACATCCCAAGGCACTTCTGGGAACAGGGAGGGCTGCAGCCAAGTGCAGATGTATAGATGGCAATTGTGGAACTTGAAGGATCCTGGTATTTCAAAATTTTACTCTTAATTGGCTTCTGACACCCTTCCCAGTAGAAAATCACTGGGAAGGTAAGCAGATTTGTCCTGGTCACCGTGTGCTTCCAGGGGTCAGCTCAGGCTGCAAGGACAGATGGACACGGCTTTGGGACATGTCCCTACAGCTGACCCACATACACATGGTGCTGACCGCCTTGTTTGGGTGATAGCAAACAAGAGCAAGACCTGTTGGGTGAGCAAGGGTAGAGCCAGGAAAGGCCTAAGAGGAGTTATATTAGGGTGCTTGCTCAGAAGCCGCTTGCAGCCTCTCACCACCTGCAAGAGGGGGGCCACTGCCTGGGAAGGAGGGGCTGCGCTCATCACAAATGGACCCTCCCAGCCTTTCCCAGAGGGCTAGCTTTGTTGCAGCAGAGAAATATACAGACTGAGTTAGTTACAAGTTGGACAAGTCAGGAGCGCCTGTGGAGGACGGCTGCTCATTGAAGTGGCGTGCTAATGGGACTGGGAGCAAGGCGTACACCTTGCTGCAGCTGCAGATGAACTGCTGCGTGTCACCAAAGGCATTTATCCATCTCAGTGGTATTTTATTTTTATTTTTTCAAATATGTAAAAGAAGCACTGAAACCTGGTAAGCTACAAAAGGCTGGGGGAAGACCAAAACAAGTCCTTTCTAGTCACAAGAGAAGTCTCAGTAAGTCTGTGGGGAAAAAAATAAAAATAAATCACAATGGAAAGAAAATAGAGCTTTGAAATATTTGACAACTCAGATACAGTATATAAAGAGGTCTAAATCATGAAAACATTTATAGAAAAGGCCTGACATATGTTGCTGCCTTGAATTAATTTGCTTTAATTGATTGGAGAATTTTAGATTCCTGGTGGACATATGAAGTATTTAACAGTACTATGCTGTACAGGAGATGTCAGTAAGTCTAAAATATGCTTCTCCTCTGGTTCACAGTTCAGCTGATGCTCTAGGCTTCCATAAAATATATATATATATATATATATTTTTTTGAATTAAAAAGTATTCTGTCACTCTAAATTGCTTTCCTATGTGTTTTCATCTTGAAAACAGCAGGTGGATATGAACAAGCCCAAACTTATTTTTATTTCATAGTAATTCCCACAAGTACAAGATTTACAAGGTACCATTCAGAAAACATGCTGATGCTGGTGGGCAGGAGACCTGTGGGCAAAACTAGGCAGACTTTGAGAGAAGAGGCAGAGCTTTAATTTGAAAGTAAAACGTAGCTGTCACAAAGAAATCTCCGTCCAACACCAGCTTAGTTTCCTTTATAGTTATTAATTCTCATTTCAATGTACTAAACATTCTGCTTCAAACTTAGATCAATTAATCTAAAAGGAAGTAACAGAATTTGAAAAAAAAAAAAAATGATTCTCTTAAAAATATTTTCTGTCCTCCTATAGCTATTTCCACACTGGATAATGTAGGATATAAATCAAGCTAATTAAGGAAAAAAAGGTGTTCTTTAGACTCTACTCTCTAAATTAAAACAAGGTAGTGTAACAATGGCCTCCATGGTTTAGGTAGCAACCAGTAGTTTTTAAGTTTCTTATAGGTGTTGGTGGGTTTTTGGTGTTGGTGGGTTTTTTATAGGTGTTGGTGGTGGCAGGTGGCTTTGTTTGGGTTTGTTTGTTTGGTTTTAAGTAGCTATTTTGACCATCTACATTTCAAATTGAAACACACACTCTCGATGAAGTCTTCCTACAGCACAGAGGGCTGACGCACCCACTACCAGCTAAAGCATCCTGACCTGTGCTGGAGGCTGAGCAGAGCCTTTGGGACAGCCTCACCCCGCAGAGCAGCTGGGCAGGGGTAAGCAGCTTGGAGCTGAGGACGTGAAATAAACCCTTCCGTGCCGAGCAGCCAGGGCGATCATCAACTGCTTCCCGGCTCCGGTGGAGACCTGACAACTCATTCCACAAAAAGATGGAAGTTCAATTGTTTTCATGGGCGTTTCACTCCCTAATGTAGGGGGCTGTATTGGCTGCTCCAGGCTCCGTGCAGAGGTACTGAGGCATGTGGAATTGCCCGCGTGCCGAGTGGTGCCTGCGCTCTGCACAAGGTGACACTTACTCAGATGTGCAAGGAGGGACCAAACCCCTTAGCTCTTTTCCCCACGTCTTTGTTTGACTTCCACCATAAAGACAGCTGCTCCTGCGCTTTTTTTTTTTTTTTTTTTTAAAAAAAAAAAGTGGATTGATGGATTTTAGACACTTTCACAGCTCAGTAACAGCTGAAACATTTTCCGAATCACAGTTTTGGACAGGAAGGGCTAAATTTTCTCTGAAAGCTCCTCACAAGCTGATGGTTGGTCTGCAGATAGCCCACGGGAGATACGCCACTTGCAGAGGAAGGCATTGCTGGGGATGAATGCAGAATTCTTTAGGCTCTCGGGCTAACATTATTGTTTGCTATGACAAGTGTTTTACTGGATGAATGTCTGCTCTAGCCAGCCTCAAAGGGAAGGAATAAACATAGAGAAGTACAAAAAGAGCACTTAGGTAAGAAGTTATAATTCTTGACTGACTATCTAAAAAGAAAAAGAAAAAAAAAAAAAAAAAAAAGGCAGTTTTCTTCCAAAGATATTGCTCTCAAAGAGTATGGGTGGAAAATGAGACTTTTGCAAAAACATAAAAGCAGGTTTAGAGCTCAGTGCTGAACGAGGGGTCAGAGCCCACAGATCTCCTCTGCCCTGCAGCACAGCCACGTGCTGATGCACTCAGGGGTGCTCAGAGCCCAGCTGGAAAGCTAGGGCTAAAAGTGAAGTCAATAACAAAGGCGAAGCAATTCAAATGAGCAAAGCTTTGGGCTGTACATGAGGGAAGCAGAACAAAGTGGCTCCAGGAATGATGGATTGCTCGGAAAAGCAACTTCAAGGCTCTATATGCCCTTCTAATAAACTAGCACAGCAAGAAACAATAAACATAACGAGCAGAATCAAACAGGACTGAAATTAAGAGTGTTTTATCCCTCTGAACCTGAGAAATGGCACCAGCTGGCAGCGAAGGGAGCGCTGGTCCTGCCATGGGACCCAGTGTGCCCCATCGCGGGCTGTGTTGCAGGGAGCAGAGCTCTCGTGGCGCTGCCCCGCTCCTCAGCACCGGGCTGAAAAAGCACCACTTGTGCCTTTGCAGGCTTCTCTTTTGCTGCCTGTCGTCTTTGAGTGCTTTATTCGTAGACAAAAGTCTTGGTGGCTGAACTGCTTATTCTGCAGTCAGAGCATGTACAAGGTATATTCCTCTCCCTTACCTCCACAGATTTATAGGACTGCATTTCTTCTTTATTTGAAAGTTCATTTTTCAGGGCGGGTGCAGCACATGCAAGCCGGCCCTGGCAGCTAACAGCCAGGGAGGCTCGAAGGGGTGGCAGTGGGCTCCTGGCCAGCTCCATGGACGCTGGGCCTGGGGTAAGGGCACAAGAGCAGTGTGAGCAGTGTGGTGTCACCATGGAGCCTTCAGCAGCCTGTGCAAGTCACCAGCCAAGCTAGCCAAAGGGCCATGGCAGGCCAGCCTTGGTCCTGCTGCCCTGGCTAGTGTCCATCTCCCTCACCAAGTCCCGGTGAGTGCCGTGCATGGAGTCACTTCACTGGCACCAGAAGTGGCCAGAGCATGGGGACAAGAGAAGGAATTGCTCTTTAAGGGCAGAGGCAGGTTAAAAACCAGCCCATCTCGTATGCAATTTAGAGAGAAATGAGACTGGGTTTGGTGCTTAGAGTAAGTACAAGGAGTTGCCTGATCCTGTGTGTACTGGTCCATAGAAGTAACCCGCAGCCTCTATGCACATAAACCTGCATAGCTGAATCAGCTCCAGCCATGTGGGACATGTTTATGCCCTGCTGTTGGGCTATGCTGTTGTCCAAGAGCAGAGCACAGGCAGCCTCAGCCAGGCCCTTGTTTGGCTCCTTGCCTCAGCTGCAGTGCCCCCCAGGAGCTCTTAGGTGCAGCTGGCAAGTTTACAAATGGTTTTTCTTTCCACAGAAAACCTCCAGACAGCCCTTGCAGACATGCAAGCCTGTCCTTTGCTAGGAGATATGCTGCAGCATGGAGCTGGGTCCGCTGAGTTCCTGCGGTTTATTCTGCTCCATGAGCTGACAGTAAGGAATAAGTTGTTTTTATAACTGGAAATATTATGGGAACACACTAGAATTAACAGGGAGGTACTTGTATTTATTTCTCTCCCTCCCCTTCCCACTCAAGTAACTGTGTTGCAATATAAATGCATACCTGCAAAACACCAGAAGTGTAAGAGGTGATGTACTGGCTCAGAGCAGCAGTTTACATCGTGCACTCACTCGCCCATTTCAGATGGATGGCAAAAGGGAAACCTGTGGAAAAGAAGAACTCCTGCAGTTTACCATCCTGCTTCTAACAGCTCTCTGAGGCTGAGACTTCCTTCCTTCCGTGCACTTGCCCAGTTTCCCTTTCCAAACAGACAATGAATTTGAGCTCTGGTAAAGGAAGCATGAATAATGCTTCAGGGTTTCTGCAGATCTGATGCACGGGTTCTTAATGAGCTCTCTGCTCATTATGCAATGCTGTGTGCTCATCTCTACTTGCACATCAATGCTGGGGAAGAGGAGGGATGAGGGGAAAGACTGACGACCCTGGGGCTGTAGCCAAAGAGCATCCCACAGGGACGGGCAGGGAGCTGACAGTGAATGACTCCAACTTCTTCCTAACACTGCCATGAGAAAATCTCCTTGTCTGGACAGACAGTGCTGATGCCAGCCACGTTTGCAGGGCAGTAACCCTGACTTTAAAATTTATACAGTCTGCTTATCCATTTGCAGGTGAAAACGACATTTGGACACACACAGGACAACCAGTGAAGCCATGGCTGTCCAGGGTGAGAGTTGCTGTAGGCCTGCACTGATTTCCCCTTGTTGCATATGGTGGAGAGCTTCCTCTGCACAACTGAGACCACAGGGCTGTTCAGCAAGCTTCTTGTTTTCTGCCAGCATTTTATTTAGTCAAGAATGAGACTGCATGAAAATAGAAAACTGACATGTTAACCTGTATCAGCTCACTTTTAGCTCGTGTGTCGTCAGAGCATGCTCTATGTCACTAAAGTGACCTATGATCCATGAATTCTTATGTGGTGCTGTGTTTCTGGGGGACGTTCCCAAAGACCAGGGATTCCTACCCTCCAGATTACACATGTGCTAGCAGAAGCCTCGCGTGCAGGTAAGGCAGCCTGATGAGCACTGCAGATACAGCAGCAAAGCTCTTTCGGTGCTACCCTGAGTAATCCAAAACTAGCTGGCGTATCACTGGCATTGACATTTTCTAACTGCTGCAGCTATTTTAGCATTTACACAGCTAAAGAGCCACCTGAACTGCCAAACTTGTGATGAGAAGCTCTGGCCCTGTGTGCTGCATCAGCCTGGGACGTGATGCCGGTTGTTCAGCATGATGCATGGCACAGCCTGGTGCAGAAATCCTCTGGCAGACAGCGAGGCGTGCTGGCCTGGCACACACAGCCCAGGCAGCCTCAGGAGCAGTTTGGTGAAGGGAAGTGACAGTGTGTCCTGCAGGACCTCAGAGCTCAGCCCTGCACAGAAACCTGCTAGCAGGACTGCCCGGCAGCGCCACTGTGCGCTGCTCACCCAAGTCACAACTGCGGCGCTGAATTAGGCCAGGCAAGACCGAGGAGCTGCAGTGAGCAGCTCTGCCGATGCGATCTCCTCAAGTCTGACTGCTGATTTCTAAAAAAAAAAAAAATGAATTATTACTTAAGAAAGAGAACAAAAAATGGTGGTTCATTTGGAACATCATTCTTATTTCTTTGAAGAAATGCTGGTTCTGGAAAGCAGAGGTAAAGCTGCAAACAGCAGATTGGCCAGAATTTGATTCATAACTGCTTATTAGATTATTTTTAATCTTTATTCTTCAGCCATTTAATATTATCTTCTCAAATGGACAGCTCAGATTGAGTACTTATGTTAGTCATAATGTGCACTAACTTCGATGAGCGATTGAATTTGGACTTCTTTACCACATCTTTCCTTCCCTGTGTCACAGTGACTCATATTAAGACAGGAAATATTGTAGGCAAGCTGGCTTTTTTTTTCTAGTAGAGAGGCATTTAATTTTCTACATTACACACAGTGTAAAACAAAGCAAACTTAAAAAATGCTGGCATTTTCGTGCTGAATATCCCAGTACTGTCTACCAAGCTATTCTAAATGCCTCAGGTTAGAGCGGACCAGTTCAGTTAATTGCAGTTGCAGCTCACTGGGTGAATTTATTGAGGTCACCTTGGTGCAAGGCAGGCTGCTGGCTGTGGGTCTGCTGGGGCAGGCAGGGTCTGCATATCCATCTGCTACCCCCGACCATGGAGAGGCCATGAGGGGCAGAGAAGCAGGGGCTTTCCTGGAAGGAATGGGAGAATCTTCATCACCTGCCAGAGAGTTTGGGGAGCACCTGGGGGCTTTTTGTGCAAGAGGTGGTGCAGAGACCCCAGCGGGGCTGAAGAAAATACAAACGTCCTGTTTCGGTTCTCAATGACTTGAATGTAAATATCTCAATAATAGCATCTTATTTCGTTGGCGGAGGGTAAAATTCCCACAGACAACTTTGGGGAAACACTTTTTCATTCTACTGAAATGAAACACCTGAAAAAAACATTCAGTCACGGAAAATTACTTTTCGCAGGTGTCATGAGCAGAGCATAGGGAGGGAGTTAATCTTGAGGGGTGTTGTTTTAGTAGAACAAGAAGCATTAAACATTCTTGCTGTTCTGGAGCTCCCTGTACATTTTTTCAAAGCATATTGATGCATTCAAAGGAAGAAGGATGATGTGATGGAAATGGTATTGTGTGTGTTTGTACAACCAACATTACAAGCCTGGATTTTGCTCTTTTCTTCTAACGCTGGATTGTGGTTCCCGGCAGCCTCCTGGGCTGCAGTGAGAGAGAGTGAGAACAGCACAAGCTCTGTCCTCTTCCAAAGGGTAACAGGGCAAAATTTGTTTGGGCTTTGTCATGTCCCCTAAGCTGGCATGACAAAGTGTATTTTCCCCATAAGAATCTGTTAAATAGAACAAAATGAGCTTTTCTTTAGACTGTATTCTGATTGTTTAAGATGTGAAGAATTTTCCCTTGCACGTTATTTGCTTTTACCCCCATGCAGCTAATACTCTACTTAACAAAGCTGATACATAAACTTCTTTGAATGGCTTTTCAGCTCTTAACACTGAGAACAACTTAATTAGGCATGGTGAATTCAAACGACCTTGTGGATCTTGTAATGCCTTCTGTAAGGCTATTGCCATCCTGTAGCAGCCACGTGTTCCTCAGTGCTCCGCTTTCTTTCACCTTTAATAGCCATGAATGTAATTTAATATAGAGTAGCTATGTAATAATCTAAGTGCAGGCTGTGACTTGTTCAGTACAGTGAGGTGATTATGCCTTGGACTGTAAGACTTTTTAATGTAAATTTATAATTTAATTAAGAGATGTGGAAGGAGGAGGGGAAAAAAAAAAAAAGAAAAGAAAAGAAAAGAAAAAAAAAAAAACAGGAAAATGATACAACATCTGCACCTCCACCCCTCCAAGCAAAGATGGTCTCTGCATTGGGAAATTCCACTTTTCTATGTGACCTTCCAATTTTTTCCCTAAAAGCTCACCACTACCTTTGTCTTGGCTGGATTGTTTTGTTGTGATTCTTGGGCCATTTCTCCTGTTCACAGTTTTGATCCTAACTTCAAAGTGGTTGCAGTCCTTCACAGCTGCCACCCACAAATTGTGTAGGTGAGTCCTTTATTCCATAGCACAAGTTCTTAAGGAAGTATTAAATAGACCTGAACCCAGGACAAAATTCTAAGGGAATTCATTTGAAACGTTCTTTGAGTTTGACAGCAAAACTGATAGATGCTCATACTAGCTCTGTGCTTACTGTATAGTGTTTTCTTATACCCACCCCCTTCCCCCTGCTTTTTTTCATATACCCACTCACCACCCCCCCAAAAAAACTTTTTAATTTCTGAAAACTCCATGGAAGGCTGCATCAGATACATTACAAAATACATCTCATTACCAGAGTAAAAATATAACGTATGTTTCACATACTCTGTCAGTTGAAAATGAGATATGGGACAAATAGGAGGCTTGAAAAAAATACACTTTTTTCAATATTATCTCCTTTTCTATACAATAATTACCTCTATTGTTCTGTATCCTTGTCAGGCAGTGACTTTTCTCCCTTGCTCCCCTTACAGGGAAGTCACTGTGCTATATTTTGGCATCCACAGACAAGGCACTGGGGGTTCTCACCCTGAGCCCCCACCAGGGCCCATGCGATGCTGGCTGTAGATCACAGACACAAAGGCAGACGAGATGTTGGAGAATGTCATTGGTGTTTTCTCAGTTACATCTATCTGGAAGAAAAATGAACATGGTTGGGTGTGTGCCTTCCATAACTGCTTAATAATGGTTTCCTCTCTATGTAACTAAAATGCTAATTCCTGCTGTGGAAGATCGTACAACTCATATGAATAACCCTGTTTCTCCAAAGTAATTCCTACTCATGTTATTATAAATACAGAAATGGAGGCTAAACTAAGGATTCAGGAGATGTCATTGAATTCAAAAAATCAAGAAAGAAAAGTCATTTGAAATCCCAGGCTGATGTGCATTTTGGCAAGACAAAATCTGAAGTGCTGGAATGTAACATATAAAATAACACTAGACTATAAATCATGACAAAGCAATTAGTCTTGTTTCTAGTATGAAATGCACTTTGCAGCATATTAAAATTCCGACGAGCTCCATCTGCTTAAACTATGCTTACTTATAATTTAATTACACAAGGTATCCATGCCTGAGTCATTAACAGCATTATGAATAATGTGATTCATTAGCAGTGGCCTACATGTGCTGTTTGTTTCTTTTTGTCCCTGAGATATATGTCAGTTACTTACAAAGATTTATATTTTGACAATCTCCATCTGGGCTATTCTAATACAATTTTCCAGGACATATTTGTTCTGTTTCAGTGAGTAAGGCATGTTGCAATCTTTCTCTGAGGTATGGGAACAGCTTTATAAGTGCTTAGACAGATGTGTAGTTCCACAGTGTTGGTGGAGTTGCATTTTCTCCAAATAAAACTGCTTTTTTACAGCCACAAGCAATATTCTGCTGTTTCTGTAGGTAGTTTTTCAGTCAATATTGTGACTTTTTTTTCCTGAGTTGGGATGGTAACTTTGCAGGCAGGCAACAAAATGAGTAAGTTGTATTTTATTTTATTTTATTTTTTCTTTTTGGGGGGGAGGGGGGTCAGGTAGTATTGAAAACTAGAAAAAAAATAATAATGCAACATATTTAGATAAAACAAGTAAACAAGTCAATCTTTACTATAAAAGTTTACATAGTTTAAAGCCTTTCTTCTCCCACTGATATTCAGTTTCTGTGGTTAGTATTTCTTTATAGAGTTATCTCTTCAAATAATGTAAATGTAATCACATTAAGACCTCAAGGGTTTTCATAGGAAAGCAGAGCAGCAGTTAACTGACTAATTATAACAGTTGTCAGTGTGATGACTGCTAACCAAAATTTAGTCATGGTGTTAGGGGCTGTTCTCATACAAACGGAACATAAAACATCCAGCATTTTGTATATACCAAACCTTGTCCAAGAAGACAGGTTTAGGCACCGGTAATAAGAAAACAGATGTTTTCCAGCAAACATCACTGCATATTTACTCCGTGTTACACACTTATCCAACCATTTATGTTGGGTCTATTTGACTTGGTGAAGTTCTGGTCTGAACTGATTTAGCCAATAGAGTTTTACGTACCTAATCTGATTCTCCTTTCCACTGCTGATTAGAAACAAGATAACAAGCAAACAGTTCATTTTCTAGTGTTTTGCCTGAATCGTTGTACCCAGAGTTGATTCCACACCAGGCAGAACTGACCACTGGCATTCCCTTCCACTGCTTTTCACAATACCATGGATGTAGCTGCATATGCAGCATATTTTGCTCATCTCAAGGAAAATTTTCAAGAATGGTGATAAATAGCTGATCAGAAGACATAAAATAGGCACAGTCAAGCCAGACTGGTGCTCTCATAGTCTCTGCTACAAGCATGCCCCATGCTCTTGACACAGCTGAAAGCCACTTTCTGCAGGGACAACAGAACTCATGGACCAATCTCATAATTTGTTCCAGAAGTTCCCTGTTTTGAGAGATATTAGCAATATAAAAGCATAATGGATCTCTCAGATCCTCATCAGTCTACAGTCTCAAGCAATTTCATGCCTATTAATCTTTAGATATACTTATTTGCTTCCAGGGGAGGTCCCAGGCTGTTGCAGAGTCAGCTTGAGGATCACTGCAAGAGGTGATGTTGCTGCTAAATGGTTTCAGAATGAAACCTTTCACTTTCTGGAAAATCCTACATATTAGAATTGGTGAGGAATTAAGGGGCAGCAAATTAGTTCTGAATTGTTACAAATAATCTATTAAATATGGAACACTACACTTCTTTCCTTCTAACATTTAGGCAGTTTTCTGATGATAGCTTGAAATAGTAAGGCCCTTTGGGGGAAAAAAAGTAAGTAAGTGAACTTTCTGGGGGCTGTCACATGATGGACAGTGATGGATTGAACCCACAACCTCCCAATTACTCTAAGGAAAGTGTGTTGGCCAGTCAGATGGTTTTGTTCACCTGATGAACATAACAGCCGCAAAGACATTCCTCCAAGAACAGTTCATGTGTACGTGCTTTGAGAAGTAATGGAGAGAATGCAATAAATATGGTAACTAGCAGGTGATGAGGAATCCGATGAAAATAAATTCAATACAGCTATGAAGACTAAATGAAAGTCTTAGTACATATATAAATCTTCTGCTCTTTATTAAGTCCTGCAAAGATTTATTAAATTTTGTATGGCTTAAGAAATACAAAAGAACTGTAATAAAAAAGGAGAGGAGAGATTGCTTATAATTCACATTTTAATAATGGTCAAATGGGTTGATTATATCTTTTCTGATATGATGAATATTACAGAATATTATACAAACTAATATTTGTGGAAAATTTATGCAACTCATAGATGTTCAGGTTGTTCAACCTTAAACTGTAAAAGTAAATCATTTTATAGATTTAAATATCTTTGGCATCAAGGTTTCTACTTAAAAGCATATGATTTCAATGTTATTTTTATCAGAATCTCTTGTCTTTTGTGGAACTTAAATTTAATTTATACAAATGAACTGTTATGGGCTGTATAAAGTTTTAATCTATTTCCACACAGTGTAAGTGTAACTCTGCTGTGTTTATTCCCAGCGTGTTAACCCAGGTCTGGAACCCAGCTGTGAGCAATGGGCATCTGATAACAAGTAGGTGCAAGGAGGACTTCCACCTCAGCAAGAGAAGGTGATGTTAACTGAAGAGTCCCCTGAGAGAGGCCAAGGCAGTACAGAGCAGCTCTTGCCATGAAGACCTCATCCAAAGAAGTTACATACGAGGTGACAGAAAAGGGAAATAACAACTTAACTAATGAGCCACAGTCAGTTGAGGTGTAAGGTAAGGAGTGCACAAAAGGCAGTGAAAACCTGTGGATGAATAGTGGTTAGATCTAGTAGATGCTTTGTTGGAAGACAACACCTGGTATTTCATGATACAGCAAGAGACAATCTAGTTTTAGAAGGCACCATTCAACACTATAATCAACTTTGTGCATGAGAGCCATGGAAAAATAAGCTGGAAGGAAAAATGACTGCCTGGCAATGTCTTATCAAATTGTGAGAGAACATCTATCAGCCTGATTGTTGTGTGCTTTAATTGTTTTACTAGGAAAAAAAAAAAAAAAAAAAAAAGGAAGAGACAGATTCTGCCTCAAGCATGAAATAAGTGGACACATTACTTCAGTTGGTCCCTTTGAGTTGCTCATGTGTGCAGTCTTTGCCAAGACCTTGGAGGGAACTCAGATGATCTTGCAGAGAGGGAGCTGGTCACCTTGCAAGTCTTTCTTTGCTGGAGAGCAGGAACACACTTACCAACAACGTGTCAGGCTGACTGGCCTGTGGTAAATCTTGTATCACCAAAACACGCTGACAACTTCAAACCTTCATTTACATCACATATAATTCTGAACAAAAATTAAGTTATTAAAAATTCCTATTAACAAGAAAGTTTACAGGAGGACCAAGGGACCTCTTTATAAGCAAGGGAAAATCGATTGATTAACTGAAGAAAGGATGGTGAAGTAGCTGGAAAGTGAAATTATGGTGCTTGGAATACACTTTCCATTGAAAATGCAATACAAAATTTCTTTATCAAAGGGCACTTACCATGGGAGCTCAGACTGAGGACTCAACAGAGATTGAAGCCTCTCAGGAGTCTATGAAAAAGACAAGAAATTCAAGAACAGTAAAGCCACAGGAGTAAGGGTTCTGAGGGTTCTGAAAAAATAAATAAATAAATAAATAAATAATAATAATTGTAAAATAAAAGGGATAGTAGGAAATAAAGTCACATTTCTTTGCTCTGGTGAGATAAGATACACATGAGGACTACAATGCTAACTTCTTTAAAGAAATGACATGTAAAATAAGCTATGGATATTAGCATATTACATTAATATCACTGAATGCATATTGCAGAATTATCTCTGTCCAACACAGACAACTCTGCATATAGTTATTGTTTAAATATTTATTTTTTTCCTGTAAGATCTGAAGGTCATTCATATTTGTTTCCTTCTCAGAAAAAAATGTGAAAAACACAAAATGCAAAATGATCATTACTTAACTGCAATATTGACAGATGGATTTTCCCAGTGTGATTTCTAGATTTGCGACTTTTAATTGTGTGAGTTTGGCTAAAATACATCCAGTAATATCTGTGTTTAACTGTATGTCCTTGTAATGAATATCATATATGAAGAAATTGAAGAGTTGCTTTGTAAGTCATTGAAAAAATACTTTTTTTTTTTTTTCATACAAAGAGATTTTGAATATATGAGTGTCCAGAAAATAAGCCACAAAATAAATAAATAAACAAGTAAATAAAATAAAATAAAATAAAAACCTACATAGTGAGATTAATAATTAATTTAACCAACTTGAGAAGCATCTTCAGAGTTGGACTTATTTTCCGTGAATTTACTATTTACCATGAAAGATCCTTGTAAAAGATCATGCACTCACAAATGGAAGCAGGGATAAAGCTCCACTCATCACCTGCCTGGGTGGAACAGTTTGGGAAAGAAACCTGGTCTGAATAGGTACTGAAGCTTGTGGGGCTAACCTACAGAAGTATTTATGATTCTGTGATTCTGTGAAAATCTTCTAGAGAGTTTATGGAGTAACAAGGATGACAGCAGCATCAGGACTCAGTTTCCACTTGTACTTTCTACAAGTCCAGAGCTGGTTGTGCTGCAGCCTCCTCAGCTCCCAGAGGGGAGGCACAAGCCCTGTGTCCCCCCTGGCTGCCCACACAGGACACGTGCTGGTGCTGTTCTGTGGTTGTTGCCCTGATGGTACAGACCGTGCTTACTCCTGTTCAGTAAGTTCATCATAATGCAAGAGTTCATGTGACACCTGTGATCTTGTTATTAATTCCAACTGTTAATAAAATACAGATATGACATACCTCCATTTTGCTGTTGGTGCTTGTGATCCCATACGAGCCTCAGAAACCGCTTTTGTTTCATTGGTCTTCCACGCTCTAGCATAATTAACTTTTACAGTTGTCAATATTAATGTTTTCTTGTCCTCTCTGGCCTTCGCCCTCCTCCACAGACATTATCTGGGGTTTGCCATGACAGCCAAATATATTAGATACATGGTTTATTCTGCCTTCTTGATTAAAATCTGTTGATTGAAAATCTTTACCCTGATAGAGTGAGAAAATGTGGTTGTTCTCTCCCTCCCCTACGGGAGCAAGGAAATTTACTAAATGCACTGTCAGAAACAACAGCTTTCCATGGCTTGTCTGACAGCTGAACACCAGCCAGCTCCTGGGGCTTGGCCACGGCTGAGCTCTGCGTGGTTGCTCCTGCCAAAACACCTCCTGAAGGTCCCAGCATCACCCCCGTGCTGATGCCCGCCCACTGCCAGCAGTTGGCTGCCAAGCAGAGCCGGGACAGCTCTTTGTGGTGACTGTTTTAACAATTTGTTCAGAAATAAATAAATAAATCAAGCAGCACTTTCTACTGGCTGAATGGAGCACCAGAAATAACACCATGTTTGCTGGAATTCCAGCTGGGGTTTTGTAACACCCAGATGTGTGAGGGATTGTCAGAGGACACCAAACCCTCTGTTGCATTGGTGGAGGGGATAAATGTGTCTGGAAATGTGCAAACCAAGCTTTGTTTCAGCACTTTGGGAAGTGCTCCCTGTCCTGGGTGCTGAAAAGAGCGGAATAACGTTCCACTCACTCCAGGAGCTATACTCCTTACAGCCTGTAGGTACGCAACGGCTTTGCTATGTGGTCAACCACTGATGGAGGTTCATTGCATCCTGTGGGCTTGCAGAGGAGAAATCTGGTCATAATGAAGCTGTTTTAATAAGATGAGAAGCTTTTTTAGCCTTAGGCTTCTACTTGGCTTCTTTTCAGTTCATACAAAAAAATAAATCCCATCGCTATTAAGTATTTAAAATCAAATGTGGAAAGGAAAATATTTTTACTCGTTGTTATTTTCAGGTTTATCTTTTCCTTCACAAGAGTTTGAAAACTAATACTGCTTAAATGTTACTCTTGGAATGAAAATTCATCCTTTAAAATGAAGGCCTGGTCATCACCTATTATTCTGCAAGTCAGGCAGCAGCTTCATGAAGATTCATCCTGGCCTAGTGCATGGAGACAGCGCAAGACCGGGGTAGAGGTTTCCAACTGAAATGCTGAATTTTCTCATTTATTATCTGTCCTTTTTTTTTTCTTTTCTTTCCTGCTGTTATTACTGCTGATTGCAAAGATTTTTAATGCCTTCTTTGCAATCAGCACTCTTTCCTCCTTATTTATTTATTAATGCCCCAGCCCGTATTTGTGATCTCAAAATTGCTCCCATGGTGACAAATGGGTAGTGTCACAAAGAAGCTGATTGTAACATTACTGCATGGACAGGGCAGGAACTCAGGCTGAGCTAAATGGAAGAGCTTCTGTTTACCCACAAATATCCTAATACACAGTAATGAAGGCAAAGGAAATGTAGGCAATTCAAGAGGTGTCTTGAATAATGAATTATTTTTAATCTTCCAAATGTGGCAATGCTTTCTTTTCACGTGGAGAAAATAGGTGCTATGCAACGTGAGCTGTAATTCTGATGCAAAAATATTACTGAGAGGCAGAAAGATGCAAATATTTCCATCTAAACTTGTATCCTGAGTCTTATTTGTGACTACAAGCCACAAGGCCATTATCATGTGGGCTGATGAAGCTTCAGGAGGTAAACATTTAACAGAGAACACACAGTGGGCATGTATGGGCAGGTGCAACCTAAGGGCAAAGTTAGGGCAATTGGTACTCAGCATTCCGTAGCATCAAAATACAATGAACTTCTCCATGTATTACCCCTCTGGAGCCCTCTAAACACAAAAGGGGTACGGCCCTCTCAAGCAGGGTGAGGCTCCCCTTGGACCTCCCTGAGTTGCAGTTACAGGTTCTTCTGCATGGCAGAAATGGAAACTGCAAGGTGAGCTGAAGCTAATTAAAAGGCATTGATTTGCTCTAAAAATCCTAGGGATGAAAATTGTAAAATTGTAAATGAAAATTGATTTTATGTGTTTGTTTTTTTTTTCTTTGTCACAGAACAAGCAGTAAAAGAAGAGGATTTTTAAATAGCTTTATGAGTGCGTGGGCTAAGGAACTGTTAAAAAGAAAAAAAGAAAAAGAAAAAAAAAAGAAAGAAAGAAAGAAAGAAAGAAAGAAAGATCTTTCTGTTCAGGACTGCAGAAAAACACAAACTGTAGCACGTGAACATTTTTTAGATCCAGCACTTTGGCACTGTAGCTATCCTGATTCTCAGCTTTCAAAACCCACCTCTCCCAAATATGCACCATGTCATAGCAGCCGGTAGACACATCTTTGTATTTCTCTAAAATATCTGGAATCAATATATCTCAATATATCAATGCTTGACTACTACAAGCTGCTTTTGCAATAACATTTTTTTTTTCCTCCTTTTCAATTTCCTAGGAGGATTTACTCTCAGCTGCAGGGTGGTGAACCAGAGCATTTCCTTCCCATTTAAAGATGAAGGATCAAATCTTTAGTTATGAATGTTCAGGCTCGTTCAGGGATTCAGCCCATTTCCACCAAGCTACAAAAGGGTGGTTACCAACACACCTCCATGGCAAAGGGTGGCATTCTGCAGGGAACTTGCACAAAGAAGTGTGACTCAGTGGGCACAGAAAAATGAGCTTCCAAGGGCCAAGGCAAATCCGGCAGGTGGCACTTTTAAAATATGAACCAACAAAGACAAGCCTCACGGGTTTGCCTGAAGAATTGAATTATGTTAGTTCATTGCTACTGAGGGAGGAAGGATGATGAGTTACTCTTAGCAGGAAAAAAATAAAAATAAAAATGTAGAGTGTTTTGTGCAGAGAAATCACTTGTAGATGTTTTTTATTGTTATTTTTAACTGTCCTCTCAACTCCCCCCTCCCTCTTAATGTCATATTCTATCATTTGAGTTTTGAGCTTTGTATACCTGAGAAGTCATCAGCTGTTGATCAGCAACATGATGACTGCTGGCACCCTACCTTGCAGTATGCACCTTCTCCCAGCTGTGTTTAACCAGCTGATGTCCTGTGCTTGGCAGCACGCTTCTGAAGCTCCTCCACGAAAGCTGGCAAAGAAAATCTGGCACTCTGGGAGAGCCTGGGAGATGGTGAGAGATGCTGGGAGCTTTCAAGGTGGATGCAGTGCCAGAGCAACAGCAATGGAGGAGCACACACAGGGACACAGTTATATACCCAGTTTTCAGCATCAAAACCTCATGATCAGTTAAGTGCCTAATTACCTTATACAGCATTCCTGAATCACTGGTTATAATCAGACAGAAATTACTTTCAAAAATCTTATTTATTTCTATTCCTTCATTAATATTCAAGATTACCAAGCACTTTTTCTGGAACTTCTCCTTGCATCGTGGAAACCCCAGCATCCTCCTTGTGGGCCACAATTTCCCCTCAGCAGCAGCACTGATGCAAATTTTTATCAACACCCATGAAAGGAATGGCGCTTCTAAAATTTTATACTGGTACAATTTTCCTTAATATCTTCTTTTGTAGATGGTGCTTTGTGTTTATGAAGCATTGGATAAAGTACATAAATACCAAATTCAATGAGTTCTGCATACTGAAGTGCTGCAAATGGGAACTGAACACAATGCCTCAAATGTTCCTGTTATGCCTAAGCCTGAAGGGACCATCTGTGCAAGCATGTAGGAGCGTAATGCTATCCATGCACAGTTCAAATATTGGTGGAGACAGTCAGGCTGAGCCAAATTCCTCTGAAGGAATCTTGTGAAGGAAATAATGTCCCAGCTTTGGATAGCAGAGTTACCCTCATTAAAATCATGCAAAATCTGCAAAATGATGGTTCTTCAGAAGCAGCCTTTCCACAAACCCCATCATACACAATGTGCACATCTACAACACACCGAGGCAGGCTGTGACTCATGTTAGATGCCTTTATCCTTTCTGCCCTGCTGTCAATCTGCTGGTGGGAAATTTAATAGTGGACAATTAATTGCCTTTTAGGCACCTCCGAAGTCTGTTCCCCTCCTGAGTCATGCCTCTTAGACTGCTGGGACTGCCTCTGCTTCAGGCTCCTTCCCTCTCCCCAGGCCCTAGAGCAAATATTGATCTTTCCTATCCCATTAATCTAGGCTGCTGCTATTATTATGCATGGTTTACATTACGTTTATGCTTTGGGACAGAAGAGGAAAAGCTCTTGCTAAGTTTTTACCCACTGAAGATGTCCCTAGCCCCTTCAGCATGGGGCAGAGGGCTGGTTCTGTCTAAAATAGCAAATGCATATCTTAAGAAGAGTCCTTATTCATCCAGGATATTGCCAGAGATCTTCTGTCTCTTGTAAAAGAACCCATCATACGTGACCTCCTCTTTAGTTCAATTTGTAGTTCAGCTTGACTTTTCCACTCTTATCCTGTGCCAGTTCCCAAGGACAAGTCATGCATTCGGTCTCCAGTACCTCCCACGCTGAGGAGCCCTGCCCTCCCTCTGTGCTGCAGTAATTGCTGCCTCCCCAAAGTTTCTCCATCACATTAATTTCTCTCAGGAGAATGCCAGCAATTTTTTTCAGCAATTTTATTTCCTCAGTAATTTTCAGTTCATCAGCCCACTGTTGTGCCTTGACCTAGCAGAAAGCCCTCATTAGTCTGTCTTGCTCCCCTTCTCTCCCTCGTCTTGGGACAAGATGGCTGGCGTTGTCTTTGTAAAAAACAGTCTTGGAATGTTAATTTCCATAGAAGGAGACAGTTAAATATTCATTCTGCAATTACAGTAACTGTGATTTTCTCAAAGATCAGCATGTTGAAATAAAATTTGGTTTGCCGTGTGTAATTACTTGACACCTGAAGAGCAGCTGGTGAGGTATTGCCTTGCCAGCATCACTCTTCCTGTTTGGAAGGGAGCATCATGTTTAAATTCATGGTGAGGCACTTCTTTGCCTTTTAAACTGGTAGTTGTTACAATATTTCTGCTACAAGGATAGTCTCAGACACAGCTCAATGTCAATATGGTCTTTATGGTCTGTCTTTTATGGTTTATCTCTGAATTATTCTTCCTTCAATGAAGATATCAGCATGTTTCAATCTATTGCCTTATAACTATGCTGCAACCTCTTTGTGGTGTATAAAGTGTAGAAATAGCAATTTATTTCATGGCAAAGTAGATAAATAAATATATCTGAAATAAACATAGTTGCCAAACTCTGACATGGCTTTAGAAGAAACTTCTTCTTCTCCATCCCATTTGTCTGTTCTCTCAGCAAGGCATTAGATAACACCAACCAGAATTACATCACAAGGCATAGAGCTGTTTAGCCAAACACATGGGCTAGATAGAACCTCATGAGATAAAAATGTTTGTAAATTAGCACTGCCTTTCTGCAAAGGCTTATAAATGAGAAAGTTCATCTTTAAGTGGTTTTCCATTTTCTCTTGCTACATCCTTCACTTCTTTCTCAATATTTCTTGCAATGAGGGTGGCCAATTTACATAAGTAAAACTATGGAATGTTATCAAGATCTGTTTTTTATTTTCATTGATACACAATGTCCTCACAGACTCTTCAGCTGCTACCCAGTAAGAACATACCTATTCACACACCATTATCGTAACTGCATTACCACCAAAGCAAATCTGAAGCTTGCAGATGATGACAGGAGGCTGGTCCTGATTCCGTCACAGCCAACCTTGTTATTTCCCCACTTCACCATGTTCCAAACTGTTCTCCATGACATTTCTCAACCATGTTTATTTGGGCTTTGGCAGGTAACAAACTGGAAGTCAAACAAAATCACAAAATCAGTAACAGCTGAAACCGTGACCAGGACTATATGAATCCATCTGCTGGAAACTTTGAGGCCACCAAATACTGTGATTGCTTGGAGAAGGCCTTCTTTCCACATCTATGCTGCACCTGGGTTCTTTTCTTCAAATTACTTATGAAAGTAATGCTTCAGAGGATTAACAGGCTTTTGTACCCATCCGCTTAAGGCAGCTGGTGCTGGTTCTTAGCATACAATATGCAACTGAGCCAAGTCCTGTATTGTCCAGGTTTTGTGTTCTGTGTGGTTTCTGAATCCCTTAACATTGCCTCTGACTGTAGGAAATAATTGCCCAGCTGTTCTTCCATCAGATGCAACAATATAGGTTACAGCAAAAACAACAAAACTATTTTGGGTCTAAGAGATGGCAGTTAGCACAGACAAATCATTAAACCCTCACTTTCCATTATGATGCATCCCTGTGTTTGTACCAGATTATTCAGTGTTTATGGTAATAGTATTATTGGTTCTAGATGTTCCTTGCACTCACAGAGATTATAAACCAAAAACTGTTTGAGAAAGAGGTTAGAAAAAGGAGAACAAGAAATTCAGGATTCAGCCATTGTGTTGTAACCATCTGTGTTTTGTCTCCCACGTACACCTTGGGGATAAGTCTGGGAACTGAGTCAGCGAAAGAAGGCACCATCTGATGGCCAAGTCCTGACCACTGACAGAGGGGTGTCTGTCATCCAATATGACTATCTTTTGTAAACCCTTTTCATTTTTATTTATTTTTTCTAAAATGTTAGCTTTTATAGAAGAAATAGAAATGGGCAAACCAAAACTTTGAATTGCTTATTAATACTTTTGCATAAAACAGCTTTAAGACTCAGCACAGCTTTGGCTTGTGTTTGGGGGGGGTTGGAAAGTGCTGCTTGTCTGTAAAAAGCAAATCTGACACACAGATTTCAGCACTGGGCAGCGGAACAATGGTAGGAGGCTAGGAAAGGCCTCCTGGCCCCTACAATGTATTCTTAAAAAACAGGAGAGAATTAGAGATCAGAGGAAAGCAAACACAGTCCTGTCTAATCTTGATGCTTTTGTAAATTTTTCAGCTTCTGCCAAGCCCCCTTAGGACTCTCATTTGCCGTGGGAGTGAGAAACCTAAATAAATCTTTGAGAGTTTAATCTTCCTGTTCTATGGCAATGATTGTGTTCATCTCCACCACTTTCCCCCAAACTTTTTGCTGCCTAAGCTGTAAAGGGTTCAGGAGGAGAATTCTTCTCACAGTGGATAAAGTCGGCACTGATCATAAGTCTCTCTGAAAAAACTGGAAGAGCGGACAGTGCTTTTGTGTGATTTATCTTGTCCTGAGGGACATGCTTAAGATAGATGGAAAGACAATTTTTCTCTAAAAGTATTTTTCTTGTTCTGGTGAGTGTAGTTAGAAACTAGTTGAAAACGACATGCGTTAAATAAAGTGCAGTGATAGGAACCCACTACTTGCTTTCAAAAAACTTAGCATACATTCATACCTAGCTCCTGGCCCTCCCAGAGCTGCCGAGGGATGCAGGCCCCACCTCCCTTTGAGGAAACAGGATGCAGGTGCAGAAGGTTTTAGTTATAAGCGGGACACAGTGTGCACTCCACAGTGCCACCTACACCACATGAAACCCATGTAGGTGAGCACAAACTCACAGAATCACAGAATCATCTAGGTTTGAAGAAACCTCCAAGATCACCTAGTCCAACCTCTGATTTAACACTAACAAGTCCTCCATTAAACCATATGCCTAAGCTCTACATCGAAACGTCTTTTAAAGACCTCCAGGGATGGCGACTCAGCCACTTCCCTGGGCAGCCTATTCCAATACCTAACAACCCTTTCGGTAAAGTTATTTCTAAAATTCATCCTAAACCTCCCCTGGCTCATCACAGCAACAAAATGAAGGCGAATGTGTTGTCCTTTCTGATTGCTCATGTTTTGTCCAGGATCTGTCCCCACCAGCAACCTCCTCATGTACATGGGGTTGGGAAAGTCAGAGTCCCCTGCAAACTTACAGGGGGAAATGATTTATTTCATAAAAGCAACTAGGGCTCTGTATGGGGTACCCAAAGTGGCTGCTGCGCAGTGTTGAAAGTCACAATGGAGAGCATGCAGTGGAAAGTGGGGAAACAAATGTATGACAAGAACTGTGGATTTGTTTGTTTTGTTCCAGGCAGCGATCTGAACCAAACCCTCCAGCATCCCGAGGGACCCCAAGGCTTTCTCTGCCAGGCAGACTCAGTGTGCTTGGTGTTTCCATTGCTGTGCCTGATGGACAGCCCCGTGACCATGCTGCAGGGAGCCGGCTGCAGCAGCCACAGCAGCACGAGTGGCTCTGCAGTCAGTATGCCCATGTCCTGCTGCGTGGCCACTGCTGGCTGGAAGGCATTCACATCACGCTGAGCAATTAGCACTCTCACCAGCTGGCAGAGCACAGCCCTGCCAGGGGCTCAGCACCAGCAAGGCACCCGCCCCGGCCCCTGCTGCCCCTTCCCGTGCCAGCACGCCCTGTGCAATGCTGGCACAGATACAGGGCTACGTGTCACTCTGTACTGGCATCACATTAATGGTCTAGCACAAAGCCACACACCTATCAATTATATTTAACATGAGACATATAGCACAGCATTTCTGCAGGGTGTCCACACACCACGTGCCCAGTACAGGTGTATTTATAGCAAAAAGGTTGTTCCTGCACTGGAGTGCTTTCAAGCTCAATAGTTATGACAGAAGCTGAGAGAAAAGAAGAATTATTACACCCATTTTCCCCTTTTAGAACTGACGTCTAAATAGACTAAATAATATGCCAGGCAGTCAGCAACAAAGCGCAAATCCTTCTGTCATTTACAGACCCAGAATGGGAGGTTGCCAGCACCCTCCTTTGAAACTAGTCCATTTGCAGAGTATGATTTGCTGTTTATTCCATGCACACTTTTTTGCCCAATATTTCTTTCTCTGCAGCGTTGGAAAGCAGACCTCAAAAAGTGCCCCATCAGCACTTGGATAATGAAGGTCATGTCTTTTGCTGACTCCCGTTAGAAGGGTCCCTGGGTGCCATTTCAGTTACGGGCAGTTCAGCGAGCAGGCACGTTTTCCTTTTTCTCTTCTCATTTGGTTTCTTTTCTTTTTTTTTTTTTTTGTTTTTTTTTTTTTCTTTTTTTCAGTTTTGCAGTGTTTCATAGTCCAAAGCACCTGATTAATTTAGTACCCTCTGCATAGCGCTCAGGCAGCTGTATGATTAGCTTCCGAACGCATTTTAAGCCGATATGTGCTGAACTGCTGTGGTCTTCCATAAATTCTTTCATGACTGCGAGAAGCAAGCATTCACTTAATAAGTACGGTCTCCATTAATCCTGTGATCTCACTGTGCCCTAACACTTCTTTCAGAAAAAAATAAAAAAATAAAAAAATCACACCTTTACACCTTGGAGTTTCAATAATCAAATTATTTCTACCTTCTCCACCCTTTTGTGCAGAGGCATAAGTTGGTTTGTCCACATGTCACAGCCCCACTCCTGTCATTGTGTATCAGGCAAATAGATTTCAGGCAGTAAAGCGATGCAGGTGTTTGACCTACTGAACAGGGTAAAACACAAGTAGTGACCCATCAGCAGATGGTTTATGAAAGGAGATGGTTCTTCATGTCAGATTGGCCACCTAAATCAGGCAGAAGAGGGAACCGAGGAAGAAGAGTGCAGCCATGCTATTGTGCTGTGTAAAGAAAAATTAATGAGAGGACACAAGGGAAGGCAGTTAATATAGGTAATCTGCTCCCCTGTCACTTCTGAAACATTTCTGTGGGAGCACTGAAACCTGCCAGCTGGACCCCTCCGGGTGGCTTTGGACACCGTAGCGTTGGGCTCAGATACAGCTCTCAGCCAACTCAGTTCAGTGCAGCGATGTGGAGCACTCATGTTTCTAGGATGAAAGAAAAGCACACAATAAAGAACATACTCTCAGAAGTCCTGATAACCAATGCACCTTATATCCCATAAAGGCTGAAAAAAAAAAAAAAAAAAAAAAAAAAAAAAAAAACCTTGAGAGAGCTGATGACTTGGCTGAAACCTGGTTTTGAACTGCAGCATCTCCCACGAGAGAGGTGTTTGCTGAGAGACCATTAGGAAAGACAGGAGAAGAACACAGCTTACAACAAAGCTTTCAAATGAGGATGAATGTGTTTATCAGTGGTCAGTGATGAACCTTTGATGTGCCTTGGAGGAGCAGCGATCTCATGCATAAAACATAATTGCCGCGCAGGGCCCTGATCTAGATTCTTCATTAATATGATGCATTTTGCATTTGCATCAAGGCATGACAAACCTGCTACTGCTTATTCCAAAATAGAAAAATTATCTTGCATCTAGTTTCCAGGACTACTTTGCTCACAGCCTCCCTCATACCAAAACCATTTGATTAGAGTAAATAAAGTGATTCAAGAGAGATATAAAGTATTCATAAAGTGCACATAGAGAAACAAGGAGTGTAGATATGACAGATTTCAAATCTGGGAGAGGTACAGTTTTAGATTTTAAAAAGGCTTATATATTATTTGTAACATGTTAGTACTGCTAGACCCAAGGCACGTTTGTTTTGTGCTGGGCTCTGTACCTACACAAGTGAAGGCAGAGATGACCCGAGAAGCTTATATTATAAACAGGTAAAAAAATGCAAAACAAAACAAAACAAAGTGAACCCTGGTAAGACTCTAGAATTCATCTGCAAACTGAAACTCTATCCTCCAGAAATAGTCGTTCCATGCTGTGAGGGTTCCTTGGTTTTGAGCTTATCTGATTTTCTTTCTTGATCTTTTCTGGAGACCTGGATATTATGCTGGTTAAATATTAATCCAAAACAGCACTCTGCCAACTAGGCAGCACAGATTATGTCTAATAATCTGTCTTGTATTTTGTATTTCTTTTACACATTTTAATGAAAACAGCTCTGGGTTCTGGAGTTGTATTTACACACTGGCCAGGCAGTGGCTCTTGTTTGGGATGAGCTGTCAATCATTTTGGCTTTGCAGTCTTCCAGCTTTCACTCACCTCTCACAGACAGTTTCTTGTCCCTAAAGAATGCTTTATCAGCTCTTCAGCTGGGACCTTGGGGCACAAGAAGAGATCAGCCCCTCTTCAGTGATTCCTCACAGGACATTCACTCCAACCTTCCATGGTATCCAATGCTCCCAACTATTTGACCTGAGAGCTGACCATGAAGAGCTCAAAGTGCTCTGCAGATGCTGCAGGTATCCTTGAAGGGCAAATAGTGTGCGCACATCCCATGTCTGTAGTGGCTTTCCAACTCCCTTCCAGAGGAGATTTTAATTTGCCCTTCCAGTCTTTCTCATGGAACTACATCTCACTTGGCCATGGTCTCATGCCATGTGGCTGAGTGTCCTGTGTTAATGCTCCTGCAATTTAGGAAAGCTGAGGCAATAGATTGAATGAACAAAATTTGCCTACTGGAACTGCCAAGGGCATTCCTTGAATCTCAGCTTGTTATCCATAATAACCTTCCCAGGGTTGATGGCATTTATGGAAATGGTGTTTTGGTTTTTGTTTTGCTTTGTTTTAATTGGAAAGTGTGTTTCACCAGTATGGACAGTAGGACAGATTTCTGGATTCTTGTAGATTTATAAGGGAAGGGGAGGGATGGAAACATGGTAGGTGGAATTATAACAGATAGAGGAAGAAGACTGAGGACATACATGTTACTCTGTTATTCATTTGTTTTTACGAGATTTTATCACTTCTTTCCATGCAGAGTGAGTGAACAGGTGTTAGAAGTAGGAAAGCACACTGAGATGCTGGAATGGATGAGGAAGAATCAAGAAATAACCACATCCATCAAGAAATTAAAACTGTTTACAATGGAAAACGTAAAATCCTGTCATTGTCTTTGGCTTGTCTAAGTGGCAGGTTATTCCTCTCTTGTGGGTACGTAGTTCTTTGTAGTCCAGCTCAGCAATCAGAATAAGAGAGACTTTTGGATATCTTCAGATGTTCTACAAGTAGGTTGCCTCCCGCTTTAATAAAAATAATCTATTTTGTCCTAGATAATGCTACCCTGATTTAAGTGGATGTCAAGCAAAAGAAGCTCTCCAAAAAAAAATTACACCAGAGATGTCTCTTTAATTTAAAATCTCTTATAAGGGAATTGAATCAAGAGAAAGAAAAATGATCCTGACTTTCCCTGTTTCTTAGAGAAAGTTGTCAGTCTTACTAAGACATATCTTTTAGCCCTTCAGAAAAGGTCTGTGTCCTTTCCAATAAAATGGTATTTTAAAGTAGTCAACACTTCTGTTTACCTTGGGATATTCCCCTAAAACGACCAGTTTAGTAGTTTAAAATATACCACCAGAATCTAATATTTATCCAGACAATATTTACAACATAATGATTTCTTTGTGCTTGGCAGAATTACTCTTGATTTACTCTGATTGATTCTGATCCTGCTTTACATCTCATAATGTTAGAAATTGGTCTTTATTATTGGTAATTCTCCTGACAGTATTGAGTTGATTCTTATTGCTGTTAACAGCCCAATGTGTAACATGTTAATGGTCCATGGCTTTGCCTTAGGAAGGCCGACTAACGAACCAGTTGTTTATGGCTGGTAATGATTGATTTGTCAGTGATTATATTGCTTAATTCAACAGCAGCATGAATCAAAGATGACACTTCTTTCTTTTTAGGCTGTCACTTAGCCTTTAGTGCTCTTCACAGTAATGGGTGTTGAAGGGTGTTTATTGTGATGGCCTCTCTCCATGTTCCCTTCCTACAGCACTGCCATAAACTATTTTTTAGTGCATGTGGCTATGGAAATAAACAGCTGATGATTGAATTGCACAAAGAAGGAGAAGGCCCCAGATATTAACCTCACCATGATAGCCAGCTTGTACGTGGTGTTACTCATTCCTGGCGCTCAGCCGTGGGGTTGGGTTCAACATGATGCCGTATGTCAGCTGAGCCAGAAGAGCTGTCCATATGTGTGTGCATTTAGCCTGCAACAAACACACTAATTCGACCTCGCTCAGGATGCAGTGAAGTAAGTTGAAACAAGCCAAATTACTCAGCGGTGCAAGGCGCACCTATGAGCAGCTCCCGAGGCTCAGCTGATGTGCGCTAATACACTTAGCCTCAATAATTCAATAAGGCTTCCCAGAAGTCTGGATGTCAGAGCTGCTTTGCACAACTTAGTGAGTTCTACGAACTTTGGCAGCAACTTTGGGACTACAAAAGAGGTAATAACTTATGAGTTTATATTGTTTCAGTCTCTTTAAGGATCATTTAAGTGTTCATGAAGGTGTAAAGGGACCCCTGTGTAGTATCAGGTCCCACAGCCAAAACAAGCCCTACCATAGGGAAAGTCATTCCTCCAAAATGCCCCCTCCAAAACTGCACATTTGCTCCATGCAGACACCTCCCCAGCAGCAGAGCCACTGCAGGAGGTAGCTTGGCAGCCCCAGTTTTTTGGGATGCTGGCACGCTCCTGCCCAGCTGCTCTGCAGACTGCAGCTCCTTCCTACCACTCTGTCTGCACGTTTGGGACTGGAGGGGCAGCGGCAGCCCATGCAGCCTTCTGCACAAGCGGTGTAGCCAGTATTAATTCTGGTAAGCTGGGATTTCTGCTCCCATGAAGCTCTCTGCTTGCCGGGCTATAGCCCTGTAGACCTCATTTCTGTAAGATGTTGAGATTTGTAAGGGCACATTTCTGCTACTTCTTCATTTCACTTCTAGGAAGAATAAGGATGTGTGAAGAGCAATAGCCCTCCAGTCTTCATGCCCTCCCAAATCCTCTTAGAAACATCTCCCCATGCACATTGTTTCTCCGACAGCTCTTGGTGACTCGTGAGGACCGTGCAGGACATCTTCTGCCACATGCTCTGGAAAGCAGGACAGTCCAGAGCCTTTTGGGCTGCTGGATATGTTCTTATCTCCCTTGTGAGCCACATGGAGATGATGCGCAACTTCACTTTGCTGCTTCCAAAAGCCTCTGCCTTCTGGACAGCATTACCCAAGTCTCAAGACCAAATGTCATCCTTTTTTCTCCACGTGACTGAAGGCAAAGTAAAACAGCTTATTCACCTCTTTTATGAAAAAAAAAAATAAAAAAATAAAAAAATAAAAAAAAATCCCATTTCTTTCTGATGTAGGCGTATAAAAGGTATTGCCACCTACATCTCATCAAATTTTGAATTTTAAAATTTCTTTGCTGAGATCTACAAAAAGATTTTTTTTCCATTATTGTACAAGCCCAGATACATAGCTGGAAATTCTGTTCACCAAAATAGAGACCACAATATTAGCAATTCAGTTAGACACTTTCAGTGATTCTTTTCTCTGCTGTCTCTAGACATATAATTGCAAAATGATTAATAGTACAGTAAAAAAGACACATTCTTCATTCCAAGGGTAGCATAACCACTAGTACTTCAAATGCACAAAACCGACAGGAAAAACGACAGAAAATAAAAATGCATCAGCTGTTATTACTTAACAGACCAATTTAACTGAAATGTTCATGAATTATCCTGGATAGAATTGCTTTGGAGACAGCCTGTCTGTGAAATAAACCAATTTCTATTTTTTTTTTCCAAAAATATTGTTGTGCCTGCTACACAAACTACCCCATTTGATGTGACATAGAATATTTTCAAGAAAAAGTTAGTTTTGAAAACATTTTTTTAGCCATGATATCACATTGACCAGTGCTCTTTGATGAGATGACATTACTAGTGAAATCACTACTTTCTGAATAAATGTATAGCTGGAAGTGAAACATTACTTCTTCTCACCTTTACTTTGTTCTTGTTTCAGCAGCATATGCCTTAGAAAACAAAGATACACATTTACAAGCCTCAGAGGCATCTGAGGGATTCACACTTCTCCCCAACCTGTTTCCCAAATAAATATAACTGTAGACAACCTGAAAGCTCGGCTTATTCTTACACTTGGAGATGTGTCAGTCAGCCTCCTGAATATATCCCTTTGTTTTAAAGATGAAGGAGGTAGCTTGCCATTCTGTGTATATATACTTATATATAAAAATACACTGGTTTTAAAATGTGTAATTGTAGTGGAGATGCTGGGGATGAATTGATATGAACTGAGGAAATGCTGTGGTCAAGCCACAAATTAGAGATTTTTCTTTCCTGAATGCAATTAAGATTGCTTAAATTCAGAGAACTTCTGGAAGAAAGCTATGTCAAGCTGCCTCAGAAAGCATACTAGAATTATGGATGGAAACAAATACCTCACTTGCAGCTGTGCATTTTGGATATGAGGATTTGGACAGGGAGAGTGTTCAGGTGCTTCTTTAATGAGCGGTAAGCAAGCACGCACAACACCCAGGCTGAGTATGCCAGGAGAAAAAATGATAGCAGACGTGTGCAGTGGCAAAGTCCTGTCGTGTTTTCTGCTCCACTTTCAGCTACATTTACTTCACAGTGACATTGCCTGGAGCAACTTTTAAAATTTCCCCTCTCTTCTCCTCCCCAGCCAAAGCCAAACTCTTGCAGAACTGCAGCTTGGCTCAGCTTGGCACTGAAGTGAATAATTCAGCCTGCTATACACAGTGGTACCTAAAGAAAAAGTTTTTTTTTTTTTTTTGAGTCCAGCTCTGACCTGTGATTTATCAAAGTTAGCATCCTCTCCTGGATTACTCTGTGTTACTTATGGGTGGATCTGTAGCAGCTTCAATCTGAGGTCGCAGGAAGATGCCGTGTCCCATTTAAGCCATTCTAGCTTCAGAGAAGCCCACCCAACCTGCTCACGAAAGTCCCACCTTTCTCTTTATGTTTGAAAGGCAGAGGGGGAAGGCAGGAATGAAAAGCGCTGAAAGTCAGTGGAATGAGGCTGCATAAAAGCAGAAGCGAAAGGAGGGAGAAAACAAAATGCAGTGTGCTGGAGATGTGCAAACCAGAGGGACCAGCAAAGAGAATGAAAACTGGGGAGGCAGCGAGAGGAGAGGCAGAAAACCAGCAGAAAGGCAAAAGGCAACCTAGGGAGAGCATAACTAGGAGCAGAGCACATCTGCTCTGGCAGTGAGAGCACACATGAGAACAGTCCAGGCAAAAATATATGGCAAAGGCAAAGAACAGGAATGAGGAAAGCCCAACGGATCTGCCCTGCTGCTGTTTTAAGGGATAATAAGCCAAAAGGATGAAGTCCAGATCACACAGCCATGGTACATTTACCTTCTTTGCCTGAGTGTCAGCAGGAGCTGTCGCTGTCACCATTCTGCCCACCAGACTCTACAGTGGGACAAGCTCTGGCAGCTGAGGACGTGCCCTGCTGCTTGCACCATGCTTGGTTCCCCACCTTTAGGGAGCAGCCAACCTACTCACATAATCCCCTTTGGATTTGGGGTTTGAAACTGTGAGCAAATCTGTTTGCTGAGATCACTTGCTATCACTTCTCTTTGCCTTCCTCCCCAGCTAACATGAGCTATAAGCTTGGACTCAAGAAAAGAGTAGAAAACAGAACATAAAACTATCTCTCCTGTACCAAAGTATCACAATCATCCTTTAAAAATCCCAGCAGATGGCACACACTACTATCACCAGGATCAAATGGACCTACCATTCATCTTGGATCTAAAGACTGCTGAGGGTTTTAAAGTTTTGGCTACAAGTCTCTTCCTCCTTCCCATTAAACCTCCTCCAATTTCCTGTTGAAGGATCTCTAAAAGGTTTCTTCTTGCTAAATCAGTTAACACGCACGCATGGGATGTGTTTAGAAGCATCCTTCCAAGCTGTGGCTTTGCCTCAGAGCAGCTCTACAGAAGTGGCTTCTGTGCAGTTGAAGCAGCCTCTGCTCCCTGCATGTGGAAGCTTGCCTGGATGGAAACTCTCCTCTGTACCTCAGAAAACACAAAATGAGGACACTGAAATAAGCTTTCATAGCTAATCATTTCACCTTCTCCTTCTCCAGCACAACCTGCTAAAAAAATGTAAATTTGTGAAGTCCAGGGAAGGTGGGCAAGCTCCTTTCAAGCCCCTACAGAATCTGAATGAGGAAACATGAGAGCAGATCCAGCCCCTAACCCGTTCTGAGTCTGTGACATCCACAGCAACTTAGTGACCATCATTTGTAGTCAAGAGTCTATAGAAATGTCTGAAAATTTTGTGGAGTTTCTATCACCACAAAGGGGGGAGGGATAAAATCTGAGGGTAGGCTTATAGAGCTGTAAAAAAAGGATGGTATTTGGCTATTAAAATACAAATTACTGTTAAATCCCATGTAAAAGGGGATAAAGCCATGAACACTAGAACTAGATCTAATCAGCAATATCTAATTAAAACTTATATGTAATGCTTCAATGGGCATTAGCAAAGGTTTGAATTCAGTCTGGCCTTCACCAGCTTTCATCAATGTATCCTTCTGCATATGCAGAGATACACATATATAAAAATACTGAATGTGCTCCATGCTCTGAGTAAAGAGGAAGAAGGCAAGGACATTAAACAATTCTAATCCATTGCATTAGCTCAGGCAAACGAAGCTTTTGGTTTTGTATTTTTCTATGGAAATGAGATGGACGACAGATCAGATGCCTGGTTAAAGTGACACCTGGGGAGGAATCGCTGCGGTGACAAGCTCTGGAATTGGGACACTGGAAGGACAGCTGCCTGGCTGATAGAAGAACAGCCTGGTGATACAGAAACAGCCTGGTGATCGAAGAACAGTCCTGGTGAGGGTGCATGGACTTGTGCATGCTGGAAGCACTATAAGTGTTTCTGAATCTTGGCTTCCTGTCTTCGTGATATTAATTTTATATAACTTTTCAGAGCTACATGGTGTGTTCTTAACAAATCAGCCATTGTGTTTTATCATTTAAATCTATTCACTCAATCTTGAAGCTGTTATTTCACTGAGACTTCTGTGTCAGCACACAGCACTGGGCAGGGCAAGGGAGGAAGAGGGTCGAGCGAGAGTTGTGCTGGAAGCATGGGCGCTAAGCTATGAAACTAGGGCCATGGCATCCCAGGCACAGCACATAAAAGTTAGGGGATGCTTCTCATTTGATCTCTTTGATCCTCTGTTTTCATGTCTGCAAAGCAGAGAGAAAATGTTTTCTTTCTTGCCTTGGCGTTTCTCCAAAAGCACGTCCACAAAGCTCTTTGATCCTGTAGTGAGAGACACAGAACCACCCCCCAGAAACTTTGACTGATTGCAGCACCCTGAGGAGATGTGACACATCAAGAACTGGGTCTGAATTCTGCAGAGCAGCTGATCACTGAAGCCACGGGGTGTGTAAGGTGCTGAGTGAGCACTGCCACTTCTGTTCCCTTCACAGGGTCCTCGGTGGGGGAACAGAGTCCTTAAACGCCATACCACAATGCATGGTCCATGGGAAGAGCAAATGAAAACCTGTAATTCTGCCCCGTGCTTCCTGGGGGACTGAATCTGTGAACTTCACCCATGGCTTTTAAAATAGCTTTTGGGTTGTAAACATGCACGTACACAATCAAAGGCTCCTAGTAACCTAGCCTGCCCTCTGCAAAAATAACATTTCCTTTATTTTCCATTATTTACAAGGAACTTGCACCAGCTATCTTGCTCAGTGGCTGAGCCCTGGCTCCCGCGATAGCCACTGTTTTGTTTTTCCGAGGCACAAAACCCCTGGGCTGCGGCAGGGAGAGTTACAGCCATTAGCCTGCGTCTTTGCAGAAACCTGACACAGAAAGCATTGGAGTTCCAAGTCTTATTGATTTTACCAAGCAACTTGAAACAACAATTAACCTTTCTAACTATGCGTCTTTCTTTAAAATGCATCTCAGTTGCTTTTCAAAGTTTGCTTTTAAAAATTAATGAATCGATGCAATTTTACAGCTATTGACCAATTTAAAATGTCAAGGTTGTAGCAGGAGGGAACACTAAAGAGATGCAAATCCCGTTATGCAAGCTCCTGGGCACCATTCGGTTGGACACTTTGAGGACTCAGCTCTCAGCTGTGGTTCTTGTCTCTTTATGTTTTATCTCCTTTAGTTCTCTTTAGTGAACTTAGTAGATGTCATACGCATTTATAACACCTTGGAAAACAGCCTGGCCTTATTTAGAAATGTGTGTGCTTATGCACATTTCCAGTCACGGAGATGAAAACTGTCACACGCAGCATTTATTATTGAAGCAGGGGCTCAGCACTTAGCTTCCATCGAGGGATACGAGCATGGCTATTTAGGGCTGAACACTACAAGCCCCTCAGCAAACTCAGAGCCCTACCAGGATTCAGCCTATACCCAGATCTCCCTCTTGGATTAACTTTCTATTCCCCAGCCACACGTTAACACGTGTACCAGAATTTTCCCCTTCTTTTCTTTTTTAGTTTCCAGTGTACCAGAATTTTCCCCTCTTCTTTTTTAGTTTCCAAAACACGATAGATACTTCACAGAGAAAACAATAAGCACTACTCACCCTAAAGATCATTAGAGAAAGGGAGGAGTCAGCTCAGTACATTCATGTCAATGTTAACCGTTTTTTGTTTGTTTGTTTTTCCTGTTAGAGTTTGTAGTTTCTGTCCACAGAATTCCTCTTTGCTGGGGCTGCCGAACAACTGGCACAATTATCTGCTGATTAACACGGGACATGGGACAACAAGTCAGCTTGGGTTTTAACCATCTAGATAGAACCAAAATGCCTAGATTACTCAAGGTTAGAAGCACCTATCCAGGTAGTTTTGATGTTATCAAATAGCCTTTTTTTAAGACTTAAAATTAGCTAAATTAGCTAAATTGCTTTTCAGTTCAGTGGTGGTTTGTTTAATTGAAAGTAGAGAGAATGGACTGAAATTCTCAGCGAAGTCTAGAGCTTTCAGCCTCAGGACAGCTCCCCATGTTTGCGTTGGCTCCTGGGCAAGGCAGAGGTGGGAAGAAAAAAAAAAAAGAAGAAGAAAAACTAGAAGAAAAAAAAAAAACAAAACAAACAAACAAACAAAAAAACTACCCAAATTCATCACTCTGTTGTAAGGAATGATACCCTCAAACAAGATAATCAGGAATCTTACCTTCAGGTATCTATATTTTTTTAACTGAACTAAAAACAAAACTAACAAAGAAATAGACCAAAAAAACCAGCATCCAGTCAAACTACTTAGCTGTGAGGGATCTGACCATCCTCAGGGAGCAAACACCTTTTACAGACAGACCAAGCCCCCTGTACAAGATGTGATTTTTTATTTTTATTTTTTAATTCCAAAGCTGTGAGCCATAAGCCATGTGCAAGGGGCTTTTTCAGACCATGAACACAAATCTCTAAGAGAGAACCAGCCAAACTTGAACTCCCATCTTGATCATTAGGCTGTCTCAAATTAAATTTCCCCACAACATAAGCAAAACTGTTATTTCAATAGAGACCAAACAAAATATTTTCCTACAGGCTCATTCCCAAGCCCCAGGAACGAGAGGACCATCCTGCCTGAGGCATCAGCAGGCACTGGCCAGAGGCAGTGTGCTTCTGCCCGGTGGCTCCACAGCACAAAGGGCACCACTTCCACATGCTGCCCTGGGGCTCCTGCAGAAGCATCTGGCTGCCTTGTAAGATAAGCAAATGGAAAATTTCAGAATGGGGAAAAAAAAAAAAATAAATAATTAAAAAAAAAAATGAAGTCAGCATGCATCTTAATAACAGGCTAAAGTGGCTTATAATTAGCTCATACTAAGCACTGATGAAGGAAAAATCTTAAAGAAAAAGGAAGACTGAATTTTAAATGAATTAAGGTGATAGCTATGATCTGCATTTACTTGTCCTATAGATTAGTTTGCTGACTACTTTTTTTTTTTATTTTCCTGGAGGGCCTTTTAATTATGCATAGAAATCTCATCAAATACAGATGAAGAAGGTCAGAACAATTAGTATAAAACAAACACTTCAGCATAATGCACCATAATGATTATTTTCGCAACAATCAGTTAGCAAGCTCCAAGAACATTTGATGCATTTTAAACTAAGTCATTATCAGATATCCCAAAACTTATAATCATAACAGCACTTCAGCAGATCAGCCAGCCACGCTCCCTGTGTGAGGCCGTACCCCTTTAGCCGGCGGTTCCTGGGACTCCAAAGCTGGTTCAGGTGCTGAGTGGCCTCACTGAAGTAGCTGCAACTTGACAAAAGCTGGATTCAGGAGGGAGATATATAAGGATAAAGCAGATCGGTACAAATACATACATTGAGTTTACTGTTGCTGTTATTCTGCAAGCTTCAGGAGGGATCTCAAGCTCAGAATCTTCAGATTTACAGTTTTTTTTTGTTTGTATGTTTGTTTGTTTTTTATAATTACAGCTGGTTACATAAAATTGCTCAGCAGAGGGTCTCTCCTCTTGGAGGCAGATATGTCCATTTATGTGGCAATGCAGTGCACTCTGAAATGTCAGTAGGGCACCTGAACAAGTAAAAGAAGGAAGGGAAAATAGGAAGCAGGACTAAAAAAGAGATAAAAACCTTACATTTCAAGCTTTAACCTAAGCCCTAACTTCACCAGCTTTATGCTCAGCATTGCTGAAGACAGGAACTCTCAGCTTGTGCTAATGAGAAAACATTTGTCTAAAAGGTTTGCCAGGCTGCAGGCTGTCAGTTTCTAGTTCACCTTTAAGCCATGGTTATTTTACTACTCTCCATTTTACGCACTCTCCAGCACAGCTAATGCAATGGCAGCTCCCTCTGTTTCCGTGGGCCCACCATCCCTCTCTGTGCATGGTCCCTGAAGCTTTGTGTTTGATGCCCTCTTGCCCTAGAGCAGCTCCTTGTCCGTGGGGAGCACTCAGCAGACCCATGATGGCCAAGGAAGAAGCATGCACAGAGACAGCAGGCAATAAATGCTCAGAGAGAGGACTTTGGAGACACCAGGCATCAGGCAGAACTGGGAAATTGATTCAAAACTCCCTAGCTCCAAAGCAAGTTGTCATCTAGATTTGTGCCATGCTGAATTAAGGGCATGTAGACATGGGTATGGCTATGAAAACTGCCTCATTCTTTTCTGTCCAGGCATGGCTTAAGCCAGATAACCACCGGCAGCTCAGAGACATTTCCCACTGGCACACAAACTCCTCCTGACCTGACTGCCACAGCCCACACTGCTGTGTGCTCAGGGCTCAGGCACGCTGTAAATAATTGGCATTTCCCTGGAGGACCCAAGGTGTGTTGGTGCCTTGAAGTCCTCTGCGTGGCTGACACAAGCTGCATACCACTGGTGCTGCGAGGTCGGTGGGTGCAGGGGGAGCAGGAGCTGCTGATAATCAGAGGACACAGGGACACTGGTCGGGAGAAAAATGCCCCCTCGTATGGTGGGTTCCACTCCCCTACCAGAAGCACAGGACATATTAGAGAGAGTTTAGGTGTCTGAGAATAACAATGGAAAATGTCACCGTGATTCGAAGTAAATGGGTGTTTGGCAATGCTAACGCACTGTACATTATTAGTGCTACAGGAATGACCTTTTCTTACAGCAATATTGAGAGTGAGATTGTGCCCGTAGGGTTTACTCTAAAGCGTATTGGAGTTAATGGGAGTCTTTCCGTTAGCTGTAAGGGATTGTGTTAGGTCTTCACAAACAGGACAGTGTGTTGAAAAGGAAGGACAGGAGAGGAGTGAGGATGTTCGTGTGGAAGCTTGCTGGACACAGCAGCACACCTGCATGCACTGGGGTGTGCAGTCCCAGCCCAGCGGGCACCAGATGACCTGACACCTCTCTGGGCTCTTCTTGGAAAGCCGAGGTAATGACAGATGCTGCCTGTGCATCTTTGGGAAGCTGCAGTTACCTTTGGCCATGTGTTCGTACTAGTTGCCCAGTTATGAATTGCTACTTGTGACTTTTTTCAGTTCATACAGTCTTAGAAAAGCTGGGAAATAATTTCTTATAGATTTATGCTACATTAATAGCAAGTCGCCACAGGAAATGTAAATAATTTTTTTTCAAATGGATGCTGTAAATCTCCTTAAGTTCATTGTTTAATTTTGGGAATGAGCTTACACTCTTGTTTATTACTGGTTCATTAGCCTTTACCTGATTTTCATTAACTGCACACAAACCAAGACACCGTGGTGACAGTTTCCTTAAATGAAAAGAACAAAGCAGCTTTTTGTTCCTCTGCACAATACTCAAGAGCTGACCAGCCACGAATCCCTCCCTGCTGCCTGTCCTCTCTTCTGGGGCCCTGGTTCCCAGTTACCTTCGCTGCCATCTCCCCTCTTCCTTGGGAACTGGCTGCTTTCACCCCCTTTCTTCACCACCTATTTTATGTATTCTACTGAGCTGCAAACGTGCCTCTGCTCATTTCTAGGTGGGCACTCTTTGCCCTGTCCTATTACACACACACTTCACCTAGATCCTGTTGTCAGAATTCGTTCTTTGATCAAGTTCTGTACTGTCTCCTCTCTCTGTCCTTCTGCACTCCTCCCATTCCCTCCTGAACTCCAGCTCGGTGTCAGGCTGCTGCTTCTCATCTCCACATCTCCTTGTGAGTGAGCAGTAACAGGTAGCAATTCATGCAGAACACCTTCTGTCTGGTCGCCACTCAAAGATAATGTACAGCCTTCAGTTTGGAAGACTTCTGTCCTTTTCACAACACACAGCACAAAGAGCAGCTGGGGGACCTAACAATGAATCGCCATTTCCACACCAAGCGGAGCATCAGACAGGTACAGCCACACTCAGGTGTCCCTAATGGATTTGCAGCTCTGTTAGACCCCAGGAAGAACATTAGTCAGTAGCTCTCTTTTCATGAGTACAACATATTCCTACTGCCATAAATGCAGCGTAACTCTCGTGATTTCTGGTTTGTATTATTTGCAGCATGTATTCAGCAGTGCTAATTTAGGACCTCCTTTATAACTCCTTACTGTCAAGGAGAAGACTCCTACGAAGCACAGTGGCAACCAGCCTGGAGGGTGACACTGCAGCTCACAAAACAGACATCCAGACGGAGCTGTTCCCTGTGTACGGGCAGGCTGTGTATTTCATAAATGCTCTTTCCTCTTGCTCTGATATCCTTCTGACCCAGAACTGACCCCTAAACCTTAATTGGTGGAAAATCAGTCACCTACATTACCTGCCTGGATGACTTGACACGACCAGCTATGTAACAAGCAGATTTTTATTAATACAAATAGTACTTAGAGCACAATCTGTCAGCTATGCAGATTGATAATGATTCTGACTTTGCAGAGAACTAATTATTTTTTCTCCTAAAACATTTACTGGCAGTAAATCTCACACAGCCAGCATCTGGCAGCTAGGAAAAATAACTTGTTTTTCAAGGGGTTTACTGGAGTTCCTCTGTCTTCATTATGCCTATATGAAGCAGTCATAGCCTACTGACTTTACATGTAAATATCCACAGAAATAGCATTAAATTCAAGATGCTGATTATACAAGTGAGAGACCAAAGAACTATACTGGTAAGTTTCTCCCTGGTGAATACACTTCAGTATCAGATTTACAAATTCAGTACTGAAACTTCTGTCCCTTCCCCTTCCTCCTGCCTTCTCTCACAGCCTTCCCTCTCCTGAGTAACTTCTTGCATGTGAATAAGCTGAAATGCAATTATTCAAGAGTAAAACAAAATAAACCAGCCCCCTGCCCCCTGCTTTGTCTTATAATATATCAGATTGCTTTTATAAAAACACGTATCTGAAAGTCAGACTCATCAATTTGAGGACAAAATAGTGTGATATTCCTTTTCTTACTGATACAGAGATGGGTCAGCAAAACAAATGCATGGTGTGAGCTATACCAGCACGAGAGCTTGAAGATCCCCAAGCCCCTCTAGTCATGCATTCACACCAGGTGCAGCCCAGACCCATATCTTCTTTGACCAAAATTCCTTTATATTTTCAGAATCCTCAATTTACTTTATCTTCACAGTCTTCTTCAGTATTTGCTTTAAATGGCTTACTAAAGAGGTGTAAGATGTTTGTACAGTATCTCACATAGCTGTGGTCTTTTCCAAAAGTCCAACTCCCAGTAACTTAGTTATTACAAAAGCAATAACAAGATTAAAAAATATAATCTTCTGTATATGTCTGTAAGTATGTTGTTTTATACAAATAACCCACTGTAATGGCTATTTTCTTTACCAACAACTATCACACAATTTCTCCACTACCCTGCCCAGTCATTCACATGTTCATATGTTTTTAAGAGTACACACACCATTTGCTTGGACCTAGCATGCTACCTCTTATTTTTCCTGTTATCTTACTTTTTTTTTTTTTTTTTTTAGTCATATTGATAACCTAGACAAGGAGAGGCCTCTGTGTACCTAGTGTATGGCAGATAAAGTATGAGCCTTGTTTCAACAAAAAAGTATGGTTTGTTTTATATATTCTCATTAACTACAGACTAATCTCCCCTGCCTCCAAATCTGAGTATTGGCAGAGCCCTTCAAGTTTAGAGACTGAAGAATATGCCTCTGCAAACATAGAGATTATGTCCATATATAAAACTAAACTAAGAAAGGAACTCCGTGGTGATGTACCTGTTACTTGGAGAGCCATCACCTAATAACTGCACTGTAAATGCAAACTTTGTGCTAATTCAGAAGATGTTTCATAGACAAACTCAGTGGATTAACGCTTTTATCATGTTCTTTTCTTTTATACTTGGCATGGTTTTTGTCTCCAAATTTCTTTTCAGCCATATCATTGCTTTGCTTGTTATTTTTGAAATACATTAACAAGAATGCTGAAAGGAAAGGTGAGCAAAGGACACTGTCAGCTACCGAACTGTGCAATGAGGAAGTGATCAATCCAGGTTTGGTCCACTTAATTTTCAGTCAACATAATGAGTACATTTGTTTTGCTGTTCTTTTAAGCTTTGTTGTCAAGGATACAACAATATCCCCTATGTCAGAAGATGAATCTACTATGAAGAACTACTTTTCATTGGCATTTACTCAATCAAACTTGACATAAAGGCAGCATCTGTCCAATAATTTTTTACTTAAAGTAAAGTCATTAGTTATAATATCCAGCCCAACAACAAAAACCATAAATCTTTTTGAAAGCCAGCTGGAGTGACATTGAATGCTACTTATTTTTTGCCTGAAAAGGACAGACTTTATAGTGGTCATGCACTGACATATTCTCTTATGACTGAGGTGAAGGGTTCAAACTTGGTATACACAACAAGGGAGAGAATAAATGTGATAATCTATATGCATAGGGCCACCGTAAATGCGGCGATTGAAGCACATAGTGAAGAGGGGGGAAGGTTATATCCAGCCCGCATGCAGCTCCTCCATCATGCAGGCTGCATATCCAAATCCAAACACTCCTGTTCCATTAGCTATGTCCTGTAATGAGGCACATTACGCAGTGTATCTTCCCAAATTGAAGCACGGTATTGCAAGCTACTTTTGCCTAAAAAAAAACAATCTGGTGTATGCACTGTGCCTAGCACAATGCACTAAACACATATATCAACGAAACACATGGCAGAGCTATAATCTTTCCGTCACTCAATGACCACTTGTTTGAAAATGAAAATACTACCTGATCATTCTCTGCTCTCTTCTGAAGCTCAGATTGTGATCTAGGAAGATGTTTGCTGGCTAATAGGCAGCTCAGGTAGCTTTTAACCCTCTTGCTCCTATAGATGATGGCACGGAGAGGCTGATACAGACTCAAGATCTTTTTTTCTCACCACAACGTGGTTTTAGAGGCAGTCTCTCTCCACACCAGGAATGATTGAGATCTTTTCATTCTTAAGCATTACAGAAAAGCACTGACAGTAGAATGTATCAAAAATATATCTTGCTAGCCAACCCTGATTGTTTTTTTCAATAGACTTATCAAAGCAGATTCAAGAAATCTGTATTATATCTGGAGTGAAGTGGCAGATACTGTCTCAGAGAAATTCTACCTTGAAAACTAATTAAATAGGCTTAGATAGAAGCACTTTCATGTGGTCTGGAAATTAATTGAAAGGCAGCATACAAAAGGTAATGATGAATATTAATATGCTGGATTGGTGGCAATATCAAATAGGGTGAGATTTTTATCTACCATAGTGGACCAGGAAATATTACAGAAAGATGTTTAAACCATGCGATTTCAATTAAGGAAAAAAAAAAAAAAAAAAAAAAAAAAAAGGCAAACAGGCTAATACACACATGGCTTGGAAGGAAACACACTCAACAGAAGCGTGAATTTCTAGAGTGAGAAGAGATATAGACACCATGAGCAGCCACGGCACAGCAGTGGATGCTCTGTCAGCGCTGCCTACCCATGGCTCCAGCCTCTCCTTCCTTCGTGGCTATGTGCTGCCCACACAGATGAAAACAGCTGCTGCGAAGGATGCTGGCCACATCCTGTGCAGCCCTAGGGCACTGTGTCCACACCACAGCCAGGAGGCATGCAAGTGCCTGATGAAACTTCAGTCTGTGGGTGGGGATGGAGCATGCTGCAGAGGGCAGGAGCTATCACTCCTTTATCTCCTTCCTTTTATAAAACGTGATGCACCTGATTTCAAATGGAAAAATGACTAATACACATATAAATACATGTTATTCAGGATAAAAGCCATAGCCAATTAATTTCCTTTGTTCAGAAGCTGGTAAGGAAAAAGCATGAGACTGAAAGTACTTATGTTTCACTTGGATTTTTATTTTTTATTTGTTTATTTTTATTTATTTTTTGAGTTACTTGACTCCTTGTCGCTACACATACATATATAACTTTTCTTTGAATGAGTGCCAGGACATCTGTAAATTATGGTATGAAAAGTTCAATTTAACCATTTGCCATTAAAAACACAGAGGTCAGTGCAGAAAGCCTCATCCCTCAGAGATAACTATGTGAAACACTTGCAATCACATCCTGGAAGTCCTGGTAGCACTGCGCTGGAGGGGCAGGTGGTTTCTGACAGAGTTACCAGGTAATGGCAGCACCAGCTATCAATTCATTTTGAGGAGTGTGGGCTATTCCCACCTATGAATCGATACGTGGAGAACACACCATGGGTCCTTGCCAGGACCACAGCTCTTGGCCAAGCCCTTCAGTGACACCTCATATATACAGCTGTTAACTTTTCTACAAAGTGGATGGTGATGAACTCCCAAAGCCTTCACTGTAAATCTCAGTCCCTTTTATGAGTAGATGCTGTGCAGTAGTCTCAGGTCTGCGCTCAGCAGCCCAGTACCATAGTAATTTTCATGGTATGGAGCATGGCATGGTCTCTGGGAGGTGTTTGGACTGCCCACAGAAAGGAGGGCCAAAGGAGCACCACCTGCACAACCTTTCCCATCCAGACCCATTCTCAGGTGAGCTGAGCTGAGCTTGGGCTTCTTTAATGAACAATTTGGCTAGGCACTGCTCTTCAAGTACACACTTACACATCCACTTGGGCAGAAGGACTGTCTTCTCATTCACTGAAAACACAGATGGAACAGCTAAACTGTTAGCAATCCTTTTCTGCCCTAAGTCAAGCACACACATCGGGGAAAGGTTCAAGAAACACTCTACGGCTAGAGGTATACACAGCAAAACCAGCCCAGAGACCCTTGCATTCATTTGGAAGTTGTTCCAGTAAATTGGGAAAGTGGTTTAGGGAATAATTAAGGATCAGAGCAGTCTTCTTGGCAGAAGATGAGGGAATTAGACCAGGGCAAACAGACTCATCGGTTCTGTGAACTACTGAGACTTTTCTGTGTGCCAAGGTTTGTAGAGGGAAAACATTCAGAGCTCAGAAACCTGCAACTGGGAAATAAGAATTTTGCATCTTTAAGTTCGTGCCGGTACCATTACAGCTGAAAAGCAGCAGCTTATTCCAACAGCATGAATCACCTGCAGCGGTCACTTGTAATAAAAAGTTCTAGGCCCTAATCAAACAGACAAGGTCAGGGAGTTGGTAGAAGCTTCAAAAATAATTATCTAGGTCTGCTTGAAAACAGGAATGTTATTTCTCAGGAAAAAAGGAAAAAAGAAAGGAAAGAAATTATAATAGTAATAATAATGGTAATAATAATAACAATAACAATAATAATAATGCCATTTGTTTTGGTCCAGCCCCAAAGAGGACCTAGGTCTGCTGGAACTCCTCATCCAGCATGGACAGGGCCCCCAGCTGCAAGGCAGGAACCTGGTGGCACATTCCCTGCATCTGCTGCAAACCAGCACCGGAGGTGGTGAGGGAGGAGTTGGAGCCTCCAGCCCAGCTCTGTGGTCCACAGCACACAGGGGTTCACTGCTGAGTTCTTTTTGCTGAGAGCCTGGCATTTTGCATGGCTCCGATTGCTAATTACCCGCACGATGGTACTCCAGCCTGCTTTGGCACACCTCTGGCATTTAATGTCTTTAAATATTGACAGATGGATTGTTGTCTCCTGTTACTCAGTGAAAGCTGGGAGCATAATGCTAAGCTGATTAAAAGAAGGGGGATCACCAGCTAAATCTATTTCTTCCTGACTTCTAAATGTGGATGCACCTTTTCATTACTAAAAGGATATATTTTTGTAAAAGATCTGGTTCCTGAACTAGCAGTACAAACACTCCCTGGATGCTCTTGCAAGAAGCAGACTTTCTTGTTATTCTGCTTAAAGAGTTTTTCACCCTACTTATCCTGCTGTGTTAAAAGAGTGCTTTTTTCTTTTTTTTTTTTTTTTTTTTTTTTTTTTTGGCCTCACCTTGCAAAAGAAATTTTCAATTTTTTTCTTTCATTGGAAAAAAAAAAAAAAAAAAAAAAAAAAAAAATGAATAATAGACAAAGCCTGCTACTTAAAAGGAAAATTGTTTAGTGCCTCAGGGTCCAAACTTACAGCAAACCACGTTGTCCAAACCATTGCCTCTGCCCAGACTCGCTATTGATCTGAACAGACAAAAGGGAAGTGAGGGAATGGAGAAATAAAGAGGCTGTTTGAACCTCACCCAGCAGGTAAGTGGCAGAGCTGGGAAGAGCAGCCAGCACTTCTGCCTCTGTAACACTGTGCCTTGCTCACTAGACCAGATAAAGAGCCAGGGAAGATATTTCATCTGGGTTTTTAGAAGCCTTTATTGTTATGCCTCAGCAAATGCTAATCAGTGGTGGGGCTGTGAGCCCAGAAGTCCCACTGAAATGACATCACAGCCTCAGGAGCGGGGAGGCAAGGAGCAAAATTGGGAGCTACACTTTTTTTTTTCCTTCCATCATCACATGTTGGTGTTATACTTGCAGCTGATCACACGTTTCTGCTGTAAGCAAATGCATTTTTGACCTCCTGGCACCTGCAGCTCGCTCCCAAGGGGAGCGGAGGGGCAGGCGCTGAGCTTTGCTCTCTGGGGACAGCGACAGGACCCGAGGGAACGGCATGGAGCTGGGACAGGGCAGGGTCAGGCTGGTGTTAGGGAAAGGTTCTGCACCCAGAGGTGGTTGGACACTGGGACAGGCTCCCCAGGCTCCCACAGAACCAAGCCTGCTGGAGTTCAAGAAGTGTTTGGACACCGCTCTCAGGCATGGGGTCTGATTTTTGGAGTTTGACTGTTTGGAGCCAGGAGTCATACTCCATGATCCTTGTGGGTCTCTTCCAACTCAGGCTATTCTGTGATTCTGTCTTGTGTGTAGATACATCTCAAACCAGTACTTTATATCTGTTGATCTCCATGGTGCTTATTAGGCCCAAAGGGCTGAACTTGGCAAGTGCTTGTGCCCATTCTCACCCCAACCCTGCGAGTCGCCGCAGCCGAGGGAATGCAGCCTTTGCATGGGCACAAGCATCAGCATGTTCCTAACTGCTTGCTGAGTTGCTCAACTGCTAATTGACCCAATAAAAATGATCAAATAGAAATTTCCACTTTTTTAAAGACTGGAAGCTTACAGACTGCAGGTAAATGAAGATGGAAAACAAGTCAAGGGAAACCAAAATGAACATCAGTCTTCTAAGAAGATACTGGCATGAATATGTATGATACATTATAGATTTGACTGTTGAATGACCCGTAACTCATCAGAAGTAATGGCTTACACTGAGTAATGGAGGCTTCTCTTTCAAGATGAAGCATTAGTCACTTAAATGCCTTCCACATCATAATGCAAGAAAACCTTTTGGATATTTAACTTAAGTGCTGTTTTCTTTATAAAAAATTATAAAAACTCACTCCAGATTTAAATATGGCATACCATTAGTCACAATAAATACTCCAAAATACATTTCCTTGCATCTTCTTTGGCTTTGCTGTCATCACTTCTCCAGCGTTTGGCTGTTATCTGTGCAAAGGGAAGGAAGAGTCTTATTCCTTCTTGTCCAGGAAAGAGACCAGAAAGGAAGCAGAGCTGAAGAATGGGCTTAGCCAAATGAGCTAGAGCATTTTCAGGCCCCAGCCTCTGTGACACTGTTACAACCCAAATAATGCTCTGGGTGCTATTGCTTCAATGAGTCGGATGGTCTGGGCGCTTGTGGACCCGCAGAGGGTGGCTGAACAACAGCACTGCCCATTGCGTCAGGCTTTAAGAAACAGCCACATACAGGTTTTTTCCTTCTGCTGTGCCTGAGCTAAAACCACAAAACCAGAACTTCACTGGTCAAGCTGGGCAAGTCTTTGTAAAACAAAAGCCTGAATCAGGCAACAGCTACAACAGATGCTTCCTACAGATTCATTCAGCATTGGTAATTGGCCAAATCCAGACTTGTTTTTTCAGATCAAGAAGTATATAGGAATTTTTTCCATGAAAAAACTTAATGAAATGTGCTGTATTTGTGTTTCTGGAAAGTGATGACTCTGTCCCACACAGTTTTCCTGAACAATTCAAGTTTTGTCCATTTAATTTAATGTTTGTCTTTCTCTTCGTCCCTTAACTCTAAACAAAGAAATCCATGTCACCGTGTCCATCTGCCACCCACCATCACCAGTGCCTCAAAGCCAATTCCATACTGCTCTTGGGCTGTCAGGGGAGGAAAACAGGCAGAGAGCTGGGGGGGTCTCCTGCCTTCCCCATGCTCCATGCTTCCGATCTCTGAGCTGGAGAACCATGGATTTAACAATGATTTTATGAACACGGTAGCTGGCAGTGACAGAGCAGAGAGGTGGGATGGGGAGAAAGGCAGGCTTGGAGCACCATCTGAGCCACCCGGGGCATGTGCCAGCAGCTCCAGGGTCTCCTCTGCCAGGAGGCTGCAGGCACAACACGAAGAAGCAGAGCCATAAGGATTTTGCACCCAGCCAGCTGAAATTCTCCTGAATTCTTCCCTTCTGAACCATTAGGCTAAAAGATATAAAAAAGGCACTGTGTCGCTGCTACAGTCCGCTAAGTAAAATTGATTTTGTAAAGGTAATTTTGCTAAGGAATTCACCAAAAATTGAAAAAAAAAAAAATGTAATTTGAGGTCAGATTTTCTACTCAGGCTTGCAAAGCAGCACTGAAAAACCAAGCAGATAATGGTTTATGCTGCATTGTATTGCATTTCCTATTTGATGGTCTGGTAACATTTTAATAGTCTTGAATGAGCATTTAATTTAGATTTAATAGGGCAGCTTCTCTGTTGTAATTAAATATCAATTGATTGTTAAAAGAGCACTTGCTAGATTTAATATATAAGAGATAAACCTGGTTTGCTGTATAATTAACTCAGAACACAACAATAAAAGTGCAATTAAATTTCTAGAACACAGAACTTGTAAAAAAAGTTTATCAAGTTGGTGGACATGAGAGGAATTAAATAAAAATGGTGTTAAAAATTGTGTTTAATAAGGACACCAAGATCTATTAATTAGCTTGGTTAACTATTGATGATTTTGACCTTTGATGTAGAGATACCTTTGAGATGGAAATCAAACAATGAAAGTGACTGTTCCCACTGGGCATGCATGGTGCCACCAGCCTGTTTTCTTCAAACAGGTATAGAAAAAATGTCAGGCATCAAATGTAATTTTAATGTTATATATATATATATATATATTTTTCAGCATTAATAGTTAGTGTTTATCTTATCTGCACTTTAAAAATTCATCCTTTTAAATATTTAGTTTCACCATAATTTACAAATAGGTACTTAATTCCCACTTTGTTTTCCACATCTATGCTTTAGCCATTACTCCTGGAGATTTTTTAATAGGGTCAGTCTCTTAAAAATGGAACAACCAAAAAGCCTGGCAGAGTGCTGTTACTGACTATTAACCATAACGAGCCGTCCGTGTGCGGAGCATTAACTCTGTATCAGAATTGTCCTCCATCCTACCAGCCTCAGGAAAACAAAAACATAAAAGATGCAAGCATCAGAGGAATCACCTCAAAGCATGCTTAACTGGCTGTCCATGTTCTGAGCTCTCATTACATGTGCAAAGCTCCTTGCTACTAAATTATTTTCTCCTTACAAGACATTGACAAGATGCTCTTCACAACTGACACGTGTCTTGCGATGTGCCTGCACAGCAGTGACCGTGCCTGCAATGCACTTTCCTCTCCCAACATATGCTGCACACCAAAACCAAACAAAAACATGGCAGAATATTATAACTTTTATTTTGCAGAATATTCTAACTTCTTTTCTATATAACTTCTGGGTCCCGCGGCAGAGGGAGCCCAACCCGTCACCTTCCATGTGTCCTCAGACATTTTGCTTCCATTCAAATTCGTGCAGACTAAGTGTTTTCAATAAATGCCATTTCAAATATTGCAGTTGGGATCACATTTTGGAATGCCTGCCACGAAGCCCTGTTGGTGTGCATCATTGCAGGGCCTGAGCCCTCCCCATGACCAACCCCATAGCTGTAGAGGAGTGGGGACACAAGCTGGCTGTGTGTTCTGTAGGGACACAGGGTGTCTGAAACCTCTGCCTGGCTCTCCATGGCCTTCAGAGATGGGGCTTGCTGCCACTGCTGAGCCACACTCAAAAGCTACCTTGTATCATGGTGGAAAACCTCACAGATGCAGGTGTGGATGCACTGAAAACCACCATTATTATTATTGTTTTTATTAATTACATTTTCCTTGAAATCAAAATCGAAACCATTCAAAACCTATCAAAACCATTCCATGTATTTGACAAAAAAAAAAAAAAAAAAAAAAAAAAAAAAAAAAGTAAAACCAAGATTGATTTTTAAGTCAATCTTTCCTGAAAATGCCCAAGAGGGGTGTGCTTTATGCTGTTAAGACAGAATTGCTACTAAAATAAAATTGCTAATATGAGGTAAGGCTTTTAGGGTGCTGGTGCATTGTGTAAAGCAAGAAGAACACCAAGATGGTGCTGAGGCCAGTGTGATGGGCAGAAGGACATTAATGATGGCTGTTGTCACAGCCCCCAGGGGGCTGGGATCTTGGGGAGCAGGTGGGGTTTCCGATTAATTCACATTTTTTCCACTGCACATAAGAGAAGTGCAGGTTAAAATACGACTCCAGTGCAAGGACCAGTGAGCCGCGCTAAGTGCAGCGAGAACAGCCTCTTCAATCACGCTGTTTGCTTTTGTCCAGATAGTGCTTCTAGATGAGTCCGGATAGAAATGGAGTGGAACGTGATAAGTTTTCTCACAGCAGCCATGCCCAGGTCACAGAGCTCTGCTCTTATTTATGCTGCGGCAGTGGAACAACCCGCATTTACAGCACGCGGGAGCCAGCTTAGAACACGGATGGACACAGGCTTACCTGCATGCTGGCTTTTATTAGAGCTTGAAAAGCCAGCAAGCAGGGAGCCAGGAAGCAAATAGTACCACGTAAGAGACAATGGCACATTTCAGACCGTGGTGAAAAGAGAGGATTGAAATCATCACAAGTTGGGCTCTGCTGGCACTGGCAGCTTTTGCTCCTCCGCACCCCTACATTCCCAGTAAAGCTGGCCCTTAGGAATATTTGCATAGCTGCTAAAGCATCCCCGTACCTCGGCTCTCAGTAGTCTGACACAGCTTCTACCACAGGGAAGCTCTACATTGGATAAGGCTCCTGACTTCTACTTTAATATTAATATACAGAAAATCTTCATTAAAGGCAAAAATGTCCAACAGTGTGTGCTCAAGATCAATGAAGAACTGAGAAATCTGCCTCAGTGTCAGGTGAGAAAAATCTGGCAATTATTTCCTGAAATTCACAGATAGCAGCCACTAAATAATGGGGGACAACTGCTGCTGCAGGTGACTTGCTCTGCTCACATGGATAAGCTTGGAGTCCTAAATCACTTCCTAGTCTCAAACACACAATGCAAAACAGGAATGAAGCAAAGCAGTCAACTGGAATCACTTTTAGCACAACAGCAAGAATATGCTTGGATGTTTTATATTTGATTTGAGGTTTAACTTGCAGATCTTATTTCGCCCAAAAACGCTGGTGGAAAATTAGTCCCAACCTTTGGTAACTCACAGGCCAAGCAATGCAATTTACCAATATGTAAATCTCACTTCCACATAGCTCAAAAACAGCAAAGCTTAAAGGCTTTGCAGCCGAGAACTGATCCAGCTCCCCGGAGAGTTAATGCAAAATCTCCCATTGACTTTTACAGGCATTAGAGCAGACCCTCAGCTGACTTTATAATCTACAAAGGGAAAATAATTGGGATTTCCAGAAAATTGGCTCAGCACAATTTTAACACTATAAATGTTTCTGCTTGGAGACAGTACAAATTGTATGTTTTTTTCCCAATCCAACGATAAAAAAATTCCCATAATAAATATGCTGTTAAAATGCTTTTTGGAGAAAGTCCCATCCTTGAAAGATGCTTTTGCTAGGGATATTTCTGATGTGATGTTCTCATTTCAGAACACCTCATGTCTACCCGAGTGCTAATTGCTCATATCATTACTTTCTAAGAGGCAGCATCTTCCTATCTCCTTCCTTTCCTCCTGCCAAAAGTTTTCCCACACCTGCCTTTATAGCTAGTTTTCCTCACTCTGCCCCCAACTTTTATTACAGAAAGGAAGTAATTAAAAACAAAAAAATCTCGTATTAGCACAACAGCAAGGATATAGATCAAGAATATAGCATCAAGAAATTCTGAGAATTAAGGTTGCTTTTGTAACATATCCAGATCTCCTTCTTCACAGGAAGCAGCCGTGGCTAAAGCCCAAGCTGTAGCCCCCTGCTCCCTTGGAAGGGGTCGAGGGGAGGGTAGAGGGTCACGGTCCTTGTCCCCTGATGGAAGGAGATGTACAATCATTTGTTAAAGTGAAGTGACTGGATTGGCAATCCAAAATTTCAGTGAGAGAGGACTGAGAAAATCTCAGGTTTCAGAATACATGCAGGTATGGATGCTAACTTCACAGTGGATTTGTGCTAGTTAAGCAAATTTTCTGCATCAGCTTTTACTTATTGTCTTTACTTTTCAAGACAGAGCTATCATAACAGCCAGGATAACTTTTGTTGCCCATACTCCAGGAAAACCCTCTCTCTGTGAAAATGAGTTATTCGCTTATATGAATATCTTCATTTTAATATGGCAGCACGTCCTCACTGAAGTGCTACCTCAAACTGGCATTTTCCCTTTCTGAGTGAAGTTAGAAAACACACACAGGCAGGAAGTCAGAGGCACACGAAGCAGGTGGCAGCAGGGCACTCCTGCTGCAGTTTTCCTCCCTCACCTTCTCCGTTTACAGCCCTGGAAGATTCCTGCAGGTGGAGAGCCACGTGCGCTTGGCTGGAGCCTCTCCACTAACAAGCGCCTTCATTAGCATTCACATTTCATCAGCAGAAACCAAGCTTCCTTTTTTTTTTTTTTTTTTTTTTTTTTTTTTTTTTTTTTTTTTTTTTTCCTTGAAAGAAGAACAAACAAAAGCTTTATTATTCTCTGCATTGTCTGCAGAAGTCAGACAACTCTTTGGCTTCAATGAAGATCAAATATTAATGCCATATTCCAAGCAGGATTTTTGAAGCTATCAGCAGCTCATGCTTGTTGAAAACAGTGGCTAGAGAAAACTCTTCACAGCAAAGTCCTTTAAAGTGTGTGATGCTAGCAGATGAAAACAGTAGGTTGTTGAATGTAATTTTTGAAGAAATGGAGTGAAGCCACAGTAGAGCAGCCAGAATTCCAAGCCCAATAACAAGCGTGGAAGGCAGTGGGAGCAGCAGTGGTCAGCAGTGGCAGCAGCGATTCATTTTCAAATAGGGAACTTCAGAAATGAGCAGGGAGGAGAGGCTGCAGTTTGCCTGGCCCTCAGGGTGTGCTGGCCGCAGGGCCCAGCTCGCTTTTAGATGTAATCCCATCAACCTGCCATGGCTTGAGGCAGGCAAGGTGTGAGAAACAGCGACAGCATTGTCACCTCCTTTAGAACAACCCCTGTCGATCTGCAAGCTTCAGGTGGAAGTAGTCATTGCCAGTAAATAGCAATTCTTTTTTCTTTTCATTTACATTTTCCTGCTTCTTATTACTCTCAAGTAAAGGTGGGTTCTTAGTTTCCTTATATTCACAGCGAGCCTGCACCCTGATCCACCAGGGATCACAGGGCAGGAAGAGGAAGGAGGGATAAAGAGCATGAGAGCAGGATGGCCCTCCTGCCCTGCAAAGGAGGCAGGCATAGATTTCCTAGAGGACTAGGAGCACTGCCTTGCTTTTGTAAGAGTGTTTTTGTTGGCTCACCCTTCTAGCAGTACGCCTCTCCCAGGCCAGCTAAGCACTGCCTCTCATTGCTGAGTGTCCCACAGGAGTGTCCCTGCCACATCAGGGGAGCTCTGACTGCTCCTGTAACACCTACCCCAACTGGAAGAATATTGCCTATGTCGGAGGCCGTAAGGAGATGGAGATTTCTGCTTGCTTTTTTAAAAGAAAAAGAAATAAAAATTCCAGCTGGGCTTTTCTACTCCTGCAAAGATTTGGGAGCTTCGGGAGCATCCTTGTGAATTTCCAGGAGCTTGTGAACCTAAACACGTTGCATGCCTGCATGCTGAAAATCTTTTCCAACCCAGCTAGAGGAGTTCTGGTCACCCAGGACTTACCGCTCCATCTCACCCCCAGCCTGCCCATGTCAGATGCTGAAAATGCTTAGGAGCTATTATCGAAGGTGCTTAAAGCACAAGAATGGCCATCCTCAGTCAGACCCAAGGCCCATCTGGGCTAACGTCCTGTCCCTGACTGTGGCCTTGCTTACCCCAGCTTCTAGCTTGGAGATCTGCTGAGCAGGAGGTGTGACAAAAGCCACAACCTGTTCAAAAGACATGAGCTTCCCTGCAGAACTGCTGGGGATAATAAAGACTGTTTAAACTCTTTGGAGAATGGTATTATAATTTACAACAAAAGTACCCTCAAATCTTTCAAGAAGGGACCGTAAACACTACATGCATTCCCACTCAAAGCCAGAGCGCTAGATGTATTCTGTTTCCAAAGAGCACCACTTTCATTAGGTTGGATACTAATTAAGGTGGTTTTTTTTTCTTTTTCTTTTTTTTTTTTTCTTTTTTTTTTTTTGATTTACAAACAGATTTCTTACTCCTACTCGTTGTACATCACAAAGAAAATGGAATGTGTTCTTTCAAAGTCCTTAACAATTCCTTACAGCTCTGCAGCATCCGAGAACACAAAGAAATAAAGTAAGAACAAAGTTATAGCAGACGTAAATATTAGCGAGAGACCGTACCTCATCTTGCTTGTCTGTGGGGCTCCGGAGAGCAGAGCCATGGATATACTGCTCTCAGTCGTCAAAAGCCTGCAACTGCACACACCTGCATATCAATTACCTGCGTACTGCACTGCATCACTGACAAACTTGCAGTGACAAGGGAGGCAGATTAGACCCATTTTAATTTTTCTTGTATTGTCTCCAAAAAGTTGCCATAAAATGTGAAGAAATACGTGTTGCTATGGAAGAGCTTAGGGACATCTTATGGCATTAACCCTTTAACAACCACTCCTACACAAAACTCTGCTGTGCTTTTATTCACAGGCAATCTGCCTTTTGTACTCCGCTGTTATTTTGTTCCAAGGACATAGCTGGTGCAGCAGGAATTACAGCTTTGGCAGACCAAGAAGCAAATTAAATGTCCAGTTTCCACTTCCAAGCAATGCTGCTGTCTTTGGGATGACTCAATTGCTCGTCTTTACCATCCCCTCACTGTATTTGGGCTTATCCTTTTTCCACCCACATGGTATGACACAAGCCTTGAAAGCGCTCATTGTGTGTTTGCAGCATGGGCTCCCTCATTTTTGCATGGCTCTTGGTATGGGCACCAGGGCACCCAGGCATCCCCAGGCTGACAAAGACACTATGGGAATCATGCTGAGCAGCACAGGCCGGGAGCTGTCAGCCTCCGCACACTGACAGAGCAGGCTGACCCTTGGTGAGAGAAACTGCCCCTATTTCTCAGAGAAATAGTGAAATTAAGGGCCGCTGTCAAAAAGAAATAAAATTTGTGGAGAACACAGGTATTTACATTTCACACAGTGATTCCTAACAGCCTGCTTTATCCCAGCGAGATGTCACTAATGTAATGGGGACCAAAGATGTTCTGTTCCCTGTGCCTGATGTGCTGCCTCTGACGTCCTTGTCTAGCAGCTGACTTCCCAAGTAATAAAGGGCCTGCTTTCCGGATGGACACACACAGCCTGGGACCCCACCCCACCTCACAGAGCTGACCGGCTCAGCTCAGCACTGAGACATCGGGGGAAATCCACAGCCCGGCCTGCAGCACTTCCAGGACTCCCCACCATTAAGACATGGCCTGTGCTGGGAACCCCTCCCTGGGGATTTCGTCCCCTCTCCTCCCCATTTAAAGACCTCAGGTGACTTCTGCCTGTGAAGGCTGTTCCAGAGGATGGGCTTCCAGAAGTGAGAAATGTACATCGGACCATGGGTGCCAGGACGAGCTGTGACACTGGGACATGGTGGGGGCTGCGGGGCCACCATTGCCACAGGGCTGCATGGTGGCCCTGCCTTCTGCCATCGTCCCACCTGCAGAAAAGCTGGGTCTGCACAGCTGCATTTCCAAATGTCCGTTTGGAATCATAGCATATCCCGAGTTGGAAGGGACCCATAAGGATCATCAAGTCCAGCTCCTGGAGGTAAGCAAAGGGGATGATGATGACCCAACATCTCTTCCCATGGTCCCTGTGCTTTTTAACATCAATGTTTTATCCTTTCAGATCCCACTGAATCCAGAGATCCCTCAGCACTCCACAATCCTTCAAATAACCAGTAGTGGGGAATGATGAACAGAGCAGGAGCAAACAGGGAGATGCAAAGGGAACAGCCATCCTCCAAGGCACCTCCCTTCTGGGAATTTCAGTGGATCAGTAGGCTTTAAAGTATCTCTCCATCCCTGAGTTGTCTGATAAGTCGTCCCCTCCCAGGAGTGCAGGATCATATATACAGATATAAGAGAGAGAGGGAAGCAGAAGGAAGAGGAGAAGGACAGGCTGGCTGCAGGGCTGCATCCAGCCCAAAGCCATACTGAACATGTACCTGTGGTGCCAACTCCTCTACCATCCTGGCACTAACATTAAGAAAGAAAAATCTGCCCCTTAGCAGCACGCATGAGTGCTTCAGTGACCTTACGATGACATTAATTTGTTGTGGTTTCCTAAAGAAGATTTCAATTATTGCAGGTTTTTAATACCATTGGGGAAAACACAGAGGGCTGTCAGCATTGGCTGATGTGAAATGCGATGCAATTATCATCCAGCCTTAGTAAAGGATTTTAAATTAAAGACAACTTGGTCTGTAAATACTTTGTGTCTAGATTATTGTTCTCTTTTTCTAATGGCTTTTGGCATAGGCCTTGTCAGTGGTTTATTGTACAACCCTTTGGCTGTGACAGTGTCTTCTATGAATAAATCATACACTTCACTAAGCACCAGACGATGGCAAAATGCAACAGCAGATGAAATAAGCAATAAAGAACCATTACAGCTGCCTGTTCTCCTCTACAGGTTTACATCACCATCTGATTTAATTTCCTATTTGTAAAAGCACAGCTCACTGCGATGCCATTATGAAATAAAATCATAAATGTTCACACGGGCACAAATGAAAAGTGAGGCACCTGCTCGGTTACGAGGTATTTACTCCCTCGGCAGTGTTGTTCAGCATCTTATTCGTACGCTTGGGTCAGAAAGACACCGGAGGATTTACAGAGGATGAAATACCGTGGGCATATTACTGCTACAACTGCAACGCGCCAGAGCCCTGTGTGGCTGAGATCGGCTTTCACCACCTGAGGGAAACGCAGTGAGCAGTGGGAGGGGATAGAAGAGGCAACACATCGATTTCTGTCCTGCAGGCAGTGGTGCCATCGAGTGTGCTCGGCTCTGGGCTGGACATGCCAATGCTCTGCTGCTACAGAGGAGCAGCTCTGCATGGAGCTCAGGGCCCCACTGAGCCCTGAGAGCCCTGGGCAGCTGGGTCTCCTCTCCAGAGCATGCACCCCCTGCTCAGGGACACTGGGGATAAGAAGAGCAAGGTCAGGGCTATAATTCAGCTGTTTGTTCATCTACTGCCTCAACCATCCTTCTATCCTAACCCCTTCCTGACACATCAAGCCATGCACAGCTCATCCAAATTACAGCAAAGGCAAAGCTCTGGGAGATGTCACTGTGCTGGAAACAAAACCATCCATGCTAGTGGTTGCAGCAATTCTGCAGTCCTGATGTGGAAATGTGGTAGTAGAATTGATTTGGATCTCCATCTATTTTTCCTGTTTCTCTTTCTAACCATCCTTCATAACCGTGAGTGGCTGTTAACAGTGTGGGCATTTTTGCCAACCACATTTGTTTCAGGGTGTCTCTGAGCAGATGCATGTTACACAGCCTGACACCACTGTAAGTGGATGAAGTTCTACTATGGAGAGGTACAACTGAAAAAAATCGTCCATTTACTGAGCTAGAGCTCTACATGCTTCTCCGTTGTGAAAACACCAACCACGACATTCAGTTGTGTTCTCAAGGGAAAACAGCAGGGATAAACATGAGAAAATGGACCCCAGACCAAGGTGTGGGGTGGCAGACACCCCATCAGGCAGTCAGCTCCCATGCAAGCAGGAACAAACATCGGGGTGTGCACAGAAACCTGGACTTGTATGGCTTTTGCCTGACACTGGGGAGAGACCTGGCAGGGAGAGGGGGGAAAGGACAATGTCAGGGTAGGGATTTCTTCCCTGTCCCCAGGTAGCATCTGCTGAGCAGCTGCGACTTCCCCAACTGAGCACTGCCTCTTCTGGGCTCCTCTTCCTCCCCACAATGTCCCAGAGGGAGCCTTGGACGACACACCTGGCTTTGTTAAAAAGGCTGCAGTGCTGGTCAGGCCACTCAATGAGAAAAAGCATCTGCTGCGTGTGCCAGCCTCATGCAGCCCATTGCACACACGTTCCCGGGTGACCGCACACCCAGTATCTGCAGGGGGAGGCTACCTGATTGTTGGAGACTGCTGCCAAGAAAGCGTTCCAGCAAAGCCCTGGAATAATATCTTTTCTCTACACGCACAATATGGCTATGACACGGTCAGCAGCCATGCATTCCTGCTGCACTGTAATGCCTCTCACTGCAGAGGCTGGTTTTTGGCAACGCATCACTCCCTCTGCTTCACCAAAATCCTCTTGGTCGTATGAGTATGTAAAATTGCCAAAGAGCTCTGTACATGATTTCCATGTAAACTCTCTGGTACGGCAAATGACAGCTCCAGCACTCATCCAGGCAGTATTTTAGGTTTACAGTTAAAGCCCAAGCACTGACCTTTCAAAATATAATTTTTCTCTAGTAAAGCTGAGATAGGGACAAGTAAATGGAAAGCTTGTGTCTACATATTTATTTATATTTACTGCCAGCTTCTGTTAAACTACAGACATCCCAAGATCTTCAGTTGCTGTAAATGAGGACAGTTTCACCAACATCCCCTTCAGTGTCCAGCCCTGGCTGGGATCAGCCCCCTGCTCTGTGGGAACAACGCTGCACCTGCTATCACACCCACTTGGCTCAACAACAATTACCTTACACAAAAACATGATAAAAAGTCTATTCCCTCTTTTAGTACTTACCTCTTCACTGTCTGGATGAGCCGATAATGTTTCCAGCAAAGGCTGAAGGAGAGCAAAGCACCCAGCCCTGTAGCTGCCGACCCCCTGCCAGTCCCCTCTGCACCCACTCACTGTGAAGCAGAAGTGTCCTGCCCCCCCCCCCCCTTGCAGCTTTTTCTTCTACACTTACAGTAATCTCCTGTGCCCATTTTTTTTTCCAGATTTTTGATCTACTTTTTACTTTCTGTACAACTCCATTTTGCTCAGAGTCAATAAAAGAGCTCATAGTTTAGCCATCATGGTCTCTTTCTGCCCTTCTTATTGCTCCTCTGCATTGCGATGGATTGTACGAGTGTCCTTAATAGCAATTTTTAAAGAACTGCCAACTTGCTTGAACTCTTTTCTTCATTTGCTCTTGTTTCCCAAAGGATTTCACCAGCCAGTTCTGAGTTTATTGGACTTTGGCGTATAGAAGGTCATTGCTTTGTTGGTGGATTTTTGAAAAATTTGGGGGAGGTTTTTTCAAACCTCAAAAGGAGGTTTGCTGCACTTTTTATTCTTCCACAGCTTTCCTAATTATTGTGACTCTAAATATCAAGGCCATGCTTACAAGTTACTCTCCCCTGTCGTGTCCTCTGTCAGTTTGTCTGCTGCTCCATATCAGAATCAGAAGCTCTCATATTTTTATCCATGTTGGGTATTTGAACATCAGCTCTAGCCCCTTTTTCTGGATGGCTTTCAGCCAGTCCCCCAGGACTAGGAACATCAACATGAGTTCAGGTTTCATGCAAACCATGGGACCTCCTCAGGGATTTATCAAGCAGCTCTTCATTTGCAGTAAGTGAGCTTGCTGCTAGGGAACTAGCAGTCAGAGGTTCAGAAATATCCCCCACCCCTGGGGAAAAAAATAAAAATAATTAAAAAAAAAATACTTCCAGGGTCTCTTGAATATGTCTGAATGCAAAGTGTTTTCTCCAAACCCTCTGAAGACACTCCCCTTCTGACAAGATGGGACACAGGAAGAGGCCAGGGACAAAGGCAGCGAGCTCCAGGAATCCCCTGCCACCCTCAAACACCCTGCAGTGCTCACCCACATGTGGGTAACAGTGGTGCAGATCCAAGTGAGCCTGAGGACCCCTCCATTAAGCACTGCTTTGTCAATACATTGCAGAACTGAGAAGGGATTTCTGTTGCTTTCCAGGGCAGGCTGCCTAGCTCCAGAGGTGTGGTTGAGTACCGAGCCACCCTGAGGATCTTCACAGCAAGCCCCTCCTCGCTTGTCACTGATAGCCCAGGAAAAAAACCTAAAGCACATAACATCATCCAGTCTGCTTGGGGCCTCAGCCCAGGCCAGGTCTCAGAACCGCTTTTCAGGTATAGAAGTGGGAAATGAATTCCTCTTGAAGTCAGCTCCCATTTTTTTTGCATCATTTCCATGTAGCGTTTTTAAAATAAACACTGGTTGTGTGGCAAAGGGACAAATGGAAGAAAGAAATTCATTGCTTCCCCCCTCCCACCATGCATCTATAGCTTTATTCCTTCTTCCACTACACTAAAAAAATGAAACATTCAGGGAGGAACAAAACAGAGAGAACAGCAGCAGAGGAGGCACAGCCATGCTACTGACCTGATATATAGCCTTGGTTGAATCACGTTGTCTTTCTTTCTGAATGCTGTGCCCACCTGTGCAATGCCTGCTCTCTGCAGAGTCAGAGGCCGCATGAGTTACGGATGTGCAGCGTGCAGTAAGTGCTATAAAGGTGCTCAAAGACTCCCCAGGTGAATTAATTTTAATTGGAGACTTCAGGATGGGGCACAAAACTTTTGAAGAAAGGTTCCCACTAGAGAAATACCTCCAAATAGATTTGACCACCCAGTGGTCTGGAGGAAAGGAGGATTCTTCCATGGCCACATTTTAAAAATAGAGAAACGTTTTAAGGTTTATTTTATTGTTTCCAGAGCCACAAACAAAACTCCACTCTTCAAAAAGCATTCCAACTTCTGAAGTGGCGCTCACATTACAGACAGACAGCTATAAATGGGCTAATTGCTTATCTCTGGGAGACAACCTTAAAACGTTCCAAGCTTATGACAAAATGCAATGGCTCTGATCAGTTGTAAAACAACCACAAATAAAAGAATAAAAACTTAAACCGTGATGCATTTTCTACTCTGGGTGCTAGAACACAAATGCACATTAGCAGGTTTCTGCTCGTGGAACATTGCGTCTTTTGTAACTTGCTTATAAATTTTTAAGATCATCTCATGTAGCTGTGAAACACCAAACATGGGAAGTGCATTTGGCAGAAGCCTATGAATGTCTGCAAGATGTTAAGGATGATAAAGTCAGTCACCTTTTTAGTGCCTGCTGTTAACTCCAAAAGCTTTATGTGCCATAAGAGGTCAGGTATATTGGAAGAAATGTTTGGTTTCCATCTCAGTAGCAATTACAATGTTAAATCCCCTTTTAGATGTTGGGATCTGAGGACAGAAGGCAACGTTTATTTGCTAGATGGCATCTCTTGCACAAAGTGGCATAAACCAGAAACCTGTATCTACTTTAAAGACACTGCATACAATTTACCCTCCTGTAATTATTGGTAAAGAAACACTTGTTTGGGAAGTCCTCAGGGCCACAGCTTTATAGCTTAATAATGGGTGAATACGGGGATCTCAGCCAGGACCTGAACTTTCTTCTTCCATTTTTATGTGTGATTTTAATTTGAAATAACAAATTAGATTAATTATTTGTATCAGAAGGCCCTTCTTTTATGTTGATTTCTAATCTCCCTTCTTCTTGTCTTCCTCTCTCTGGCTATCACCACTACCATTTCTACCCCCTGCCCCCTCCAAGCATCCCCATCCCCAGTCCCAGGTCTGCCCCGTGCCACCCCACAGTGGGCATCCAGGACACCAGAGTCACTGTCCTGATGAGCACCTGTTGCTGGGTCTACGCACACACTTACACACTGGTCCTGCATTGATAACTTTGAACATTTGCCTCCTCACCTGCCTTCCATCCTCTCCTTAACCCTGCTAAGTCAGAGCTCTTCATATTTGGAACTTGCTCTTATTTCTTCTCTGCTCTCCATTTTTATTTATTTTTCCACCAGGAAATTCAGTAGTCACAGACTATCAGCATCTTTAGGCACCTAATGACCTTCACAAATCTGGCCCACCATCACTTTATGCTTATATTTTCCAGAAAAAAAGCCCTTTCTATTGCATTTTTTCACCTTAGAGGTTTTTAACCAATGGAAGGACCTAAGACATCCAACTTCCACAGGACTCCAGGCTGGAATAATGCATACAAGCATCCGACATCCACCGTTACACCTCACACAGCTCCCGCTTCCTATCACCAAACAGCCCAAGCCTACTCTCACCAAGGACAAATGTTTCCCAGGGAATTTAAGAAGCCAATTAGCTGGCTTTATCACCGCCATTTAGTGGTTATGTGCTCTCTGTCTGGCCACGTTCCTTCCTATTAATAAGATGGAGGTGACCAGCTTTGAAGCGCACTCTGATTCATAAATCCTGCTCAGTAATGCCGAAGCTGCTGAATGCACAAAGTCTGATTTGGGAACTGCTTTTGTTATCACAGGGAGAGAAGAGCCCCAGTTTAAGGTCAGCAAAATTTCTAAGGCTTCACCCATTTTATCTTAGATGGATGAGGCATTACAGGGGCATTGCTTTCTGTCTTTATTACTTTCTGGCAAAATCTGCAGCTGCAATTATCCCAGAGCTGCAGGAGGGGATGAACTCCATCCAGTGTCACCTACAATATCTGTCATCTTTTAGTTGTGCTGCCTAAATACACCTCTGTTGCAGGGAGCCTTCTCTGTAATCCAGACTGATAGTGCAAAACCCTATCTTTTGATATGGGGTCTGTATTATTTGGTCATGCATTTTGCTCTGGATTTTTGCAAATTCCCATTAGCAAACACAAAAGACATTAAGTTTGCTTGACTAAATAAATGTTTGGCTCTGCAAAACCCACTGGTGCATATTGCAAAGATTTTTTTTTTTTTTTACCTTACTACACACCCTGTCCGTTAATACACTGAACTACAAAGATTCCAGAAAAGGGCTGCTATCTGGCAAGTTTCAGAAGGATCAGAGGCTGTAAATGCTGTTCCCACTGCCCATTTGAGAACTAGCTGAGAAAAGATGGATGCATTAAAGATGTATGCATCAACCTTTATTTATTTGTTTGTTTTTAAACCTGGTAAAGCTGCATGCAGTAGAGAAAATTACCAGAGCTGAAAATTCTGGTTTAAGAGATGCTTTTCTAAATGCTAACTCAATAATCAGTTTGACCTCACCTCTGAATGCAGGAAGCAATGAGGTCCTTGGGCAGCAGTCTGATTTTCCATTACTACTGAGAGGCTCTAGCTGTGACCAGGTACAGGCTGATGGACTGCTGAGAGTACAAATCGGTCAGGAGATGGCCCAGTGCCTTGTACTGGGCACATTGCTGAAAGCGCAGCCTGGTGCTGGGTCTTTTGGGCCACCAACTTGCCTGAGAGCAAGTCCCACAAATGGTCAGGTTGCACTGACTTCAGCTCTCACAGTCCTGCAAGCTGATACTGATGTGGATGATCACTGTGCTTGGGCTTCAGTGGGAGTCCCATGAACAGAGGACTTAAAAGTTGTGTTCCCAGGAATGTTTCTGTGATCCTAACTGGCTGTTCACCCTACTGCCTATTCCCCCAGTGTACTAGGTATGTGCAAAATTAACAGAAATGTCACGCACTTCAATTAATTCAAACTTACATGAGCAATAAATACATCATTTGCATTATTACTAACATACAATTTAAGAGGCATGTTTGGATATGAATCTAACATGATAGCTTTAGTACGTTAATTAGATAATTGCTAAACATACTAATTGATTTTTAATTAGAGAGAGCGAAGCCTGCAGCAGAGCCAGCACTGGCAGACTTCTCTGTCATTAGAGAACAAAAGGAACTTCAGCAATGCTTCAGCATCCCCAGACTCAGATGTGTCCTGTTTTCTGTGCCTTTTTCTCTAAGTCACTCACAAACCCACCAAGGTTTCCCCATCTGCTGATTTTCTTACAGTTTTAAAGATTCTTGGTTAAAAGAGAAAAACCTTAAAAAATAAAAAGTCCCGGGAGAAAGATGTTTAAACATGGTAGCTTGAATTCACTTTTCTGTCTATAAACAGTAAATTCAGGACCTAAGAGAGCCACCTCCATAGATTTGCCAGCAGGAATAGATTTCATTTTCCTTTTTGACTCAGGCTTGGCCACCTCCTCTGAGGCCATACTTATTCATCCCTCAGAAATCTTCTGTTCCTCTGCATGAGCACAGCAGTCAGCCACCAAGGAGCTGGAGGCTCAGTTGTCAGAGCAGCACCCACCAAATCCCCCCAGTTCAGGGCTGTGACACTAAGGCACTATCACTGCTGCATAGCCAAATGTGGCTGAAGAGCTTTCCTCCTGGTCTTGCAGAACAGTCTTCAAGACTGAAGACTTCATAGGATTCAAAGTGCACACCAGAGAACCACACTTGCTCCCCAGTCTACAATCTTGGACCCCAAGAAGCCTCCAGGGGGATGTGTCCAGGTTTGCATGCGATATGGATCTCCACAGAAATCAACCAACTGCTGCCTGTTGGTAACAGTCTGCATTACTTTCAAACCCCTTTTACTTGCCACCTTATACTGGATGTCTGCCAGCACATCTTGGTGCCACCTTTGCTGTGGCTGTTGACCTTGTGAGATTTTTTCCAGTGACCGAGACCAAGGCCCTCAATCCACGCTCCTCGTGCACAAAATTTTCTCCTGGCCACACTGTTGTCTATGCAAGAAACACACGGATCTAAAACCAGCTTGGAGGCACTGCCTTTCACATTGCTCTGTGTGCATTTTACCATGAGATGTCACATTATTTTCACCTGTGCTTGTTCCACAGATCCCTGAAACAAGGGCATGAGGACAGCTTTAGAAATGAAGGCAGCTTCTGATCTGCCAGTTTTTAGCAGGGATAATATACAAGAGGGACCTGAAGTGGTACATCTGTTCCACCACCTCCCTCTGTAACCCCTACCTGTCCAAAACTGCGAAGCACACCTGAGCCAGCCTACCCACACTGTAGCAAATGGACAATTTCTCCCATTCCTTTCTTATGAGCAGAAGAGCTAGGTCAGAGAACCAGCTGCTGCCCGAAGGGAACATCTCCACTAAAGGACCCGGGACTGGTGAGTGGGCAGGAGAGCTGCTGTCAGCCCGGAGGCACTGGCAGGATCACGGCCTTAAGGGCTTTTAAGCTCAACTCCATCCCTGGAGAGATAAGTCTGGATCTGCTTCACCCAGGAGAACTGTCACAGAAAGGAGCTGACAGCAGCCTCCTCTACGGCTAACAACAGTCACTTGCTGATAGTCCCCATCTGCCATGGGGGTCTTGGCGGCCCTGCTCTCCTGGGCAAGGGTGATCTCCTGTGTGTTTGGGTCAGTGACAGGAGATTTGCACACAGGAAGGCTCAAAGTCCAGGTGGAGATAGTAAAAAGTGGTGTTCCTCAGGGGTCAGAACTGGGACTAGTGCTGTTCAATATCTTTGCTGGTGACATGGGCAGTGGGGTCGAGTGCACCTTCGGCATGTTTGTGGATGACACCAAGCTGTGTGGTGTGGCTGACATGCTGTATGGAAGGGGTGGCATCCTGAGGGACCTGCACAGGCCTGGGAGGTGGGTCTCTGAGAACCTCGTGATGTTCAACAAGGCCAAGTGCAAAGCCCTGCATCTGGGTTGGGGCATCCCAAGCACAAACACAGGCTGGGTGGGGAATGGATTGAGAGCAGCTGTGAGGGGGAATGGCTTCAGACTAAAAAGGGTAGGTTTAGATTAGATGTAAAGAAGAAATTATTTCCTCTGCAGATGGTGAGGCCCTGACGCAGGCTGCCCGTTTCCTTAAAACTTACTCGGGGCACTCCAGGCTAAATCCTACCTCACCCTCCTTAGCCTGTGAATGAAATTTGAGGTGGCAGGTGGGGGCTTTTCTGCTTCCTCAGCTCCATGTGCTGAACTATTTCAGCCCTGAGACCACAGCAGGATCAAACCCTGCATTCCCACCTATTTACTGCTCATCAGCTGGGCACTCACCAACACCAGAGTACCTGCAGGATTATTTTTAACCCGTGCAGACAAATTTCTTCTTGGGACACCCACCACCGAGGCTGACCAGCAGTATACCCATCACCAAAGCCAAACCCTTTGTTATGAAGATGTGGCACCTATTTTGTGTTCCCGCTGAGTGGCAGTTCCCGTGTTGATGCTCACAGATGCGCAGTGATGGATGCAGAGCTCACCTCTGCATGGGAGGAGGATCACGTCTTTGCTCAACTCAGTCCTACTTCAGGGAACTTGACCCCAAGCTGAGCTGTTTTTTTTGTTTTTGTTTTCAGATTACACAGCTCGCTGCAGATTTCTAAGTGGCGGTGACACTTCCCAGCCAGTAAAGAAATCAGCCAGCAGAAGTACAGCTGCTTGCTGTCACAGTGCCCAACACAGAGAACCTCATGCCTTGAGGTGTGTATTGCCCCAAGGCAAATACGGAGAGACTTAACGATTCTGCAGAAGGAGCCCTTCTTGCAGCTGCTGGAGTGAAGGAGAGCCCTGGTGTCTGAATTTCACCAGCGAGCTCAGGTCAGTTGTCTTATAGCACAGGAAGCCATCTGAGCACACACCTAATTTTCCTTTACAGATCTGACATGTCTGCACTCGTACGTGTTAGACCTAGAGGGATCACAACACTCTGTTACTGAAAGTAACGCGTGAAAGATTTTGGGAGGGTGGATTACTGTACACATCTGAGACTTTAAATGCATCTTAAAGTGTATTACTCCAATACTGCAGCCACATCCAAGAAGGTAAATTTCAGACATCATATTGGCAGTCTATTTCTTTTACTTTCCTGCATAGTTCTAAAAATGGTTTCCAGATGAAGCTCTCACATGCAAGAATCCAATATTCATGTTCTAGGTATGTTTTTCTCATTCTTACATAAAATAACTTCTTTTCAGTAAAAGGTCTCCCATGTGCCTTGGAGGATTATCCAGTGGAAATGCCAGGGATCAGTTTTCAGACTATGCCTTGCCTTTTACTCGGCTCCCAGAGCCCTCCACACCACCCAAAATCCCAGCCTGTGCATGCTCCAGCTCCTGTTCAGATGCAAGGAGGAGCTGGTTGGTGCACATGCTCAAGATCAGATCTTTCCAGCCAGGCACCAAAACTGGCCTCAGACAAAACAATTCACCCAATGCAGCCTCAGAAAGGAAGAGGAGATGAGTGTGACTTTGGCAGGGAATTTAAAGGCTCAGTTCTGCCCTCACTTTGCCACAGGGGCTGCAGGATCCTCCCCTCAGAAAGAGCTTTTCCTAGAGGTGTTGTATCTAGGCCATGGCATGGCCTGAAGTAATTAGTAATTCCCCAGATTTCAATGGCCAGGAATGTAGCTGGACTGGGATGCTCCTCTGTAGCTAAAACAGTGCCTGAAAACCTAAAAGTGAGTGTTTTAGAAGACCTTGCAGACCCTGCCAGGATTCCTGCATTACTCTTTGCTGCTTTCCAACATCCATCCACACCTGTTTTTTGTTCTCACCACTGATGCTCCATCATGCCACTGTCCAGACACTCATCTCACCCTCCTTGGACCACAACTGAGCATCTGTATTTATGAAAATACAAAGCCCTTACGAAAACAAACCCTTACTTGTGAACACAGCGAACTAAATCTGCAGAGACCGAAATGCTGCATTTTATCTCAAGCTATGGGGTCGATCAACAGAAAGCAGGATGGAAAATGATGCTCCAGACTGCTCCTTGGAGCAATTTGAACCCTTGAGACTCATCACACAGCTGTTCAGCAAAAAACCACCACATATTTTATCCTCCCCTCTCCACCTCCGTCGTAAACACCATTTACTAAATGCTCATGTTTTGCTCCCTTCCCTCCAAGCCCGACATGCAGCATGTTTGATATTTCAATCTCTTTGGCCATGCATCATTCCCAAGCCTCCCAACTCATCCTGCTACAGCTTGGCACCCTGAGGCCTGATCACATCTGCATTTCGTGTTGGCAGCTCCATGTGAGGCATGGTTGCGATGGGCCGTGACGTGCTGTCCTGCCGAGCCGTCGCGCCAGGACGCGTTGCACAAGGGGAGCCGCTTTGCAGAAAGTCACAGGTAAAAATAGCAAGGCAGTTTGCAGCCAGGCACAGAGAAAGCAGTTCGCAGTGACTTGACATGACAACAAATGACTCCTGCCATTTGCCAGCACTGCGTGCAAGCAGTGCCAGTGCTGGCAGCCCCCGTCCCCGGAACACGGAGGCTCTGGCACTGCAGAGCTCAGCAGCACAGCGAGGCTGCTTGTCACTCTGCGAGCAGGGCTGGGGGCAGGCAGATACCTTTCTTTATAGCAGCTGATGAACAAAAATAAACATTCATATCTCAGGAAGCCCAGGGGCAGCAGGGCAGCTGACTGGAAGAAGGATGAGCGAGGTACTGCAGCCGGGCTCTCCTGCAGCTCCATTATGAAAAACAAGAGCAACGTTCCTCGCCAGGGCAGCCAGACACTGGCAGACAAAGGGAATGTGAAGCACCTCACATCCCTATAAATGCACATTTTGTTCTTAAAAATGATGAGTTGGAGCAGTGATCACACAGACAGCCTGGGCTTTACCTGCTGCACATCAGGTGGAGATGCCATGGACAAGAGAGCGAGGCTGAGCCGAGCTGCAGCCAGCGCCTCTGCCCAGCATGAGCTCTGCCCAGGGGGGAGAGGGGAAATTAAAATGTGAGAAGGGGCAAGGGGGTGCTGACGGAGTTCCACAGTGCTGCTGAAACTACGAGACCATCAAGACTTTGTGACAAGGAAAATGAGCTCTTTTAGAAGGCTTCAGCAAATATGTTACTATTTCCAGCCCAAAGGAAATCCTTTTGCTTTCTTTTATGGAAGACACTTACCCAACACCTGGCTTTGTATATAGGAATGGTGTCATAGCCATAGCAGGGATTCTTTCTTGTTTTAATTTATTTATTTATTTTGTTTGTCTTCTTCTTTTCTTTTTTTTTTTTTTTTTTTTTTTAAGAACAGTGCATTGCTTTTGGGAGCTTTCACAGTAACTAGACCAGATAGAGAGAGACGTGTCACATACCATGGAGGGGAACAGCGCCCCAGGAAATCACTGGCAATTCAGAAGAGACACCAAAAAGATGAGAAAAAAAGCACTTGCAAGTACTTTATATGAAATTCTGTCCCAATATAGGCAAGGGGAGCTTTGGGCATCAGCTTCAACAACTATGGGATTCCACCTTCAGACTTTAAAAGCCAGCATGTGGATTACTAAACCTCTTGTACCACAAACAGGGTTCTGGAAATCTCAGGCAACACTGCCTTTGCTGATGAATGAACTGCAGAAGAATTCATTGTGACAAGGTCTGAAATTCTGGCTGCCTGGCTGAGCCATCGAGGTCACGCACAGCTGGAGCTCTGACGTGCCATCACCCCGTCAAGTCGCTGCCAAATACCAGGAGGCAGGGGAAGAATTTGGCTGTCCGGAGTGCACGGGCAGCACTACTTGGAAATAAGGAGATGATCCAGCACCTTGGGACATACCGAGGGGTTCGTGTGGAGAATTGCAAATGTATGGTTATGTGTTAACAGCAATCCAAAAGGAAACCACCTATACCTATAGAGCAGCTTACTGCAGCAGCAGAGGGACCCGAGATGTAGCGTCTGCAGGCACAGAGCGGCAAGGGGAAAGGCTGCTCATCACAGACTTCTCTGCCTAAGGAGAGAAATGAGCTTAACCACCATTTGGTGGAGATATTTAAAAATGGGCTGCACGAGGGGCCTTCCCCTGCAGCTGCTGTTACAGGCGCTACTGGGGACGCAGGGGCTCAGCACGGCCACAGGGCAGTTCATGCATCTGCCCCAGCCCTCTGCAGGCAGACTGCCTACAGATCCATAGATGCATTTTAAAAACATGCAAGACAATACCAGACCACTGTTTGCAGCTGAGGAGAAAATATCTAAAATAATAATAATAATAAATAAAAATAAAAGGCTACCCTAAGTCCAGCAAACTGCAATTTTGCAGTCTTTCTTGTGGCTTCTCCAAATGCTTTCGCCTTTTTTTTTTTTTTCTTTTTTTTTTTCCCAACAACCTTACACTTTTCTTGCCAAGTTAGAGTGGGTTTTCATTAGCAAGGAAAAGGTTGATGTCAAAGAGAATCAAAAGAATTGAAAGGAGAGCTACCAGCTGCATGCTATCAGCACACATCACGATGTAACACCAGTGCTGTGCACCTCCTTGCTGCTCCACGATGCACCTCATGCTTCTCCACCTGTGCCCCTTGGCTAATTGACTGCTTCACCAGTGCCAGTTCACTAACTCAGTGCTTCCAGTATCATCCAGAAAGAAGTAACAGAGCCAGGCTTTAGCTGGGCATGTGGTGCATCTGCATGCAGGGTGCTTTACCTTGAGGAAACCGCATGCTCAGGGCTCTCTGATGAGTGGCAGATACAAATGTTCCAAGCAGCATGTCCCCAGCAGATGTGACAGCATGTGCGAGGGTCAGATGTCGCACCACGGCTGTCTCTGGGCTCTTAGCACAGGAAAAACTAACGAAACAGGTGATCTGCAGCAGGAGCTGCACCTTTACAGCTACTGATCCAAGCAGTGCCTAAGAGCAGAGTGACAGTGTGTGGCTGAAATGGCACGCGTAGCCTGGCTCTGACACAAATCTACAATTCCTGAGTGAAATATATGCAGGATGTTTCAGACGATCTCCTGAGGGGGAGGGATTTCCATCTGTTTTTTAGAAAACTGAACCAGAAAAGACTTCAAAATTGTAATTTTGTTTCAGCAGCAGCACATGTATTTCATTATGCAGCTTCTAGAGAGATTACTGACATTTCTGAATAGGCGCTAGCAGACAGATGTGTTGTTTGTTCATTATTTTCCAGCAGCCAACTCTCAACTACTAGTATTAAAATGTGTTAAACATTGTACAGGCATAAAGGGTTTGTGATTACACGAGACCGTGCAGATTGCTAACCTGAGGCAGACGAAAGGCCCACCTCACCCAGCATTGCTGCGGGCAGGGGACAGCTGCGGACGGGCAGCAGAAGGGGGAGGCAAGCTGTGCTAGCCCTCAGCACATCCTCGCTACCTCCGGCACTCCTCTCCACCACCTTCCTCGGCCAGAGGCCATACCTGCATCCTTACTCTTAATTAACAGCCACTAAAACCCATCCCATGGCACATGTCATTGCTATCACTGAATAGCAGTCAAAGACCGAGACACACGTACCTTTCTAGCTTAAAAAAGTAAGCCCTCCTGAGCTGGAGGGTTACAGCACATCAGTCAAACCCACCTGAAACGATTAAACCCTGACCAACTAGTGGGGCTCCAGAAGTGCTGGCAGCAGAGAATTTCAGAGAGCTTTCTGGCAGCCCCCGCTAGACACCAGCATATGCTCTGCGTTCATTAGTGAACTGAAAATACACACAGAATAACAATCAATAAAATTAAACCACTTTTCCCACTCCTTACACCTCGCCAGGAAGGCTGACAAAATGGCTGAGATTTATTTCGGGCAGTACTGCTCACGTGAAGACGTGTGCAGATGGAGGCTGTCTTTGAACACAGCTGAGGACACAGTGAGATGGGCAAAGAGGGAGGACACTGGTACCCCTGCACAGCTGGAATTGGTCCTCCAGCACACCAGGCTGAGCACAGCATGATCAGAGAGACCAGGAAAATCAACACGGGTTCAGGTGGGAGGCCAGGGCCATCCGGGAGCCCCGTGACAGTGGTAGGGGCGAAGAGCAGCACACAGCAGCCCCTACAGCACAGAGTGGAAGCATGAGCATACTGCCTGCTCGTGAATCTGGCTCGCTGTCCTGCGAAGCCTCCAGCATCTGCTCCGGGATGAAGCCTGAAGACACAGGGAGCAGCACCACCACAGGGTTTATGGCCTCTCTCTCTTGGAACAGAGCAAGACCGGCCAAGGGACTGAAAAATTAACTCTTGCTCATATTTCCTAACACATTAGGCTTGTAAAGGTTACTGCCAGGAGCTGCTAAGCCTTCACATTTACCTCTTTAATGCTTATTTTTCACAATTTTTTCTCTGCAGCTATAACAAATGGCAGCTGGCAGGAAAGAGGCCCACTGGTCACCGCCTCCCATTTGTCATGGACACCCAGGAAGGTGCAGAGTCAAAGTGAGAGCTTGGTGCTGTGCAGAGCCACCAGAGAGCTCACGTAATGGGTGACGAGTAAGTCTGTGATATGAGCACAGGGCAAAAAAAGCAAGGAACAGAGGAGAACATAAAGATAGCTCTGAGGAGCCAGTTCCTTGCACCAGTGATGTTCCTGGGTGTGCTTAAATAGGTGAGGGGAAAAATTATTTTCTCTTGATAATCCTGACAGTGGTGAAGCTGAGAATTCAATACTGACTATTGGTCTCGTGCTTTCATCTCTAAAAGGAGGTTGAAAAACTGGAGTGGAACAGAACTACAGAAATTACTCAAGGACTGGGAAAAATGCCATGTGCTGAGAGCTCGATGGAGAGGAAATGTGATTACACAGGATAAGCACCTCTACGGGGAGAAAAATGCCTGGTACGGCAGGACTCCCTGCCATCCCGAGGAAGGCAGAACAGGCAAACTGAAAGTGGAAAACAGCCTGAATGCTTTAGAAGAGGTGGGAGCTGAGCACAAGCTTTACCAGGACTGATGGGATCCCCACCTCCTCCTCCCAGGACGTGGTGGCTTCTCGGTGCTGACCCTTAAAGCTGGGAGCCCCAAGGGCCCTGGGTGCAGCCCCGAGCCCCAGCGTGCCTCCTTCCTGAGGCCTCCAGATCTGCAGAGGTCGGCACACAGGGGACACGATGATGCTCCAAAGCAGCTGTAAAACGAGGCAGGGTTGGCTGCTGGAAAGAGCAGAGACTCTGCAGCAGGAGCTGAGCTTTGCCTGGGCTGATTTATCCCAGCGAGAAGAAAATGTGCTGCTGGGAGCTGAGCTCAGCTATCTCCACACGGAATTACATTCCGATCTTCATCTCCCATCCCACACACACCCAGTGAATTCAGAGCGGTAAGAATCAGAGAGGAGGAGACTGACAGTTCCACCACAGAAGTTGTGTCATTTCTTACTCTTTGCATAGAAACGTTCCCGGATTACAACACTGACCCACCAGCCCACCAGATGGAAAGGAAAAACCATCAGTTATTCAGGTACCAACCGCAGCAACAAGCTGGGAAACCAGCCCAGTGGTAGCATGGCTCCCTGAATTACAGAGATGCTCAGAGGCTGTAAAACACTCACTATGATCAAATAATATCTGTATTTTCCTTTCTGCTGCACTGACACTAATGCTGGTACCCTATTTAACACACTCAGACTCATTTCAGCCACAGTCCTGGTCTTGGACAGGCAGCATGCCCCACGGCTACAGTGGGCAGGGAGCAGGGAAAGCCCACGAGGGGCAGCATCACCTCTGTGGGCAGCCTCCAATGGCTTCTGTCTCTTTACCTGGATCTTTGCTGGGCTGGTGGGCTGCAGGAACAAACAGCTGTTACATATTGCGGAAACTGCAGTATTAACTCCGCAGAGAATCACTGCTATCCTGGTTAGTAGCCAAGAATGGCTTATAACAAAACAAAACAAAGAACTGTTGGGCTGTCACGGGTTCATTTTATAGTTACACATTCATTTTACACAAAATTATAGCTGTGAATTCTTTTGTGTTAACCAGTTGATTTAAACTTTTTTTTTTTTCAGTTTTTTGTTTGTTTTTGTTTCTCACAAATATGCATTTCTGCCCCTGCAAACCTTAAGGCAAGAACTCAGGAAGCATTTTGCTGTCTGAAGCTCAGTGGCTCTCCCGTATCTCCAGCTCACAGAAGAAAACTGCTGTGCCCAAGGTGACTTCTGTGCTGAACTTTGGGTGACACCCAGCAGTTGTGAGTGAGCAAAGGCCTTGAACAAATGTGAGCTGACTGCAGATTCAGCATGCGTACCTACATGCCTTCACACAGACACGGTTTTCAATGGGTGAATAGCCCTGATAGGCTTTTTTCCCCCTCTTGTTCTTCTCTTTTTCATTAGCATTTATTTGGCAGTACCCCCAAAACATACTAAATTATTCATGCCTGAGAAAAAGACTAAGAAATATCAAAATCCAGCTACCCGCACACAATGTAGAAATGGAAGGCGAGGTTATTTATAGTGGCAATCCTGATTTTTTCCTTTTCTGCTTTCAGGAGCCAAAGCAACCCACAGCAGAGCAGCAATTGGCAGTATAGTGCAGCAGTGGGGGTTGGACACGCTCACGGTCCTGAGGAGGCTGTCCTCTTGCGGGGTGTTAAATGCACAAATTACATTTGTTAGGTGACAAAGTATGAGACGCCAGAACTTACAGTAAAATAACAACAACAGCATCACAGCAATATAGAATGTGCACTGCTGAGTACAATCCCAGCCTGTGCTTGCTGTGTCATCGTGCTACTCGAAACAAGTCAGTGGCTGCAGGGATGAGACCTGGTGGCAGGAGGGGTCCTGTGTGGCACCGCCTGTGCCACCACCATGCCTGTCCCTGCTGTGCTCCCTGGGGCCACCACCACGAGAAAAGCAGTCCCTTCGGTGAGCCGTCAGGTTCACACCGGGGAGTAGCAGCGCTAATGTAAATAATTCATCACAGAAGGATTTTATGAGAGTTATAACACAAGCTCCATTGTAAATGTTACAAATCTGTGAAGTTTTGCAGGCTCACCTAGCAGCCACGGCGCTGGCAGTCGGCAGCCCTCTCTCTTCCCTCACGAGTGAGAAGAAAAGCCAGGAGCTTGCTCAGGAGCTCAAGAAGGGCTGTTCATGTAGGGTGAGCTACACCAGCAGTGCTGGGAGGCTTCCTCCATCCTGGGGCTACAGCCACTGACAGCCAGCAACATCAGAAAATTCTCTATGCAGAGTGTAAGAGCTCACAAAGAGCAGAGTGCCAAAACTCCTGATATTAAAGGAGTATTTTTTTTTTTTTTTTTTTTTTTTTCCAATTATTTTATGAAAACGTGAGCAAAGAGGTAACTTCTTTCCCTTTTACTCCCGTTCTAACAGGTAGAAGTCTGGTTTCATTAACCTTGGAAGACACTTACCCCGTTGTCTCCCCAGCCATCTCCCCCAACACTCCTAACACCACATTATACATCAGGTTTTCATCATTCTGCCTCATCTAAAACCAAACTGCTACTGTCTGGATTACTCTTCTGTGGGGACGACTCTCTTACTCCTCTTCAGAACATGGATTAATTGGAAATATTTTTGTGTTTTGACAATTGATTTCTTATGTGTCAGCCTTTTAATTGGAGCAATTTTTCCATTTGTCAGCAATACTTCTCTAAATGTTTGTAAAACCCATTAATCTGTCAAGGGAAAAATAATGCTGTCATTTGTCTTTCTTGTGTAATTTCTGTCATGTGAGATGTGGTACACAGGAATGGACAAAACTTTTAATAGAGAAATTACCTATAATAACTTCCTGTATTTTATGCTTTAAAAAAAAAAAAAATAATAATAATAATTAAAAAAAAAAAAAAAAAAAGTAAAGGAAGTAGTTGAATCCCCACAGTATAGTTCTGCATAATTTTGTGGTTTTGGCTAGAGACCTTTGGGCAAAGCTTTCAAAGAGAATCATACTGAAAATATGTCTATAAGCTACTTGATGAGGTAAAAATTGGGGCTTCTGAGAAAGAGATTCTTTAGTCAGCCTCAGTAAAATAGCTTACCATTCAGTGACACTTTCCTTCTGATCCTGATAGATAGCAATTAGCTTATTCAATGGTACTTGGGGCTCCTAAGCCTTCAGAAACTGGTTGAAATATCATCTTTTTCTTTTAATCCTGCCAAGTTCTTAACCTCCCACAGCAGCTACTCAGATAATCCAAGCTGGTGCTCTGCAGTGCTGAACAAACACCTCCTCTTCGTTTTTGAACCAGGTCTGAAACATTTAGCAGCAAGTTTCTTGTGTTTGTTTTCTCCCTTCCCCACAAGGTTGAGGCTGTGGCTCCAAGATCATTATCACTGGATCCACGCACAACTACTTTATGCAGATACAGTTCTTTCAGACGGCACCTGCGATAGTGAAAAACTGCCTGCTTTCTGCTTTCCTGAAAGATTTATGAAGGCAGCAGGAAGCAGAGGGTACACGGTGCAGACACAAAGTTAAATACGTTTTAAGAAACTCGCATCATGAGAGCTAGTTTATGTGAGATCAGCACATTTGCCTCCTGGGGCCATGACATTTTTCATCTGGTACCAAGTGTCCTAGAGCCAGACAAGACCATGGTTTCACTTCCATGTCCCCCTCCATAAAATACCAAACTCTGGTGTAACATTAACAGCCCCAGGCTCACGAAGAAGCTCTGCATAAAGCCCATGGGCTTTGCTGGACTGCAGCCTGTGCCAGGCCAGACACCCCCACAAAGAGAAAGCTCCTCTGAAGGCACCTCCACGTCAATAGGAGCTGGCTGGCCAGGGCTGCAGCGCATGGGGATGGTGCCGAGACCTGCTGAACCAGGCTGATGGCACCGGCACAGTTCTGGCAGGAGATTTTTATTCATCTGCAACTCTTTGCTTTGTCCCTCCACTGGGCACTGCTGTGCTTGACCTTCCCACACGTGGGAGCACTCCCTGGCTTTAGCGACGATCTCGTAACATTTATTTGCAATTCATTGCTAGCTACTGAAAAGATGAGGATCGATGGGCAGTGGTGAGGACAGGGCTGGAAAAGGCAGCAGAAGGAGAGAAAAGAAGGATTAGAAAAACAACAGAAGGGCTCAGAAAAACGTGTGAGCACATCTCTGGACTGCAGGGTGAAAAGGTTGCTGGGGTCCAGAAGTCGTGGGTGGACTCTGAGATGCTCATCAAAAGACTTCAGGACTTTGTGCTAATTGATGCCATTTATTAACTTGTGGTGCTTGACATGCTGTAGCAAAGGCCAATGTGCCTGTTCATCCAGACCATGAATATTTGATCTTTGTCCAGTATTAAGCCGTCAGTTCAAGATAAAATCTGTAGGCAGATAATAGACTATAAATTGTGAAACAGTTAAGAAACAAATAGTTAAGAAGCTGTATTCTATATCTGAATGTAGTGATTTTAAGTGTCACCAACGCTTTCTCTCCTAAGGTCGCTAGACTACAAATATTTGCAATGTGGGTGGAGGTTCCCATACCACTCCGTTGAGGAGTGCTGCCAAAAAGGCTGCTCAGCCTAATGGGAGTATGGGGAATATATATATATAAAAAATATATATTTTGAGGGAATAAATTGTGTAGATAAGAACACAGACCTCTATGTTCCTAAAAGTTGACCAAACTGTTAGTTTTTCTTTGCATGGCTTATGTTCAGGTTGCTACTTAATGGTACAGCTAAAAATTAGAAATAGCTTTTTCTATCAGTTTATCAAAGTAAGAAACAGGAAAAGAGCATAGAGAATTATTAAAAAAAAAAAAAAAAAAAAAAAAAAAGTTATTGTCTAAAGCTGAGAATTTCTGGGATTTTAATTTTTCTTGACCAAACTGAAATCTGCAGAATGGAGTAGGTAGTTGCATTCATGTAAGCCATTCCAATAATATCCAATAATAGAAACAATCTGGGACTGATGCAACACTGAAGACTGCCCTGATGTGACCAGCACACTGGATGGCTCAGGAAACTCTGTACCATTCTCTACAGTATTAATACTACTGCATAATAAAATCTTGTCACTGGAAAAGACATTTCAAAGAGTAACTGTGAAAATCTTCCACTTAATATGCAAGTTTAACTAAAAAACAAAACAAAACACATTTTCAGAGGTTTAGCAAGTTCCTTAATCCATTGCTATCTCAGGACTCCTCCAAGTAGTACACCAAAATTAATTTGCCACTGTTTAAAAAAAATATGAAAAAAAAGACACCATATACACAAGCCAGAAGTTGGATCAGAATCCCAGTGTGATTCAAGAGTCATTCAGGTCTATGGCACATTGGTGCAAAATCTGAGTTCAGTTACTGTCAAAGGATGTTTGTTTTCTTCCAAATTTCCAAATGTCATTATTGTTATTAATTTTTAACATCTAAAATGTCAATTAAGGACATGGAAATATATTAATAGGATGGGAAATTACATATTAATTGTAGAATAATAATGGTATTTACTACCTATGGCATGCAACACTAGAATTTCAAAGCATTGTGTTTACCAGTGTCAGATCAGGAAATAAAGACGATAGTGGGGGGCTGTTGGACTCTATTTAACTCCCCAGAAGCTATGAATGTGTCTAAATACCACTCTTGCCCCACAGCCCCAGCTTTGCCCAGGTCTGGCCCGAGCCCCTGCAGAGGCAGGGAGAGCTGTTCGGTTTTGCAGTCAGGGTTCACTGGGCCAGTGAGCTCAGCGAGTGCGATGCCATTTCAGATGACAGCCTGATTTGGAAATGGAGAAAGATTAATTCATGCCAAAGGCAGAGTTGTGATACCTAAAATGGTCCTTTGAACAGGAATGATGGCACATTAACCCTCATTCTTAATTAACTACAGAATTCATACTGTCCGCTGTCATAAATGTAACTCAGCAGAGCCCCGGGAAATCTGGCTCACAACACGTGCTGGTTTTACAGCTTGACGGAGCTGCAGATGGCCTGCAGAAAAAAGTTCTTGGATTACTGAATGAAAGCAAGGTGCCACCTCCACCCAGGGAGCAGCCGAGAAGAAGCACTCTGCTGCTGAACGCAGCCAAGCCATCCCAGAAAAGCACTTGTCTGTGAGAAACACCTATTGAGCCTCTTCTCCTGGAGACCAAACTCAGAATATAAAGCTTCCCCCAGAACTGCTGCCTATTGAAGAGTCGTTCTGCTGTTACATTAACCCCTTGCACATAACCCATCTGAACAGAACACCTCTTCTGAACATCCCTTGCTTCATGTGGTACGCAAAGCACAAATTGCAATGTGACAGTATTTACACCGCTCCGAAATGTTGGGTGAGGGTGTACCTGGACACTAAATGCACACCTTTCCTGGGCATGCCTTCTGGTGCATGCGGTGGGGTGTCTAAGCATGGAAAAGGGGCTGGATGTCCGATATGCTCCAGCAGCTGCCCCTGGCCACTTCACTCCCCACAGAGGTGGTGCAGCTGGTCTCTAGGGAGATGACGGAAGAGGTTCTGACATGTTTAGAAAGCCGAGAAGAAAGGTATGTACTACAAATAGCAAATCCTTCATCCTTGGCAATGAGAAAGAAGTCAGTCTGGACTTACTCCTGCTTGGGCACAGCAGGAGAGGCAGAGGCTGACCATGTCACCCTGCTTCTGGCAGGGATAATGGCATGTGGCCAGCGCTTCATATTGCTTCCGAGGGAGAAGGGAGAGACCCCTGCTGGTTTAATCCAAGCACAGAGGGAGAATATTCACATTCATCTGACAGAAAAGGCACCTGAGCACTACTGACCCTTGCCACTGCAGGCCCTGTGAATGGGACTTGGTGGAGTCAGCCCTTCCAATGCAAGGGCCAAATCTTTTCGCTGAAGTGACGGTTTCATTCCCAGCCTGTAGCTAGCTGTACAAGCTCTCCTATGTCTCCTTTTCCCTGCAGGGTGATATTTAAAAATGGGAACTGAGCCCTATGTGACACCATCTTTACTCCTGGATTCTCAGAATAGGACATTTTGTTTGAAGAATCAAGAAATTATAAAATTGCATCACACAGTGCAGAAAACAAATAAGAAATCTAAACAATCCATCTACCAGGTCTACATATTTTAAGACATTTCCATGTTTTCCCTGCTAAGAACAGCAGAAGGAAAAGTCAAACCCAGCCATCACACAGAAGCCTTGTAACACACATTGTACTGCATCGAGATGTGGAGATCATTTAAATTGATTTTGATATGTAACCTCATCTGCAGACAGATTAGGTCTGATTTATTTTCCATTGCAGAATGGAAGTAAAGTTCTTGAACACTGAGGAATTTCAAAAATAAGCAAACAAACAATAAAAAAAAAAAAAAAAAAAAATAATAGAAATTTTTACGAGTGTATCCAGCACAGCTCCACTGGTGCCTGCAAATGCAGCACTTAGAGGAACTGTGTGTAACATGAAGGAAAAAATTGCTACGATTTCCTTGATAGTTGGAAGTCAGCCTCTATTAGTGAAGGCCAGTAGGTCAGAAGGTCAAAAAAAAAAAGGCTTTACATCTGGCAAATTGGCATTAGTGCTGCAGTGTAGCAAGACCCATCAGAAGGTGTCTGACTTTTTCAGAGCCAGGATCCAGCCTCCAGAATTTGTTGCTCATGGTTGTATTTCTGTGTTCTGCTGGACTTGTGGCTAAGTACAGGATTTCCAGTTAATGCATTTCCCTTTGTGGGTCCCGATGTAAAGGTTCACACACCTTGTAATACATGGTATCGTGTACATGACTGCATCAAATGGTATGACATTATTTTGCAAGCATTTCACAATACCTTCAGACTTCCAGATAGTATTTCAGTATTACATATTCACTAAACAATCTCTCATGCCGATGTGTTGCTTCTCTTAAAAAATAAAAGGGATATATATCGGTAAGAGTGACTTATCTCTACTCTTCCATGAAATTACTTTTGCACAACATAGCATTTCCAAAAATACACTTAAAAGCAAAGCATCGTGCATGCAGGGACCACAGTTCAATGGTTGCCCCAAGTGCAGCTTAAACAAGGAGCTGTGACTCTGCACCTCAGCTCCCGACGCCTGGGTCTGTACATGGCACTGCCCTTGGTGCACTTCTGAAAATAACAGATCCCTGGGAAAATCTCTCTTCTTCTGCCACCTAACCAGCAGAATGCTAAATTGCAGCGGCATTTCATGGGACAAGGGCCACAACACAGCTTGAATGCTGATGTAAATCTGATACCAGTTTCTATTTACAAGCACATAACTATTCACGCAGGCCTGCCATGGCTCTGTCACACTGCAGGCAAGTTTAACGTGAACGAGCTGATCACTTTTGCAAGTGAGATTCACAGCAGGCCATGCAGGTTGTTGGATAACTGCCACAGTGACTAGCCAAGGAATTACTGATGGGTCTTCAGCCTAGACAACTAGATCCCTCAAGCTGATCTCTCCGATAGCATAATAGATCAAAGTTTATCCTGCTGCTCCTGTGCAGAGCCCAGGTTTGTGTTTGACCAAAGCACGTGTTCATGGGGTCTTTGGCAAGAACTCCATTCTTTTTACAACAACTTTTCATTATTTTTCCATGTGACTCACACCCCTTCCTTTTGATCAGTAGCACATTAGACCTTGATGACTCATTTACAATTTCTCCAGCATTGCAAACTTTATTTTATTTACTTGTTTGTTAGTTTATAAACTGTTCATCCAAAATATCCTCAATTATTTTAGGTCACTTGGGAGCAAACTATCAAGTCTTGCCTAAACAAAACTATTTTTTCTTTATTTGTAGGTATTGTAGAGCACTGAAAAGGACAATAACTTCTCATTAAATGAGTGCAACTGCTTCTCTCCAATAAAAACGCTGAAGCAGTTCACAAATATCAGCATTCGCAACCTTTCTGTCTCCATCTAGACAAGACTGCTCTAAGGATTTCTTTTATCATAGTAAAGAGGCAGAAGGCGGCTGGTCAAGGCCAGCAGAAGAGAGAGCATTAACCTGAGTGTACACCGTAACAGGGAATACATGAGAAGGAGCAGCTTCAAAGGCCTAAAAGCTATGGAAACTCACTCACTGTCCTGCAATACATGGACATAAAAAGATGTGCTCTGAAGGGATGGGCCTGTTCATAAGGGCTCGCAGTCCGAGTACACGACAGTAGTAATGCATTGACAAGGCAATGCTCCAAAACATGGCATGCTGCTACCTGCACAGCTGGAGAGAGCACCACAGCTATCTCAAGGAACAGGGAGTGCTTTTGCACCTCAGCCAGGAGCATGTGAGCCGTGGTCTTGTCCCCTCAGCACTGCAGGTGCTGCATTCCCACTTGTTCTAGAAATAAGGTTGGTCCTGAGAGTGAACGTCAAGCTCAGGAGCTGACCTCTCTCTTTTGCTGTGCTTACTTTTTACCTTTTGGCTAGGCAGACATTATTACAATAGTAATAATAGCTACTTGCAATTTTCTCCTGCATCACCCCAAAAAAAAGCCCTCAAAAACATTCCCAGTAGACACTTCTCTTATAGGGACTTTATAAATATATATATATATAGGGCATATTTTGCTACTTTTATTTTTTTAAATAAACCTCAGTTTATCAAGATTCTAGTTGCAGCGTTTCTTTTCCTACTCTCTTTATGAAATAAAAATTTATAAGGTTTTAACATTAAAGGTTCTGGTGGTCAAAAGCCACCTACAACTATGTGCAATATTACACTCAGCTACTTAACACTGCAATTATTAGCACACAGACCTTTGTGCAGCATCCTCCTCAGTTCCTCTCCACTCAGAGTACAGCCATTAAAAGCAGTAAGAAGGATTCTGAAAATCCTTCCAGCCCCACGGTGCTGCTTCCCATCTATTCCCATCCATTTGTTCAAATGGCCCCAGGGCCACAAAATTCTCTCAGTAATTCGAGGAAGTAAATGTTGATTTATGGTGAAGTATCTCCTGTGGCTCACTACCCTATAGCAAAGGCACCATATTACTTATTCCGTTAAGCAAAATGAAGTTATTGAAAGGCAGCAGTGGAAAATTTACTCTTTTTCTTTCTTTTTTTAAAATTTATTTATTTATTTATTTATTTATATTTTAAGCACTGTTTTGTCCCTTGGTGCTCAGCAGCTCCTGAACCTTTTTGCTGTTTAGTACCTAAGGGCAAATGCCTGTTCACTCACAGGCTCCGCACTGGGTCTCTAAACCACCGCGAGATTTCGCAGGTTGCAGTCCCCTCAAAGAGCTGCAATACTTTCTAGGTGGAAACCATGACTTGGTTTGCATTTGTACAGCTTTCAGCACAGTTGCTCCATTGGACTCTGCTAAAAGTGATTGCTGTCATTTGTGTCACGGATTCCTGCACTGAACACACAGACAATTGAAGGGCAGTCAGCTGCACTTCTGAGCGATACCAGAGCAAATGTACCCACTTCCACACACATCCACCACAAACCAGACTACCAGCAAAGCTACTGGCAGCCTCTGCATGCATCTCTGATAACCTGATCAGTAACAGGTTGTTGTGGTTTAACCAGGACGCAGGTTTAAAACAGAACAAAATGAAACAAAACCAGCCGGTGACTTTCCCTGCCTGTAAGCACTCCATGGAAAGAGTTGTGCACAAACCTGACAAAGTGCACAACTTTTTAATTTTCACAAGGAGTAGTGAAAATGGAAGGTAGTTGAAAAGCATTAATTTTCTGAAGCTTCAGAAACAGTCAAGCACTATTTGTAAGATCAAAAGCAGGACAGTGAATGAAGTACAATGGAGCATCATTGTAAGAAGCATTTTCATTGTGTTATGTTTTTGATCTCTGACACTAAATTTGTCTCTTCTCCATTGAAAATCTGCAAAGTTGCCAAACCACTAACTTTTAGGAACCCCTGACTTGCAAGAAATGTTTGATCATTATCTCTGACCCTAAGGCACCCAACCCTCTGTTGGGTTTGAACAGGAAACTCAGAGGGGCTAACCTTCTCCTTCCTATAGATAAATTGATCTCTTTCTCTTAATTGCCACTCCTTCTTGAACTTTGGCTGGCCGTGCTTACAAGGCTTAGAAGCAGAACTTGGCAAGTTATTTGAATTACAAGGGTTCTTCTAATGTTTTCTTTATGCCTTTTCCTATTAATCTTTGTAACCTCCACTCAAATATTGCGGCACTGCAGGTATTAGGCAGCTTGACCTTTACAACTTCCCATTATTGACCAAAATATAATATTAACACAAAACGCCACCCTTTCATAGAAGAGCTACTTGCCTGGTTAATTGCGAAGAAATTATTCTGTTAGAATAAATGGCTGCAGGTGCTTGTTACAGGAAAACTATTAGAAAATCCTAATTCATTTTCAAAAGAGTTACACAATTATAATTTATGAAGGCAGCATTCTTTTAACTAGTTGTAATGATGAAGTATTGTGTTCAGAGCTTGCATGATAAGATGCCTGAAGGAGTTCTTCCAATTACAAACAGATTATACGTGCAGCGTTAGAGCAATGCCATTTTATCTGGAGTAAAGGAAGATCAAATAAAGGCTATGAATGCCTCACCAATACAAAACACTGAGGCATTCAGGCTGATGATTAATAAAAGGTCCAAGTCTGTATCTGTAATTATGAGCATCTAGTAAAACAACAAGAAAATTGAATGAAAACAGGTGTTTTCTCAGTGTACTTACTTGTACAGGATTTCAGTACTTTAGGGAAAGGACCATGTCTTTCCTACGAGCCATCCTGTGTTTGCTACCACAGCATCAGATTCCAGAGAAAATCTGCAGGTAATGGCCTGAATGGTACTGCTAGTGAATAATATTGTTATGGCAGGAATAAAGAGACAGCCTTGTTACAAGCCTCCTGGCATGATTTTTCAAAGCTTTTTCAAGCTGGAGGCAAACTTTCAGTTTTTGGAGAATTTCTGGTTGGTTTGCTTCCTTCTTGTCCTCCCTGCTGGGATCTGGGGCAGGACAACTGGTTCTCTCACCAGGTTTCTTAAACCACAGACAATTCCCCAGACCTGGCAGCCACCAGGGATGTGTTCAGGTAGAGATGTGAGAGAGGGGGCTGCCACAAGCTGGTTACAGTCACCTCTGTTGCAGCAGTGCTTTACACATATCAATAAAACAGCTGACTCCAGCAGTTTCCTGACCCCATACATCCCCAGTGGCTTACCAGCAGCATCAGTTTGCAAAACCTAGCTACAAGCTGGGAAAAAGGCAAAAAACTTCAGACTTAAAACTTCATTTGTAATCGTATGGGATCAGCTGGTCTGGTATCGCTAAGCCTCCAGAAGTGCATGAAATCTTGGCCAGCCAGCTACAGCAGGTGAGAATTACTTTTCTTTCCCATATGCATGGGCTCCAAGAACAGAAGCAGACACCTGAGACCTCGCAATCCCCATAACGTAGACAAGTACTTTCTGACCTTGAAACACTTTCAGTAAATCCACTGATATCCCCTATTCCCGGTATCCAGCATTGGCTAATAGGGTAGAAATATTAGACACTGAAGGGTATTGACCATCAAGGGAGATTCTGTGGCTTGTTTGACCCCATCCCAGGTTACACGTGGGAGAGTGCCAATAAGGATACAGCACAGGCACTGTTAACCCCTCACCTAGCACTTGTCTCTCTGTAGGGATTGCTTTGGAACGCCAAACGTATTGAAGGGAATTTCTTTTAACGGGTACACTAAATACTCAAAGACGGCATAATAAACAAGTCTGGTTCACAAAATTAAGCTGCTATAGTTTACAAGTGCTGTGCAGCAACTGCACGTACTAGTGATTCAGAAAGGCAGGTAAATAATTACTGGCAGTCATGGTTTGTAATTCCTGCATGCATACGGCTCACAAACCCTTCCCATCTAAATTTGTCCTTTTCTTGTGTGCTAATTTCTTAGGAGATCTTGATATTTGAGCTTCATGAATATTAAAATCAGTTCTGCGCTGAGCTGTGAGAGCTTTGTGCAGCCTTTCACTGCACTCTGCATGCCCTCGGTGAAAGGAGTTGCATTGCACTGCAGTTTATGATCTTGGCTGGGTGTGAGTCAATGAATGCACACTCAACTGTTCCCCTGTGCTTAATGAAGGTCGTAAAAGCCAGTGAGAGCTGTAATACATTCTTATTTGCATATCTAGGCTGAACAATCCTGTTCACTTGTGTGCCTTACTAGCCTATTGTAGAGCTCATCAGGAGTACTAGAAGAGAGTTATTTTATTTGTCCCAAACTTGCACAATGAGAACAAAAATGATCCCTCAAGGCTTTTTCTTCTGATAATTAATCATTGTAAAAGACTGCATTGATAAATAAATAAATAGATTTCACAGAGCTACTGTTCAAGGTCTTCTCTGCCAACTCATCCACTAGCCAATCCTACTACTTTCTGAAGGTGAAAGCTCAAGAACATGCATTATGCACATGCTATCTTTGTTTATCAGTCTCGGCACTGCTCAGGACATTCCCTTCCTCCACTTTACAAGCTGTCATGAAAATCTTTCCAGAGTCAAGTCTCCAAGAGCAGACATGAAGAAAAGAGCTGGCAAATCAGCATCATGAAAACATTAATGTCTTCGGTGGCAGATCTGAACTGTGTGTATAGAATGCAACAGAAACAGAACAAACAGAAAATAGCATGAGATGGTATTAGTATTGGTTGTTTTCTTGTTTATTGTCTTTAAATACCTCCCAGCACAGCTCAGGGTATAGCCTCAATTGTAATTGGCAATGCAGTAGCCACCTCCACTCAACAGAGAAAAATATGGAATGATCACTGCCCAGAGCAGCAAGGTCAAACACACAAAATCTAGAAAGCACCCCGAAGTATTTTTTATCATCCCAAATAAATTAGGACAGTATCTTTTATTAAATGATTGTATGTTAGTTAAGCTCTAAATCTGTCTTCCAGAATTCCTTTCTCTACCCGATTCTAAAATAGTCAGTGAAAGTATGTAATTCCTCATTATTCCTACCAGGCCTTATCTTTGTGTTCGTACCATTGTGGGGAGCACAGCTCTTCACCGCTCTGCAACGTACAGTGCAGATCGCATCAATGCAGAGCAAGTTTGAAAAGCCACTAAGGTCAGACTCTTGAAGTCATTTGCACCGTAATTACAGAATTCATGAGCCACACAGCACAGACACCCCAGCATGGTCTGCGCAGGACTGGGTTGAAGCATGCTGATTAGGCACTATTAATAACAAGATGCACTGTGGACCTTTCACCACGAGGCAGAGAAGAGCTGGGCGCTAAAGACTAAACAAAGACACTGAAGATGGGCTCTTTGCCTTACCTGAAGACAATTTGGCAGCATGCAGATCAATCAAAAGGGAATTCATCTTAAATTAGTCTGCACGGTACACATACTCAGGGGGGGACAGGATGAAGCCCAGGCTAAAAGCCTGTCTCTGCTACAGCTTCATCTCTCAGGTCAAATTCAAACGTGAACCAGCTTCCAAAGCCACAGAGACCCCGAATAGGCAGAACTGAGATGATCCATAGCTAAAGCCAGAAGCCTTCCCAATAGGCTGGGAGCCAGGCATTAAAATTCCTCAGACAGATATCACTGTCAGACCTCTCGTGTAAGCCAGAAGAAAATACCAGAGAAGCCGCAGTCCAACCAGAAATGATAATTTCATGCTTGTTGAATGTTTTGCAGATAACTTCCCACAGTAAAATCAGTAAATCAGAGAGGCTAACGTAAGTCTTCCTATAATGCATCGAGATTTACTAATAGAAACCTGTAGCTCTATCCTTGTCTCGTTTATATTAGCACACTTCCACTAGTGTTCACACAGGGACATCGCTTGAGGCCAGCTGAAGGTACAAACCACCATGCCCAGTGCAGGATCAGCATCAGCTCACACGGAGCCCTCCCCATGAACCACGTACAGCAAATAAAAAGAAGCTGATCCAGGGCCAGTGGGAGGATGGATGACTTGAGCTGAATTTGAACCAGGCCAAACAAGGCACCAGCTGCAGAGTGGAGCTGATGCACAGGGCAGCAATGCCGACACAGGCAGCTTTCCCACTCCTGCCATGACTGATGGCAAAGAGAATGACACTGGAGAGCAAACAGCAAGTGTCCAGATGATTTAAAAGGGTCTGAACTACAGAACACTAAATAAATATATTCTTTACTGAACCCTTCTTGTTTTATGTAGCTGTGGTGCTACATCACCTCATCAGCTCCCAGAACAGTATGTCTAAGAAACATGTGGCTGTACCAATAAGGAAGAGGAAGACAGAGGAGAATTAAATGGAAATCTTTAAATTCTAAACACTGTAATTTATGTTGACATATGCGTAGGGGGATGTGGGCAGGATTATTTTAAAGGGAGAAAAACTGGAGAAGATGCAGGAAAGTGCCACCAAAGTAATTCAAAGGTTAAAGAAAATATCTTATATGAAGACATGTAAAGAATTCACTGTTTGTGTTCACCAAAAAAAGGAAAAAAAAGAGGGAATAGTGGGGACATGGGGCAGGAAGGAGGCACCTCTGGCCCAAATCCCACGGGGCCCCAGCTGCAGGCCCTGGGCTCGCTGCGGCACCGAAGGTGAGCACGACCCCCACTCCCTGTATTCCAGTTCTGTGCAGTCTCTTTGAAACTGCAGAAATTTATCTCAGGTCTTTGTGCCAAGTTGAAGGAGTCAGGGGAAAAAAGGTTATGGTTTGGTCCGTGGCCGGGAGTATACATTTCCAAATCAGCCCAGTTTTAGTATTCCAGCCTCAGCCCTGCTTTAGTGCAAAATGACCAGACTGAAACCACAAGCCCAAAGGTTAAAGACAGGCAGGTAATCCAGGAACTAAAAATAAAAAGATATAAAAGCCTGTGCATAAGGGAGCATTAGCAGCTACCATAAGTGATACAGATATGCAAGCAGATGCAGATAAGGGACAAAAAGAAGAAATAGCGGGTTTTGAAAGATAAATTGAGATTTATCCGAGTGTTATTTCACACGGCTCTGTCTCCCTGATAAATCCACAGGGAGTGGTGATTCATTTTCAAAGCCTTGCTTGAGGATTTAGCTATGTGATTCCCATTAACACCACAGCTAAATCCCTCCACACCATTTCTGAAGTCTAGCACCAGACGTAGGCACGGAGTGACAAAACAGTTGCAAGATGCAACCAAGGGGCAGTGAGAGACAGGAGTTTACAAATGCTATCTGTAAGGACTGAAAACATCTTTTTATATAAGCGAATTGCAAAAACATAAGCAGCAAAAGAGAAAGGATTGTGGAATATGTTGGTTGATAGCTGGCTGTGTGAGAATGGCACAATAAGGTGTGGGAGAGGCCACCAGGAATGCTAGGGGAAGATAATTTTGCAAGATTTGTCTGTCCTAAAAGACACAATTAATTATTTACATTGGATTTACATGCAGGCACTAAGCAGAGTACAGAAATCAAGCACAAATAAAGAGATGGAGAACTGTCTTTGCACGTCAGTGTGATTCTGTGTCCATTGCCTGAGCCATCAGGACTGTGCTGCTCGTGTGCCCATCACACGTCACTGGTAAAGTGAGTAAATATTGGTTAATGACACCAAAACTGCCACTCATAGCCTGCACAAAGCAGACAGCAGGCAAAGAGAGTCAAAGGCATCTACCAGCAGATCTTCTGCTGATCCCAAATCACACCACCACTCCCTGAACTATGACCAGACGTGAAAGTAAAACTTGCCTTTCATTTTCTTCTTTCTTTTTTAAATTACAGATTGAGTGAATGTTTTCTTGATGTGCCAGTTTCATCAAAACTTTCTTTGAAATAGTCTTACCTCAAAAACTCAACAATGTCAGGTTTCTTTCAAACATTTCAGAAATATTATTTGATTTCCAAGATATTAAAAACTCAGAATTCATAGTAAAAATGTTCAACTCTGTTTAAAATATTTGTTTTGTGAAACTAGCATTTCTCATAATTACCAATTTCTTTTTATTTAATTTTCAATGGAACAGAAAACAAGTATTCTTAAAAACAAAAAACAAACAAACAAACAAAAAAAAAAACTGCTTGAAGTCTTTGGTTCGTAAAATGCATTCTTTGCTGAAACAAATGAGATTTTGTGATGTCATCTATACTGTAATGCCACAAGAAGAACTAGCGAAGAGCAAAACTGAAGAGGTGAACGCAAGAATGATGAGAGAAATTTAATTAGACGTGAAAATGTTAATGAGAAGTTGTGTATAGTACATGAAAAAAAAAAGATGCAGTCTTCCATAAGAGACATTTCATCAAAGATTTTGTTGCTGTCTAATTATAAAAGTAATTAAAATGGTGTTTGTATGAAGCCCCTGTGTGGAGGAGAGAACAATAGGATATGGAGAGGGGTAAATGGATAAGACTTTAAAGAAGAGGCATTAATCAGAAAGCGAGGGTAAGGGATCTCCCTTGCTATAATTAATTTTAGTGAATGGCTGCACCATTTCAAACCAAGCTTTTACACTAGGAAGAAATGTTTAACTCATTGCTTGCATTTTGGAGGTTAATCTATTATAATTTATTCTCTGAAATAGCTGCAGCTATAGAGAAAAAAAAAAAAAATAGATTACATTAAACAGCTAAAGTCTATCCGGGCTCTGAAAGAAAAAAAAAAAAAAAAAAAAAAAAAAAAAAAAAAAAAAGATAAATTTGGAAGAGTTGAGAGTTGTTAGATGACTAGGAAGATATAGAGATACTCAGATGTGGCATGGAAAATTCTATTGCTGCTCTCCTGAGGTCCACCAGCTGGTTTTTATCAGCCTCAGCAACGTCCTCACTGCTGCAAGGTGACCCCGCCGTGAGCTCCTCTGGGCTCTGCCAGCTCGCAATTCCCTCTATGCTTGGTGCTTCAGCCCCTTGTCAGAGCAATCTTCACTCCTAATTGCTCCTGGGTCACATCCTCGGCTGGAGAAACCCCAGGAGCACAAAAAGCTTCCATTTTCACAAGTGGGGCAGCCACCTGTGGCTTGGATTTGGAGGTGACTGACTGCTACCTGGCATGGGTGCAGCGAGGGCCCCTGGGTGACGCAGAAGGGTGGTGGTACTCCTCAGGGGTCACGGACACTCCTGGTCATTCCCCATTGCATGGGGTAAACATTCAGCTCGTGAAACGTGGCTGCACTTCTGTTGCGGGAGAGAAGCTGTATGAAAGTGTAACTTTTCCATCTCTAGATGGAAGACAAAAACGCCTGTGCTGAAAATGCGTTTATCACACCACTGCTGTGTGGGTCCCAAAATGGAGCGAGAGCATGGGGCTGGAGGTGAGCCAGCCTGAGCCCTGCTTCACACAGGTTTCCCCAGGAAGGGAGAGGAGGAACTCAATCACCCCTGGCATGTGCAGACAGAACACATTTACTTCCCTTGCTCCGATAAGCTCCTTAAAGGTTTTCCAAAGATAAAAACATATTGAAGTGAACATAATGCATACCTAGCAAACAGTCTCTACAGCAAATCAGTGTGTCAGATGAGGTGAAAATGCCCATCTCTTAAAACCCCAAACTATTAATCTGATCAAAGGTACTCAATTTACAGCCCTAAACCTGAAAAGAGAAAGGTAGTGAAAATCGCTTTTAAAAAATCACAATAGGTAAGACCATTAGCAGAGAGGAGTTAGAAAGGTGGCTTTTGAAGAGGAGGAGCAGGGTCCTGGGTGGTGAACAAGCCTCCTGCAGGGCTCCAGGCTCCAGTGTCTGCCCCAGGAGGATGGACCGGGAACCATCAGCTCGTGGGTAGGACAGATCATGAACAGTGACAGCACAGGGAACCAAGCTGGGTGACGGGCTGCTTTTGTCACCTGAACAGACAGACCCACATCGCTTGTATTTAACAACGACATTTGGCTTTGCTTTAAGCGAAAAGGCAATCAAAAATTTTATAAAAAATCAAAGGGAATAATTATATACAGAAGTAAAGAAGAAATGAGCAGCAGATGAAACAGTTTTACGTTGAGGTGTGCTACAGAGAGCCATTTTCTGTAGCTGTGTTGTCATATTTCAAAAGTCCAGGACATTCTGGTCTTTAAGCGTGCCTCACTGGAGAGGTGCCTCGGTGACTGCCCTGCTCCATGGCAAGGTGCTTGTCCAGCCAAACTGACTGCTGGCACAAAACATCACGCCTTTATGGTGCCACGTTAATGGGGAGCAGCTAAAGGTCTGAGCTCTGCGTTTCACTGGGCAGGGTTTGCCTGCACCTCTAGCTGCCCAGCACTGCTAACGTGCTGCTGTGTCATTCCTAGCAGAGCAGGGAAAAGGCAGAGTTCTCCCCAGCAAAAAATATATGAAAGAGGAAAAGAAAAAAATGCTGCTTTTGTTAAAATGCTCAAAAGCATAAAAATGTTTTTCCTCTGTCAAATCTGAAGACCTTCAGATGTTCAGATGAGAAACGCTGGTAAAACCATGTTATGTGCCTACCAAGTTATTTAGGAAGGGCTAACTGACCTCCATCAACTGCTTTGTCATCCTGAACCTGAAATACGTATTGCAGATCAAAGAAACCCTTCAGCCTAGCCCTGCCCACCCTATCTCCATCCCCGACCAGCCGAGTCCTCTGTGACTACTCAGAAGTATGGCTTTTTCTGCAAGGCTGACAACTGCAGGTCAAGCAACAGATAAAGGTGGGAGTCAAAAATTCATTCCAGGTGTGACTGGAGCAAACTGAATGTCAGAAAAACCTCTGGGTTTTAACACCATCCAACAGTTCCTGCGATGCACATGCTGCCTGATGCCCTGTTGTCTGCGTATGTTGCTCTCAGTATCCACTTTTTAACATTGCCTTCCCTTGCACAGCTCCTTCCTACAGCACCTCGCACAATGGGACCCAGACAGTCAAATCTAGGGGTAGTGCCATGATGTCCTGATGGAGGTATCATCAAAGACACAAGGATGGCACATGCTTGACCTGTTCCTCGGCTCCCGAGCCATGCTGCCATGAGCACATCCATTTTCTCAGCCTCTTCAAAACCTGCGTTTTCAACTTGGTAGCTCTCCCCAGCAGGGATGCCACAGCTCGTGCTGGTGATGGGCATGCTCTATGTGGCGTGGGATGTATAGGCTCTACTGACTGCCTTCTACACTGAAAAAAAAAAAAAAAAAAAAAAAAAAAAAAAAAAAAAACAGTATTTTTGAATCATAACTTTTTTTCTTTCTTTCTCAAACTTCTCAATTCCTGTGTGAAAAAAAAAGGATCTGGCTTTTATTTCATAGCACTAGGGAATTTCATAATACACTGCAGTCATACATAAAGTCATGAAAAAGGAAATAGCTTCCCACTGCAACTAAAATGCCTTGATGCAGCACATATTCTAAACAGAGAAAACACTACCGGGCAGGACTTTTTATCTTCTAAATGTCCCTGCCATTTTAAAGGGATTTATTTATTAATGTCTATTATGAGCACAAAGATAATACACAAGCACAGCGTTCTTCCATATTTTATAAAATAAGGAAAAAATAGTCACTGCAGAAGAAGCCACCATGAATTCAGCTTAAGCGTGAAACCAAAATGTCTGAGAGCTTTGGTAGGTAAGAAAATGACAGTCAGGACAATAGTAAAGGTACACAGCGCCTGCTGCTAAACTATCATCCTCTTTTTCAGAGCAGGAACACTTTCTTCTGAGTGTAAGGTAATAATATGAGGTACTTAGCTCTCAGTCTCCCAGTTTTGTTTGGAGCCCTTTCTGTTGGTTTCTAAAACTGGCTGGCTGCTGCTTTTTCTCATGTAAGCCATCCCATGCTGGATATGGATTTACACTGGGAAATCCACTAGCCAGAGGTCACTTTTGCTCTGCTGCATGATCCAAAACATCACTACCTGTCCTTTAATATTTTTGTTCTTTCCCACAGTTTTACCCCAAGCCTGGGTATGAAATTTATGATGTTACATTGGACGATAGCAGGAAATTTTAGAGCAGAGTCCTTTTCTCCTTTAACAGTATTTCTCTCTTTCTAGCTTTCCTCCTCATCTTGTTTGTTCTCCCTGAGCCCATTTACTTTGTGTCCTTTGCAGAAGAGAGTCCCAAAACATGTCAAAGCATCATTGTGGTCACAGGGCTTTCTTCTCCAATGCTTTTGCTTCTGGCAGCTCTGAACACCCGGAGGCTGTGCTCGGATGCAGAGCAGTAGAACTAAGCTCAGGGAAAGAGGTGCTTATTCATCTCACCCACCTCCAGAAACTGCCATCTGCAAGCATGAGCATCCTGAGACCGGTGTCAAAAGCATAACAGCTTCACAGCTCCCTCAATTAAGTTTCTGGTGGAACACAGGTAATAAAATCTCATGTGGAGATGCTGAGGGAGATGAAGAGAGAGAGGAAGCTGATAGATCTGGTGATCCCTGTCAGAGAGGATAAACTCAAAAGATTTCCAAGGATAAAGGCAGTAGGTGGTGCTCGATGAGTGAAGGATGAAGAAAATGTCAAGGAAATGTCTATGCTATGAGTAGGAGAGCACAAGGACTGCCTGTAAGCAGAGGTCCAAGAGCTTTATTAAAACAGCAAGAAAAGCCAAGGGGAAGGAGGGGGAAGGAGGGAGGGGTGGTTGGAGCATGAAATGGGAAAGAAAATCAGAAGTAAAGAGAGAAGCTGAAAAGTGGAGGAAAACAGTAGAAACAGGAGAGAAGCTCATCACCACTAACACTATGATATGGGTAAATATGTTCTGTTTCTCTAGTTTTAGGAAGGACATGTGTCAGTGGATCAGGCAGCCGAGGTCCAGCTCTGTTGGGCTCAACCTTGACCAGTTTATGAGACATGGCTATGATGTGGCTGCCCACAGCAGCCAGCTTGATCTTTGTGACTCAGCAAGTCTTCTTCTGATCCATTTCCTGGTCCTGTTCCTCTGTTTCTTTTGAACATCTCCCAGCTGTGTGGTTGATTGTCACACCTTCACCACTACCTTTTGAACTGTCCTGGACTAGGCTGCTTCTCTGCTTCTGGACTTATTTTCTCTTCTTTCAAAGTTATAAATACCTTCAAACTAAGTATGAAAAATTAAACGAGATGAGAAAAATTATGTCAAACCTGACTTGAAAGGACCTCTTTTTCCTAAGAAAACTAGAATTAAAGTTCTCTTACCATTTGTTTTTAATAGATAGGCATTAGTACTGAGAATGCTAGAATTACTGAGATGAAACACTAAAACCTTTTCCAATTCATGTGAATCACATTTTTAACATAAATTTTGTCTTAGAAATCACTGGCAGACATTAAATCATTTTAGACACTGCAATTATAAACAGATTAATATTCACTCAAAATGAGTCTCCTATCAATAAGAAACAAACTAAGGTTGCATCATAAGGACCAGAATAAAAATGCAGTTGCAGATGGCACAGTGAAGTCTTTCAATAAATCTTTCTAAGGCCTGGTATTTCTCTGTGCAGCCCTACAGCTCCTGGGATAGGCTGGACTATTTAAATGAGTGTACATGGAAGAAAGAGTGAAAGCCAAGAAATTGGGATTTATTTTAAGAGATTAATTTTATTTTGACTCTCATTCCCAGGATCAAAATCACGGAGCACAGAATTATCTTATATGCTGGAGAAGGTTGGGAATGGTCTTTTTATGGTTTTCTTCCAAGCCAGGAAACACATTTTACCCAGGAAAGATTTATACCTAAGTAATGTAGGGAAAAAAAAAATAGAAACACCGGACGAAGAACCATTATGCAGGTTGCAGTGCAGGACATCGGGTGTTACTGTGAATCTCAAGCTGAACATGAATCATAAATGTCATTTTATCGCAGGAAAAAAAAAAAAAAAAAAAAAAAAAAAAAAAAAGAAAAAAAGACAGGCCCTGAAATGTTTTATCAGCAGTAGCCTGCAAATTCAGAGAAGTAATCCGCTGTGCCCTTCTGTATTGAAGTACTGCACACAGTTTGCACCAGTGCCTTTAGTGCGGATATGGATGGTTGGGGGTGAGGCCAAAAAATGGTGACGGGCATAATCAGAAAATAATCACAAATCAGGAAAAAAATAAAATAAAATAGAAAACATGTGTGACCCACAAGGAATGTCTGAACAAACTAGGATGTGTAAACCAAGACAGGAGAAGATAGATTTGTGCAGACAGTAGTTTTCAAGGTCATAAAAGGCTGTTGCATGCTCACTCACTATAGGACAAGAAGTGATATGCCTAAATGGAAGGAAGGCTTAAATTAATTCCCCCCAAAATTACATTCTAATGCAAGGGCTACTGAAATCCAGGAATTCATTGCCTGGGAAGCTTCAAATTCACCATCCCTGGAGTCTTTAGGAAGAAATCCATGTTTCTGCCTGAAAATACCAATGTGTAGAACATCATTATCTAGTATAGCAACCAGACTAGAGACTTCAGACCACTTCCAGTCGCATACATGAGCATCAGGTTGTACATAAACAGAGAAAAAGAGCCTAAGAAGTGAGCTAGGCACAAGGAAATCCTCAGTGTACAATATATTTTGAACATAATATTCCCTTTCTTATTTCTTTCCTTCCCTAATTCCATCCATTCTTAGAGGTTTCCAGTAACATTACAGTGCTGGGTACCCCAAAGACATACGGAGCCTGCCCAGTCCATTTAAAAGCTCCTTTCATACCCATGTAAATAAAGTTTCCTCAGTGCTAAATGGGAGAAAGAGTTTGATACCCAGTAGATATCTCAGCTGACATAGGCTAAAAGAGAGCTGCCCACATTGTTTTTCTAAAGTTAAAGATAAAACACAAAATTAAAGATTGCGATACATGAGATGGGGAAAGATGTCTGATAGTAAGGGAGCATTTATAGGCATTGGGCAGTCTTGGTTATGTATCCACTGTGGATATATAATTTTTATAATTTGTAAACCATCAAAAACTTGCCAAAAACAAAAAAGCCACATTCCTTTACACAAAGTATACTTTTCATAAGTTAGTTCTAGGTGTTCCTGCATTTGTTAAGGATCAGTAACATAAAATTAGGTTTTAGTCATTCTTAAAAAATTCACTGGTGTTACTGCAGCATACCAATCACTTCTAACATTTCTATGCAAATAGCGACAGCAAAGGAGCATATAGGAGAGACTGACTTATCAACCTAATAGCTCGTGCCTGCTGTCAGTTTATCAATCTTTGAAATACTAGCAAACAATTCCAATTATCACCAAGAAAAGTATTTCCGCCTTTGTCCTGCTCCACCTGTAGGCTAAAGCTAATTAATGCAATACAGTGAGAAAAATATATCACAATAAATGATCAGGCTTTCTCTGCACTCACTCTACGTTCTCCTGGCTCAGCCAGGATTCAAAGACTGCTCACAAATGTCCACAGGCCAATCTGAGCTGGTAGAAAGGATGGAGCTGTCAGAGAGGTGAAAGATGAGTTGTGCTTAGTGCAAGAGAAATTAAAATGAGAAGAGCTGAGCAGTGTGCAGGTGATGGTTGTCAGCGGGGATATGGAAGGCTGTTCGCAGTCAAAGTGCAAAGAGGTAAAAAACCAATTAGCACATTAACTTCTTCCTGAACTGAACCCCACCTCCCAGAGGCTTTGCTCACATGCTCAGACCATTCTTCCTAACCCCACACTGGATCAGCCCAGTGGGCTCCCCAGCCTCCCAGACCCTCAGTACTGCGTTATGTAAAGTGTCTGAAAACCCTTGTTGGCTTTGGGAAAGAAATACTGAATTTATTTAGACAACCTCTCTGTATTGTTCTCATCTCTTGACTGAAAATGAGAGTGCAAATTCTAACCTGAGTACGGAAGGATGCTCACTGAGCACACCAAGAGAGAGCGCCTACACAGGAACTGGAAAAGTCAAAGTGATTTACGTTCTAGCAGTCAAGGTGTCAAGGCCAGGCTCTCCGGGAGATCAGTTCTCTGAAAAATTGAACGTGCTCCACAAAAGATGAATCACAGCATGCAAATACATGGATCACATCCCATCCTATCCACCAATACTGGCTCTGCCTTTCCTAGCTTTGCTACAGATATTTCCATTTCACACAAAAGAAACAAAGAGCAAGCGAAGATTTTCCATGCCCAGGCTGAATTCTCTGTTCTTTACATGATCAATGGATACAGGCACCCAGTAAGTAACTCTCCCCAAATTCCTCTCTGGAGAATTACAGGTGATACTGACAGTTAATGCCAAAGGTAAGGGGTAGAACTTTGGAAATATGACTCTAGGTAAGTTTTATTTCCATATAAGATGCTAGATACAAATTCTGCTCAGATTTACATTGGAAGAAATCCCACCAGCTCCAACAAGAAAAATTCTTCTCTATATTTTAAAAGAAGAAGTTACAGGGATTTAAATCATTTAACTCGGCAACTTCCTTCAAAAACATCAGCATATCACTGTACCATAGCTCTGCTACCACCACATCCCTAGCCAGCAGCTGCCAGTACTGGTTCCGTTTCCACCAGAATAATGTGAACTTACCCAGACACATGCAGATGCAAACTTCTGAATTCACATGAATCAACTGGCCTGTCTGAAACTCAGGGAGGAACATGGTGCACAGTTACTTAAAAATAGATGTGGGGATGGTTTTATTTGACCTGAGATCTGGCACAAGCCTCTCCTCTGATTAAGAATAAAGTTAAAATCAATCCCTTTCCTAGGCAATGAGAAAGTTTGACCCATTTATCCCTCATCTGAAAAAGGTAAAATTGCATCTGCAATAGTGAAACCAGAAAATTCCATTAGTCCATTTCCTAATTAGATTTGTAATCAGGTTATACTGTCTAAAATAGGTTTATTTGGTCAAAAAGGAAGTCTGAACTTTTTGAACCCAAAGGAACTATGATTTCATTGTGGATAATTTCGGGGGAGAAAAAAAAAAAAAAAAAAAAAAAAAAAGTAAAAAAAAGTATTAAAGGGAATGAGACAATGTAGGTAGTTGAGGTATTGGCACAGGAAATTACTATCCCAACCAAATGTTTTCTTCCCTGTGCTTGTTCATGGATACTTCCCCGCAGCAGAGCCCCCTACCTCTACATTCTTTCCCAGGGATGGGACGTTTCCCACCAACGTCCTCCCCCCTTCTCCTTTTATTAAACAGACCTTATAGCACTATCTGAAGGTACAGCATCTGGTAAATCCCAGAACATTATATTGCCTTCTGTCATTCACTTCTAAACAAACTGCTTCAGGTATCACCCCTTCTAACCTTCCAGGTATTTTGTAGAGGAAAAGCCATGCCTTCCCTCTGGCAGATTCAATGCAAATAAGCTAAAAGAGCGCCTTCATTTTTATTTCTGTTCAAAGCAAACAAATCTCAGTCAAATCAATGTAGACCTCTTATTTAGATGAACAAAATATAATGCGTCATCAAAAGATAGCATGTTAGATAATTAATTTAATATTAATGAACTTTATTTCATGCAGAGTTTCACAGGGTTTTCTATTTAGTAACTGCATTAGGCTTATGGAACCTCCTAGAAAAATAAAACTTGGAAATTAACCAAAGGTATAATAAAATTTACAAGTGGAACTTAATTATGGCAAGCTAGTTTTTATGCTTTGCAAACCAAGCTAATACTTCGATGTCATTGTTTTATAAAAATAAATCATAAACTCTATAGAAATCATTAAGATACATGCAATTACAGTCCTCAAGACAGCACTAAAGGAAGATAGAGCAGGAAACAGAACTGTAGTTATATTCTTTTCTGTTCCCAAGCTCCATATAGCTTTTCTTCCACTTTGTCTCCAATTCAATAGGCAATAGTTCCTTACCATATAGTAAACACATATTAGCCCTCATAACAATCGGAGGCCTAATCCTGTACGTCTTTAAAAACCAGAACAATTTAACAACATCTAGAACAACTAGAAGAACTTCAGCACAGTAAATTCCTTATCACTGAATTCAAACTTCTTTTGTAAAAGATGCATAAAGAACTGCTTCCATGAATCTGCTGGAATCACCTCCAGTACCTATTACACAAGGCCAAGGTACATCAGATGACCTTGGACAATTCCTTTATCATTCAAACCTAAGCACTGCTGGGCTGGCTGAGGATGTGCCCTCTTTCCCACCCACGCCTCCTCCAACTACCGTGCCACTATGCATGTGTGTAAATATCCTCATGCATTTCAGTGTTCAAGAGATGCTCTAGATAACCGCGTACCAGAGGAAAAAATGAAAGGAATTCTTCTGGGAATCATCTATCCCCAAAGGCATTGCCTTTGTCCTCAGTCAGTTTAATTGTAAGAGGTCTCCATATGCAGCAAACTAATGGATACATAAAGGTCTATCTAAACAGTCTTAGGTAGAAAATTCAAGGACTGAGAAAATTAATTCCACTCAGGACTCCAGGATGTGAAATGAAGTTTTGGATTAAATTACTGGAGACCAGATCCATCCAACCACACAGCCTTATCTATCTTTTTACTTAATTTTAAGTTCTAAGATATCCCCTGTTGCCTGTGAGATTGTATGTGCTTCAAAAAAGCTTCTTCGCTTTCAAAAATTTTCCATAAATCATGATGCCTGAAAAATACTTAATTTTATTTTTTTTTCTGGGATCTTGAGCCTGTTTCTTATTTTCGTATAGCTTACCACTAATCATGGTGGGGGACAAATTTGCATATGCACACACACACCACAGATGAATGGAAAAAGTTCTCTTATACTGTCCTGCTCTTCCCAGCATGGTATTCAGTGACAATTCCCAACATACCTGTGCCATTCTTACAAAAGTCTGATCTTACCTAAAGCACAGAAGTAAATTGAACAGACAAAATTCTAGATACATTATTAGGAGTCAAATAACAAACCAAATACCCTGTTGGTTGAGTAATGTATTTAAAAGCAGCATTTGAATCCATCGTACCCTCAAAGTCCCTGCTTAATTAGAGGACTGACCTGATGCGATGGCTATGCTGCCTGCATAAGCACCGAGTTTTCAGGGAGTTTGGTTGTGTTGTTTTCAAAAAATGTTCAGCCAGGCTCTCAAAAACATAACTGCATAAACAATCAGTTTTGTAATTAAATATCTTCCCAGAAAGACTGCAGCAGAAGTAGAACAAGGTCCTCCAGCACACCCTGACCATAGGACAGTGGGGCTTCAGCAGCACAGATGTGCTGGAGCCAGGACTGAAATACCCCATCCGCCAGATGCCTTCCCAAGGAATTGTGAAGGGCCAGGGGTCCCTCCTCGTGTGAGAGGAGGGCATCCGCAGTCAGGTCCTTGGTCATCAAAAACTCTGCCTTGACAATCCCCAGAGCATGGCTCTGCTTCCATCCCCAGGTGATCTAGGAACTGGGTGAATCACCTGGCTCCCCAAAGCCTGCCCATACCTGCCATGTCATGAAGGACCTGATCCCACCAAAGACACTGATGGGTACTAGAGGGTCTGCCTGCTCACAATAAACCCGGCAGTGTCACAGCATCTCTCACTACAGCCCACACTGGCTATGAAGACCACAGTCCGGAAGATCTGTATGAGATGAGGGCAGCCCCAAGTTTAGCTGTCAGGGTTAATTCCCCTTTTTTTCCACCTTCTCATATCCTTTTTTAATCACTTTCAGCATCTGTACCCTGACATGGAAAACTCCTCTAGGTGGGAGCAGCAGACGGCTGTGACACACCAAGCTACAGCTCCTGACAGCCCTGCTACATCTCCCTCCTCCACAGAGGTGAATTTTCCCGAAGCCAGACACCAATTTTGCTTTTGTGCTTAAGTCAGACTGTAAAACAAAAAGTAATCCTCCAAATAAATCCCTATAGCCACGGTATGCAGCTGTGCTGCGGTGCTAGAAATGCAGGAGATGCAAATCGAGGGTGATGATGCATGAGGACAACCGTGGCTCCTTACAGCCAACTCCCTTTACCTTTTTGCATCAATGTGTTGGTTCCACATCACTTCAGGCTCCTGGAGCCCTTCACAGTTGCCAAGAGAAAGCCCTCCAGCAACACTTTCCCCTGGAAGTAAGCTAAGCAGAAAACTCCCTGGGATCCCTGCTTGGCACTCCTTGCACCATATGTCAGTGCTTTCACTTTCCTATATCGCTCATCACTACTTCAAGAAGGTGCTTTGCCGGTCAGCATCTTCCCTGCCCGGTCATACTTTTCATGTGAACTTCACATGCTTGTTATGGTTTCCTTGCTACTGTGCTGGTGACAGCAGAAAAGGTTCAACAACCAGCCTCACTGGTGAGCTAGCAGGCAGCAGGCACGGAGCCTCGTAGGTTCAATAGCAACCCACTACTCTTCTGTAGAGAGCAGAGTGAAGAGAGCAAAAATTCAAGAGTCATGCATCCCTGCAGATCATTACAAGCTTCTGCACTGTGTTATCATTGAGAAAATAAATACAGTCAGCAGATCTTGGAGCTGGAGAAATGTCTTGCTTAGAATCGGGCTGCGAGCACCAGGGCAGGAGATGAGGCAGTAAAGCACGTAGCACAGCTGCATTATAGCCTCCGATATTTAGTAACAATGCATTTAACTGTAAGGAAATACTGAACCATTTTACAGCGAAACTTAACTGACATGCACAATATAAGCCCTTTAGCATGGGAAGGTCTCTCTGTATAAGCCACAGAATCACAAAATTCCCTCCAGAAAGGACTTGTAGAGATCTCTGGTTCAGCCCTCTCTAAAATCAGGGCCAACTTTGAAGTTGGATCTAATCTGAAAATCAGGTCATGTTGCTCAGGGCCTTGTCCAGCTGCATTTTGATTTCTAAGGCTGGAGATCAAACATCATCTCTGTACCCCTGGGTGTCCACTGCCAGAGTGGATTTTATTCTCCAAATATCTAATTAGCACTTCTCAAAACCAGTGTCCACTGCATCTCATCCCATCACTGTGTACCTCTGAGAATCAGTGCACCAAGACCCCTGGGTCCTTCTCTGCAGGTCTGTTTCCAGCCGGCCAGCCCCCAGCCCATAATGGTGCCCAGGGTTATCCCACCCAGGGACAGGGCTGTGCTTCTGTTGGTTGAGCCCCATCGAGCTCCTGGCATCCCATTTCTCCAGCATGTCCATGTCTCCTGAGAGTCAGCCCTACTCCTCCATTCGAGGGAGGCTTGACTTACAATACTTCCTACAGTAATACGCACAGAACATACGTGTATCCTTCCTCTTCTATCATTTGCTTCCTCCCTTTGTTGGTTCTTTCTGTGTTTGGAAGAACAGCTCACAGCTAGTGCTGTGAGCAAACACTGCTCAACCGTCCTTGCATTGCAGAGACCTTCCCCCAGGTTCCTTCCCTGTGTCCCCACACAGCAAGGCAGATACGATTCCATCAAGCTTTGGGGACGCAGCAGAACCAGCAGCCATGTGCTAGCTGTTGGAAGTGGATGGGAAAGAAGTACCCACAATCAGTGAATCCAAAGCAGCAGAGTACTTTTATTCTCCCTCCCACCTCTGTGAGAGGCTGTGCCGTCGTGCTGGGAGCGTGCCCAGCCGGCAGCACGCCACTCGCCTGGCACCGGGCAGATCCAGCAAGCAACAAGCACCAGGAGGGCTGTGGTGACACCCAGCAGGAGCAGCAGTCTGGCAACTTACAGCTGATAATCACCAAACCTGCTGATGGAGAAAATGCTTTGTGATATCCCTAATGAGGCCAAAATTATCTGTTTGCCCAAGGTGTGAAAAAGCAGCAATAGCAGCTGTGTTCATTAGCACACTTTTACCGTGTCTGTAGCTATTTTCTTGGGAGGTGGGCAGTGAGCAGACAGCAAGGGCAAGCAGTGGGCAGGATGGGTGGGAGAAAGCCATGGAATTATTTATGTGGCAGTGGTCAGCTGTGTGAAATTTGCATTCAACTAAGCAATTACAGGCAGATGATAATGCTGCAGAGACCACAGCCTGGCAAAGAGCTTAGAGCTGAAAAGAATTTTCAAAAGCAGAGGTTGCAGACAGTGGTACACATCCTCCTGTAGTATGGGCTTCCTTGCAACAAACACCCGTAGGGTCCAACTGTGTGGGACCTGTCTACCAAAACCAGGGGTTAGGCAGCAGACATCACCTCAGCCTTTCAGTAGGAGAGCTGAAATTGCATGAGGAACAGAGAAACGTGCTAAGGAGATTTCTTCTAGCTATTTTCTCCTATGTTCCTTGTTTTCTCTCCTGTGTTTCCTCCTTGTTCTACCAGGAAAAACCCACAAATTACAATCTGCTGCTAACTGGAAAGCGCCTCAGCCACCTTACCTCACTGTTCATAAAGAGAAATCCTGTTTCAACCTGATTTGTCATTCATCAGAAATGGAAAGGGTAACTTGGGACCAGCTTGACGTACATACCAGCTCTTGCCTTTGTACCTGAACACAACTCCCACTGCACTGTGAAGCAGCAACCTCTTAGCTGCAGCATACAACAGAACACATAGGCATGTGTATGACAAGGAGGTACAGCCCATACAAATAGGAGTACAATACATGAATTTCTCTTTCCAGAAAGGGAGCAGTACAAGTTCCTTCTTGCTCAGGAAAGCGACCTATGGGTGGTAGCCCAATGCATCAGACTGAATAACTCAGAACCAGCTACCAGTCTGCAGCTCCGAAAAACATCCCTCATTCCTTATCAACATCTTACTTTATGTAGAATACAAAGTAAAATGGCTTCAGTTTAAATTTTTCCTTTGCTTCTCTAGCAGCATGCACTTTTCCTAAAGGCACATCATTAGATCAGACTACTTCAGCCAGAGGCATTATATCCTTTGAACTAACTCTTCTTGGAGCAAGAATATTCATTACGTCTTTGCACAGTGCCTATCCTCAGCATATCCTAGGCTCGCTTTGGAAACCTACAGACTACAGTAAAACAAACAGAAGAGACAGAAGAATGGCAAATAAGTTACAATAATGACTCTGCCAGCAGTAAATAGCTTCCCAGAATTACTCTTAGAGGCAAAATTCATTAAATTCGAACAAGCTCAGAACCTGAATCAGTTGCTCACATAAAGGTGTTTAGTGCTTTTTGAGGCACCTTAGTCTATCAGAAACCCCTGTGGGATACAGTAGAGACATCTGGAGACCTGTGCCCCACAGTCCGGGCCAGGTACCACAGGGCAGCTCAGAGCAGCTCGTGCCTAGGCCCCCCTCCTGTCGGACACTCGTTGCTTCTCTGTTCCTGAAACACATCCTTCTCCCCACTTCCTCTCTCTTCATAGTGCACTGCTCCTCCTTTTATGGCTGGACAAATGCTCAGCATGTATCTTGTTCTATTTCATCCACGTTTTTGTAGTCTCCTCATTAACTCTGTACTGGTGTCGGTTTCCAAGGCAGAGGAGCAACCACCAGCCCTTCAGACCTGTCCCTGCAAGGTCAATGCCAGCAGGGATGTGTCAACACAGTTCTCATGCTAATCCCTATCCCTTTTCTCACTAAATTTTATTACCGCAACATTTTGCTTCTACTGCACTGAGAATTAAATTTTAAAATGAAACCACGATTATTTATATCCTGGATGAGCCCTTGTTTAAGACCAGGTTAGATGAGGCCCTGGGCAACCTGCTCTAGTGGGTGGCATCCCTGCCTCAGGGTGTTGGAACTAACATCTTTAAGGTCCCTTCCAACTCGAGCCATTCTATGATTCTATAATTTTATGCCTAGAAGTTCTTGTTCTGTGCCAAAAGAAAATAAATAGTTTTTATACCATGATTCTAGTAGATGTTTCAGAGGTGCTCAACGGATGTTTTCAAAGATCTTGTGAATCAGGGAGACCTGTGTTTGTCTGCTGATCTCCAAAACGTCACTGCAGTATAGGGAAGAGTGGAGCAATATATCTATTATGGGAACATTTGTTGGAAAACACTAGAGCAAATCACCGAGGAGCCAACAGAAATATCTAACAGTTTAAAAGAGCTGATAAGGCACAGGCAGCACATACTTGCCAAAACCAGAGACAGACTAACTGATCTGATTTCCTTTGCTACCATGGCAATGAGCCTTGTGGTCAGAGGAACAGAGAATATTTCATTATTTTAGAGAGACTTTTGACAGTACCTCTCATGACAGCAACTACTGCCTCCTTCCCCAGCGTAGTCTGGGAGAGGAGTCCTTAAGCACCGTTAAACTGGCAGAGGAAGGGAAGCAAAGAAATAATGTTGCCAATTTTTTTATTCCATTTACTGCTTTCCTAAATGAGCTAGATGAAAGAATAAAAAGGACATCTACGAGATATGTGGAAGACAAGAAAGCAGGACATATCACAAGTGTTTTGTAGAACAGGGGCAAAATTTCAGTCGTGTTGGCAATTCACAGAAAGCACACACACACCCCTCAGAAAAAAAAAAAAAAAAAAAATGGGAAAAAAGGAAAAAAGAAATAAGTCTTGGGGTGAAATCCCACAAGAGAAAGTCTATGTGTGTAGGTAAAATGCAAATATACAGGAGAAAGAGGCTTGAGAACATTTGATGAGCTGGCCACTGTGCTATAAATGATTGCGGGGAGAGAGATCAAATAAATCACAAAGGAAAAGGAAATATCATGTTGAGTGTTATTAATTGGACTGCTGGATAGCAAACACTGGAGGCAAACCCCCAGTTCTGTGCAGACCTGGTGAGGCCTGGAGAACACACTCCTCTCATTAGCATTGCTTTTTAAAAATCTAACCTAATTGGAAAGTGTCAAGTGGTGGAAAGGTGACAGATTTATTGAATGCAAATTCTGAGGCAAGAAGGGAGAAGTAAGAGAACATTGAAAGAAAACACAGTGCCAACATGTAAAAAAAAACAACACCCCGGTTAGAAGAAGGGTCATCAGCTCTTCTCTGTATCCCCTAGCTTGTAGATAGATGTAATTGAAAAAAATTCATAGAAGATGTAGAGGCAATAACGGCAAGATCTTCCTAACAAAAAGGTAGTAAAACACTGGAACAGCTGCCTCGGGACAATGTAATTCCCCTTCATTACAGGTTTTACTATCTTTTAGCATGTCTCAGGAAGGTCTGAGTCACTCCAGCAGCTGCCACTAAGGACTGTCAATGCCTGTGTGTCCACTGGCACAGTGCTGCCACATGCCCGCCTCGGCTGGAGTCACGGAGGCAGAAACACAAAGTGCAGAGATGTTCTTTGTCCTTAACCAGCAGCTAAACTGCCCCAGCCCCGTGCTTTAATTGCTATCTTGCCCTGAATCTCCCCGATAATCCCAGCGCAGACCTTTCAGCCAACTCACTTCAACTCATTGCAACTCAATTTAGTCATTTCAAGTGGCACACATCAGGAAGGACAGCGGTAATAAACTGCTTCTCAATATGCATGTACATATTTGTAACCGCGTATGTGGGAGGTTACAGTATTTACACCATTTAAATAAAATAAATAATAATAAAAAGTTAAGAGAGAGGGAAGAGGTATTTATTTTGCTTTAAACTTTAAATAAAAATCTCAATATGCAAAATGTCAACACTTTTGAAAAAAGTTCCTAAGGAAACTTGATGAATGAAGTTCTGAACAAAGCCTACAACGAGGGCATGGGTTTTATTTGGTTTTACCAGTTTGAACTGGGTGTGTATGAGAAATCTGTTTACTAAATTCAGGCATATGGAAAAGCAATACTACATCATAGGCTTTCTTGTATGCATCTGTTATTTGCAAAACAGCAGCAAAATGCCAAGCATTTATGAGGTTGAGTTTTCTTCACTCTTCTGACAGCAATACATTAAAATTATATTTCATTTTTACTGTTGACTTCATTTTTACCTATACAGTAGATACAAAATAAATTATTTGTACATTAGTAAGTCAGCACAGGCTAATTGTTTGTATGGTTTGTGAAACAGAATCTATGTGTTTTTTTTCCAATACAACTTGAAATAAATAAATAACTAAGGAAGAAAAGTGCAAGGCTCCTGTGACTTTGAAGTCTGTACCATTATTTAAAATACAAAAGCAGTGAGATAAGATATAGTAGGAATCTTGTTATTTGAGGTGCTGTTTTATTACAGCAGGGAAAATAATTTTACTCTTGTATCTACAGTAACAGCATAGAATTGTCTTTATTGTGAGGCTTAATTCTGAGCGACTGACGAGTGCTGCTAAAGCTCTGACATTAATTTGGTCAGGCCATTTGACTGCCCAAATGACTGCCTTTTCCAGGCATTGCACCCCTGTCCAGACCTTGCATGCATAGCAAGTTTCACAGGTGTAAAGGAGATCATTTTTAATACAGATTTTTTTTTTTTTTTTTTTTTCAAACCGATCCAACCTCTAAATCAATTGAATCAATTTACAACTGGGTGGCTCATATCGATACCGTGGGCAAAGTAAGGCAGTATCAATAAGCCAGCACTAAATCCCTTCACAAATGGGCACATGAGTGCTACAGCCACACATCTCAACCTGTTGGGCATCCTTCAAAACAATACAGTCTCAGACAGGTCAAGCCAGGAACCATTCTGCAACTGCTCCCTCCTCTTCCCCAATAAACCCATGCTGTCATGGCTGAGGCACTTTCCCTGGTCCCCCAAAAGCAGGCGGCATGACACCCAACTGCACGAGCTCTAAAAACAAAAGCTGCTCTGTAATACCAGGGGACCAGCTCCACGTTAACGCTCGCTGGGCCCTGTGCTCCAAGACCAACACAATTTAAACCTAGTAAAAGGCCTCATGTTCCTGGTCTAATGCTCTGAAATTGATACAGAGTACCATCGTTGGGAAAAGGGACATGGTGACCTTTCAAAAACTAGGAAAAAAAAATCTAATCTAAATAAGAAAGAAAGGTTGTACTACAATCTTTTAAGTATGATAGAGACAAGCATATAAATCCAGCTGACCAGGGAGAGGCAATTAGAGTGATGGATTGCAGCCAATTCAATAGAGATGTGAAATACTGAGACAACTCTCAAATACAAATTATTACACAAAATTACCCTTAGCCTGCTCAAACTTTTCAGAAAATTAGTCATTCACATCACTAGAGTATTTCAACCGTATGCCAGCACGGTTTTCTCCACCCTAGCACCAGCCAAGCACGGTGAGGTTGTCCCACAGCCAGGGGCTTCCCCCACACGGCCCAGCAGAGCTCCTCTCCCTGCCTCCTGCCAGCACCACGGGTGGGAAGTAGCAACATGGGATTATTTTATTACTCCTAGGGACTCCACAAGATTTCCTAGGAGAGGAAAAGGGGAGAGAAAGAATACTTGTTTATATGGGTATTCTGGGAGCTATGCATCATGGAAAAATAACAAAGACTAGGGAATGTGATCAGCCCTGGCATAGTCATACAGCCTGGCCTTGGGAAGGTCTCTTCTGTGTCTCGCTCTTCCAGTGAGAGCATTGGATATGTCCTTTGCATTATGGCAACATTTTATTTTTATCTAAAGTTTTTTTCTATCTGAATACCACAACAGCAAAGGAAACACCCACAGGTTAATCTTTGAATGATATTCTGCAGGGTATCCAAAAGCACAGAAAGCTTCTACTTGGAGCCAGCGGGCCAAGTGCCTCCTTTCTCCCAGGAAATTCCACACAATGCTGTGCTAGGGAGCAGACACAGTATAGTTGAAGCTTACAGAAATCATCAGCCCTGCTGTACATACACAGCAACCGTGGCTACATGACCGGAGCATTGCTGCTTGCAACCTGGAATGAGGCATAGGCCAGCCTGGCCTGAAAGCTTGGGAGTGTCCAATGTGTGCTGTAATCCCCAAAATTCTTTGCCACACTGGCTTTCCAGGCTTTATGAAGAAAAGAATATTTAGTAATTAAGAGAGGTGTTTATTTGCCAGCAGTAATGCAGATGGATGATACCTGTGGTGGGAGACTCAAGATGCCACCTAAATTGCTTCCAGCTGCTATCTTTCAGTGGAGGACAAGACAGACTTTTTTTTTTTTTTTTTTTTTTTTGAATTTAGATTGTGAAGAGCCGGAAGTACCAAGCTAAACAGCAGCAGTCACCAAGGGATGAGGTCCTTGTGCCCTCTAACCTCCCTCAGGCAGGTGCTCTTCCCTCTGTGCAGATCCAGCACAAGTACGAAGAGCAGCAGGAAGTTTTGACAGAGGACCCAGTGCAAGACCGACGTGCAAACTAATTCAAGTGTGTGCCTTCCACAGACCTCCTCTTCCATCAGTGTGATCCACACCCCTAAAACATGCAGTTACATTGCTCTGAGCTGCAGTAAGAGCGATGGCTGAAGACTGATCTAGGCAGTTCAACTGTTGGGAATAAGCCCCAAGCCCTGAGAGGAGAAGCCAAGCTGCGCACAAGGCGCAGCCACGTCCTTCTTCCCTTTACAACAAGGGACTCAACGCAGGGCTGTCAACCCTGTAGGACAGCGAGACGGGATGTCCTTCCTCAGAAGGCTGAAGGTAACAACCATGGTGGCAGACCTGCTTCAATGTCCCTGTTCATGGCAGTGTCCTCCTCACCCTTTTTTCTTTCTTTCCTGCTTTTTGTTGTTTTGAATTAGTTTCGCCACTGGAGCCGAGCACACATTTGCAAGCTGCAGCCATGTGAATTCTACCCACGCGTCTCTGTTGGTTTAATTTCAGTTAAGCAGGACGTTTTGCTAACACCATAATGAAAGGGATTTTAAAATAGATCCTGGTAATAACTCTAACATCAATTTTCTGACACCAGATCAGAAGGCTTTCAATTTAAAGCATTCCCACATGATATTTGTCAGGAAACCTGGAGTGTTATTTTCTCAATACCAGCAGATAGCAAGTTTTTTCCTTTTTAATACAGTTCCACCTCTATTTTCTCCAAAAAGACGGCATGCTGCAGCCACATAGTTATTACAAACGTGATCCAAAATGAAGTGAGGGAAACAGAAATTCTCAGAAATTTCAGCAGGCTGCAAGTGAAGCTTTACATCTCAATCAGATTCAGAGATGTGTTCAGCTATCTTTCCCTTCCTAACCCACTGCAGTCTCAGATATGGTCCTTGCTGTCTTACCATTCTGTAGACCAAGATCTCTCTTAAATTTTCCTAAGCAGATTTTCCTTTTTTTTTCCTTAATTGTCAGTGTTTTCAGAAGCAAATTTACAAGCTTTACTTCATACATTGCATAGCATTAAGCAAATGTGACTACAAACTTGTTCATATTTTTCTCATTTTGAAATGTAAATAATTGTATATAATTTAATTTAGCTAAATCTTAATTGCTCAACAGTGGTGATTGTATGTTGAAGTGTTGAAGTGCTTTGTCATTTCCCCAACTTTTTGATCATTTGATTAATTTGGACTAAACAAAATGGTCCCATGGAACAGTTTCTTAGATCATCATACTTCTAAGAGTCAGATTTATAATCTGTATGCTGAAATCTGAAAGTTCAAAATCTGGACACTTTTTTTTTTTTTTTTCAGCTGATCCTAGGAATGAAGTATCAGTCATTTTATTGAGCTGGGTATCCTCAAGCAGGTGTGTACACATTTAACTGTAGAAAGTGAATCCTTGCAAGGCTTCCAGGGTAAGGTTCCTGTGAAAGTCTCCAGGCCACCCCTGCTCAAAGCTGGACCAGGTTGCTTGGGATCCTACCCTATCATGTTGAAAATTTTCAGGGATGGGGATTGCACTGCCTCCCTGGGTAATTCAAGGTGAGGAGATTTTTCCTCTCATCCAGCTGGAATTTCCCTTGCTACACCTTTTCTTTTTACTGTTCACCTTTGAGAAGAGTCTGGCTCCACCTTCTGTACCATTCAGCTCTAAGCAGGGCAGTCAGATTTCTCCAAATTGTTCAGCTATGAGAAAGGAATGTAGATGTCATCCACAGACTTGATGAGAGTGCTCCCTGTTATCCATGCTGCTGATGAAGATGTAATGATGGGCCACCATGTTCCTGTCAGTATTTTACCTTTCAGAAATCCATCTCATAACTGGTTTCTACTTAGACTTAAATCACTGGCCAGTAGCCTCTGAGTCCAACAACACTTAGAAAATTTAAGCCAGTTTAGACACCACATGAGGGAGGTGCTCAGTGAGCCATAATCAGTCATGTGTTAAGCAATCTTTACAACAGACTTCTGGACTGTTTTCTTGGAATTCAGTGCATAAATTCTGATAAAATAATATTTTAGTAGGCTAAGTTAAGTTCTCTAGTCCTCACAGCTCAGGTCATAATCCCACTGACACTTCAATTTGTTGACCTCCACATAAATAATTTCAATAAAGCAATGGGACTTTTACACCAAAGAGCTCATAAGTCAGCATGAGTCAACACACTTCCCAAGAAAACTCTTGATGATAAGCTCAAGCAAATTGAGTAGTTATAAAAAGTGATTTCAGCAAGTAGTTTTGCAAGAAAAAAATCTTAGAGGAACATATTTTTTAAATGATTTCTATACAATACCACAGTCTATACAATACCATAATAGATATAATTCTCCTAAATTTGTCAGATTTAGAATATTTATTTGTTGACAACTGCTGTATTGGATAATAAAACTTCAATATGCCCCTGCTATTGTCAACTACAGAGAGTAAATCAGGTGTTTATTCAAGACAATATCTCTGTAATGCTTGGTGTGCTATCATAGAAGGTATTAAGAAATACCAGTACATTTTGTTGAAAAAAAGGAGGATGAACGCATTTGATTAAGTGAGAAAGTACTTTCAGAGGAAGAAGAAATATTAGGTTCCAAAGGCAACTACAATCCAGGAGAGAAAGCTGAACAAAAGTGAGGTGGTTAGGAGCATGAAACCAACGAAATTCATTATATGAAAAGCATACTTCATTTCTAAGAGTTTTACTGGAACCAGTACAGCCTTTGAGACAAAATAAAAGAATAAACCAAATTGTTGGAACAGGCTGCCAAGTAGTAGCAACTTCAGGACAAAGCTGTATTTCTCTCTATTTACTCTGTCTTAGCCAAAAGCAAGCTACTGGTTGTGACACAGAGCTTAATACACAAAATGTCACAACACGACATTTTTCAGGAATCAGAGTAGGTGATCTAATTGGCCCTTCCGACTTCACACCTAATTTGTTCCACATCCTGCCATGCACATAAGATGGCAGTTCCTTAGCAAAAATTCATGGAGCTCAGAACAGCAAACGAGAGACATCAAGGAAAACAAAACCTAAGCTAAACACGTGGGGTTGGGGGTTGGGGGGTTTAATAAAAAAAAAAAAAAAAAAAAAAAAAAAAAATCATTAATTTTAACAGGCAACCACTGGAGACAAAGTACTGTTCAAAAAAGTACTTCAGGACTTTCTTAAACATAAATCAGACTAACTTTGGAAAAGAATATGATTTTGGTTTCGGTTAACACATTGACTGCATCCAAGACACTGGTACAGAAAGGAAAACACCCTTCTGTTATACAGATACTACACAAGTGTGGAAAAAGCTTTTAGTACAGCCCTAGACCTGTCCATGTGTTGGGTTCTCCAGCTAAATATGTTTTTAAGACGAGGACCTACAATCTGGAATTCATGCCTGTTAAATAGAGGTATTGTGGAGTTTGCATTTTGCATCCTTACTCAAAACAGTCTTTACTACGCATTCATCAAAGGAAAACTCATTGGGAGTTTATCGGTAGGGTTAAGCTAAATAAGGTCTTCAAACCTAAAAAATGCTAATAGTCTCTTGCAGTTCAGGAATGAAAAAACAGCACATGAAGAATCTACAGGAATATTTCAAGCAGAAGTAATAATAAGCTAGCTGTAGCTCAGTAAGCAAGATCTAAGACTGAGGTGTAGGGCTCTATACTGACCTATCAGTAAAATCACTAACATTTGCACTAAAATATTGTTTTGGTCTAATGAAGACAAAAATCAATAACAAAAGCAGTTAGAGTAGCAATAGTAGCAGTAGAGTAGGAGCAACATTACTAATAATATTAGATGAAACCAAATAATTTTATTTGAGAAAGTATCTTCAAAAAAGTAAAATGAACTTCGCATTTTATATAATAATGCACTTTACATAATTCTAAAATAATAGAATAGTTTTGTTTTGAAAAACTTGAAACAGAGTTTGTGTCTTAAAGGAAAGTATTTTCTTTCCTTGTGGACAACATTAAAGAGATTCAGGCTTAGATGCGACAGAATCTATCTAAACTAAAAAAAATAAAAAAATAATTTAAAAAAAAGGCTAGACAGAAGAAAACAATTTGGAATGCATGACTTGAGCTGTCTCCAAATGTTAGTGATCATAAACTGTCTGGATTTCGTTCAAGAGATTATAATTAAGTAGTAGTTAACCTGGGTATATTTAAAAATGAAACCTGAGGATTATGAGAGTTCAAATGGGCATGGTGGAAGCCATTTACACAACAGTTAATTACAGGGAGAATATTTGATAACGCACCTCCAGAATTTCCCTCTCTCTGAGGGAGAGTAATTTTCCAGTAATCTTTGCAGACACTGAGCAATAGGTAACCCAGAAAAACCAGCTGACATTTTAATCCTGTATTTGCTACAAATGACATAATAACCTAAATAAAAGCTTCATCCACAAGGAGCAGTTCTGAAGGCTGCTATGACAGTACTAATATCAAGGAGAAATGCAGTCTGCCAAGGATAGGAATCTAAATATTGTTGTAAAAGCCCACAATAGACTGGGATGGAGCAGCAATAAAGCAGTGTGCTGTCTTGTGCTTCCAGATTAAAGAGTCACTACTACAGAGGGTGCACCCTTTCTGTTCTTCTATTGCTTTCTATACCCTCTTTCAATGTCTGCTTTTAATCCTGCAAAATAAATATTTCACTTTGGCAACCATTTGTTCTTCATGCTTCCAGAAGGAGCACCAAATCCAGTTGTCTAAAAGCAGTGCTCTCCTTGCTAAGCAACCACTCCCCAGCAAGAATCAGGTCACTCATGTCACCACTCTGCAAAGCACCCTTTCCTCATGGCTACTCTTATTTGATTTCACCATGAACTCCTAACAGTATGAATCACTAATTTCTAAGCAATTCAGTTGCACTTTTTTTCCTCCTCCTTTTGTCACATCAATTCTCCTGCTCCCACTCCCAGCAGTCTTGGGTGGTGTTTTGGATGGGCCTGCAAATGGTCTGATTCCAACAATTTTAGCTAGAATTTTCCCTGAGCTGCAGCATGCTTTAGGAGATGCAGGTTATCAACTACTGCAATGGCTTTCCCAGTAAAGGCATGTTTCCCAACCTGCCATAAACCAATAAAACACTTCATGAAAATGGAAACCTAATTCAAGGATTAAATATTTCTTCAGCTACCTCCATAATGGCACTTGAAATGGCTGATTACTGCATGGGCCACGTTTGCCATTAACCTGGTGAGAAGAAACTGTCAAGGAAGTTAATTTTGAAGCAATGTGTAATGACCTTTGGAGCTACCTTTGAATCACTTAAAGAATAAGCGAGCAGGAAGAAACGAGGGATCTTCCAGCATGCTGACAGCCTGTTCACACTTAAGAAGTACTTGGGATTACTTTCTGGCATGCCCAGAAAAATAAAGAAGGTTTCTGGCAGTTCTGTGCTCTTCACAGACACAATACAGCACCATTAGAAGTGCTCGATATAACTTGAAAAGCTTTACATTCTCATCTGGATGTAGTCTTCTGACAGCCAATCACTAATCTCTTTTCAATACTTTGAAAAGGTTTCAGGGTATATTTGAGCTACAAACGATGCAGAACGCATCCTTAAGGGTGATAAAGTGCTTGTTGTACATTACAGCTTAATAACAACAATACAATATTGGTGATTTATTTTGATCTGAGGACTAGTGGATGCACTCTTTTATCAAGTTCATTAATGTAATAGCTGCTTACCTTCCAACAGTACACTAAACAACGGGATTGATTATTCTCATATTCCGTCCCCAAAGATGCAAGTAGTAGCAGTATCATGCTTTATTTCAGAAGAATGTTTCAATGATCCAGGCCACTGAGCCCTTGCCAATGAGAAGTCTCTAAACCAGACTTCACATTCTGCAGAAAGTCAGAGGCAAAACCTCAAGGCAGGCTGTTATGCATTGGCAGGGGCTGTGAGCTCTGCCAGTAGACGGGGCCAGCCATCTCTTTTCCCATGTTAACATGGACTGAAAGCTTTGCCTCTAGAACCATGAGAAAGTAGTGAGGAATTCAGCAGGGAATTCAAAAGCAGACAATAACCGTTTAAGATTTTACCATGTAACTTCAAAGAGGAAGTATGAAATACATTGAATACTTCCTCTTGTAGGATTTCTTTATCCATGAACTCAAGCATAGCCTGAAGCACTGGGGTTTTGAACATGTTAAAGGACAGGCAGGTCGCACCAGCCCTATAGTTCTGACACTCAAGACAGTCAACTTAAAGGCTACCCTGATGGAGCATGACACCAGCAGCAAACTGACCAAGTATCAATGCAACTTCCCACTGAAAATGATTAGGTACCTCCTTCCAAAAGATACCCAAACTTTTCTAGAATATTTTCTTTGACTTTAAAGCAGGAAAGGCATACAAACTACATACTTTGGAGAACTAAAAATGAATTTTGTCCCTCTTTCTGATGGTAATACATTTGTCAGCAATTTCCCTCTTCCAAAGTCATGAAGTTGTCCAGATAAAAGTGCATCTTGATTGTCAAGCATCAGATGTAAGGCTGAACTGTGTATATGCAAAGATCTTTGGAGAGCTCCTCTTTGAACGACTATGCAAATGGTGGCTGTCTCAAGTCAACACATCCAACTGAAGCATCTTCTACATCAGTAAGACAGATGAATAATTGAAAGATAACTGAACGAGATTACGTTGATTTTGCAAGGAAAGTATTGTCATAATTCTTGTTACCAGAAGTAGAAATAATGTGCATATTGTTCAGACAGCAAGAAAAATTTGCAACCTTTCAGTCTAAATGAATTGTAAGTTGAGCTCTACTCTTTTGATCTTGAATGAGTAACTTTTAAGTTATTCTTTCCCTTCTTTGTGTTTGGCTGACAAGGCAATATCATATTCCTCTGCAGCTCTTGTTCCATTTTTTAATAAAGCTCTCTTAAAATAAGAGACAAAGACAATATTTGGACTGAAACATTCAATTCTGAGCTTGTGCTTGAAGCTAAATGATGCACAAAGAGCTGGCGAGACTGTAGCGAAGGAATGCACGCAGGTAAGAAACCATGGGTACTTCTGCCTCAAAGTTAAGTCTGGTTATCTTCTATTCCCAGACTCAAACATCCACAGCTTAGCATCATCATTCTGGTGTACTGAAAGCAGCAGTTCCCTCAGGTCCAAACCCACCCAGGGGCCATTTTCCCTGGGGCTGTGCTTGCGCAAAATTCCTCTCACTTGGCTCACCTTGCAGATGACCAAGATTTGATTAAAATTGGTAGCAGACTCATCCAAAGATAGAAGTGTTAGCACCTATGAGACTTTAGAGTTGTTCTGTAAGTCTTTCAATGGCTCCTAATCTTTGCTTAGCACAGCTTTACATGGTGATAAGGATGTGAAGAGAAAGGTACATAATATAAAACACATTAAACCAAGACATCATTTGATGATAAAATTGTCACTTAGAGAGAAGGGAGCTAGCAGAAGATGAAATCCCTTTCCCATTCCTGCCACAAGTCCTCCATGGAGGCCAAAGCTGAACAAGCAGAAAATTTTAACCTCAATATGAAGGCCTTATTAAAATGAAAAAACACACACTAAAAAAAAATGAGAGAGATAATCGACAATTTGCAATAGGAAAAATTCCAACAAAACATTAGAGAAAATAATTCACTAAGAGAGCCAGAGAGCCATTAAACATTGGAACAGGGGCCAATAAATAAATAATCTCTATCCTTGCGGACTTTCAAAAACTGATGGGACAAGGTCCTCAGCAACCTGATCCTCCTTGAAGTTAGTCTGGCTTTGAATAGGACATTGTATTGACGACCTCTAGATGTACCTTACAACGGTTCTGCAGAAAATGAAATATATAGATGTATGGCCGTCATAAACCATATATGATTCCTCTTACTCTCCTCTGTAAATTTTCCTTGGCATCACTGTTTACTGACACCTTAAAAATGTGTACCTCCCACCACCCACGGTCTCTGCCCATGCGTTACAGATATTGATAGTACAGTAAACCTAAGCTAAGAGGATGCTCAAAAGTAGCATAATTGGTGATTTTACTACATCTAGATTTTGCGTTTGGAATACTAAAACCTCTGCAGGTACTGAAAGGCTAATTACGTAAACGGCATGCATCAATGAGATTAGAGAAAAAGGGTGCAGAAATGCATGTGAAATTCACAGCTATACATGAAAGCAGAACTTAGTCTACATACATACTACAACGTCCTAAAGGATTTTTCTTTTGACTTAATGTTTTAAACGATGAAGAAAATTTGCTACAGAAAAGTTACTTGCCTATAAATGGTGAATTTTTTATAACAAATGTTTGATTTTTTTAATTATCCTATATGTTATATCACATGCTCCCGGCATTTGGTGAATTTTAGCCATTTTATTCCATATGGTGTTATGAATACATCTCTAAAATGTAATTCCCACTGCAACCATGAAAACATTTAATGTGTTTTGAGCAGCATTTCCCTATTCTTAAACGTTACATCAAGACTCCCAGTTCTACACACTTAAAACTAGGGGCACCAGGGTTGGCTGGCAGAAGCAGTGCATTGGATCTACAACTTTAAGGAAGGCAAAACATTTCTTGTAAAGAGATGCTGAATTCTCTCCCCTTTTCTCAAGTCTCCTTGCAAAATAATCGAGCAGGCAACATTTTGGTGGCCATCTCTTTCTCCCGGTGACCTGACAACTGTGGCTCCTTCCTTTTCATTTTTCAATAATATGTAAAACATATCAGGATATTCTATTTCCTTGTTGTCCCCAAGGTTCAACTATATTTTTCAACACGACATTTCCCCCACCTTGAAGCCCACAATGTACCTCCCTCACTGAGTGATTCACACAAGAAAGCAACTATGCTGAGCCACTGAAAAGAGATTTCTCAGCAGTTACATTATGCATTTTTAAATCAATATTGCTGACCATAAAAGTTGTTATGAATTGCAAGCAATCCTTCTTTATTTTATAGTCATCCCTAGTATTCTACCTAGTAATACTAACACCTAGTATTCAAAGTACTTGCTAACCTCAGCAAATTACCTATTTATGCTTAGCTTTTAGCATTTTTTTCTACCTCATTACCAGTATTAATTTCACCCTTTTTCTACACCATTATATTCTCATAGATTTCTGAGTTATTCCAAGTAATTACATTATGTATTTAGGCAGTCAGACTTTTTCAGTCTAAAACAGCCTTTTCTTTCCCTAAGACAATCCATGTGCTTGAAATGTACTGATTGTTTTTCCTAGAACTCACACATCTTCTGTGTTTTTTGGGGGTTTCTTTCTTTTTTTGCTAAGGACTTTATTTTGTACTTTCCAAAGGGAGCATTTATAACTGCGTCTGTAAGACATGCAATTTGTACCATACACAGACAACAAACAGTGCCCATACTTCCATTTGAATTTCCAGCGATGGTGCATGGCATATTGGCATGTACCAACCCATTAGATGAGGTACTGCAAATGACATTAGATATCATTAGACAAGATCTGGAAGAGAGAGCAGACAGTGAGCTTATAAGGTTGCAGGGAATTTATTCAAGATAATGAAATTATTTCTGTTTGCGAAGATTTGAGGGGCAATAAAATGGTGGATGAAATTCAGAATCTGTCATTACAAAAATGCATACAAGGAGTAAAAGCCTGTAACTTTCTTACACAACAATAGGTATTAAATTAGCCATTACTCCAGGAAAGAGACTGCGAGACTGCAGAGGCATTGTAGAAAGTTGTTCAAAAACATAGCTCAAAACCCAGAAGCAGAAAAAAAAAATAAAAAAAAAAATGCCATGCCCACAACCTGAGGTCTTCCTTCAGTGGTGGCCAACCCTCTTCATAAAAGTATAATACACCTTAGATCAGGTAGAGTGAAGAAGGCTGAAAGGGCTACAGGACAAGAGACTAAATAGATCCCTTAAGGGGGAGAAAGAGGACAATGTGGATAATGATATGGCAGAGACCAATGGTAACAGATCTGCATAGATTGAATAAGGAACAATTATTCCTTGTTTTTCCAAACAGAGCAAATAAGCACATACATTGAAATTACCAGGTGGTTCTAAAATTGACATTAAAACAAACAGAATACAGAATTTTCCTGTGACCACAGAGGTATGGGATCATACATACTGGGAAGGTCAGAACTTGGAAAATGGAAAATAAATTCTTGCATGACACCTCAATTCAGGCTAAATACAAGATTCTATTCTGAAAATCCCAAAGTTTCTAATTATCAGCAGATTTATTCTGATTCAGTACCACATACATTAGTGCTCAGTGCCACTTGAGACAGCTTAGAGCTGAGCCCTGTCTGGCCTTCAGCTCTTGCTCTGCAAGGACAGATGTAGTCAGACACCCTTGGATCAGCTAATCCCAGGCAAGTGTCTTGGATATCCTTGACTGCCATGCATGGGACAACAAATCCTACCTTAAAAGGTAGGACCAGTGGAAAGATCACTCCATTCTTACTTATTATTTACCATTTTTCTTAGGCACTAGTGATTTTCTGCTCCTGAAAGCAAGATGGTTCAATGATGGAGATTTTCAGAGCAGCACAACTTAAAATTTATTTTCCTTTAAAAAAAAATAATAATAAAATTGAGAAGGAAATACAAAAATGTAAATGTAAATATATTTTATAGCAGATTAAATAATTTTTATGTTGCTTCTATCGTATATGAAATGAGAAATATTTAATGACCTCTCAGTCACTTCCATTACAACAATGAAAAAAAATTGTAATAGTTGGTAATGAGCATACTTTTCTACGTAATGCAAGACGTCTAAGTTCATCTCATAGAGGAACAACATTTAAGCAATGGACAGGCACCTTCAAAGCTGATGATCACCAGGCACCTAATGCCACCACAGCCTTTAGTTCACTGTAGACTACTAATTCTGCACTGTTCTCATTTCTTCCAGTTCTGCGATCTCATTTGTTCTGAATTTGTTGAGCCACAATTTTCACAGCTATAGCAGTAACTCAGATTAGCTCTATCCTACCTAACTACCACAGCTGTAAAACCTGCTGTGCAAAACTGTCTTGAGCATCTTCAGACTATAAATATTATTCTTAACTGTCATATCCAGTGGTACACTAATTGATTTATATTTCAAAAGGATTGGTAAGCCATGGATTGGATACCCCCTTGTTTCTCTCTTCCTTCATTCTTACTTTCATCTTCCGCAACATTTTGTTTCCACCCCTCCACTATACCCTGTAGTAAAAGACTAAATTAGCTACACCACTGCCTGGTATCCAGACACTAATTTTAAATGCCATGGCAGAACACAGACATTAGCTAATTAGTATAGTTGATTTTAACCCACTGTAAATAACTAAAGTAAAATATTTGACTATGCCATAACAAAACGCTTTTGATCTTAATCACTCAGTGCCCATGCACGCTATGCAGCAGGATAGCCACACATCAAAGCAGCAATAACAATAATTTTATATTCATAACAATTTTTCCAGCAGTGTAATACTTAATAGAGATTTTTAATTTATTGTAAATAAATGACGCATGAAATACTTTTTATGCCTGAAACACTAGATGTAAAACTGCATGGGTAAAAAATAATCTAATTTTACTTTTACAGATTCTAAATATTTTAAGTCCAATGTGCATCATTAAGCAATATCAACGATACCTCTCACATTTTCCAATTAATGGGTTTTAGAAGAGAACTTCTTCTCCCATCCAGTGTTGTACAGTACCCCATTACCTAATATACAAGCAGCCTGGTCTCACTGCTGTTTGTAGCTCTATGTAGAAAACCTGGATTTTAAAATAATCTGACACAGACTTCTACTCACAGCAAGTCCCTACTAACAACACTGCACCGCAAAACCTAAACACGTCTACTGTTCCTCCTCCTCCGGCTCTTTCTTAAAAGAAATGTGGCTTGGCTGCAGAAGGAACCAGAGCGTCACGGTCTAGGATGTGAACTTTTTTTTTGTTTGTTTTGTTTTTTTTTGTTTAAACTTTAACGCAGTTAACAAAAAGTAACAGGAACAGAGGGAAAATGGATTTTTAACAATTTTCTTCCTACCTGCCAGTGGGCTCAGGACCACTAGCAGCCACTAGCATGACTAAAATGAGTGATTTACCTTGCCAGCAGACGGCATACAGACAAGGGCTCAGTATGGGGGCTTCTCCAGAAACAAACCCACAAGATTCAGTCAAGAAGCAACCACAAAGCACCGCACCAGCGCTTGGTTGAGCAGAGCTTATTCTCACTTCGGAGGAATACAAACACTCCACAAGGATGAAAAACAGAAGGAGTCAAAGCCAGAGTCCACCCAGCTCAGGCAAGTCTCCAGTGTTGGCCATGGGAGATCCCGTCAGACACTGCTTGTTCTCAGCTTCTTGTACGTGAATTCATGTAATCTCTTTTAGACTTCTCGTCTGTGGGTTGTGTCATTCCCAAGCACCTCTTACACATTTTCTGTCCGCACCAATTCCCTTCCTGACTTTCCTGTTTTACTAACAGCTTGAAGGGTGCTCTTCAAATGCTTTTTTCTAGCCTTCTGAATTTCCTTTTCTATTTGACCTGCCATGATTTGCAGGCTTTTCATTTCTCTGCAATTTTGAAAAGAGACAATTCATAAACTTCCAAGATCAAAACTCATTTCCCTGCCATTTCCCTAGATTTTGCAATGGCATAAGTCTGTCAGTAAAAGCGCAGTGGAATCAACAGAAGAATTGCCTGAGCGTGAGACAGACATTCTTCTCTGAGTATCATTATTCATTATTCGTTGTTCTGGCTTACCTATAAAGCAAATTTGCCCATCTTTCTGTCTGAAGCTAACATAACACGTGCCTGATATAGCAAGAGAGCAGAGACCATTTAAGATGTCACTTAGTGCTGCATTCCTGTTTCTGTCAGCTTGGTGGTCCTGTGCATTTCCTTCCACATTAGCCCACACCGATGAGGCACTACAGTAACTCACCTTGGAAATATCCCTGCTGCTTTGAGAAAGCTGTGCTCACCACTTCCAACAGAAATCACCTAATAAACACATAGGGTTCATCTTTTCGTTCTGATGGTTACAGAAAATGCTGCCCATCATTAAAATTTCAACACAGACAAGATACTTTTAGGCATTTGTAACTTGACTGAACCAGATGTACCCAGGTGTCCATAAAAAATTTCTGGGCAGCGTTCATGCAAGAGAAGGAGCTGAGATAAGGAAGAATCGATGCCACTTTGAAAGTGTTAGAATGAAGTATTGATATTTTAAGTCTACATTAACACTAATGGCAAAACTATAAATCATGGACAGGCTTAATAAAAAGAATCCTGTCTTGTGACTGCTCAGAAGAGGTCTTGGATTGATTTTTGGCATCAGTCAGGTAATTCTGAGATCAATAGGACACAAAATCCACCTATTTGCTTATTAGTAGCAGAATTAGATTTTGTCACACAAAGACTCACTGCTTATAAAGCCTGCTTCACGTGTAAAGCACATGCATCTTCTAGCTATGAAATTGAATGTTAATTGTTTGATATAAATTTAAGATTAAATTACAGCCCTCTTGAACTTCTATACGCTTATACTTCAATGCAACCAAATGAATAATTAAACTGATAAAAATGTAAACTGAAAATTGCAAAGATTTTAAAAAATTAAAGCATAACCTTAACAGTTCATACTGCATCTCCCAAATACAGCCACGGACTGACATAAGAGAAGCAGTTTCTGCCAGCTAAGACTGCTCTGATATTGGATGCTGACAGTTACAAAAAAGGCTGTGCTTATTTGTAAACCACCTAAATTATGGATCAATTCCTCAAGAGATTTTTAAGTTGACCTGGGAAAGATGTGTGCCAATAAAAATGAAAAACAATGCAGAAGATTGCATTTTAGATGTCACCCAAAGAAGGGTTAGATTGGACCCATGTGGTCCACGTATGTTCCAGCCAATATGTTTATCTTTTTTTTTTTTTTTGTGCCAATGCTTCTAGAGTGTTTGTGTACACAACAAGAGACTGAGCAGCTGCGATGACTTCTGATTTTATTACGTAAAACATGGCTCTCACAAGGCTTTCAAATCAAGATGGCACAAAGCACCCCTTCAATGAGCACAGAACCCAACAGATGTTGCTTCTGATCAGCAGTGGTCTTCTCTGTCTGTACGAATTTGAGACTTTGGGACAGGTTACTACAGTGGGCTTCAGTTGGGTGAAATGTAGGCATCACGGTTATTGTGAGCACGTCTGCTGAAGGAGCACAAGCTGCATGGCACACACCAATCGTGTCAAACCTATTCTCACTTGTCTCTTTGACAGAGCCTACAGAGATGCAATTTCTGCCCAACACTTGCTATTCAACAGCCTGCACTTTCTCAGTGAACTTACAACATACTTTTGGATACAAATTAATTAATATGTCTTGTTCGTATACAGAAATTAAACAAAAGTTAAAATAGAGAAACACACAAGGAAAGTGCTATGAAAGCACTTAAGTTATCAAAATTTCTACCACTGTCTGTATTACTACGATATGGAAGGATATGGAAATTGTTCATAATGTTGCTGGGAGCAGAACATTTCTGAATACGATGAGAGTTTTATGGTACTAAAGAACAACTCTTTGGTTATTCTCAACTGATGGGAGCTTCATAGCTAACTCCACACATTGCTATACGCTGTTGAAGCGAGCTCTGCCTAATGACCCCAGTCGATACTTTTACTCTGAAAGGGTAGGAAAATGGACAATTCCCAAACTATAATAAATTCTTACAAACCCTTTTCTTATCCTTTGCTGAATGCCACACACACACGCACAAATCCCTCATGCCCTCATTTTTGCCAGATTTATGCAACCCATCTGTTCTGCTAAACTGTTTCTAGCTTTTAAAGCCAAAGTAATTGCTTTTTTTGCCTCCATGTGCTTTATGCATATTTATGATAATTTTCCTTTTTCTAGCCAAATACTCTCTTTTCCACAGAACCAATCATTACTAATCAGAACGCCCAAATTGCATGAAGTAGCCAGACGACCTCCAATGGGCAGAACATCTCTCCTTTCAAGCAAGCTGAGACACAGAAGTCAAAAGAAAATCGAAATCCTAGGCATCTGATGATTTGAAGTCCCTTATGGAGGAGGTATAGCTGTGCATGAGCACAGTGGGTGAAGAATTCACAGCAAGTGTTCAGCACAACCTAAATACTCTCATCCCCAATGCAGAGGAAGAACTGGAGAAGCTGGAAGGAATGTAGCAGTAGGATGTGCTGCGAGGGTGACATGCTGGTGTGTCCAGGGTATGCACAGATGAAAAGAAATGTGCCACACATCTGTAGAAACCTAAAGAGCCCCAGAGAAGCCTTGAGGAAGTAGAGAGACTTCCTTTGCCCTGGGAAATCTGACCTCCCCATTTTCTACATCCAGTGGTGCTGCTTTGAATTGGGGTGGGTGCTGAATTCTGCCCCTCGCCACCAGTGCCAAACTGTAAGCTTTTCAAACACCTGTGAGGAGATGCTGTTTGTTTCCTCTCTTGGCAACATAAGCCAATCTCTGGAAGGATTTGAATTTTATATTAGTGACCTTTCAGTTTATGGAAAGACAGATCAGATTATAGCACATAATTCAAACACATTTCGAGATAATTGTGACTGGTGAACTGAGAGCACACAGAAGGAATCCATAAATTACAATTGTGAGATAGTGATCAAGGCAGACAAGATGAGACTACTTGCAGGAGAAACTGTGGCTACACTGCCACCTAATAACACAAGAGCTTAAGTCTTCTTTTAGAATAATTTAAAAAATATTTTAGAAAACACCTATATTTTCCTCAGTCTTCAAGATATTTCCATCCTACATATAAAAAAGCTCTGTTAAACCTGTGAGAAAGCCAAGGAGAGCATTTTGGGAGAGTCAAGAAATCTATTAACAGTATCCAAAGTTTACTGACATTTCCAACCGCACAAGTATTTCAGCAAATATCAAGGCACAACTTTGGGGATTCTGCTGCAGTACCCTGGCAATAAAGAGAGGCATTTTGTGTCAGATCTCACCCCAAAGGAAGATGCTGTTTAATGTGTTCAGACAAACTCCCAGAAGTTTCCTAGCATTTTGATGTTTCAATAATTGCCTCCCATTAGCACTATTCCTAAACTATTAGCATCTAGACAAGGTACTGCCTGGAGACAGAGACCAGTCACAGAATAAGCAACCTGAACCCAGCTGGAGAATGTACATCATGAAACGGCAACTGAACCCTAGGCTTCTATAGAGACTCAGATTAATGCAGTAGGAAAGTATTTGTGCTGTTCTGACTGCTGTTAGTCACAGGAGAACAATACAGCTGATTAAAGTAGCAACTACTGCAAATCACTTTCAAATTTGTAAGTGCTTGGCCCTATTGCTTGTCAGCTGTTCAACCATGAGAAGGCCGATTACCCACTGGTGTCCTCTAGTCCTCGATGGACATTGTGTCCTAGAGCAGCCGAGTCTGTCTGTCACATGCATTTGAAAAGAGCTGGTGACTATGTATGACAATAACAGGGGCATAGCTAATCCAATAAAATGGATTTTTAAATGTTTTATAATCCATGCCTTAAAATGCATTGCCTGTGAATGTTTACACATAGCAGTTGGGGGAAGTGTATTCCTACTTATTAGCATGTTGAGCATTTTAAAAATCTTTGCAGAAAAATGATTAAAAAACAGTTCTTAAATGTTGGTTTCTGAATTGTTATAGGACATACTTCACAGCAAACAGAAGAAACAGGTGAAAACTATATGAAATGGAGTATAAAGGGAAACACACTCCTAGATTTTAAACATTACAGTACGAATTGGAGAAACCTTTGGAAAGCATCATCTGGTGCATGAGTTACAGAAAAAGTGACTTAGAGCTGTCATTACATTAAAAGACTGTCCTCCACAGTCACAGTGATTTATGGGTGCACAACCCTGACACACATACTGGAAAAGAAAAATTACACAGGTTTTCCTGCTCGAGCTGCTAACTAGCACCAAGCTTCTGTTATGCATGAGGACATGCAGTGGCCATCAAAATACTAGGATGAGCTTCCAGCCTATGAAAATGGAAATCAATCAGATTAAGACCAAAGAACGCATATTTTTGAACTTTAAATGGTTCATCTCTGAATGCAGAAACAGCCCTGCCACCAGCAGAGGCTGGCGTGGCATTCATGGCTTGCTGCAGGAAGAGCCCACCTGACAGGCTGCATCTTGCAGGTACTGCAGGAGAAAACTAGAGTGATGTGTCCTTGCTTAAGTGATGAGATGCAAACAAAGACAATTCCATTAATCTCAGAAACAGAAGTCTGGCAGTGACCTTTTTTTGGTTCTTTTTTTCCCCCTCCCTTAGTTTGTACTGCTTCTGTCACTGTGTTGACTGAGTTGCACCTCTCCATCAGCTTGCACCTCTCCATCAGCTTGCGAACTGCCAGCTGCTGCGCATGTCCAGAGCTGGACTAGCTGAAAACCTCTCATAGAAGAAGCTATTCAAATACCTTGCTGTCCAGCTTTGTTCCTTGTATGGGAACACATTTCCTCCTGAAATCTCTTTCCTGTGGTTAATCATTTCAGCTGTGGACTCTCTTAAGAAGAGTGTTTCAATTCTTTCATTACAAATTTTCAATCATTTCTGCATGTCTTTTATTAGTTTTCTTTTGGGTATTCCTAACCTGCATACTAGAGAAGATGCATCTTCCTATCTTCATTTCATTGCTACCTGCACTGCAATCAAAAAGAATGGATTAAGAATTCCCAGAAAACAAAAATAAAACTAAACCACCACCACAAAAAAAAAATAATAAAAAAAATAAAAAGAAAAAAAAAATAAATAAAAAGAAGAAGAAGAAGAAGAGAAGGACAAAGGAAAGACATGGATTAGAATTTCAGAATCTTGAAATTAAATTAAGGAAAGGAATTATTCAGACTATGACATTACATGGAATTAATCACGATTGCACTAAGGCTTAATTGAGCCATTAGGAAAATATGCTCATTGAGGAGAAAGAATTGTAGAGAATAGTAGAAGAACTATCATTTGTTAACAGCAGGAGGTACATCAATGCTAACATTCTGATTCAAATGGCTACCAGGACTAGAAGAACCAGATGTGACTGAGAACTTCCCAAACGCTGAATGAAGCATTTCCCTCCTATAACTTTATGTTCTGGAGGTGGATCATCACATGCTAGAAGCGTACATCAGCAGGTTGTGTGCTTTTAATCAATGCAGATAAAAGATATGTTCTCAGTGCCAAGCCTTCAGTGCCATTCCACAACAACTTAATTCCCTCATATTTTGATATGCAATGCCATAACCCCTCTACTCCAGATGAAAGACTTCAAAGAGCCATTGAACACACATAGGCCTACAGAACTAATGGAAAATATTCCCCCATAAATTTCATGACAGGTTAATAACTTTATTTTCTCCAACCGGGACCATCTCAACAAATTACTGATCCACAAAGCATGGATAATTATACTGATACCAATTAACAGCAAGTAACAAATCTCCAATGCAGTAAGTAAAAATAAATCCAGTCTGTACTAAGCTGATGAAAATGGAGTTTATAAATTTGTGTTAGAAAAGCAAAACTGTACAGCTCCTCCTGGAATGTTTTACTAAGGGGCAACAAGCCTTGGGTAACCCAGCAGCTGAGATCACCAAAGAGAATAGCGAAGAACAGATAGAGCAGAGCTGTTACTATGCACAGCACTAAGCGCCTTCGAGGAATTCTCACGTTCACCAAAGATGTTTTTCACCCAAAGTCACAACTGGCTGCAAACTGACCACAAAGCAGAGGTGATCTCGGGGCACTGGGTGGGCTCTGCTCGCTCCAGCATCCTGGTGGTAGCAGTACCGTTGAACCAGAAAATCCTGGAGCTCCAGGGCAGACCCAGCACATCTGGCACTCTTCTGGCTGGGTGGCAGCTGGGACATCACACTGATTGTGCCAGAGATTGTCTGCAGATGTCTGAGAAATTAATCAATGCCTGGGCTCCTCCTGAGCTTCTACCCACTATAATAAATCTGGATATCAGGTTGACAGAGTCCAGTGATACTTGTGATAGCTTTAAATTAAGTACCTGGAACACCAACAGAATATGGATAAAGTGATATTTTGGAAGTGAATGCACGTTCTAATCTAAAATAAACTTTCAAAGCCTTGTTTGGGTGACAAAACGTGCCTATCTGGGATGGTGCAAAGTTTGGTTGGGTTTGTTCTTTTTTGGCAAGCCCAGCATAGTTGAGACCAGCCTGCTCCTGCTCACCTAAGCAGCTGGAAGCAGTTCAGGTGTCTCTAAAATACATCACAGCCCAAAAAAGGGGCACCCTGCTGTATGCTACTACACGAGCTGGAATTAAACTTTTCAATTATCATACCCCAAAGCATGATGATCCCCATGTGAGAAAAATCTCAAGTCATTTTCTTCTGACAGGATCTTCTGGGAAGCTATTTTATTCACAATTGCAATGGTGGCGTCCTGTCACTCAGGAGCGCATTTTGGTAAACAAATCCTAACCTTTTATTCCCTGTTCCCCAACGCCTGATCACCTCCCGTTTCCTCACTGGCTGAGTACTACAGGTTCACAAGCTACTCGACTCCTCTATACCATAGATGTACAATTTTTCTTTCTTTCTTTTTTTTTTTTTTTCTTCAATGCTTTAATTTCTCCTTTCTTATGTTTTGAGAACGTGGGATCTTTGTTTTACTGTTCTCACACTGCTCATCCTGTTTTTCCTCAAGCTTCTGCCTTATTTGGGAACAGCGAGGCCTTCTGCTATCCACTTACCTACTTAGCATTTCTCCTTATTATGACTACACAACTACCTTGGAATAAAGAAAAGTAATTCTCTACTACAAAAACACAACTTTGTTTCTCACAATTCCCCCTTCTTCTTTTCTTACTCCTATTGTTTTTGCACCTCTTCACATGCCGCACTTGAGTTTTTCCAATAATTCTATTCAGGTAACCACGAAGTCAGTTTCTCCCAAATGTTTCTAAATCCCCAGGAATTGTCACCTTGAGCTACTCTGTGTAGGATCTTGTGTTTTGTTTTTTTCCCCCAAATATTTTTGAGATCAGTCAAATTCATCCCATTTGATCTACATATATGCAGCAACTAGTAATAATTACAGTGCATGCTCCTCCTTATGAGGTTATTAATAAATCTGATACTATTTGATTCTAGAGTACTGTTTTTGCAAACTTATCAAACTTATTTTCTAGTTCTTCAATTACAGCTGAGATATTTACAATAGTTTTCTAATTCACACACCATTCATTTTTTTTCCCCCCAGGTTTACTAATTTTTCAAGTATCTACATAAAGCAGAATTAATTTTCATTTTTGAAGCAGTAAAAATGATGTCAGCTGGACATTAGAAAACAAATTTTTAGAAAACAGATTAAATATTAATACAATTTATTAAATTAATCAATATTAATAAAATATTGATGGAAGATTATAGATTATATTAATAATAGATAAGAAAGAGCAGTCAGGCACCAGAACAGGTTGCCCAGCGAGGTGGTGGAGTCATCATCCCTGGGGGTGTTCAAGGAAAGGTTGGACGGGGTGCCTGGGGACATGGGTTATTGGGTGACATTGGTGGTAGGGGGGTGGTTGGACCAGATGATCTTGGAGGGCTTTTCCAACCTTAATGTTTCTGTGATTCTATGTTACACTGATGAGAGGCTAGAGCCTGAGCTGGAAAACGTCATGTGGAACATGGGAGGTGCAGGGCAGTCTCTGTGGCCGAGGGGCAGCCTTTCTCTCAGGCAAGCCAAATGGCTCAGGGGAACCAGCCCCAGAAAAGGGGCCCTCAGCCCTCCAACCCTCCTGCCACATGATGGCATCTTCCAGGCCGCTCCCAACACAGCTTCCTTTGGCCACGCATGGGCCACTCCATCACAGAGGCTTGCTGAGGTCACAGTGGCCACCACTGCCTCGTGGGCCCTATAAGAGCAGCCCCCTGCCGCTGGCCCACCACTCGCTCAGCGACCAGCTCCTGACAGCCAGCATACGTGGCAGGGAGGAGAATACAGGCAGCAAGGCGAGAAGCGGCCCTACTTGGTGTGCAAGGGCAGCGATGGCATCCAAAAAAGCACCAAGGTGGAATGCAGCTAAGAAGGATGAGACATGTCGTGGGCAGAGGAATAGCGCCGGCAGCACAAGATCCATCCGTGCTCGAGGGACATCTGGCACACAGCCCAGCGACAGATACAGGCGCTACCACTGGTACCGCAACGATGCGGGGAACAGGCCGCCCCCTCCAACACCCAGCAACAGGGGGCCTCGGCCTTACCACAGGCGCAACGGTGGCGTGGGGCAAAGCCGGGGACATCAGGCGGACAGCCGCAGGGAACAGAGACGTGCCCATGGTCGGGAACACGGCGTGGCACCCAGGCATGGCCATAAGACAGGCGGCAGCACGGAACCCGCGCGTAGAAATCAAACTGACAGTGGCACAGGACGACCCCCTGGTGCGGCTCCATGGCCAGAAAACATCCCAGACAGAAGGCATCCCGTTTGGGCGGTCCTGGGCAAGGACTGGCTCATCCTCCTACCAAACACCGTGGAGCCGATGGAGCTGGATCCACCAGAAGATGAGGAGGAGGCCATGGAAGTGGATCCACCTGCGCCACAACAGACCTGGGACACTGGCAGCACGTCTTCGCTCTCTGCCATCCGAGAGCACAAACGGCGCCGCAGGAGTGCCCGGCCAGCTCCCTATTCGTTGTCTCTCAGGCTCCATGCCAAGCGTTAGCTTGGAGCCACCAAACACCTCGGACATCCCGCAGGCTTACCTGCTGGATGTCGCAGCAATAAACAGTTCTGTTGCCAATTCTCAAGGGTTGTGTGCGTGCTTCTTCCCCATCCCCCAGCCCTGGTACGAGAGGTGGCAGCCCTTCTGCACAGAGCCTCGAGGGAGAGCACAAGAGAAGACAGCTCCCTTCAGGCTCCTTTCTCACATCCACAGGGTCCCAAGGATGCTTTGGGACAGCATTGTCCTACACATTTGCAGACCATGAAACCTTCCCTACACTCGAGCAATGAAAATCAATACTTTTGTAATTGCCACCTCATGTCTACCACACTTCACTAAAAAATCCTTTAATTAGTTTCTTCTAGGAATACATGGGTCATTTCAGTAATTAAATCCAATCTCTCTTGTAAAGGATACTATGCCATCAAATCCCATTTACAAGCTCGTTGTGCTCCACCTTACGACCACCAGTCTTCACCTTCTTGCAGAAGGACTTTGCTCTCAAGATTGCTAAAAAAACATTTGATTGTTCATGCTTGGATCTCAGGCAGAGAAGGGCCTACAAGCATCAAGAGACACCGTTTTCGTGCCTCCTGCTTCCAAGGCTGTTGGTATAGAAATTATTCTAACAGAAACTCAAATCGAAATGAATATAGGTGAAAGGCACATAGATAGCCCACCATAAAAATCTGACGGGCAAAACACACCTTGAATCTTCATGATGTCCAGAAACTCCCCAAAGTCATCAGCATGGACATTTTCCAGTTTTAGCACTGGAAACATATTACAAAGGTCACAAAAGATTTCCAAGTATCACCTAATGCAAAACTATCATTAGGATAGGAACAAGGTCTTCAGGTCACTCAAGGTAATAGAAAAAAGCACCCTTTAGTCAGTAATTAATTGTTCCTCACAAAAAGATCTGAATGTGAATGTTGAAGTCAACATTTTTAGACATGGGTATTATGGGTATTATTATCCTCCACTTGGGTGGAGCACCCCTGGGGGTGCTCACAGCCCGACCCCTGCAGTGAGATATAAGTGTGCCTGCTCTGGTTTGCAAACTTAGCCATGCTGGTGCTGCACCGGGCCTGAGGCCTGCCAAGGAGCAAACCAGACTCTCTCAGTGCCACTCGCACCCAGCTCGGAACCACGACTGATCTTGATCAGGTTGGGTTGGTCACTGCCTTGTTTTGCTCCTCATTTAGGGAACAATCCTGGAGAAGTCCAGCATGACACCTTGCACTCCTGCAGGCACCCTGTCTCACACACAGCCACTGGCACACAGCAGCATCAGCCACAGCTCGGGCTCAGCACTGCCTCAGCACCAGCTGATGCACGGGATTCAAAACCCCAAACCAAGCACATTTAGGAGGCTCGCAGCCCAGAAATCAAGTAAAAACAGAACTCGAAGTTATTAACAACATTTTAAATTTCACAATTGAAGGTAATTTCATGGATTTTTGGACCTGACTCAGGGCTTTTTAAATGCCTGGAGCCAGCTATACCACAGCTGTGGAGGAATCAATATTAAAAAAGCCCAGGTCCTCCAAACTCAGAGCATCAATAGCTACTTACTTTGCTCTGTAAATTATCCAAACTAATTGGCTGCTCTCTGCTAGTTACACATTTGCTCTGTTAAGATCTGTGCAAAGTTAAAGCAGCTGCACGGCCAAAAGGCAACACGGCTGTTTCTCCTGCACCCAGACAGATTCTGCCATAAAGGCACTTGGGCAGCACGCAGAGTTTGCAGCCATTATGTGCACTCTGCCCTGTGAGCACCTTCACCATCACGTAAAATGCTCCTCGAAGTATAATCATTGGGACAGCCAGTCATTTTGCTGTTATCTGCTATTCCAAGTAATTTTATGAGGTTTCTTCATCTAATTAATGCAGTTTATACCCCATTTGCTGCAAAACAGCTCAGCAAGTTAATGTATATATATATATAATTACCATTTAAAGTCATACAACAATATTCAGGAAGAAATGAGAGTTTATCATTCCACACATCTCCCACATAAGGGACCTGATTCTTTATACTCTAGGAAACATTAATTAATATCAATGGGCTTTGCACCTGGGTCGTAAAGCCAGGAGTCAGGATCTGGGAGAGAAGAGCTGGGCAGTGGCATCTCCCAAGCATGCAGATGTGAGCACTGGAAGTGGAACCAACGAACAGGATCGATCCCACAGGCATTTTGCAGGGGGCATCCCTCAAGACCAAGGCTTGTTTCCCCCAGCCCAAGCAATCCAGGTTTCCCCAACAATACCTCGCCCAGCTCATAACCTCTGAAATCCACCAGCACCACCAGCCGCCACTGAAAGCAACTGCTCTGTCGCTGTGTTTTTGAGAAAAACCTGGACTGTACCCAAGCCAGCAACGCCCTTAGCACCACAGAAAACATCTTCACATCCACCCTCTTCCCTCTCCACCTCCTCCTCTGCTCTTGCCAGAGATGCAGCAGCCCCTGCAGCAGGCTGCCCGACAGCTCCCACCTGCGTGGAGCCAAGGTACACGTGTTCAGCCTTCCTTGTGCTCTGATGTTCAGGCCTCGCAGCAGATTTTCAAAGAGCACTGAAAACCAAAACAAGAGTAAATGCTTGCAGAAGTATACTCACTTTCACTTGCTGTAAGTTTTCCATTTTATTTATTTTTGCACCACTACAGGAAAATCTGGGCACCAAGATACATAACAGTATCAAAACTTCTCCAGTTTTCACTGGGGGCAATTTCAGCTAACCCTTAATCCATTTAGATATTGTTGTCCCAGCAATACTGTTTTTTCAAACGTGCATCTATGCATGGTGGGCTTCCCAGGTGGGCTAGCTCCCAAAGAAGGTATTTTATGAGATTTTCACACGAGATCTTTGTACTGTAAATTAAATGGAGCTGAATTTTAGCAGAGATCAAAAGTATTGCTACTCTGATTTTTCCCCTCAAAAGTCAGTTTAAAATAAATAAATGATCCCCCCTCCATAAGAAACACAGAGCAGGGATCTTTAGTCACCTTGTCTGGTTTTAAATATATGTGTTCATATATATATATATATACGCGTGTATGTATATATAGAAACAGACATTAACATGATTTTATGTTTTTATTTAGCCGATTTACCAGGAAAGCTGCTTTGTTATTACCCCAGCACTAGGGAAAACAAGATTTTATAGAAATAGTTCTTGGCAGAACTTTTTTATGAATTTCTTCCAGTGAAAGATTGCCTCTGCTGTACAGGTGAGGCTTCTCTGCCACCTCTTTCTTCTTTGGGTAAGGAAAGAGAAGAGTAGACAGGATCCATCCAGCAGTACTTTTTGACTCCAGATACCTCTGCATTTTTTTTCTTAACATTGTTTTCGTGATATTTTAGTAGAATGGCTTTTATTCCCCCCCACCCTGTCTCCTCTCTCCCACTGCCACCTGACCCCTCGCAATCCCCCTCGCCCCCCGGCCAGCTCTTCCTTTCACGATAAGGGCACATCAAACAGATCTGGCACCGAGCACACCGCAGCTTATCGCTGCTACGGCTGAAACGCCAGGAAGTTAAAAGCACATGCAGCAGTCACACGTGCTTTAGAGCTCAGCTGCTTGTAGGTACTCAGAGGGAATTCAGAGGGCTGTTTTTTTTTTGTTTGTTTGTTTGTTTTCAACTACATTTTAAAAGAAATGAAAAATCTCTCTACCCGGTCTCTGCTTCAATTCCCAGAGGAACACTTCGAGCAGAAATTAAGGGTGCTGTGAGGGGTTCCTGGTTCAGGTGCTGCAGGAGGCTGCTTTCTGCCCTGCGTTAGGTATCGCTCCACCTGCAGGACCCCACCCTAGGGGAAAGGGGCTCCTCAGATGCCAGAAGACCCTAAGCACTTCTGACATGTGGGTATTATGCACGTTCTCTCTCACACACCTAACTTCCATGTTACAAAGCCACCAGTAGCATAATCCCCATAGCTTACACCACCCACTACAGAGGGCCTGTGCAACCTTGCTCCTCCAGCACTCCCTGGGGAGCAAAGCCCTACACAGGACCAGACACACTCATGACTCAGAGAACTCTTTGCCCCCAGTGAGTCTCAGAGGCCAGAGGCTGCAGCACAGCCCCCCCACCTGCAGCAAGCACAGCTCAGCCAAGCAACGTGGTGCTGGGGTGGCCAGTTTGGGCTGTTATTCCCCAAGAAAAACAATTTATCAACAGTTCCCCCTGTTTCCTTGCAGGTAAGTCCTGCAGTCACACCATATGAAAACTCTACCTGTCATAATTTTTAAAGCTGCAAATTTTTAAGTTGCCATAATTATCAAAACGCAATTTTAAGCCAAGAGCTTGATAACCGTTAGGACCAGAAGGGGACCAGAAGGATGCAGCATCCAGCCCAGGGAAAGCTTAAGACTCTTCAGCCCCTGCTGTCTTTAACAGAAGCTGAATTACACCTTGGTTACGGGTGAGGTGCCCGGGTAGGACACAGCCCCCAAGCCCCCCAGACCTGCCCGTGCCACAGCATGTTGGCGGCTGCCTGCCCGGCCGCAGCAGAGGGCGAGGTGACTGTGCCATCTAGCTGCAGCTGCCACGATGCTTCGGCACACAGCACCAACGCACAGCACGTTGAACTGCTCTGCAGACAGAAACCACAGCATTTATCTCATCCGTGCCACGCTGGATATTGACACGTGCAAAGGAGGCTAGTTTGGCCAAGAGGTACGTTGCTACTAAGAACCGATCAAGCATACAGGGGATAGGAAAATAGTTATTCTCCTTTTATTTACAGTTATCTTCTACTATGAGCTTAGCTAGCATTAAGATTGCCACTTCACATTTGTTTCCATGCTGTTTTATGTCTATTCATTTAAACCTCCCTCCCTCACCAACATATACTACCCCCCGCACATTTGTCTGATGGCTCCACTCCTCCTGGTCCTGCATTCCCCTGCACTGCTCCCAGGCGGCTGCAGCACCCTTGAACACCCAGCAGTTGGTTTTAGAAGATGTGGAAAGGGTGACAGGGCATAGCTCATAACTTCAGCAGCAAACACAGGCTCCAAAATGAAAATGGGAAGGCATGGGGTTTGATTCATCAGCAGCAAGGATTATTTTAATGATGCAGAAACAAACTAAATATATTTTTAATTTCATATTTTAATTTGTCAAGAGCATCTCAGTGGCTTTTAAATGAGATTTAAAGTGCATTTTATTCCGCCAGGAATAAATTCAGTGACTGGCTAAAATTAGATTAGTGGCTCCAGTGCCTAATTAGCAATTGGCTTGGAGGCTGCATTTTGGAACATTCTGGGCCATATCTCATTAACCCCTCTTTAAATAACCTTCTCTGTTGATAAAGGATTTTTGCAAAAGCGGGGTGGGATTTGGGAACAAGGCACAAGTACAGGGGACAGTGACTTAGTTTATAGCTGGAAACTGAGGCAGGCCTTCCACTTTAGGGCTGGACCCACAAGGAGCTGGGCTGAGAGCAGGCAGCAGGGCACTGGGCTTTGCCCTGTGCTGGCATGGAGCAGGAGCAATATCCTTCAAAAGCCTGGATGAGACAGCCCTATTCGCATCAAACGTCACCGGTCCCAGGGGAACTAGGACTGAGTTAGCCTTTGGCCCATGTCCTCAGTCGTCCCTAACAGCTCTTTAGCAGTACAGTCAACACATCCTACCTCACCATGGTAGTTCAGCAACTACCACACGTTCCTGATTAATGTTTGCCAAAGACTAATTTCCTGCCTCTGGCAAGATAATTCTCAGGGATACCCAGGAACAGGAAAAATTGACAGCAGTTGCTGGATGCTCGATTGCTGTCATGGCACATCATCGGCTTTGAAAGACAGCGAGGCAGTTGTTGCCATCATAACAAAGAGTTCTCTCATCCAACGTGTGAGCTCCCTTTCTCCTTTTTCCTTATGTTCTATTCCTATACAGCCATTCATTTCTCATTTGCATTTTTTTAAACAGTACAATGATTTCCAAAATTAAATTAATTAAAACTTTTTACAGCTCTCTTTTCTACATATCTTTTATTGCTTTTATTACCACGACCGGGCTGGCTTTGGCTTATTTTTCATCATGGAGCATTTTACAGGATCTCAGGAGCACTCTTGTTTTTCCATTTTCCTCCTCATTAATAGATACATAATCACTACACCACAGTGTGCCAAGCTCCTTTGTGTTGTTGTTGCTCTTTTTGTTGTTGTTGTTATTGATTTTTGTTTTGTTTTTAATAAGCCTATCATCAATTTATTTATTTTTTTTGGCTAAAAGATATCTAATCTGGTGTCTCCTGATGGCTGGGTGAACTTGGCAGGAGAAGCAAAAGACCATCTGGAGAGGGGAAGGAACCACAAGACAGTATAACAATGATTGAGCTCATAATTTCACCCAGTTCTAAATACTTTTTCTTCATATGTCATTTTATGAAGATGAAGATGATGCTGCTTCCACTATAGAAGTGCCTTAACAGTTAGGGGAGGTTAGAGAAGTGAAAAATGTGACAATTATTTCAAGCATTTTAGTACTATAGGTTGTATTTCTGCATCCTACCAAGGACAGTAGTAAAACTGAGTTAAAGTTTTTGGTTTTGTGCAAAAAACATTAAACTAAACAACAGCAGGCTGAAGGAAGTACCACCTCATAAGAAGAAACTTTTCAGGTCAAATCAAATCCCATGAATGCAGAAGCATTTTGGATGTGATTCAAAGGAACAGACCAGCAAACCCAAGGAGAGACATGCTGAAATTTTCAAGAACATTACAGTATTCTCAGAATTCAAAAATAACTGAAGCTTTTAAACACACTTTAGCTACCCGTAAGGAGTTTAAAATACACAAAAAACTGACATCCTACCTCATTCGAGGAGAAGCTAGAACTAGATATTCACAAGCATCCAAGCTACTAACTTTTTTTGAAAGTCTGGATGTATATTTCAGAAGTAGAAACTGAATTAACTTTAAAAAAAAAAAAATGGTCCCCCCAAAAGCACAGCAACATTTTTTTTCCTGATTTCTTCATTCTCAGTAGCTTAATTTACACAAGAATGTGAAAACAATTCAAAAGGACCTGGACATCTCTCAAACATCAACGTGCGTTTAAGTGACACCCTGAGGACAGGATGTCCTTCCTCCCTGGTTTGCCCTGGCTCCACTACAAGGGAGTGCTGACAGACCCAATGCAGTTCATCATCTTCCTCGCTTCTCAGGCCTAGGATGTTATGATTTTCCACACATGGGTTGAGCTGAGCCTTTCTTCCCCCACCGAGAGCTGCAGAATCTGTGCTTGCTTTGTCTTCTCTTTTCCTCCTGCAGAAAACCACAGGTGAGTTTCCTTCACTCCTGTTCTCTGCAGTAGTACCTGGGGCAGAGTTTTCCAGCACAGCTGCTCATCTCCCCACAAGCACAGCCTGCAGCACTCACAGATTCCAGATACAAGGAGAGCCTCAGAGCAAAGTTCTTCCTTGGAAATAAATCTGACTTCAGCCTACGCAACAGCAGTATCAGCTCTCCGCCTGTTCAGAGGAGAGGCACAGAGTGTGACCAGGTCCTTGCCTTTGCACCAATGCAAGCATTGCATCACAGCAAGGACAAACATGTAGGATTTAAGGTAGGTTTATGTAGGTTTAAACTTAGAAATTTAAACTTTTTTTTTTTTTAATAAAAAAATAAAAAGACTTCTGTTTACTATCATTTCCTTCACTGCAGTGGCTACAGCACAGAAATTAACATTAACTTGTATTACACTAGCTGGCTTTTTGTTGTAATCATGAGAACCCATAGGAAAAAAGTTTAGAAATAAAAATAAAATAAAAATAGTTTTTTTTCTAGACCAATGAGATGAGTTGCAAAATATAAGCAAAATTTCAGGAACACCATTTCTTTCTCAGGTCACTAATCTGCTTTCTAGCAAAGCAACAACTGATTTGTTTTGCTTATGCCTAGAAAAAGCAGAAAGCTTAATTAGACCAACATCACTGGAAGAGTTAGACAAGCTTTCAGATACAAAAATACTCAGCCACTAGTGCCACCCATGCCGCACAGATGGTGGGATCAACTCCTCCAGGCATAAGTTACTTCATCAGAATTTGAAGGAGATGGAGAACTATGGCTGAATAGAGGGAATGCAGGAATATACTAGCCCTTGTGGGATTATAAGGTGGGATGTGAGAAAAATAATAATGAAACCCTCTTTTACTGTTTCCCTGCAATATCGTGTCCGTATGTCAACAGAACTATGTTATACTCAAGTTGAGGCTACAGAAGGTACCAGTGCTGGTAATTTTTTTTCTAGACCATCTATTAACACAAGCACAACCCATCTCAGATTTAGCATATCACCACAATTCTGCAGAAATTGCCAGAGCACAAAAACGGAGGGTTTTTGCAAGGTTCATGCTGGTTGTAAAAGTTGTACCCTTAAAGGAAAGGCAACACCCGATCCTGCACAGGACTCACTGGCATGAAGGCAAAGCTTTCTAAATTATTTAAAGTGGCTGTGAATTTATATGGGACCACTGCTTTCTCCCACACAGGAGGTCCTCTGCATCAGGCAGTGCAAATCTGAAGCCTGGTTTATTGCACCATTGACCCATGGCCCCAGAACAACTATGCCCAGCCCAAATGGACAAGTATCATTTTTAGGACAAGATGCCAAAAATCTCTTCCATTCTTTCTTATCTTGTCACCAGAGGACTGTTTTCCTGCAGACCCTAGCTTTCTTGCCATCGTGATCACCTGCTGAATGAGACCTCTCACACAGGCATCTGACACTACCGGAACTGCTGAATTACAAACAGGATTGCTGCAGGCTCAGCCCAGATTCTAGCCTGTAAATTAATGACTGCAAAGCTCTCCCCTCAGAAAGCTTTTAAACCATGTGCCTTTAAATATACCTGAAAATTCCCATAGAAAGCTATCATAAGAGCCATTTCCTAATGGTTTTCTATCATTACAGCAATTTTCTTCTACAGCATTTTCCATAAACCAACTGTAGCAGCACTGAATGCAATTAGTTGGAAGAACAACAAAACAAAAATCAAAACAACTCCGCAACGCACAGCTTCGCTCTTCCCCAGCACCACAGAGCAAAAAGGTTGACTGCCAGCTGGGGGGAAATCAGCGGGTGATAAACAGCGCTGTGCTGTGCTGGGACAGGTGGTTTATGCCTCAGATCAATCTGCATGTCTAGGAGGGACGTCGCACATGCTGGAGCTGCAGGAACTATAGCCTAAGTTTTCTCTAACGGTATAGTTAGTGTGCATTAACACGCTTCCCGAGCTCCCTTTGCTCAGCCTGCCCTCACACTCACATCACACTGATGCAGGGCGGATTGACAGAGAGAGAAGGCAACTGCATTGTTCCCTGCGATCCCATGGAAGGGGCTCAAACTGCATCAGCTTGGCCCAAGAGACCTCATTAGTTGCTATTTTGTAATCCCTCTCTTGGCAGTAATCAGCTTTAAAAAACATCATCCAGCTATTTATTTTAAATTTTGATGCTATGAAACCCAGCCTGAGAAGGATCTTGCTCCAGATCTTCTCCCTAGCTTTTCTGGCACACTTGTAGAATACCTCCCAGGCTCTGCTGCTACTCCGTACAGCCCATCTAACACAGCAACGACTTATTCCATGTGAAAGCAGAGGGTCCCTTCATCTCTGCTGCCCATGTAATGGTCTACTCAGTAAGGAATAGAGTACCCAGTACTATGGAGAACAACCTTCTCCACACGGGAGCTGTGTGCACTGCACCGCTGCAAGAATTTTTGGGGAGTGAGTGAAGGAGACCTCTCTTGCCTAGCCGGAGCTATGAAGCCTTTCACATCCTACTGAAGTTCCTTATTCGAGCTCCCTTTACAACCCACGAGCTAAACCCTCCAAAGGCAGGTGTCCCCATCCCAAGGGCCCTCCACCAGCTGCTCTAAGGGGTGACAGCCTCGGAGGCATTTTGGAAAAGCCCTAAGGATCTCTGTTACCTTGCATTAATGGGACCCCCCTCAGGCACAGAGGGAGGCTGAGGCCAGGCGCTGGCCAAGCTTAAGCCCCGTATTAGCTGTTGGCAGCTTAAGGCCGATAAGGCGAATCCCAGGCAGACCAGGGAGGTGAGAGCATACAACAGCTGTACCAAGGGCCCTGCCTGAAATCATAATCCTTTGCATGGCAGACAGTGCTTACTGCAGAAAGAATAAATACTCCACTGACCTGCCCGGCCAGCATCAATGGCAGAGCATTGAAAACCTCTGAGACACAGCCACCTCTTCAGCTGTTCCAGCTTTGTGACAAGGGAATTGACCCCTGTAAGCTTCCTGCCTACCTCCAGCGTGGAGGAACTAAGCCTTCAGAGATATTAAGCTTACTGCTAATGACAGCTTTGATACCACAGAACATCTTAAATGGCTTTGGGATGTTTTCCTCTCAGGCTTTTCCAGAGCTCCTTCACAGGGTTAAAAATACATCGTACATTTGAATACTGGTGTGCGCTCATCTGTATCAGAAACCCATGCTAGCATTAGCAGTGTTTACATGAAGAAACTTGCAGTTTTTAACCAATAATACATACAAATCAATAGAATTTAGAGTATTTTTTTCTTCTCCTTGTTCTGAGGAAATAATGGTGGCACATTACAATAGAAGTAAAGCAGTAACTGCTATTACTAGCACAAATCATTGCAGGTTCTCATAACAACTCTAGCAGTGTCACCTCTGACATTGTTTTTAGCAATAACAGCTATGTATTCATACACAGCAACACCGGTGCCTTTGCACATTACATCTGATCTGAGGCACGTCACCACGTGTAACCAAGCAGCCCCGTAACCCAGCATGGCCATAAGCTTAGTAACAGGTTTGTAAGGCCTCAGGATGAGCTGTCAGGCTGCTCTGCCTAACCTTGCAGCTGGGTTTTGCTTAGAAAAACTGCTATCATGGTCACACGAACTGACCAGGTGTCTGCCCACAGGCTATTTGTTTTGCTCTGTACAGTACAAATAGGAGTAACAAGCAGTTTCTCTATGTACAATGAAGTATGCCCAACTACTACACAGCAGAGAGAAGCACAGACCTGGTGCAACAGCAGCCAAGCAGTGAGAAGGGGGGACCTGCGATGTGGCATAGTGGGGTGCAGGTGGCAAGAGATGGGCAGAGGCTAGTAGAGAAGACCCCTGGCTACAAGCCACTCACACACAGCCACTTAAAGAAACAGACCTAGGGCTGCACAAAGCAGGTTTTCAGGGTAATATACTTTTTCTTTGTTCTCATTAACTTTTCTAAGAGCCACTGTAAATTGGTATGTGATGTGGAGAAGAGGACCCATGAAGAAAGAGATACAAAAGCATGCTCGTAAACATGTAAAGATGACTCCAGGTGGGTCCTGGTGCGAGGATGGAGAAATCACCTGCATAGACATTGAACTCCTCTTGGCAAAGGACCCTCAATGGGGACCCTCACCATCAGGTCCCACAGCCACCCCCTTTCCAGCCAAAAGGCTAGAAACTGCATGTAAGTATTTTAAATGCACTATTATGTAAATCTTTCCTGGACAGATGTATATCTCTTTCCCGTAATAAATATATCTGATGCTATCTATCTATTGATTCTTGATTTAGACTATTAAGACTTCAAATATACTAATGACAAAATTTGGACTTTCCTCAAGATTGAGTTTAATAAGTACACAAAGGCCATCGAGAAGGGCCTTAAAATATGCAGCACTGTGCCAGTAAATGGCCTAAAGCACATAAAAGCAGAGGTTTTCATGCAGTAATTGGTACATCCCATTTAGCACACTTTAAAGACTAGGAAGCACAGTGAGGGACTGGATTATCACAGCCTCAGAGCTGATCTTCTAATGATCAGGCCAACCCAGGGCCATACAGTGCTTTCTACTTCCTAATAAAGAGTTACAGAATTAAAGTGTTTCACAGCACTTCTGAACTTCTGCAGAAACTGAGGATTTGGTAGTTCAGGAATTAATTTTTGAAGGTCAGAAGTGGCCTAATTGATTTGCATGTTCTCAGTAAGAGGAAGAAAAACCTCAGTGACAGCTTGAGGACCAGGCATGGCAGCTGCAAGTCACGTCCTTCTGTCTGTTTTCTGTTCTTTTCTTCCCCTTTTATCTTAGAGCATATTGGATAGATTTGGTCTGATAGTTGAAAAGGACTTTTGACACATGCAATCAGGACAGTGTACGAGAAGAATTAACACAAAGTCATGCACCAGTATTGCTCTGAATTCCAGCAAAAACTCCAAAGTTCTTTCATTCAGTAGCAAATGTTCAGTTTCAGGAAAAAATAATAAAAAAAAATAAAATAAAATCTAGGTGAGTGACATGTCTAAAGGAATATACACCAACACTGGGAAATGTTTATAAGTTCATCAAGAAGAGAGACAAAAATACTTCTCTACCAAAAAAATAAATAAGCCTTTAAAGTCCACATATACACTTATAATAAATTAGAGTTTGCAAATATCATCTTATGTCAGAAGAGTGAGGCTGTAAAAGAAAGGAATAGCTTGAGCACCAACACGTCTCTCCACCAACACTAATTTCATTAACACTGAGAAAACTTCAGTGTGTACATATTGCTCCAAAAAGTATCTGTTCTTTCTCACATACAAGTATATATTAAGAATAAGTAAGAAAAGCATATACTAATCCATATCCATTTCTATTTGCACCAAAAATAGTCTCACCAAAAAGAATTCATAACAAACCTACAGAATACTGGAATCAAGCAACACAGCACTACAACTCCTTGTCATTTACCATAGGGTTGAAATAAAGATCTGAACTAGGAAGTGCTGTACAACCAGCTGTACCACCATGTTTAGTAGCCTGTTAGAGATCTTTCTATACTAAGAAATTTGTTTCTTCTATTAGGTCAAATATTAAAGGTAAATAATACAAAATGCTTTTATAACGTTAGTTCTCCCTGAAGTTACATAATAATGTAGGAAGTGATAACATAAGAGGTAAATAAAAGAATAGCCTTAAGAATAACATATCAAATTCCAGGCAAAGAAAAACCATATTCAAGTATGAATTAACAAACATTTACTCTTTTAACTGAATTTTCAGGTTCATTAGTAATTGAGATTTAGGAAATTAAAAGAGGTATTTTTAACCATACCGTAGTCTGATTTGTTACTTTTCTCTCACACTGTAAAGGAAATCATTGCCCATAAAACCTTTCAAGATGGAAAACAAATCTTCACAGAATATAATTCATAACAAAATTAAAGGGATTTGGCAACTCAATTTGGTTTAGAGGGAAAAAGCTCATAAGTGTTTTTGATGAGAGAAAGGAATAATCACAGAAATAGAATGAGACCTCCAAGTTGTTTTATTTCTTTATAGAACTTTTAATCTTATTTTGAATTTATACTGATACATGGGAATCTGATTTAACATAATAGGCCAGGAAAAAAAACTTGTAATAAAGATCGTATCTCTTCTTATATGCTTTAATACTACCTTAATTTGCTGTCTTCCAGACAGATACTATTTGACAACCTGCTGGACTCTACCTGTATCTGCTCATAAATAACATCTCTTACTGATGTATTTTATTCTTTAACTTGCTGTAAAGCTATAGGAAAAAAATATCATTTTAATATCTTCTTAAGGAGTTTAAGAGTCCTGCAACTCTTTCAATGTGAAACTGTTTCACTCTACCATCGCCATCTAAGCTTTAATATTTAATTTTATTTTCAAACTTTTATTCCTTCCCAAGAAGTATTTACTTACAACACACCTGGTGCAAAACAGAACTGCATCCCAACAGGTGTGAGAGCCAGCAGCTGAGCCAAGCTAGATGTGCATGACATCTTTGCTCCCAGCACAGTATTTATCAGAAACTAACCAGCTAGCAAACAACAAAAAAAAGTCTCAAAACTACAGGAGCAGAGAAGAGGAAACAAAACTCAAGCAGGCTGACTTGTAATTAGATTTTTTTTTTTTTTTTTTTTTTTTTTTTTTTTTTTTTTTTTTTTTTTTGCATATTAGCCGGTTGTGAATACCCAAGTCCATGGACCCCACCATGAAGCACGCTGATCTGGTTTCAGAGCTCCTGCCTGGGTGCCCCCCCACCCTTACAGCCACAGCAGCACCTCTGTGTAGGCTCGAGGATTGTGCCCACTGCCCATAACAACTCACTTCCCGAACCAAGCAAGGCTGACACTAAGGACTGCGGCTGACTATTCCCAACACACGGTAGGAGGACGAAGCAGCTTTAAGAGACGGCAGCTGTGAGGGTTCCAGCTGCACCCTAAGTACCTTCTGGGCCCTTCTTGGGAATTGTGCTGCTTACTGCTACACCACCAGAGACCATGCCGGAGGTGACTTCTTTATGGTGACCAGACCCAGGACCACTGAACCAAATCCTGGTACCTGCAAGGACTTATTTTTAAATCATATCCCACCATAACCAGATCTCATTTTTTCCTGAAGGACAGGACATCAACAGGACACTATCCTTTCTCCACTGACCTGAGAAGATCTTTTCTTGAACCATAATTAATCCCTCATGCAAACAAAAGTGAATAAGACCCCTGTAGTGGACACACAGTGGATAGAAAGACTTAAGATGTAAGCAAGCAAGTCTAGGAAGACTCATGAGTAAACGTGAATTGCTCCAAGAGACACTAAGACATGCCCTTACACATTAATCATCCCCAGTCATCTACCTGGAGCTCTGGGAGCCATTCCCAGATGTTTTACTGAGTTTGTCTGTCAAAGACAGAATACAGAGAAGACATACCATGTGTGGAGGTGAAAGGCAATCTGGGAGATAGAAAGGCCTCCTAGCTTAGGTATCTTGTAAGATGCCAGTAAATAATTGTGCAAGGAAACAGCTGGGAAGAAAAAAGGAATGCAGGGACCAAACATAATGGAGTTGGAGATTGTATAATCTCCACAGGTGGTGGTCTTCAGAGGACACAAGTAGTTATCCATGCCAAGGTTCTTCAAGGACACAATCTGAAACACCAGCTGTGGGACATTGTTCTAGAGCAGAAACATTTCTGGAAAGGGCCATCTAGAAGGAAGATGAAGGTGATGCACAACATCCCAGAGGGCACAATCAAAGTATCAGCAGTCACCTCTCTGGAGTTAATACTTCCCCACTGGCATTGGGCTGAGGGGTCAATCACCTCCCACCCCAAGTCATTCTGGAACAGTTCTCCAAGTTTACAAAAAAAAAGTTGGTAGATAACAGATACCCTATTTAGAGCCTTCACTTTGTCACACTACCAGTGATTGTTACGGTTCAGTGAAGCAGCTCTACATACACTTACGGTCTTATTGACTGAAATACACACTTTATTTCCCTGAACTGCTCTGCTGAGTCCATACACTGCCTGCTCAATAGTCATGTCTTTTTGGAAGAGTTACACATGCCGGATCAGCATACAATCTGCACATCACAAACTTGATTAACTGAGTTCAACCAACATTTCTTTGAAAGGACACAGAAAAGAAAGGGGAAAAAAACACTGGGCCTCAGTTTCCTCCACACAGTCCTGCAGTTGTTGATTAGCCAGTTCATGTTTGTAGATTAATGAACCTGAATTAATGAAATTAATAATTTGAATTAATGAAAGGCCTGCTGATAAAAATAGGCACCACAATCTTGATTACCAGGATGAGTACCAGCAGTGGCTCCCTGCTCTGTAGGACAACAAGGTGAAGAGACACGTGGTGTCCTCAGCACCACAGGCTGAGGTCTGCCACACTAGGGTGGAGCTGGAAAACAGAGCTGAAACCAAGTGACCTCCTGCACTAAGATTTTGGGGTGCAGTTACAGCCCCTTTGCTTTGCTTACCTCTGGACATAGGAATCCCTACTGCTCCAGAGTGACTGTTACCCTCAACTTGTCGTGGGCTGCAGAATTTGAGTATGGCACAAGGTCAAATAAAGCACTGCTGGGAAGCACTGCCGCATGGTTATCGTAAGTCGCACTTACAAAACCACTGATGTGAATTTAATCAGCATAGATGATGTTCCTATATCCTCCTGAGGATGTGCAGCACATGGATTCTGGAAAAGCAATAGCTACATTTTTCATTTCTGTTCATTTCAGCTAAAAATATTCAAACTCTGTTGCGGCATAACTTGCAGAGCAAGCTTCACTCACTTATAAAGACAGAGCACCCATTAGGCATACTCAATAACTCTCCTGTTTTGCACTGGTAGTGATCTAACAGCATTTAGTTGATCAAATAAACTACTGAACAGATTTTTTCCTCTGTGGATCTGCTTTTCTTTTAGAAATGCAGTTCTCGTGAGCACTATTGATTACTAATTACCTATGCAACCTATAGAGATAAACCTGAGGAGAGGAAACTAAAAGATTAACTCCAAGTGCTCTTTTGCACATAAATGAATTTGAAGGCAAGTGAGAATAAAGCTAGGATTTTAAAAGGTCAAGCCTGGAGAGATTGTTGATTTTTGGACAGCCACCACAACCTTCTGTTCAGCCAGGCTATGGAAGAAGGCTACCTCGGCACTTTCTGAGGAAGTTGAATAAAGTTCACTACCTTTTCTAAAGAGCAAAAGGATGCAGGAGTTTGCTGAAGCTTGCTGCTCTTTATACTTCATTATTGACTTCCTGACAGAAAATGGTAGGCTCTTAGCTAGTGTCAACGCTCATTTTTCTTGCATTCAAATGTCCTCTGCCTTTTTTATTTTGTCAAATTATAGCTAACTTTTTATTTCTTCCCCTCCCAAAAACACTTCCAGCAGTGCCCTGCTATAGGGTTCCATTACTAAATTTAGGTCTGTGCCCACTTGAGAAGACGGTTTTACAAAGAAAAGACTAGGCTGTTTTGCATGCAGCCAAATCCCCAGGCTCCTTTCCCATGCAGCAGCAGAGGAACAGCACATCCAGCTCAGGACCGCCCTGCCAGGATTTATATTCTGAAGGTTTTAAGTTTCAGTGGGAGCAAAGAAAAGCGTTGTACAGTCCTCACCTTTTCAAGCTCTGAACCACCACGCTCCAATGCTATTTGTCTTCTCCAGAGGCTACAAACAGGAAACAAGCTCCTCTTTCAAGATGTTTAAACTTTTAGACATGGATTTCCAGAAAGTTTTATGGAGCATTAATCACATAACTTCCACTCTATTTAAGCGGAGTTAAAGAGCCAACCCTCCCCTGACTCTGGCCAAGCAGTCGAGGTGATTATTACACTCCATGAACTCCTCTTGGTTTGAAGCAGCTCTCCGTTCTCAAGTGTATTTAATTATAACTCTTACTTTCCAAATGTTTGTATCTTGTGAGCTTTCTGCCTCACCGCCCTGGGAGGTGCTCATGGCTCCAGTACGACCACCTCACACAAGCTCACTGCAGCTTTCCCTGTTGATGGCCAGGTCCAGAACTGCCTCCCAGCAGTGACACCCAGGTCACAAGGAGCCACTTTAGTTTTTCCTCACACCCACAGGCCCTGAATGGCTTCAGCTCAACCCCAGAACAGACTGGCAGGTGCTGGGAGCACCAGTACTGCTTGTGCACACTCACTGCCTACCCAGCTAAACAACTGACACTTAGGAGCTTTATCCAAGATTGAGCCAAGCTGTTAGCTCTGCACAGATGGGTCATCACCTCTGGGAAAAGACCTACCCAAAGTCAAGGAAGGTCTGGGTCAGAATTGGCGGAAAGGCCCCTTCATATGCCTTCAAATAGCTTAGGTTAATCATTTTCCTTCATTCAGGATGGACTTTCAAAATACCAGAGGCTTATAGGTACAAGTGCCAGCACAAGAGCCTCCCTCCATATAGTAACAGCAATCCCATGCAGTGGTTACCCAGGCAAGGAGGCACATTTAATTAATTTTTATACCCCATCTGCAGCTTGCATGTCTTGTCATCTCTTACTTAACACTTCCATCAGAGCCACTTAGGGCAGGAGCTGCCCTCCTCACAGCATGAGGATAATTGGGGTAGTTTTTGATCATCTCCTCAAGGAAAGGAAGAAATGCTGGAAGAAAGACTTCAGTCACACCCCTCAACCTCTCGCAGGAGCAACAGGACCACACTAAAGATATGAAAATTGGTATTGAGCAAGTGTATATGGGCATGATTTAGTCCCAAGTCCCTGCTGTATGCCAACATGACACTTCAGGCCTGAGGTGAACCCTATGCTACACCATGAAGGTGTAGCATGAAGTAAACACAGGGAGAGGTTTTACCTCTCTGGGACAGGAAGATTGAGCTCCAGCAAAATGCATACAACTCAGATCAAAGGTCAAATGCAGTTCTTCAAGTGATTTCCTGTGGAGCACCTCAGTATTTTTCCTAGAGACATTCATCCCTGGTCACCTTTCAGCACTCCTTGGTCATCCTTCATTTCCCCACGTATACCAACCATAACACTGTAATCATTCCAATGCAACTTCTACCAATATTTCTTTCTATTATTCAAAATTTTTAGGAACCACAAACAATATTAGAAAGGCTGAAAAAGGTGATCTTTGTCAGAACCTATTGCAGTTTGCCCACCACAGCTATGCAGCTGGTGGCACAGAGGAGGCAGCAGTCCATCATCAGGCAGGGAAGACCCAGGGCCCCCTACATCTTCCCAGCCCTTCTCTTGACACCTGGTATATCAACAGGGAGATTCAACTGCTCACCCTTAAATGCCGCAGAGTAATATAAAACAAGAATTCTCCTGCACAAAAAAGAACTGTAAAGCTGCTCCCTTCATACCTCCTTCTGCTCCCACCTTCTTTGAAGCCTCCCCCACCTGACCTGGCAGCTACTTTTTGAAGTTATTTTCCTTCCTGAGCCTGCATTGTCTCTACCCAGAACCAAAGACTTGTAGAGGGGCTGGACATCTTCCCACATGTGGTCTGTTGTTACAGCACACCTAAACAGATTTTTTGTAACCGAGACATTTGAATGAGTTATCCTCCAGGTAATTAAGGCATTATCCAGTAATGATCTTCCTAATATACTGCTGTTTCTAAACACTTATGAACAGCATATGGATTTATCAGTTAAGCACACATAATAATGCAGCTTTCAAGAAACGGGAAAGGAGAGAAATTCAAAGCCAGTGAAGCTGGTTCCGCAGCGAATCTGGTTCCAATGCTTGTTGAAATAAGGGAAGATAAGTTTGAATACCATGTAGAGTCCCACCAGAAGTCAAGAGATAATTTGGAATTGTGTGTTTTTTTATCCATATACATGCCAGGGGCAGAGCTGAATTTGAAAACAAATTATGAAATCCAGCAGGAATTATGGCTGTTTGAACAAAGTGCTTGATACTGTGGTTTTCCTGTAAGATCAGTAAACAGCATTTGAGTGGAAGTATAAACAACATGTTGACTTTACAGTGGATGCATAAAAAAAAAATACACAAAAACCTAAGGCAAGAGAGAAATGAGAAAAATACAGAGGAGTGCAGATGGGTAAAGCAGATGCAGTTGTTTTGGCACTGGACTCTGGCAGGCACATCCCTCCCTGGAGATAGCTGCCACAGCATTATAGGAAGCTCAGGACTCACATCTGGCTGCTCAGACCCATTGCGTTCCTGCCCTGTGGTGGGTTCAGAAGATGGAACAGCCACATGAAATATCTCTGCACTGTCCAGTCCCTTTGCTCTGCAGCCTTTTAGTACAAACACCTTGCTATGAAAGTGCAGGAAATGTGCCTGCACGCGGGCAGATGAATTTCAGAGTGTTATTCAGTCCAGATTTGAAGGATCAGGTAAAGAGGACAATCTGAGGTCACAGCTCAGAGATTTCAAGTTTTAATGGAACCCAAAATCCCAGCAAGTTTTTGCTCTCAGTGGATACAACCACAACATCAGTGGTGCATGAATATGGCAGAGAGACTCTTAAAAATTTCCCATCCCAAAGCTCCTGCTCATCCCTCCCCTCAGTCAGACATCACTCCCACACATGGAGGAACAGGGGTGACAGCTACATGTTACCCCACGTGCTATTAAACGCTAGCAGTGCTATTAAAGCAGTACTTCTTCATCACACTGACCACTACCCACTTAAAACCCTACAAAAACTGTGCTTATCATTTCCTTCTAGAGCCTGAACAGCTCTTCAGTGATTTGCAAAGCAGGAGGTTACAGCAGAGGACCTCACAGCCAGGTTCAGGGTTTGATATTTTCTGTTCCTGAGAAGGCCAATGGCCTGATGGGGAGCCCCTCAACCCCAGCTCCTGTCCTGCCACTTGTTAGTGTGAACAACATCAGAAACAGGACTTGTGTTACATACAAGCATTCCACAGTTTCTGGCTGGAAAAAGAGTACTTACTTCATAATGAAGAGCTCCAATGTTAAAAAAAAAAAAAAAAAAAAAAGAAAGAAAGAAAAAAAAAAACACCACACTAGAATCTCCATGCAATTTTCCAATCCAGTAAGCATTATTGGATAACTTACCAACATCTCCTGTTGATGCTTAGAAATTCCCAAGGTACCTCATTGAGAAAAAAGTTAATAAAACATCTGGGAAACCCAATCAGGACTGGACAGTAAAATACTTAGTCCTAACTGACAGCACACAGTCACACCAAGCGTTGTGCAAACAACAGCCACCCAGCTAACGCAGCTATGGTGGGCTGGAGGCTTTCAGGTCTGAACAACAACTAATTACAGTGGAAAAACAGAAGTATTTTCAGTTCTCACAACACAGATCAAGTTCAAGAAACTCATTCATTGATAATGTTTTCTCATCATATTAATTAATATCTGATTGAATTCCCTAATATTACAGTATTGTTAACATATTAAAAAAAGGTATAATTTTGTAGGCTCCTTCCCACCAGGCAGGAATGTAATTAGCCCTTATCTTTCAACACAGCCAAACCCAGTAAATACAATTACAAAACTTTATGTTCACTGGAGTGTAAAAAAAATAAGTCATAAAATTAATATTGTATTTATCCTCTTCCTTTTAGTAGTTATTAAAATGCACCAGTGATTTCTCGACTATGCCTTTATGGCCATTTTTTGATTGACTTAATTTTTGCTTTGCTTTCCTTCTTGTGTACAAAGTTTTTCACATCCTCAGAATTACGCATTATTCTAGACATAACAGACTGCTTTCTGTTCTCCTTGATAACAAAAGCAGCTTGAATCAGTTGCTGAAAAATTGATTGCTGCTAAAGAAGGTGGGAAAAGCTCTAACTTCCTTTCAGTTATTTCACATTATTCTCATTCCTCTCACTCCCAGCCCCCTAAAATCAGTCATATTAGACAGAAAACCAACGATTACTTCCCAGTCCCTTGCCATAGACCTTTGCCCTATAGATCTCTCATACTCTTCTGCTGCCTTTTAGCAGGCTGACATTTGTTGTCCAGCCTATTTTTGCACAGGTCTCTGCACAGCCGCAGCCAGCCTTGCCAATAGCCCCCAGAGTGTCCCCCTGCTCCGCTCCAGCACACTAATGAAGGGGCTCCTCGGCCACTGAAAGCTCCAAGGCTTATAGCTAGTGAAGAGCCCTAAGGAGAGGAAACAACTCTCGAATTGTCCCCAGCTTGCTGTTTGAATCCATTGAAACTTCTCTGTTCTGAGGTTTGATCATTATCTTTCAACCAAGCCCAAAGTCTTCAAAAACAGCTCGAAATGCAGAAACAGAGGTAGAAGCACAAGCAGTTCGAAGAGCATTGCATTGGAGGAGATTATTTGCTACACCAGGCCCTCTGTCACACAGCCACCCTCGGTCACATCAGCACTAAGAACCCCAAACAAGCCACCTCTTCACTGAGATGCCTCCATGTGGGTCTCCTTTGTGTGCTTGGTTTCAGCATTCAGAAATTGCACAAGGTATGTTCTCAGAAGAACTTTTTAAAGTTGATAATGCACCTTTATGAAGTTTAAGTGTTACCTAGTTACTCAGGCATTAAATGAATGCCTCCATTTCATCTCTGTGTTTACAGAACATAAACCCCAACAGAATGGCATTTTTCAGGCTGCCAGCTCTGACTCAGAGTGAGAGAAGTGTAACACCACGACAAAGAAGCAGTCTTCACTGCAATTCCTTTTCCTCCTCTGGTTTCCTGATGTTCTTTTTGCAAAAGAAAAAAGTTTATTACATGCAAACTAGTAAAGTTGCTGTTTCTGAGTTTTTCTTTGTGATTCAGACTATTTGAACATCTTGCACTTAAAAACACTTCAGACTGAATAGGTGTGGTCAGAAGACAGCAAATGGCATGAGACCAGCAGCTGCACCTGAGCAGGGTACACAAAACTTTTCAACAACCTCTCTGAACTTTAATATGTATGAATGAAAAAAATTGAGCTCAATATCATATTTTTGCTATTTCATGGAAAAAGTGCTGCTGGAAGGAGCAGCATGACACCAAAAAAAAAATAAAAAAAAATTATCAGTTATTTTTCATTTACTTCCATTTTCTGAAGATGTTTCTCTTATCAGTTCACCTCAAACAGCACCAACCCAGCCCATCCAAAGCCCTGCTAGGAAGCAGGCAGGGCATCTTACTCCAGGCTGTAAGGACACAAGATCTGTACAGAATTCTTCTCTCTGGACCTGCTTTAGTTGTTCCCAGGCTTTTCCAGCCTTTTCCAGACACATAGCATCTGCTACTGGGCAGGAGAAGCAAGTGCCAGAGCCTCCAGGACAAGCACCAGGAATTGGATGTACCAGGATGGCATTAATCCTGCCAAGCACACCGAGCTGATGCTCACCATCAGACAACATAGGATAACATGGTCTTATGAGATTAAATAACTAAGATTTAATATTACTCCTGACCCTATGTTTCTACAGCAAGCACCAATAGGGGGTGCAGGGATTTAAAACTTCTGGCACCAAAATAAATGTTATGAGCTCAAGGAGTGCAGCACGAACCGAGTGCTGCAGCAGGAGCTGTCCCTGCCTGTGCCTAGTCCTTGACCTGTCAGAGCACGGGGATCGGTGTCAGACTCAGCTAAATGCAGGCCCAGCAGATAAGAAATGACAAATGCAGATTGTTTTCTCCCTGACAGACTCATCAGTTCCCAGTGAGTTAGAAGCACAGTGAGGAACAGCCTTTTCTAGCTGAAGTGTGCTGTGAGTGATGGGGATGCCATGGGCAGGCTGATGGGTTTGCATCTGAGGCTGTGCGCTAAAACCAGAGCGCCGGTGAAAATAGCAGTCTGGCAGATACAGGGGTCTCCTCAAACATCTTCCTCACAGGTCCCCAGAGGCAGCCCCATTCCCCTTCTCTTTCCTCCTCAGATCACCCCCTCCCTGATATTTGACGTGCCCATCAGTACAACACCCATGGTGACAGGCCCTCCCCGTCATCACCCCTGCAGAGGGTCCCCCCCACTGTCACCACCAGCCTCGGCCACACTAAAGGCTTGATTGTGCTCAATAGCTTCCTCTCCTCCTTAATGAGCTTTGCCAGGAAGCACACAGCATTTCTAGAGGGGAGTGGTGGGCAAGGAGACAGATACCCTTCAGGCAGGGAAGCTTCCAGTCTGAGGAAACACGGCCAGATATCTGACATGGGCCATACAGTCATCACCCATTCCCCGCACCAGACCTGGGCAGCTCCCAAGGACATTACTCACTTTTTTACTCACTTTTCTGATTTACCAGCCACACCGACAGTTTGTCACCCCTGCACCGCTGCATCAGGCTCTTCCTGTCTAAAGGAAGGCTTGCAGCCACACTCATTTTCTCAGGAATTATTACAGATAAAACTTTGAGACTGCCCAAAACAAAGTTCTGGTTTGAGCAGCTGAGGTACCCCACAAGTTGTTTCCATAATGATCACAGAACAATAACCTTTTAATTTATTTCCCTGTAAGTCTATCCATTTTCTCCCGCTCCCTGCAGTCCAAAAGTACACTTCTTACATAATGTGGCTTATGCTTCTACAACTGTCAGGACAGCCAGGTGTCCCTTTTCTTTATTCTTGTTAAACCTCACCCTGTTCTATTATCATTTGAATACCCTTCGCTTTCTCCTCGTGCGGGCCCCCCCCCCCCCCAAGAAATTCAAGAGCAAGATATTTCTCACAAGGGAAGATGACATTAACAGCCCTTTGAGACAGACTTTTATTGTCAGCAAACATGGAAGGAAATAGTTATACAAGAATGATTGATGTACTTTCTTAATTAAAATCAGTTGTAGTCAGAACACTGAAAAAAGTGTACCACAGATAGAAACCTGTACATTATGCAAAACCAGCATCCGAGTACACACGTTGCAGGCTCCTCAGGTCTTGCTTCTTCCCTGCCTTCTGGAGTGAAACAGGCAAATAGCAAGCATCTGTACTTTCACTTGCACACCACCCCAATTTGTGGAAGCACAGAGCAACTCAGCAGGCAGCCACAGAACAGCTGGAGCACCTCTGGGTGCCCCTGTGCCCCCCAGCCCAGCAGGGCCCCCCAAGCAGGGTGCCCTTTAGTCTTGGTTAAAGTCAGTTGGAAAGCCTGTACCTGTACTGATGCCTTGTCTTGCCCCTCCTTAAATGGAGGTACCATATTAACAGCCCTTCACGATCACAGTTCCATTCCTGTATTATTGTCAAAACATCCAAAGAGTTTATAAAAAACTTCCGTTGAGCTTATTGCTAATGTGCAAATTCTTTCAGATGTTTGAAGAGGAGATGACCAGACTGTCCAGGAACAGACACATTAAGCTCCTTGTTTCTTTTTTCTCTCACCCCATTATCCCTGAAAGACTACTGATTCTTCTCTCACTTTATCACCAACTACTAAATCTGCCAAGGAATTTTATTTTATTAATCCTGTCTGATTTACCATAAGCATACTGCACAGTGCCTAGGTGGGTAGACCACAAGTGATCTTAACCAATAAAGGTAAAAGCACTATTTACCCAAGGTACTTTAAAGAAGTCATTTAAAAGCTAGACATAAACCAGCACCGCTCTAAATAAAAATAAATAAATAAATAAGACCTTATTGCATGAAAAAGGTCTTGAGGCTGGGGGAAGAGGCTGGAAATAAATACACGAAGGCTGTTGTCCCCACTCACAGCCTTGGTACAGCATCAGCTTGCAAACACGCTGGTCACACACCTGCAATGCTAACACAGGAGCTGCGAGCCCACAACTCGGCTGTCACTCTGCTTTTGTTCTGCATTGCAAGACGTCCCCGAAGAATCTCCAGAATTTGGACTCACACAAACTCTCCTTCATGTAGTTAATTCTTCTGAAGTCTTCCTTGAGTTCCATGAGGTTTAACAGAAGCTGAGTTTGTTCAAACATTCCTAGTCACTGCATAAAAGACTTTTTGCTCCAAAATAGTTTTGTTTTTTCTTAAATAATTCTTAAACAGAGAGCCTTTAAACTTAAGCAGACCTCAAAGAGGAAGTTGTCTCTTTATTTTAGTAGTCCTTAGAGAATCTGTTTTCATCTTTGAGATTCACAAAACTTATTTCAGCATTGCTAGATAAGCAATTAATTCCCCAATTAATATAAATAATTTATATGCAACTGGGTTCTTATTTGGATAAGCAATTATACTGAAGTTCTTTGATTCCAAATTAGTACAAAAAATACCCTGGCACAGGGAAATTATTCCAGTGGTTTTTATTTAGAAGACTATCTGCATGTTCACAACAATTCTGTAGCATGAGTGTGAGTCTCAAGTGATTAGAATGTTTCAGGAATTCCCCATACAGCTTTTCAATGGACATTTCCTCTTCGTGTCCCTAAAGGCTTCAGAAAATAGCCACCTTCATAAGATCACCTGCTAGAATGAGCAGATGAGCCCAGGACCTCAGGGAAATGGCCCTTGCCCTGGCAGGCACTGTGTCTCCTTGGAGCTGAGGCACCCACCAGGAGCTCAGGCTCTGCCTGCTCTCCCCCCCAGTGCAAAACACAACCCAGCCCCAGAAATACCAAGACACTGTAAATTCAACAGTGTTGTAAAGAAAGCAAAGAAGGTTACCCCAGATGCTTAAGCTGCTGATGCCAAAATACTCCTGCAGCTGCCACCTGAGACAGGAGTGAAATACAACACACGTCTGGGCTTTCGATCACTTCCGTACACCACAGGGCCAACATGTCCCTGCCAGTTGCACTCCTCCTGCAGCACTTTTCCCTCCAATCCTGGAGCTGCCCACAGCTTGGACTTCCACATATACCTACCAGCCCAGCAGCATCACCAGAAGAAAAGAGACAGAAGTGGAACAGCAGTTATTGCTGCTGCCAACTCTCCTCCATTCGTTGCATAGGAAGCAAACGTGCCACAAACCTGCCAGCTGAACTGCAGCCACCTTCACAGGCACTGGGGCATACCCAGGTGCATTCGAGCACTTCTCAGTTCCAGCCTTTAGGGAGACCTCCATAACAGCACTTTTGTCATCCCCAAATCATCCACCCAGATCCCTCAAAGCAACTCCTGAAGGAAGGGAACAGCAGCTTCGCAGTTCCTCAGGGCTGGCTGTAAGGGAAGGAAGGCATCCAGCCACCCACCCAGTTCTGGCCTTACCATGAAGGCCTTCCCAGAGCAGACCAACCCCACATGGAGTTTTCAACTCCCATTCTTTATTGGCTTGTCTTCATTCTGCCATACCTCACCTGTGAGACAAGGATACACCTGTAGCAGAGTTACTTCAGTGACAACTACGCAGTAAGTCAAATTTCCACCAAATTTGCAGCTAACCAGCCAAAACTAGGTGATGAGGACAGGCCACAGCAGTGAAAGGTGATGGCTTTGTACCCACATAACATCCCTTAATCTATGAGGTTGTCTGCCCAGCAACACTGGTTTCAGTGAGACCTGAAGTTTAATCCCACTAAGAAGCCAAAGCACAGCTCTCACGTTGCCTGGGTTTTTAATCAGAACAGGGACGAGCTGCAGTGCAAAGCAGAGATGCAAACCCGCGAGCCGTGCCCCCAGCAGCACCCAACCCCTTACAGATTTCACTGCAAACACAGGGACCGCTCTTCAGCCAAAGTCTCACAAATTCAGCCTCTTTCGCCATTTTTAAAGTACTTGCTGACAACACGAGAGCTGCACCAACCACACAGCAGAAGGCACCACCGTCCACTTGCTCTGGGCACAGCTCACAAAAGCAGTGCTACAACACAACCAGACCATTGTGCACACTGGGGAGCAGCTCCCCTTACCCATGCACAGGTCCCCAGCCCCTCCTGCCACAGCCATGAGCCTGGGCCTCACCTCCTCAAAGCCTTGGAGCTGCTGCTTTCCTACTGGGGGGTTAAACTTGTTTTATATGTTAACTGGGCTGCACAGATTGCACTTTTCCTAAAAGGACGTACATACTGGCAGCTGCAGCAATTCTCTTCGAGGTCTGCCTGCCTATAACTCAGTGCCACTTCCAGCCATGGCAGGACATGGGTCTGCAATGCTGCCAAACCAGAGATGCGTCTGCCTTGCTTGGGCCTTATGCCACCCCAGACCCTCAGCAGCTGCACTTCTGCACCACGTGCAGTCTGTGTAAGCACTGGAAATAACACCTACTTTTGCACCAAAACAGAAAGGGGAGAGAAATGCCATTTCAGCAGCTTCCTCTGCAGATCAGAGGATGCTTCTTCACTCACTGCAAGCAGTTTTTTCATATATTATTAGTACTTTGGCACATTTAAGACCTGGATCACAACTTGTATACCTCACTGTCCCAGCTGAAAGCTTCCCCTGTGAGGAAAGCTTTTTATTCTATCCAAACAAACCCTGAAGAGAATACTTTTTTCCCCAGTTTCAGTCCATGCCTGGTGTCCAGATATTTGTTATAACTCACCCCATTTTATTCACATCAGGATCATATATGCCTCCTTTGCTGAGAGAGGTGTAACATGTCAATGAGCTCCTTTAGAGTCCCAGAGACAAGGTAAGCTTCTGATATGTTAGGTCAGGAAAATGGGAGAGAGTACTCCAAATAAGCATCACTGGCCCATTGTAATTGCTCAGCAAATAAATCAGTTTGCTGTTTCTGCTTTCTGAATCAGAAACCAAAGATTAAGAGCTATATAGAATGAAAAACTATTATTGTTTTCAATTGTTTTCGATTTTAAAGCACAAAGGCCACAGAGATGTAATCACAGGCAGAGAAGATCACAGTTCAAAAGGAAATATATTTTACTGGAAATAACCAGGAAAAATGTTGGTCATGGTAGGAATTGAAGACAGTTAATTTTCACTCAAACTGACAAAATTTTGTTCATACACACACATTTATATAAATAAATGCAAAGTCTAGTTATGAAAAAAGCACATTCCAACCTCTGGGGGTCTCATTCAATTGTGTACAAGCTGATGCTGGTTTTGGGAGCAGCCAGTTCTGCTGGGCCGTACGAAGTATTACTGCATCCTCGACACATCACCTTGCTTGGAGGTACTAAAGGAAACAGGACTGAGCTCTGCCATGCATCTTCAGTATGTTAGTGTGCATGGTCTGGTGGCAATTGTGAACATAAGTTAAAGCCAGCCTACAGGAAAACAGCTGCAATGAAAGGATTTTAAACTGAGATAGCTGGTATTCATTGGGGAAGGCTGGTTGTTTACCAACTTTTGACTAAGTGGAAAGCACTGAGGGAAACCTTGGTTGCATTGACAAGGCAAAGCCCATCGTTACACCAAATGAAACTTCTGAAAAATGAGTATTCAGGTTCTGGGTATTGACTAACCCAGTGCATTGTTTTTAAATGTCAACAGCTTTCATTTTCATGAAACATAATCAGGTTGTCATGAAATTAAACTTTTCCCTCAGTAAAGTGAAGAATAAAGGAGATTAATAGAGGCTGATATTGTTAATCAATAATCCTATCTTCTTACTAAAGTAGATTGCATTCATTTCTATAAAATAGAGTTTTTGGTTTTATTATTATTTGGCTCCATTTCCAAATAGCAGCAAGCTGAAGACATACCTTTCATTTCCAAGCACACCCTGGCTCTGGTGCCAAGGGAGGACCCCTGTTGTAGATCAGGAACATTGGTCACCTTGTCCTCGCTCATTTTTCCAGCCAGAAGACAACCAAGTCAGTTGCCATTTAAATGCAACCAAGCAACTACAAAGGAAAACCACATAAAGCACACTTGCTTTTGTCAGCGGACATAACTTTTGCTTTTACTCCATTTCAAAAAGTGATCACATTGTTCAGAAAGATAAGAGACATTTACGATTTATTTTAGTTTAAGATGTTTTGGATGCCGACAATAGCCCACACTGCAGGAGGCACCAGTGCAAGCACAGGCAGAGGAAAGCCTCACCCCTACTCCAGCCCGACGCAAAGAGGAGCAACCATGTACTGCTCAGCACCCATAGGGACAGCCAGACACCTGTACGGTAGGAAGGACACAAGGACAAGGCATCGATACATATAATTTTATTTATTTCCAAGTAGTGCGAGGCTGCCAAAGCATAGGTGGCCACCAAGGAGACAGCTTAGAACTCCCCAGGTGGCTGCCACCTCCTTGCTCATGAGCCTCATGGGGACAGGAACAGTTGAGAACAACATGCACCATCCAGATTAGTAGGGGCCACAAGAAGGTGATCACCTCCTGCAGAGCCAGCTCCTGCAGCAACCACACAGAGCAGCTGGAACAGCATGAGACCCGCAGCTGTGCCAAACACCGCTGCAATGTTTGGGAAATCATCAACATCTCCTTATGCTCTTTGGGAGAGCACCATCCCATGATGATGGGGAGAGCTGGCAGTCACTTGGCTCACCATCGCTACCTCACAGTTAGGTGTGCAGACCATCATCCTCCTCCTCAGCTGTCCTCCAGAGACAGCAGGCTGGGTGTGCCACTGCTTCATCCCCCCTTTTGGGCACCGACACGGTACGGGGATGTGTCACCCCCAGGGTGCTGCCTGTAGCATGCTGACTGCAGAAACATCCAGACATAAGCTGCAGGTCCAGCAATCAACCAAATCAGGTGGCTCAGATCCCTGCTGCCACCACCACCACCACGTAAGGAGCCGGTGAGGAAGATGAGAGCAGGTGGGGCTGCTCTGTGTAACAGCCCCCAAATCCCCCACCCCATGCAGATGAGCAGTGCAGCACAGCTGTGCCCAAGCTGCTGGTGCTCAGGGCAAGGCACACACAGAGGGACAGACTTATCACTGGGGTGGTCACTGCCAGGGTTGGGACAGCCTTAGGTCACTGGCCATTAGCACACCATTTTCTGCAGCTAGGATCCCAGAGCCTTTCTGGAGCAAGGCAGGTAACTGCTACACACATCTGAACAACCACACAAGTATCACTTGGCTTTACTTAAGCCAGAAGAGCTAACGCTTATGCTCTTATTGAGAAATCTTAAAGGCTGTGACTAGAAGAGCACTGTGGATACAGGGGCAGAAGGTTTAACAGGAGACAGGATGTACAAACCAAAAAAACCCAAACACAGTAGCTTGCATGCACCTAATTCATGCAAAGGATCTCTATGTACACACACAGACATACACACAAACAGTGCTAGTTTGACACAAGGCAGCCTCCCCTTGCCAAGCGCACCTTGTTAGCACAGCCATCTCCAGCCTCCACAAGTCTTTAAGCTGACAAGCTAGTCCTAATTTCTGCACAGACGCCAACAGTGCATCAAATGACATAAGTAACATCTGTCAGGCGTGGCTCACTTGCTCATCCTTACCCTGAGTCAGAGTGGAAGAAAAGTAATTTCCTGTGCTTTCTCTGAATACAGCAGCAGCACACATACACCCTGACACGAGCTGGTGTCTGAGGCAAGGACAGGGACCTTTGCTCTGGGCCGCTCTGGCAGCTTGGTCAGGAAGATGCCTTCATTCCCCTGGGAGGCTCCATCTCCTGATCTTCACCTTCACAGTGGTAAATCCCCAGTGTAGAGTTACCAGCTATAGAACATTTAACCCTCAGTCCTTTTTTTTTAAGCTTCAGCAAAAGGAAGCCCTGAAAATAAGGAGAGAAGCCCTGAACGTTGCTTAGTACCATGAAGGTATCCCACAGCGAGGGTGGGAGCGGTGTGCTGGGCACACAAACATCTTCAGGGCCATAGGGCCAGACCTCCTGGTTGGGGCCGTGGTCCAGCCAGACCCTTGTGGCTCCAGCAGCAACCAGAAGTGCATACACAGGGCAAAATAAGGAGCAATGCACAATATTTCTCCCTACAGCGTGCCACCTTCCCTGTCTTTCCAGCTCAGCTGGTTTCCTGAAGGGATTTGTCCAGTTAGAAACAAGCTGGGGGCTTGTTCTGTCAGCACGCCCCACGCTACCCACAAGAGCAGGGCATCTGAAAGCCTGCCTGCAAGGGCAGGGCTTCTCTTAAAAGTCCCCAGCTTTGGAAAGTACAAAACTGCTCTGTTTTGCTGCTGGCACCACAAAGGCTTCTTGTGGATCTTTTATGGCAAATTACTCCCCGGGGGAGAAGCAAACAACCGCTGCCTTCATTTAAGTCAAAACCGCCCCTCACCTACTGCAGCTTGATTTGCAATAAGAAAGTATTCTCTTAAATTATATTTATAAGTACCAAAATTACCATCTCATTCCAAGCTCAAGTGCACAAACAGTTGGCCAGCTCATTGCCTTCTCCACAGCCCCAGCACTGAGCAAACCCCCAGCTGCAAGCTCAAGCCAATTACCCACAGCAAGATGACAGTGCTGCTCCTCTGAAACGCTCAGTGCCATTCCTTCTAGGAGACAGAAGAAGAGAGAGGAGAAAAAAAAAAAAAAAAAAAGCCTTTCTTCCCCCCATCTTAGCGCCATACTTCCCTCCTGAATTATTAAATTATAATACATTTTCACTCCGCTGAAGTTATTATTAGAAGGAGACTTATCTCATGAAGTGAGCAGCCAGTCCCAGGGCTGCTGTACGCTACAGGCTCATCTGATTAACATTTTGAGATCCTACATTAAAAAAAGAAAGCACTGAATATAATGTTTCTAGATGCCTCTCTTTAATTCCAGAGAAAGAGAGCTGTAATACCCAAACGGCATTTAATCTGGCACTAAAAACTTCAACACACAATACCCTCAGCAGCAAGAAGCAAGTTCTTGGGGAGCTCAGCCTCCCCTCATTAAATCCAGCCGTTCCTCTTTCTCCAACACATAAACACATTAGGGAAAGCTGAAATGCCAGAGAAAGAGCAGTAAAAACCTAAACCAGGAATAAAAATAAGAAATGCAAGTGGTACAGCACTTACCAGCTCTCACAGCCTCCAGCCACACACCTACCTTACCCACTTCCTGGTCCCACACCACGATTATAAGGAACCCCCAATGAAAACTGCAGACACCTGTTTTCCTCCTGCCCTCACACTGACTTCAAGCACAGCTTCATGCACCAGCAGGGTGCTGCAGGCAGCTCAGCACCGTCCTGGCACGCAGGATCCCAGCCAGGGCAGCCGGCACCAAGTATTTTAATGGCTGTGAATGCAACCATTACAGGTGGGTTTGTTCTGTGGGTAATCTTGGTACCTCTGAGTTTGTTCCCCTCCTTCAGATGGAAACACATGTCAGCAGAATCCCTAGCAAGAGAGAAGTCCTGATTTACACTCAAATAGAAGACTGCTGATAAAAACAGGTTATGGCAATTTGGCAGCTGGGGAAAACAAAGGTATGAGGAAGATAACCCACACTCGTAGTGGATTATCACAGAATAAAGCGACAGTGCCCCAGCCCCTGAAAAGGCACCGAGCCCCTTGAGGAAGGCTGAGAACCCGCCCTGGGATCACATCTGCTCCTGATGCTGTGTGCAGGCAGGGGGCTGTGCTCCCCCCACACCATGGCCATTTTCCCAGCACTGCACCCAGGACTCACCAGTTTATCTTCAAGAGTATAAGGCCCACTGATACCACAAAAGTTCAGGCTCCCTAACCACAGCTACTGCTCCGCTTCTGTTCCTTAAATGCCTCGATTTGCATAAAACTGTCTGCAAACAATTAAAGTTAATTAAGATAATTTATCACTTGAAAGTAAAGCATCTTATCAGTAGGTATCAGCCCGTAAAGCAAACAAAGAATTCATTGTAGGAAAACAGTCAGGTCCTTGTTACCATGCTAGATATGAAGTGACAAAAATGATTTCTTTATGATACTTTGTTTGGTCTGGGTGTTATGTTTTCAAAGTAATTAACTGCAATTAGCTAATTATCCTCTATAGTAACTTCATTTGTGACACTACACTGTAGTATTGACTCATTTACACTTTGGCAGCCTTCCTGCATATAAATTGCAATAAAAAAACTTCTGGTAACAGCCCAAAGTGCCCTACGAGCAGAAACGGGATGTTAGAGAGAGCTCCCGAGACAGAGCTCCGATTGCATGCACATCAGCACTGGTTCTGTCCCCAGAAGGTGGAAAAGAAAAGCAAAATATTTTAGTCCACAGCACAGCCAGGCTGCACTGCGTCCTGCCATCCTTGGGACGTGCTTCCTCCATGCTGCGGCCCACCTTTGTGTCAGCACCTTGCCTCTTGGTCCGCTGCCTCCGGGGGGTTTCTGGCAGACCCCGATACACACGGTGCTGCCGAGAGCTCCCTGTGCCCCATGCCTCGCTTTGGCCGAGGTGCCTTAAGCCACCGGGGCACTCGGATGAAAAAATGGCCTTGTAATCAACCCCCGTGCCACTCGCAGCAATCAGTGCCACGTGTGAGTGAAAAGGATGGCAGTGGAGTCAGCCACTTCTGCAAAGTGAGCAGTGAGGACTTGTTTAATACGACAACTATCACTGAGTGACAGAGACCACACTTAATTTTGCGTTTCTGAGATTAGGTACATCATACCATTCCCAAAGGCATTAACCCATCAGGTAAACCAATGTAATGCTGCACAACAACTGCTAAAAGGCAACCAGGAATGGTAATTTTAAGACTAATTTAAAACAATCCCTGGAAGTATCATGGGAAAGAGGAAATCACTAACTGTCTGTGTTGATATTTGCAGCAGCCACCACACCATCACACGCCATGTGCCTGCATCCAAAACTGCTGCCCAGCGGTCTCCCTTGGGGCCCAGAGGTCAGTGGCAGGGACAGGCCATCCCCAAAAAAAGGCCTGTCCCCCCACCACAAGGGCCCTACAAACAGGCAGGGGTGTCTCCAGTGAGGAGAGGCAGCCAGCCAAACACCCTCGCGTGTGTGTGGTGCAGGGCAGAGCCCTCCCCAAAACCCCACAGGTCCCACAGAGCCCCCGCAGCCTGTCCCCAAATCCCCGTGTGGAGCCCTAACACGTTGCACACCCCCAAACACATCCCCAAGCCAAGTGGGCTGCCACAGCCCAGCCAGTGCCACCATCACCTGCAGTGTGTGGATTACTGCATCAGTCCTGGGTGAGGTTTTTGTTTGGTTGCTTTTGTCTTCTTTTTCAAGGAGGCAAAAGAGGAAATTTCAGGTTGCTGTGAGTTGCATATTCAGGCCGTTTTCATTCAGCTGAACATGAATGAAATTTGTAAAAGGGTATTAAACTGAAGGTGATGGCAAAGCTGGAAGTGGCCCCTTGTCCCATATATTTAATTAAACAGTGCCCCAGTGCTGGAGGGGGGCTGCACTCCCAGGGCAACCACCTGGGTGCTCCACCTGGGCCAGTCCCACAAGGCCACCGGTGCGGATCCGTGTGCCAGGAGGGGATGGGGCCTTCCAGGAGACAAAGCAATTCCTGACAGCAATGCACAGGTACGGCTAAAGGGACAGTAACACATCACCTGCAGCTGCTCAGAGACTCTGCACACAGCAGTACAGTGCCGAGACAGGTTTGGTTGCCACTCTGATCCTTTCTTGCATGATTAGTTGGGGAAAACAGGCACGTTTCCTGACCCCAACAATTAAGCATGGCTCGTTGTCCATCCAGAGACAACCAGGCCTGTTTCTGGGAAGAACTTCCCATTGGCTTCTTCTGGAGTTGTGGAAGAAGGAGGCCTGAGCTAGCCCCAGCAGCTCAGCTGCTGGGCAGAGGCTTTGCGGGCTGACAGCAAATGGCTGCTGTTGGAGAAGTGGGCACCTGATCAGATTCAGGACTGGCTTTTAACAAAGACAGTAATAATCTTTAAATGGCAAAAGGGTAATTTTTTTTTTTTTTTTTTTACTTCCCTTCAAAACAAATGAACAAACTAAAACTTCCTCGCACAGTTTGTGTTTCCTGACTTACCTGCATTTCCCAGCTAACGGCAGTTTAATGGACGTGTTACTAATACAACCGAGCTCCAACTCCTTACGGTGGCTTATGACTTCCCATTCAGCTGTTCTGAATTGTAATTGTGAAATGCACATACCACCCCCCTTTCCAATTTAATTTAAAAGCAGACAACATTAAAGCCACAGATCTTATTTTTAAAGACAGCTTGCAGTTCAATCTATTGAGAAACACCGTTGTTTTGTTTACTTTTTAACAGGGGTCATCACCTTCTCTGCTGTTGTTTCAAGGTTGACAGTGATTTAAACTTGGTGTATTTTTACAACTCGTACCTAATCCGAGGTATAAATCATTCTGAAGGACATTTATTCCTGCCTGTCACTTCACAGGAAGATGCTATTAAAGCTGAGCTCAGTACAATGTGCAATTCAAAAATTTGTTGCTGATGACTTCAACATGCATTACATTTTCATTAGCTACAGAGAGAGGCAGCGGCAGGGAGGAATGCCAGCCAATTCATCTGAGTAAATGATAATTGCTTTCCCCTCATTTAAGAGCATGTCACTGCTTTTTCTTCATTAATAAAAGGACATCTGCATTTTAACAGCACCCCATGTTTTAACAGAGACCAAGCTGATTGGGCTCACTGGATACACATGGAGAAGTGCAGCGATCCCACTCCCCTCCCCAGTTCACTTCCATTCCCTGCCCGTGATTTCAGCGGCCGTCTTGGAGACACGTGAGCTCAGGCTCTCAAAAGCAATGACTGGTGCAGGGTGCCTACGCCTGCAGGCACACATGGCACACAGCACTGCTGGCTGGCACCTCACTCAGGGTAAGCCACAGTACCTTGACCACATCTCATCCCAAAACAGAACAGCACAGGGAATGAACCCATCTGTTTTAAACCGGTCCTCAAAGCCTGCAGAGAAACCCTGATCCTATGTCCCCTGATCTCTAACAGGGCTTGTGATCCCACCCCAGAGACATGGAGAGAACTGATGCCGTGAGAATTGTCAGCTCCTTGAGACATCTTTGAAAGGAGCAGTAAGGTCACGGCGGGCTCAGAAGAGCGTTACCGTGGGGGCATCACTGCCGTACATCAATGAAGAGTTTAGCCTGGCTGCCAATTCTGTTATCACCTTTTACATCTTTGTGAGCTTGGCAGTGGCGACATTCTCCAGGGAATAATAATGATAATAGCAATAGAGTTAAAGAAAGCAAAAGGCAAACATTTCAGTTAATTAGCAGGCTGCTGTTCGGTTTGCCAGATGCAGTGCAGCCCTTGGTCTGCAGACTCATCATGTGCAGGCCAAGCCTTAATGTGACACCCAACTTCTTGACATGCCCAAATCAATGAAATGAAATGCCAGTGGAGGGATTTCTTACATTATTTTTAAGAGATCAAAGCAAGAATTCCTTCAACAAATCCCATTAATAACCACTTTGAAACTGTAGCCTGCAAAGCCCATTAAATCCAGAAAGATATATTTAAAGGAAAAACTGAAAGCATTTGAACTTTACAGTGTCTGAGAGGCCACTTTAATTGAACAGCAAACAGAGCATTTCTAATCCAGCCCAGACTAGAACAGAGAGCAGAAAGGACACGCACTGAGAAGAGAAGGAAATAACTAACAGGAGGACAGGCGGTGCAAGGGCCCCAGAGCCCCGCAGAAGGACAGGTTCGCAGAGGTGCAGACCCCAGCGCAGCGGCACACTGCCGCCACTCAAGCCTCTTTCACAGCTGCTGCAAACCAGGGATTGGACTTCTGAAAGTGTCTGCATGCCTATGGGCTACAACATGGCCCCTGTGCCACGGCCACCAGGCAGTGACCAGAAAAGGGCCGTGCACTGCCTGTGCTGTCCCCACCAGATGCTCAGACGCTGACCTGGCCCTCCAGGAGCCAGACCCTGAACTGTGACAGCAGGAGGTGACTGGCACCACGTCTGTCCCCACGCACCGTGGCCACAGCAGAGCACTGTCTGCTGATCCAGAGCCTGCTGCAGGGCACCGAGGTGTGCCCAAGACTCTGGGAGCCAGCAGGCCCCTCGCAAGTCTGGAGGCAGGACCCGGGCACACTTGCCCTGCAGCCCCCGGCCCTGGGCCAAAGCAGCTGCAGAGGTGCTGAAAAGCAGGCGCCTTCCAGCAGCACCTTCTTTTTCCACTGGTCTTTCCTACATGCTAGAGTGTCTCAGCAGCCGGTGTTTGCTCCCTGCGCCGAGCACAGCTCAGAGAGGACCTGGAGCTGCTCCTCCTGGGGCTGCAGGCTCAGGGCTGCCTTTGGGGCTGCAGGCCAGGCACCGCTGTGTGCTGGGCAGCTGTGACAGTGAATCCATGGCCAAACAAACACCCCAGTGGGCTGCAGGCTGGAGGAACTTCAAGGACTTGCTCCAGCCACAGCCCCGCTTGGTTCTCAGCCTCTGCTCCCACCAACATAAAGACTCTCCGCGTTCCTATTTCACAGCACAATGCTTGATTGTCTCTACAGGCCGTGATAGTTTTCATATTTTTGAAGAGATAACAAAAAATACAGGATCAACTATTACCAAAGCCAGTTATCCTTCCTATATTGTTTTTCTCCTGGCCATTCCAATCAATGTAATTTCTGTGAAAATAATGATTCATTTGCTTCTTGCAACTCTGCAAGTACGGAGTGGCGCCACTTAATACAATTACAATGGGTTAAAACCCAAATGAGAGGAGAAACAGAGCATGGTAACGTCTCCTCTGAAAGGGAAAAGTGCATATATTTAGGGAGGGCTGCAGAACACAAACAAATAACAGTACTTTGATGTGTGTCTGTTACACACTGGCTCAGAGTTGTAATGTTGTATAAGCAGAATGCATTAGCTCCTCAGCACTAATGCCGTAATGAACACATCCATGCTGATAACGTACATATGAATCCAGAAGTTGCCTCTTCAGATAGGTAGTGTCATCAAAACAGCACTTCACAGAAAATTCCTAATATCCTCCTTGACTGTAGCACGCTGCTGACTAAATGAGGCGAGGCGAGAGCTGGTGCCACCGCTCCTGGCTGTGCCGCAGCCTCTGCCACCGGCATGTGGGGATGGGAGAAGCCCTGACAGGGCCCGAGGATGGGGACTAAGATGGAGACTAAGATGGAGCCTCCTTGGTTTCAGCTTCCTGCACTGGTATCCCAAAGCATTTTGTTCATGGAGGCATTCACCTCCACTTGCAATGTGACCTCCTCCTCACTGGCATGAAGGCCACACAACACCACGGGAAGTAAATCCATTCCTCGTGCAGAGGGGATGCCAAACACCCAGAGACAAAAGCACTGCTTTGGAGGGAGAGTGTCCTTCAGAGAACCCCAGCGATGGTGCTGGCTCTCCCCACACCTGCAGAGGGCGGCTGCCCAGCTCTGGTTCCTGCTCACGTGCGGTGACGGGGAGATGGGCACTGCCTCCCCTGGGAGAGCGCTGCCACCACGGCACACCCAGCACAGCAAAGGGCTCGGCAAAAGCCTTGGGACTTGGCAGCAAGAAACTATCACACCCCCAGATTCCTCACCACTCTTTAGGACAAGCTCCCAGGAAGAAAATAAGGACATGTCCCTCAGGAGAAAAGCAGGTGGTAATGTTGGTGGTACCCTGGTAGGTCCTGCTTGCCGGGCTCCTCCAGCGAGTGGAGATGCGGGACGTCTCTACACACAGTACTGTGACTAATGGCCTCTTCTTCCAGGAAAGACTTTTATGCTGGAGCAGCAGAATAAAACCAAACAAATAGACAAAGCAATGCTTAAACACTAATTAAGGAATAGTCACGTGCTATTGCCCCCGTGAGTCCCTGCTGAGGTGGATAGTGCACCTCCACAGCTGTGCTGGGCCAGTTTAATGCCTTCCTGCCATCAGAGCTGTGATAGAGGACCTCTTGATCTCCCTTCATTCCGGTGATATTGCTGAATTTATTTATGCTTTTTTATTATATTTTCCAGGTGAGAGGTAAAAGGTGGGAAAGCTTTCTCAAATCCCCCCGCTAATGCTTGCAGTGGCAGGATCGGAGGCACGTGAGGTTTTGCAGTGCTGTGAGGTGCTTTGTGAAACCTTTGGTCTGCTTTGCACACAATGCAGTTGTTCAGCTAGCAGCCTCGAGAGCCTGCCTCCGCCACTTCTAGGAAATGGCCTTCGATAGGAAATTGCTGGGCTCAGTCAAAAGCCCCCTGCACTACAAATTTCCACTTTCATTGGAAAAGCGTGGCTGTGAAATGCAGAACGAGAGGCACAGCATGAGAGGATCACAGAAACCCATCCACGTCTAGCCTCGGCATTACCAGTTGCACTTCAGAGCATAAGCTGTGCCATTATCATTCAGACTGTAAAAAATAACTTTACCATTCAAGAAGCTCCAAAGCGCGTGCTCTGCTTGGTGCATTACCATACCCCAGCATCGCTGATGAGTTCTTTATGCATTCCATTTACAAAATATAATTATTTCAAGAGCTGATAGTGAAGCTATCCATCAAACCATTAACGCTGCTCTGCTCCCTAATGAATCAATCCTTGAAATCCACATGCTTCTCTCCTTATGTAATTTTAAGTAAGGGCTATACTGAACTTTCACATTATTAAATGTACTATGGAGACAGCTCTAGTAAATGATCCTCTGGATAGTCCTGGAAGTACTTGTTAGATATTCCCTACTGTAAACTTTCACTGAAACTCTAAAGACTTTGGGGAAAATCATTAAAAACCACATTTGATTCACAATTTCCAAAGTGGATGTCTTTCCAATTCCCCATACCAGAGAAAGCCTCTTGACTCTACTGAATAATGACAGATGACATGCTCTACCCAGTATTTATAATTAAGTGCAAATGTCAGTGCATGAGAGAAAATAAAAATGGACAAAGGAGATGAGAATTTCTTGGTCTGTGACTGCCACTGCATTTCTACACCCACCAGTGTGTTAAAGCTTTGAGGTTAGAGAAAGACACAGATCTTCTGCTAACATTCTGGAAAGTCATTTTAGGTGCAAAGTAGAAATAAAATAAGCTACAGAGCTTGAATTATTTATGAAAATAGTAAGTACATGTCCTTGTACACATATGAAGGAGAGAGTGGGAATGCAAGTATTATAATAATTTGCCTCCATAATAGCAATTACATTGGTGCCATTAAATGTACACCCAAAATGCTACACAGCAACTACACAGCAAGAGACGTGTCTAGGAGAGCTGCTAGCAAATGCTAACTTCAGTGGGGTTTTGACTTTAAGTGGTCAATATGGAATGCCATAGGAAGGCTTTGGAATCAAACATCATTAAAGCTTAAACAAAGACTTTAGAAGATGCACAAACAAGCAGATAAGCAGCTGTCCCGGAGGTGCTGCATTCACACTAATGAAGCCAGGAACGTGCAGAGCATCCTCCAGTGAGAGCACTTGGATGTGCAGCTGATGGGACGGGTGAGCACCCACTTTGCCTCTAACTATAGACATCACTCCAGGAGCGTGCCTGGCCCAGCACAGGTGTACATCACGTCTTGTCAGCCCCGGGACAACGCCTGTCAGCAGACCTCAGGCACTGCAGGAACAGGTTTCTGGAGAAATCATACACTACCAAACAGGTCTCTTTGTCACAATCATAGTTCCTTTGTCTCGGTCTGTCACAATGAGATAAGCCACTTATGCTTGAAGGATGTTGAGATAACCAGCATAGTTTCCAGTCCATCCGCAGCCAGAGCGGGCGTTCATCACAAGACAGCAGACAGGCACCTGCCAGACAAAATGAAACGTGAGTTATGGAAACAAAGCAGAGGCTGTATGGCATCCTCTCTTGATGCCTTTCACAGTCAGTGAGCCAGGGACAGGCTGCTGAGACCAGATAACATGGACGTGGTCAAACTTCCCAATGTGGGAGATGAAGGTAAAGCAAAACCAGAACAGCTCCTGAAGCGCTTGGGTTGGGAATGGCAGATAGAAAATGTGGACTGATAAAGAGAGGAAAATCTTTCAGACATCACCTCTGAAAACCAGAGATGCTTCGTGCTTCCCCCGGCGCTCCAGCAGCCTGCCCCTCTGCTGCTTGCCCTGCAGAGCGCCCTCGAACGCGCTCAGCGCCAGTGCTGGAGCCAGGCCCGGGACCTGCACACCAGGCACAGCAGTGCGAGGAAGGAGGTGAACGAGAGGCTGGTAACGCCCTGTTAGTGACAACTGCAATACTGCACTCTGGGATAGAAATTAGAGGATTTGCATGCCAAATGTAGACAAGGTATGGAGGAAACCAAATAATTAGAGGTGAGAGTCTAACAAAGTATGAGCACCAGTTTTAGTCTACAGTCTCATCCTGCATTTGTATAACTAACAAATGCAAAGGATAAATGTCAAAAGACACCGTGACTGAGGAGAAGTTTCAGCTGGTATTGCCTGCACCCTAGACCAGCTCCGTGCAGTGCTGCAGGGCAGCACGGCTGAACATTTACCAGCTAAACCCCTTACATTTAGCCAGGCTCATACAACAAAAAGGATCCAAATGGCTGGGAGTGAACAGGATCGCAAATGAAAACTGCAGCTGCAGAGAACTGGAGCTGGAAGGGAGAGAGATGAAAGCTCCTATTCAGCCACATCCTCTCCATGAGGAACACGCTGCAATTTGTCGAGGCAGATCGTTTCAGTACTGTACATTTTAAACCAAGCTACCTCAAATATCGCACGTGAACCTCTAGGTTCTGAATTTAATAAATATAGAAAGTACAACAAAATAAACAGAAGTCTTCTTTGTGAGAGAAATCGGTGATACATTTTCAGGCATCACTGCCTATTTCCCACTATGCCAGAAAAGAAAAAAGGGTCACTTAGAGACTAGGCTATAGTACAATTCAGAAGCAATGTGTTATTTGTTTTCCTTCTCATTCTTCTCTTGTACATCTCCTCTCCTGTGGCTGTAACAGATGCAGGGAGTTCATCTGACATAGCACCAGATGGCATTAATTTATTGCAAAACTGTTTTCTTTTCTAGAAAGACTTTGTTGATGTCCCTCGCAACTTCAGTCAAGTTCACTTCATTAAATCACCTCTGTGTATTGAAATCTGGTCTCTGGACATAACGGCCCACCACACAGAACCCTTAGATTCTGAGACTTTGTTTTAACAGCAAATGATTAAACACAGTCGTGGGGCTGGATCTGCAGCGTGATCTTGAACGGCGTTAGGCAGAACTCTGACTCCTGCCAATCTGTCTCAGGTTCTGTGAGCTTACTTTCCTTGGTAGATTGAGAAAATGAGAAGTTGGACACCCTCCAGCTTTTCTACCACCTGCAGGGAAAAAAAGCACATTTGTCCACTTTTTCCGGGCAGCATCCTCTGACTTTTGCCTTTGTTTTGCAGGTTCAGTGCTGAGCCAGGGAAAACCTCGCCCTGCTGAGCAGGGCTCATCACAGGGGTGTTTACAGAAGATCGGGGTTGACACATCTCCAAATAGCACAAACAGTGAACTTCAAGCCCTTGGCACTCACGTGAAAAAAGCAATGGCCTAAGAGTGTCAGAGATGATCTGGGGAGCAAGCAGGAGCATGAGCTGGTGCTAGCTGCACTGGTAACGCAGGGATGCACAATTGCAGTTGATTTTTGCTACTGCAGTTTCAGCTTCAGATGACATTTCTGGGCTGCAGATGTTACAGGATAACATGGTGAGGATACCAGCTACAAGAAAGGAAATGAATGGTCTTATTGAACTAAACTGCAAATATCAAGGGAGATTAGTGAAGAGATTTACAGTCACCTAGGTGAAAAATTGTAAGAAAAATGATCTCATGTTCCGGCAGAAAAAAAAAAAAAAAAAAAAAAAAAAAAGTCGATTAACTCTTTTTCCACCATATTTAATGTGAATATGGTGAAATATTCAGAATACAGAAATTAAATTTTAAAGATCTGTTTTGTTTTGTTTTTTAACTAGGTGAGAGAAGGGTCCATTGCAATTCCTTGTCAGCAAACATCTCCCTCCAATATATTTTTGGGACCCTAACAGCGGTGGGGCAGGCCCTGGCTGGGGTTTCCTCACTCCCTGCCACCCTCTGGGTAAAACTCCCTCAGAAACCTTTGCTGGGGCTCCTTCCTCGAGGCGGTTCAATGGATGCAACACCAACGATCCAGTACGTGAAGCTAGTAAGCACCCCATCTAACACCTGTGTCGCCATCCTCTTACGGACGACACACCTTTACGAGAGATGGTCTGTCAAGAAAGAGTAAATACAAAAATGGCAGATAGGAGTTTTGGCTCATGAAATTCCTCAGTTGCAGGTGTCTGGTAGCATGATTAGTGGAAATATCACCTGAATTTGTTCATATTTCTTCTTCTCCAGGTCACTGTGGGAGCAAGGATGCTGGGAGGGCTGGAAGTGGGATCTGACACAAATCCAAGTGATCTCAGGCTCTGGTGACAGCCGTGCACAACGTTGCAACAGGTATGCTATTGAATCACTGCCAAGTGACAGTTCTGTGTTTATTCATTTCTAAATAGACCTGGAAAACCCAGTGTAATTTGCTCTACAGCAATATCCAAACTGTACATTTGACTCCAGAAGAGAAGTCCCCTGTGACTCCAGAGTGCGGCACCGCAGCCAGCCCAAAGCAATTATCAGCTTCTCAAAATAGATGCCAGAAAGGACTGTGCCAGCTGAGTTAGCAGAAACTCTGAACTGAATCCTACCAGATCCAAATTACTCGTGTAGCATGTTGCAAACACTCTGAAGCCAAATGGCAGATTCCCTCTGGCTTACAAAAAAATCCCTGAAATATACCCCTTGTTAATTTGTTGGCAAAATATTGCAAACTTGACAAATACCATGGGGCAGAAGTCAAACACAGCATATCATGTGATTTTTTTAAGGTATTAAATTTTCAAGAGAACAGCCTTTCCCATCGCCATAGAGATTAAAAAGATGGTGAATATTTTGCTATAATTGGTCTTATTCCTATCTGTACTGCATTTATGAATAATATTAATTCACACACAATTTAAGCCATATGGTGGAAAGTTACAAAATGAAAATTAGTTGTTGAGACGTTTTGCGTGTCTAGGAATTTTTCTTGTTAGGTTTCGAGTTATAAATCTTTCTACCTTTAAATGAATGCAAATACAGTGTGTGTTTTTTTAAGGTGAACAATTAATTCTTTATTGTCCCAGCACAAGAACAGCTGCTAACATCACTACCGAACTGAGCTGGGGAGAGATGTGCTGGCCTGGGTGCACCAGCTCAGCCTTCCCAGAATGGCCGAGGCTGGCAGAGAGCCCTGGAGAGCTGGAGCTGACCCCATCCACCAGCAGGTTGCAGGTTGCTCATGACACTGTCTCGTCAGGCTTTGAAAAGATACAAGAATGAAGACTGCACAACCTCTGGGCACACTGCTTCAGTGTTCCTCCACCCTCACAGACAGAAATGATTTCCTTGTGTTCAGGTGGAATCTCGTGGTTTTTAATTTGTCCCATCAGTGGGCACCACTGAGGAGAGCCTGGCTCCATCGTTTTCCTTCCATCCTATTAGGTGTTTATCTGCATGGTGAGACCCCTCTGAGCCTCCTCAAGGCTGAGCAGCCCTCGCTTCCTCGGCTTCTCCCCATCCTGAAGATGTCCCAGTCCCTTCGGGATACCTATGGCCCTTCCTACAAAAAAAAAGGAGCATCCTGCACCTCATGGCCTGACTCCTTCTTGAGTGCATCCCTGCCAACGGGCTGCCACAAGGGTTCTGTGTGGGTACAGATACTCCCTGGTATCTCAATGGTGACTTTATCATCCTTTAGAACCACAGCAGCCCATCTGAAGAGGATGGGAAATGGCAGCAGAGTTTCTCCTGCCCTTGGGTGAGCTGGCACACCTCAGTGAACGCCCGGGCAGCCTACAAATGAGGTTAAGCTGTACTCTGACAAACTCCTCAAGAGAGGACTCACCCCTTCAGTCTAGATGAACATCAACAGAAATCTCGTCTGGGTTTGCTTGCTTCCTACATCTACTTAAGGGAAATTTCCTCTTGCTGTTGTCATCTACTGTGTAACATTAATTGTACTCAAAAGGGCATTTTGGAAAATAGACCTAACCAAGTTTAGGGAACTCAATTCTCTTTGTGTTCCTTTAAGTTGAATTAAATGAGACTAATGTGGTTTAAAAGTTCTTGAGCAATACAATTAAAGCCATTACCACTCAGTAGTTCTGCGATATTGACTTCACAACTGAAATACAATTGGTTTTCTTGGGACTAATGGAAAATCCTGCATTTCTAACGGGAGACATTTAGCAGAGACATATGCTTTTTAGATGTTCTCTCTCATTTGCAAATACTGGAAGGTACTTATTCCGTGGGGGTAATGCAGCTTTCACCGCAGCACAGCTGCTTTTCCTGGTATTTGTCCAGCGATGCCTCTCATGGACCCATTTGTGACTTTGCCGAGCTTTCTCGCTGCCTGCTGCTTAAAAGCTCCAGGAGGTTTAATAATAGATAACAACTCATGTAGCATTAGCATGATTAAACACTCAAGCAAAGATTACCCAACTTAAAATGACCAGATGTATAAATTCAGAAGGGAGAACTCTAATTTTTTAAGCTCATCAGACTGACTTCTCCAAGTATCCATTTTGTCTCACTTTTCCACCAGGGCTTGCCTTCGTCTTGGCAGCTGATCCGTTTTGCCTCTGGGTGCCCTGCCATAAAACATAACGCCCTCCTCAGCCCCAGCCTCACCCCTTAGCAAGTTTGGTTTGCAGAAATGCTCAGAAGTCCCAGGTGAGACCAAACTACCTTGTCCTGGTGCCTTCTCACGTGTTCCTGCACTGCCACAGTGCTCGTCTGATTTGTCTCTTTCTTACCCCAAAGAGTGGATGTGTTCCCAGGGCACGATGCAGCAGGGTGCGGGGATAATAATAACAAATAATAATAACTTAACCCTCCACTGCAGCAGGAACACGGCATCTCCAGAACGCTGAATTGCCTCCTTTTACTCCCCTACCTGGGCACAAACAGAGGATCTTTTGGTAAAATGAAATGTCAGTAAATTCAGGAAATGTAACAGGAAAAGTTACCTCACCCTACATGAAATTGCCACCACACAGGTCATCCCAATGTAGCTCCTTTTTTTTTTAATGGATAGGTAATTTCCAGCCCACTCCTATAAATTCCATTTTCCCAGCCATCAGTCCCATTTCAGGGCAACACTGATCACCAGCTGCACAGAAGAGACCTTCCCCCTAACATGTAATTTTGGTCCTGGTGACCACAGGGGGGTCTCTGGCAGAACTCACGGGCTTTTGATGAAGGAGGTATTGAACAAAACAATAGGAAGCCAAAATCACAATGCTAAATCACAGGAAATTATTGTGGTTACAAAGTAAATGTCAGACAGTATTTGCTAGGAGCTTTGTTAATATAAATAAACCTTTCAAGGCAATATGGGCTAATCAGATACTACTCTTACCAGGCGACTGCAGAGCGACTCAATACGTGTGATCTAGTGTTTTGCATGAAAGGCAGAAGAAAAACCTGCTGTTGTACATGCTGTCAGGACGAACAAAGGGAGTACTCAGAAGCCGAGTGGATTTTGCTTCGCATTTTTTGATTCATTAAAAAGACCGGCTGCAAATCTCTGCTGGAATGAATCAGCGCCGCTCACACGGCTCCAGGACCCAAAGTGCCGTCACCGTTAGGAGGCAGACCCAGCCCTGCTGTCCTACCTGCCTGACCTCATAAACCAGAAAGCCTGAACAATGAGTGCACGTTCTTTTGGTTGCCCTCATACAATCTGCCAGGCTGCAGCTAGTGTTCTTCATGTCCTTCTCCCCTTCCCAGAAACACAGGGTTAACACCTGCTCCAAAATGCACCTGAATGTCAAGCCTAAGACTTGCTTAACCCCACGGGGAGAAAGTTCTGCAGGAACAGTGTGTCTCGCTCCTGGGTTATGTCATTTCGATCCAGAATCACCATGTTCTCCACTGAAAGGACTGTGTAAAAAAGGTCAGCAAAAGTAGCCCTTCTCCCTGGAAAATCGGGCTGGCAGCAGGAATACAGGAGCTAACTGCATGGCACTTTGGTGACACGGACCAGAAGAGAACCTCACACACAATATTTGAAACTTATTAAACACACAATGTCATTGCCCAGTTTGGGGGGGATGTTTTTAATGGCTCAGATTGCATCTTGGTGAAAGAGATTTTCTTGCACCAAGCAGCTGGGCGCGTGCCCACGTGGCAGCAGAGCGCTGCCTGCTGCTCTTTGGTTTGCAGCACAGCAAATACGCGGTGTTTTAATGCATTTGCAGAACTAAGAATGATCCCAGCCTCTGTATGCATGTCCACACCTGAGAAGTTGAACACTGCCAAAACACTTGTGCAAGAACTGATCCACGTGCATCTCGGTGACTACCTGCAATGTCTCTGGACAGCCTGAGGGGCAGAAGGCTGGTGCAGAGCCCAGCCCGGCACGGGGTGGCAGGCCAGCCCGGGAGAGCAGACACAGCGCTTCCCAGCGAAGCAAGGAGACAAACTTGAGAAGCTAAAGATGGAAACCCTGAGGCCCAAGGACTGCTAGGTCAGCATAACTGCAATTCCTTAATCAGCACAACAAGCTCTTCATGAACAGGCCAGACAAGGCACATCCACCACAGCTCACCTTGAACCTCCTGGTCTCCTGCTGGGACTACATGGGCTGACTACTTTTAACCACATTGAATCAAAGGGGAAATTCAGGAATGTGTGGAGGTTCCCAGTGCTTTTTCTGGTGCTTTTTATGGTGCAGGTGCTTTTTTGAAGACAGCCTTTCCATGGCTTTACGTGGAACTGAGCTGCTGATTCAATGATTCTGTGATTCTTTTCAACCAAAAAATGTGAGAATTAGACTTCAAAATGAAGCATGCTTATTTTGGAGTCTCTGTATCATTGCTACAGCGAGGATTTTGTGTCTTTTTTTGCCACACCTCCAGTAAAGTATGGAGATTCAGCAAAGGTTTTTTTATCAATTTCAATAAAGGTAGCACACTGAGCTACCAGCAAAGCACTTTCCTGCATTTCTGCAGCATCACCAGGACTCCATGAAGACGTGGGTCTGTGTTCCAAGCATTCCTAATGAAATATGGACCCAAAAGGTAAATGTATGCTCCTCACACAAGCCTGATGGTTCTCATGGAGACGTGAAGATTTCCTTGAAGAGCACCAGCGGAGAGCACGGTGCTGTCAGCACAGGATGACTGCATCTCACAGAGCACGGCTAGGATGGGAAGAGGAAAAAGGTATCAAGTAAAGTCGTGAACAGGGCAATTTATTTCTTCTCTTTCTATCCCCCCCTCCCATGCTCCTCTTTAGGCTCACATTTCTTCACCAGCAATTAATTCCTGTGATATGTCATTTTAACAAGTGCTCATACTTTTAAAGAACATTTTTCAGTGAAAAGAAACCCATCAAAAAACTCTTTTTAAGAAACAGTTGAAGTTGAAAATGGAAAATATTTTATTTTTTTCTCATGATCTTTTAACTGATTTTCAGTTCTCTATGAGGAAATGAATTCTGACCCCCATTTATTCGATTCTGTGGGGTTTTCATACAGAATTTGACAGACACGATTAGGCTTTGAGTCTAAAGGAGGAGAATTTTGTTTTTTAACATAAACTGTGCATTAAAGTTTAAGCAACTACATTAGATTTCTATATTTGCTGGAGAAATATGGACGTGCATTTCAGACTTGGCACTCAAGCAACACAGGGGCGCTCATCCCATAGCGCACTACAGGAGGCTGCAGAAATGTAAATGCACTTCTTGGAGATGGGAGCTTTTAGATATTGGAGTTTTCCATCAATTTAATATCTCAACAGGCTTTGTCAGGGATTCAGTTGAAAAACGCATCTTGGGAAGGAGGAAGATTACCATGCCAAACTTAAGTATGCAATACCACACTACCAGCCTGAAACATTACTGATTACTTAATTTTTTGCTCAGTAAAACTACATAAAGCAGCGCAACAGTAGGTCAGATGATTCAAATTAGATGTTAAAAAATGCTGTTCTCTTAGGCAATTGAAGGCACTGGAGTGTAAAACAAGATGGTATTTGTTTGAACCGGGGAAGGGGGAATTCTGTGATTTTCCGTTGTGGTGCATCTCTCCAGACAGAGCCTGCCCCGGCCCGCGCACACTCTGTCTTCCAAGCGCTCCAGCTCGTGACAACTCACAATAACTCTCCCAGATCAGTTTTTTAAATTTTCATGCATGAAGTAACATAGCTCGAAAGCATTTATTTCTCACCTGCCAGTTAGGCTACATTACATATAGCCACAATTATAATTTGGAATGGAGATAGGTCCCCTTTACACGCACATTAACATTTGTTCTTTTCCATTACGTGGGTAAGCACTTGGACTCGGCTACGCCAACGTCCACACTCTGATTTTGCTAATATTCTTTACTGCTCTGACAATTTAAATGACCTTGAAGTTTCTTTCTATTAACCAAGAATGACATAAATCTTCTATTACACACTTAAAAGACAAATACCATGATGCCTTGTTCCTTTCATATTCCCTACATCACCTATGGCAAGGGGATTGAAAATTGATGGAGGGATCAGAGTTATTTGGAGTAAGCCCCTTTGAAGTTATTTTCTGAACACAGAGGAAGTTTTTGTGTGGACTTTTCCTAACTCTTGCTCAACTCTTGCTCTTGGCCAAGTGCAGCAAGGTTTCCTGCTACGCATCAGAATTTCCCATTTTCCTGTTGTGTAATCACTCATCCCGCACAGTCGGGAGCCTAAAAGAAAGTAGAGGTTTGGGGAAAGGTGTGTATGACGTGAGGGATGGGACGGAAATCTAAGCAAAAGCTGCAGGGACCGCAGGTGGGGTGACAGCACCCTGGCACTCCTGGGGCAGGTGGAGGTGAGAGAAAAACTCACGGGTAGAAATGATGCCAGAAGCTCCTCGTGGGTGCTGTGTAGCTGTCCTAACAAAGCTCAGATGTGCTTTGTGCCTATAATAAATTCTCCATTTTTGTCCTTGCCCTGGAGAAGCAGGTCTGGAACCATCAGTGTTCTGGCTGTTCCTGTAAGTGCATCCCAACTGACTGACCCAAAGTGGATTGTGAATTCCGGGGTTTAGTTACCTGGGCACCATGGTAGCTGACAATAAACCAGTCTGAGAATGAAAGACGTGGAGATCGACTCTAATTAAATGTAACTAATGCCAATGTAATCATCTGAAGAGCTGGATCAGGGCATTTTTCTGCTATGGCCTGCCTAAAAAGCAAGCCTCGGACCCAGCAGGGATCACATCACACCAAGAGATTTTCCACTGTGAGCTGCTGCAAGCCATCGCTGTCCTCACATAAAGTCTGGACAGCATTTTTCAAACACAGGCTAAAGCCAATAATGAGTTCAGCATGTAATTATTCCTTTCAGTCAGCCCGTGGTTCATATTCTTTGAGGAATTTACTTAATGAAGAGCTTCTGAGGGGTTTTGTAGCTACAGAATGTACTTTGTTAATGGTCTATAACTACCAAAGGAGCCAATTAATTACGGGTTTAAAAAAACCCATCCGTGTTGACCGTATTCAATGATATCTGTAAATTCAAAAGCATTAATACTGAAATATTAAAATATTAAATATTAAATACTGCTTCATACACCTTTTCTTCAGGCCAAGACAGTCAATGGGGAGGAAAGTTGTTACCGGTGAGGACCAGAGATTTCAAAGGACGTCTGAACTCACAGCTCCTGTACGGACCCCACGCTGCTGCCCAGCTCTGTGGTGGCCAACAGCCTGCAAAGTGCCCTCCTGTCCCAGCCATGTACCACCTCCACCCAGCTGGAATGCCCTCCTGTTTCTGAGGTCTCAGACCCTTCGTCCTGCTCCCTTTTACACCCCAGCTGACGCCTCTCTGCCCTGTCCCACCTGCAGTTACTTTTGGTTTGTGCTTTTGTTTTTTTTTCCCCTTTTCTAAGGAACATATTTTGAGTAGTGCATGAGGAGTTGGTTTAGAGCTCAACCCTTCTCCTAATGCAAAGTGACAAGATTGACTGATACATATAAACTCCCTGGTGAAAGATGACACTAGATGATGCCAGAAGCTAAGCTGCAATAAATGTGCAACTGTGCAAATCATACTAATTTCAGAGACCTCTGGATAAATGTGCAGGTCTCGTGGATGCTAGAAAGTCCTCACTGTGCCGGTTCTCGTCCTCTCTACAAACATCAATCCTCTCCTTTGTTCTCTGATGACCACCGCACCCTGCCTGTATATAAATATTTCATCTTGAAAGTCATCTCATTGTGCCCTGTATCACATGGTAAGGCAGCTGAACAGCAGACAGACCGAGAGAAGCAATTTACCAGGGGGTAGCATCTCCGTGGATTTGAAAAGAAGATCACAATCACCTGGTGAAATAAGGAAAGCAAATTGACTGCAGGACTACAGGGGACTGCAGGAGAAATCTCGGAGCATTAAAAGTCTAATGGGTTTATCCCCAAATATAACTGGAGCGGTTTCAAAGGGCTGCCCCAGCAGTGCCTTCATTGGCAGCGCTCACTAATTACCAGCTCACTAATTACCACGTGCCCCGCTGACCAGCTCAGCCCCCCTGACCTCCCAGCACTCGCGACAAAGTCATACAAGCTGAAACCCTCAGAAAGCTGCGGCTGTTCTACAAATGTGCGAAGGGGAAGTACAAAGGAGAACACGAACCACAACCCATTACACAACATGTTTCGGAGGAATCTCAACCCACCGTGGCCAACTGCAACCTCAGCGTGCAAAATCATCTCCCCTTAACGCTGCTGGAAATGCGCGCACACGTGCTGTGATAAAATGGGGGAGCTTTATCTCTGAATGCAGACAACAAAAAGCACTCTGATAAGGGTAAAGAATTTGTTTACTTCTAATGGATTTCTGCCACTGGAAAGAGAAATAAATGCCCTGTCTATTTAATACACATCTATATATATATATATGTATTATATACATATATATACACCTACATTATCGGTGGTATTAATCTGAGGAAAACTGCCCAATAAGAAGCCATCGCGTTTATTTAAACTTCACAGTATAATCAATGACAAAGAGGCACATGCATGCTCACAGACCATATAGCAAGTTTAAGGGGTTTTTAATCACTTTCAGTCTTCTATGATTCTGAAATATTATTTGAGGACATTTGCTATCCGTTTGGATAAAAACCAACCCAGAGCCTTATAGTACCGTTACTTACTGTAAATACAGTAGCTGGGTCAAACCCAAAAGATAACAGACTTTGGGAAGCTTTAACCTTGGTAAATTAGATACTGGGACTCCTTTCCAAGCAGTGCCCAGCTGGATGATCAATTCCTATATGAGAACTCAGTGTGAAACACATCCAAATCGGTAGCAAGACACCTTTAAAGATACCTCTTTGCCAATTATCCGAAATGTGAGCTACCTGCAGGAAGACTTGTCAGGTGCTAATCTGCTACACGAAGGCCTGTAGGAATATTTCACATGGAAATCTAGCACCTACAAGATTTCTCAGGGAAATGGCTGCGTTGGTACCGGGGATAGAACTGATTAAAAGATGGGAAAGGACGTCTGGTAAAGGTTCACAGACGTGGGAGGAGAGAGGAATTGGCTGCTGGTGCTGGGATATCCACAGAGGGGACGGGAATGTGCATTCTGTGCAGCAGAGTTAATGGTCTCATACAGGGCAGCAAGACCTGTAAGTCAGGGTACGTAAGGGACCCAAATACCTGCTTTCGCCAAGACAAAACTCAGCAGAACTTCAGTGACTTTAATCATCAGCCACTGCTTACAGCCTAAATAAAGTTTATGGCTTCACATTACTCTGCCCCCTGCCTTAGGAACACGCTGTAGATTAATGGCATACGTAGTGTACTTGTTATGATGGCCACTGAACACTCACCATGATTTCCGTGGGAATCAATAAAATAAAGCAGCCCTCAGTAGGAGTGAACGGGAACCTTAATCAGGGAGGAAAGCTTTCATAGCAAGCTACATGGAAAAATACATTTCAAAGGCCAAAGGAGCAGTAAGGAGATGGGTATGGCAGTGAGGGAAGGATTGAGTACTCAGCCAAGAATGACTGCAGCATGATGGATTTAGCCAAAACACATCTGGATCTCAGAAATGAGTAGGGCTGAACGACTGGTTATAGAGATTGGTTAAAATACACCACTTCGGGCTTAGCAGGAGCAACTCATATGTCAGGGCTGGAGATAACAGAGATGAACTATTTATTAGGGCAGCGTGGGACAGATTGAAAATTGCCGACAGTCATGGTAACAACCTCCATCACAGAAGAGGATGACAGACCATCAGCGAGGCCAGGGAGAGGGAGGAGATACACCAAATGAAAAAGGTGTCCGTGGCAGAAGGATACCATTATTAACTGGGAGCTGTAGCTGCTCAGATGTGAACTGCCACCTCTGGGTGCACGGAGCAGACGGGGCGCTCAGACGTGGCCACGTTGCTGCTGGCACATCATCCCCTGCAGCAGCCGCTCCTGCAGGGTCACCTCCTGCAGGCATCCGTGGAGCTGGCTGGGGCTCCTGCTCCCTCTTGGCCTGCCAAGGGACATGGGTGAAGCGGGGGCCCTGCAGCAAGGGGACCTCGTGCAGCAAGGAGCACAGGGCAGCCAGGCACCGTGGTCTGCAGGACTTGTTCCCATCCCTGAAACCCCTCCAGGGGCAGGGGATGTGCAGCGGGAAACATTTGCTTTTTATGCCTGTTGCTGACCTGCTAGGTGTTGGGAAGGACGCACAACACCACCACACCTGGATCGTCCCATTTCTTAAGGCGTTATGAGCACAGTGAATTAACGTGGTGAGCAACCACATCCCTTGGAATAAGGAGTTAGTCAGAATTTGCCAGAAGAATAGTGTATGTGATCTTCAGGCAGTTTTCAAAGGAGAAAATCTGGGGAGCAGGAAGGGACGAACCCGCAGCGTGGACGTCGGCTTCTGCAGGCAGCTCCTGGCTGCGGCGGGCTCCCCGCGGGTGCTGGCTGGGGATGCAGGCACGGTCCCACCCTGTCTGTCTCTCAGAGCCCTTCCTGGGGACGACTTGACATTTCGGAGCTCCCGCCCCTCCCCGTGACACTGCTCACTGGCAACTGTCACATAAAGGAATCCTGCTTAAAATTCAGGTTTAGTAATTGAGTCATGTTGAGAAAACCTCAGGGTGCCTGTAAGATTTAAATTCGGGAAAACCATCAATGTCAGCCCATCAAACTGTTTACAACAAAAACAGTCTACCTCAAATGGCAAATGAATTGTTTTATCTCCTTTGTCAGGGTCTTGCTGCATATAATTTAACACGACAAAGCACAGCGCTGGACTTGGAGAATAATAAAAACAGATGGAGCACTTTCTCATTTATGTGACCTTTTTGTTCCTTGACTTGAATCAGGCTGTAAATTAACTGCACTAAGTAACTAGTGCTCCCTATACGCACCTGCTCACTCGGCTAAACACATGCAACCTTTCCTGCTAGGCTGTTTAGCTTAATGGTATCTCTCTGACATCAGACAGCTGTGACTTGGTGCTGACGGTGCTACGTAAACTGTGCTAATGGAACCTCGAGGCAACCTTGAACAACAAACAGCAACCTTGAACATCAAGCAGACAAATAAAAACCAGGCTATGGCTGTTACGGTTGCAGAGGAAGCCTTGAAAATGTGAGCAGAGTGATCCTGGGTCTCTTGCTCTCTTTGTCTGAACTCGCCATTGACAGAAGAGCGGATGCGGGCAAAGGATGGATACGAGCAGAGCCGGTGGTGTGGACCTGAACGTGACAATCGGCACCGCTGAGGATGGAAATTCTGCCGCTGGATGGAGATTTGCCACTTGTTACAACCTGCCAGAAACCTTTCCGATGTTTTCAGGACCAAAGGGATAAACACTTGTTGGATCAAGGAAAACATTTCATTCTGACAATCTCAAAACACCGATGTCTTCCTTATTGTGTCACTCAGGATGAAAAGTCGCTTTGAAGTCAAAATATTTTGACACTTTTGGAGCACTCTGGGATGCTCTGTCAGTCTCAAATCTGTTTTCGTTTACAGGTAATGCATTTTCTGATGTGATACTCCTGCAAAGTTTTTTTCCGACGAGCTGTAGCTTTTAGTGCTACCCTTTTACAAAGTCTGCACAAAAGCTCTACAACACTTTTACACTTCCATCCAACTGTGCAGCTCTCATTTGAAGTTTTTAAATGGATGCACTTAGGAAACTAAACTTTTTATATCTCCTTACTCATTAACGGCGATAATAACTGATCTTTTGTCTTGGCTCGGTTTGGTTCCTTTGTGTGTGATCTGCGTGAGCTGGAGGCTGGCTGGCCAGGGCACCAGTTACCTGATCCAATTAGTGCAATCCAATTACCACATTATGTTCCTCTTGTCCTTGCCATGGACCTCGTGTCTACATGCAACATGAAAGACACCCTTGAAAGCTTAGCACTAATTAGTTCACGTATTAATATAGCACCTGGATCTGCCTGGATCCCTCCGCATGATTACTGCCTTGGTGCCTCTATAGCAAGGTTTGAGAGAAGGGCAGGAGTAAGGCACAATTACACCAGGGATGAAAAGTGAGCTGCACTTTCTGCACAGGGCACGGCCTGAGTGCCCTGAGTAACAAACACACAGCACTGGAAGAAAGGAAGTTTGGATTTGGACTGAAAGGAGCAGCAGCAAGGCCACCAGATCCCAGCAGCAAGAAGCCCAGCACAGCAAGAAGCTCCGGGCGCTGCAGGGAGCCAGGAGCCGCCGGCTCCACGCACTGCACAGCACGAGGGCAGGCAGCCCTGTGGGGTAACTTCCTGTGGTATCATGGACTGAGCAGAGGGGTGGAAGATCTGCTTCACTTTGAATGTTTTGTGGAGTGGTCAGCCACTGGAGTAAAGCCCTAAATGCCTCAGACCTTCGGGGTGCTGGTACAGACTTAAAGGTTATCGCAACAGTTTTTGTAGAGATGCTATGAAACACAGAATTCATTTTGGGCCGGTAAACCAAGAACTGCCTGATTAACATTTGTTGATTACAATATAACATGATTACAGCTCCTATACAACACTGCAATATACTCCACGAAACAGCAGGAGACCGTAAATGAATACCTGGTAATCAGGAATGAAATTCCACAGCAAGAAACGCCGCGCGGCCGCGTCCCGGTCCCGAGCTTACAGCATCCGGGGGAGATGGGGCTTTTGCTCTCGGTGAGCTTGGGACCAGGTTTCCATTACCTCATAACGGCGGCACCTAATCGTGCATTTCACGCTGTTCTTTGTAACTGGGTTTGTTCATTTAGGGCTCTGATACTAACAGCATAGACAACATTCATTAATAGGGAAACAAATGAGTTGCCAGCACTGTAGGGATTTCAATGAATTTTAAATTTTCAAAACAATATCTCTCGGTCTGTAAGAATTACAGTATCAAATCAATTTGCCTTGACTCTGGGTATCCATTTATTTGGCTTCTTCTAATAAAATGAGCACCAAGTGTTTATTATTCTCACGGTTTAGTTACACCCCTGCTCACAAAGCTATACGTGGGGGCTGAGAGGGAGCTCTGTTAGGAGCCCAAACGGGTACGTGGTGAGGCTGGAGCTGCCTGAGGAGGCCAGGGGAATCAGCAGCAGGTTCCACACAGCGCCAGCAGCATTGGCCTTGCTCATTTTTAGGCTGCTCTGAACCCCCCCACCCCAGATTTGCTGCGTGTGACCAGACACCGTGCTTCCCGCCTGGGCAAGGCCAGCAGCAGGCAGGAGAAATGGGCGCCCTCCTGCTGCTCCTGTTTGCATCCAATCTGCACACCACGGGGGCCGCGGGCAGCAGGAGCGCTCGGCTCGCACCGCTGCACAGCCCCGCTCCCAACAAGCAGCGGCTGCTAAATAACGGGGCCGCATTCATCCCCGATATCACTTTGCTCACTGCAGGAGGATCCCACCGAGACTGGTTTGGGCCCATCACTGCCCTTAACATTCCCCAGCCCCCTGTTTGTTTTTACTGAGCTTTGCTCCAAGCAGAAGAACAAAACTGCAGCTGGGCTTTGTTCAAGACTTGTGGTCGCCATGACACAGACTTATCTGGGCTCTGCTGAAATCGCAAGAATAAGAAAATAAGTAAAATCTTTGCTTTTCTAGATCCACCATCACTGCTTTTTGCACATAAGGCTTATTCCTAAAGATTTCATTTTATACATGGTGGCTTAATCTGGAGCTGAAACTTGTTCTGAAAATAATAATAATAATAATAACAACAACAACAATAATAATAATAGTAATAATAATATCTGAATGCATTAGAAATCACTGCCGTGTTCTAGGGAGAAAGAGGTGAAAAAGCGTTTGGTTTTACATACAATGGTTGGAGGACGTTTGCATTACATTAAGCATCTATTCTAAGTATATTTTTATTAGGTTGTTAAAAAAGGAAGAAGTTCCCAAACACTTCCAAGTCATAATTGATTACTGGAAAATATTTTTGGACAATTCACAAGTACGCAGGCAACCTGCTGCTAGAAGAAGGCACGCCTGGGGACATCAAGCTGAGCCTTCTAAAGGTTGGCAATGAATGTGGAGATTTTTAATGAAAGGGTATTTTTCCCTTCAACACTAAGCCATAAAACATTTTTGGCAATGGTTTGTGCAGTGCAGGATGTTGGAAATGGAAAAGAAAAGAATTAAGATCAAGTCATTCTGCGAGCAAAGGAAATCTAAGGTAGGCTCTCAGCACACACTTTCTCCTAAGACAACATTTGATCCTTCTCCCCCTTGTCAAGTTTGGCTGAAATATCCAGAAGATTTAACATCTGCAGACAAGCTACATTGCCACAGATGTCCTGTTTCCCTAGAGATTTGGGCTAAAAACAACAGAAAATGAAGCAACCATGGACAGGCAGTCTAGTGCTAGACTAGCAGTGACAGGTTGTTGGTGACACTTTGTACTTGTAATATAGTATTTAAATCATTTTTTTTTAAAAAAAAAAAAAAAAAAAAAAAAAAAAAAGCAAATTTTCCTTACTTAAGGCCAATTACATGTACGAAACTATTTGACTTTGATTTTTCTATAATTTAGCTATAATTTTTCTATAATTTTGCTAGAGTGGAAAGATGGAAAGAGAAAACAGCATTTGAAGGTATTTAAAGCACAGCATGATAAGCAGCTAATCCGAACTGAAATGGCAGATGTTTTTCCTCTGTGTCCAACAAGCGTAATTGCCCAAAGATTAGGGAACAAACTCTGGGGTGCAGCTGCTGGGAGCATGCGGAGGACGGGCAGACAGCATGGACGTGGCACAGGCAGCCCCCCTAGCACCTCCGTCCATGCCGCGAGCCCCCAGGGGCCACCGCCAGCTGAGGGCCTCTTCCAGCCATTCCTCCACAGCACAGGAGCAAACACCCTGGTTTCCCTGGAGGTAGGGATGGGCAGCTAAAATCCTGTGGCTTCTACAGTTTAATTTTTCCACCTGATTAGCCAGCAGGAGCAATCAGAGCTGTGCTTGTGCATTTTTTATTTAATGCTTCCAAGGACTCGCGGGTGAAACTCACGGGAGCCGAGTCAGTCGTGCGCCCTGGCTTCGCCCTTTAGGAGCCTCTTCCAATTTCTGCTTCATGCTCTGTTTTCTGCTCGGAGTGATTATGTGCAGGAAAATCCCTAAATGTCACCTGTGTTTTCTAAAATGTGGCCGTACAACACAGCCCCACAGCAACAACAGCATGCAGCTCAGATTGTACTGCCAATATAAATCAATGGTGGTAGTCCCGGCTATCTGCAAATGAGATAAACAAGCGAATTTCAAGCACAGCACTTCTCCGTGTCACATTTGCCTTTCCCTAGAGCCCCCCAGATGCTTTTGGGGTGCCTGCAGGACCACTGCAGAGCCCAAGTACCCCCCGGCTCCAGCTCCTGCCTCCCGGTACAGCACGCGCTGTGCACAAGGCCTCTCTGCTTCCAAACTCTGCATTTCTGCCGCAGCGCTGAGAGGGATGCCTGGTGACAGAAGGCAAGGGAGCGCTGAAATACAGCCAGACGGTGCCCATTTCACACCGCCCGCAGACTACGCCGATATGTCAACGCCAGCAAATGTCGATATCTCTCGTGAAACGCTCCCTGGAGACGGAGTCGGGCTCAGCACTGTACTACAGAGCACAGATAAAGACGCAGCAGTCCGGGGATTGATAGCCTAGAGGAAGCGCGAGGTGCCGGCAGCCTCCTGCCCCGAGGACTCTTCGTTAGCGTGAGCCCTCCCCACACCAGCCACCAGCACTTCAATGCCAGCCTCCACTCGGGGCCCAGCACAAGAAGATGGAGTTATACAGGCAGAGGGACTGAATGGAAACCAGAATCCTGCTCCCAGAGAACAAATGCCCCTTTGCAGGCTCACCAGCTTTAACCCACAGAAGGGTCGGTGCAGAGAAGACCCGGAGTTCAGGACCATGAAGTCAGACCTCAGAAGCCACACACCTCCTGGGAGCATAGCCCTTATATGCCCTGGGAAGTGACTGGGGCAAATTCAGGCAGCTCCAGCACAAACACTCCTGTACAAAAGAGCAAGGAAATGAGACCGAAGGGATGGATTTTCCTGCCCAGGTGTATGTGTGCATGTGGTGCAGAACTTGCACCGAACATAGGTGCCGCCCTGCCCCGAGCAGCCTGGTGAATCCAACAGGCCGTGTGCCAAAACCTCCTCGGGGGTGGTGAAAGCAATCCCAAACCATGGCCTAAGGCTTCCTGAGGAAGATTCACGGCCTTCAGTTCAGACGGACCAGGCCAACACTTGTACGAACACTTGAAAAGGAGGCTGTCAGGCCCCAGAGATGGGGCTGGCCCGTCTGGAGCACAGCACAACGGCTGGCACAGCCAAGCCTTGGCTTGGCATGGGGGGCTCACCTCCCACCCGCAGCAGGCTCCGGCCCGCCCTGCCCCACCAACCTGCCAGTCACTGACAACCCCCAAAGGTGCCAGAAGATGTAAATTCTTCTTTTGTGTTCAAAAGAATGTGTTAATTTCAGTAAAATGAAAATTCAATTAGAACTTCATTCCCAAACCAGGAAGCACCTGCAAGCAAGAGCCTAGGTATTTCTCCAGAGCTCTTGACTTTTGAATCTAAGAACTACTCTAAATCAATTCAGAGTCCTAAAAGGACTTCATTTCATAACTTATGTGCCTGTACTCCACAGCCCTGAGCTCTTCAGCCTCAGCCATGCCCATTAATCAACGATATTTAGTTTATCTCTAATTTCAGGTGCTCAAGACATTGCTGGCACTCTGGTGATTTGTGCCCAGATCACACGTGCTCCTGCGGCCCTTCGCAAGGCTTTACAATACTGTTTACTTAGGCTTCGGCAACTCACAATGTGAATCATGAATCATCACCTCCGTGTTTGAGCTCTTCGCCTGCATTTCCATTGTACACAACAAATGCCATTGACGGCACCAGGCCTCCAGCTGACGCTCTCCACATTGAACACACACCTATTTAAGGAACCCATCATCTCCTTTTGTGTCAGGGGGTGCTTGGTGGCAGACAACATTTTGTGCTCTGGCTGGGAGGACAACTAGGAAGACTCAAGGCTGTTCTGACCTGAGAGGCGGCAAAGAAACCCAGCGCTTCTGCAGTGCAAGCACAGACCAAAGCACACAATCGCAAGCACAGACCAAAGCACACAATCTAGTGTGTGGTTTTTGTTTTGTTTTGTTTTCCTTGTATTCTGTCCTGCAGAGACTTTATGGTTACTATTTCAGGCAATACTGCCCTTAGCCTATAACAAATACAATTCGAGCTGAACACGTTTGCTCTTTGTATAAAGAAAAGTCATGACGAAACCTTAAGCAATTTCTAAGATGATCCATTAACTGACTGCTAATCGAGGGCCTGAAAAAATGAGGAATGTGGTATAAAGAATTACAACAGCATTGCCAGGATTATTGGTTTCAAAGTTCTGTGAGGGAGGGGAAATGGACAATAATCTATTTTTCTCTGTGGCAATGCTCCCAGGCAAATCACCTACTGCTCCCCTTCATTCTGCCGTGCCTGTCGCCTTCGGCTGCTCAGCAGCTAAGTCCTGCACTGAATCCTCCTGCCCAGGTGAGGTTTGGCCGCTGCTGCCCCAATTGCCCTGGGGACAGCAAAGAGCAGGGAGCTCCGGGCCCCAAGAGCCATGAGGGTATGCCAGGAGGGCAGCGGGCAGGGGATGCTCTGCGGATCCTCCCACCAGCAGCACTGCCTCTCTTAGAGAGCCGCGGCATGGAGTGGGGCTTGTTTTCCTTGCAGCCCTGTGTGACTTAATCGCTTTCAAGTGTTTGCTGCAGCCACATTAAAGGCTCGAGCTCTTTTTTGAAATTGCTTATGTTCAAGAGGAAAATAGTACCGATCACCGCGGCACGGGAGTGCTCCTGTGACCACACGTGGGTCTGGCTGCCTCACAGTCCTTCAGCTCACACCGATGCAAAAGGCACAGCAAGTGGTGCCTATCCTGGAAGGTTTAACCCTCTGTGTAATGGATCTGCACGAGAGCCTGCCTTCAGGTTCACCCCAGACTACTGAAAGGGGACATCTGATGAAGCAGTTACAGTAGGTAGAACAGCACACATCGCTGTTTTCAGAGGGGATTTCATCCTGAAGTCAGGCAGGCTGCTCGCAGCACACCAGAAGCCTGGGGGCAGATGGTTCGGCCACACTGCTCGGTGCTCTGAGCTGGAGCACGACCAGGTCCCCCTCCTCCCCCAGCCACTAAGAGAGCTGCGGGGTCAAAACAAAAGCTCACCTGAGGCTCTGAGAGAAATCTGCCAAAGGCAGGTGGCTCCTTTGGGTTCTGAGCACAAACCCATCCATTGAGCAACTACGCTAAATACTTGCCTGTGAACAAATACAGCAGAGAGAGCTACAATAATCTCTGAATAGATAGCCATAATTTCCTTCTTGTACTTAGATGTATTTGCTCTTCTCATCATCTCAGTCACTGCTTGAAACTCAGCAGGTTACAGAATGCAGTTCTGAGGCTCTGCTCAGCTGACAATGCCTGCAAACAAAGGGCTTTTTGATGTCACCTCCCTGCAGGCACGACCTGGGCCAAGCCAGACCTTCTTGCACCACCCTTTGATTTCTTTTCAACCCTTTGATTCTTGACTACCCATCAGCAAAGAGGCACGAACAGTGTCTGCAGTCTGCCGTTTTACAACAGAGAGCACCGAGCACCTTTGACAGCTCTCAATGGCATTAGCACCGTAACATCGCTGGGTGAAGCCTTGCTCCTACAGCTCTGCCACAGGAGATGAGCGCTGCATTGCCCCACCACACACCCAGGCACAAACCCAGGGGGTACACGGCAGCTCCAGAGCTCCAGGGGCTCCTGGAGCAGAGCACAGCTCAGCCCCTGCTAAGGCACCTCGTGTGCTGAGTGAGGCTGGCACAAGCTGATCCCAGCAGCTTGTTCCCCCAGTCCATACAAATGCACCTGCTTGGAAGAACATGCTGCTCTTGATTTAGTAACACGGTGTTTGGAGAATATTTTGACATCTTCAGTGGTTCGCAGTAATTCTGCTCTTTTCAGTGAAGTACGTCCCCTCTCCATCTCTCGCTCTGTGCCCGGATGACGCAGATGCCCGTATTTCACTTCCTGAACTCCCCTAACACTCACAAGGCACAGCGTACCTGAGACACAGCTTCAGCGGCTTTGAGTTCTGCTCGTTTTATTACCTGCAGGAAATCTTAAAAGACATTTCTTCTCCTGACATATATCAATAAATTAGCTCTTTCTACAAGGACAAAAGCAAAATCCCTATTTCCTCTGGGCCAGCCGAAGTTTTGACCTCCAACAGCTATTCAACAGATAAACCCTTATTCTTGGAGCTTTTTAAGGATCACCAAAATTGTCCTTACTTGTGCTGGAGATGGTTCTCACCGACACGGTTTATCACAGCCTTGACACCTCTCTGGCCTTTCCCACCATCAGGCAGATCAAACAGAATTGTGCTTGTGGCCCCTGGCACACAGCAGTGACCAGCAGCGCTGCCCATCACGTGTCTGAGGCACAGCACTGCAGACTTCAACACTCACCTTTCTTCTGCTGAAGCAAGGGGCCGTGCTGCGTTACTGTGGCTCTGCAGTTCAATACAGGTTACTTTGTCCCAGTGCCTTTGCAATTTGCAGGCCACATTTTTAATTCAATACAATCTTTTGGTCTTTTCTCTAAAATGGGACCGTTCTTAAACATCGGTGAAGGTGCCCATGGATTTCCATGTGCCTTGCATCAACCATTTCATGATAAACTCCGACGGGTGGATTCCCCAGCTGGTTCTCCCCAGACAGAGATGCCATTGCTGCTTTTCCTCCTTCGTGTTCCTCTTCTTCACACGGTCAGCACGGATTTGCAAAGGGGAGATCACACTTCAGTGGTGTGCTGCAGAGCCCCGCACTGCAGTGCTACATGGCAAAAATTAGAAGAGCTGTCAATGAACAGAGCTTCCAGCTAAGGAACATCCCTTCCCTTCCACGAAGAAAATCTTCACCATGGTTTTCCATGTCCATTTTCCCAGTCCAAGCCTTGCCAAGCTCCATACAGAGGAAAATCAGCCTCCGAGTCCTGCTGCGATTTCTGTGCCTTGTTACACAAAGCAAGAAGTAATCCTAAGGCATTATGCTAATTGACTTGGAAATATTAAACTGTCCCCCACTGTGCACACGCATCTTTGTCTCATCGCTGCTGAGCACAGGGAGCTTCCAGCCGGCCGGTTTCACGTCTGGTTGTGGTGCAGAAACGAGGCCGACAGCTCCCGGTCCTCGAGCCAAGGGCACCCCTCACTGAGCGGGGTGAAGCGAGAAGGGGGCGATGCTTTTGTGCAGGGCAAAACCAAAGCGACAGCACCACATGGAAAACCCACTGTGGAGGAGCACCGAGATGGGATGAGACTGCCGAGAGGGGGAGGAAGCAAAGAGACCCCACTCACATCTGCGTGGAAACCCCACTCACATCTGCGTGGTGCTCCGGGGCAGCTGCCGTGGAGCACATCTGCATTTCCTAAACACAGGCACCATCTGTTTACATGCTTCATCGGGGGAAACCTCATCCAGTTTGGTGCAAAAGGGAAGAAAAGGCCTGAAAGAGGAACAAGTCTGACCTGAAACAGGGCTGAGAGTTTGACGGAGTCTTCCAACAGGAACCATTAGGAGAGGAGCGGACTAAACTAATACATGGAGACTGCCTCTCTCCATATGCCACAGGCCATAGTTACGTCCCCAAAATACATACTATATGTAGATATTAAAATGTGCCTGTGTACATACAATATTATACATACTAAATTCTGGTTCTGTGTGCATTTCAGGCACAGGACCTTGTCCAGCCAGCATAAAATTCAAAATGAAAAGATAGAGCAAGATTTGAGGAAAGAGGCATAAAAACCTCAGGAAATGGTCCTGTTGAAATACGCCGATCCTCTTCGGGCAGCAGCTGGCAGAAGGACGGGGTGTTTTTTATTTTACCATTAGACAAACAAATTCCTTTCCCTCTGCCCTTCAGGTCACAGATTCAATTTAGTATTCTTATCCTTCTGCGTCCACGGGGGAGAATAATTGACTCACTGAGTGAGTGAATGGACTACATAAGCATATAATTTGTTAATTTTTAGCCCATTATCTACTGGTGATGATAAGAGCTAGCTGGAACTTGCGGCTGATAGAGAATTCGGAAGGCAAACACTTTTTAAAATAGGCTGTTAAATGATTAACTTAAAACACACATTTAAGCCACTAATTACAATAATGCAAAACTTTTGACTATCGTGCAGAAAAGTCGTAAAGAAAAGCCTACCTTCATTTAGCAGTGGAGACAGAAGAACCAACATCACTTAGTATTGCCTTGTATAATAGCTATCTATATTCAGGGGTGCTTGCTTATGAGTCTTTTAGGGGACAACTGGGGCAGAAGAAAGCAGCAGGTAGCTTTAGACTTTTTCTCGTTACGGCGTGACAGCAGCCGGCACGCAGCCAGCAGGACCGGGACGTGTTGCTCCGGTCGGGGCCTGCACCCTGCCCGATGCTGCGCTCCCCCGGGGCATTGCCCACAGAAACTGGAGCTGCTCTGCAGGCCGGCACCGCTGCCTTGCCGGGTCCGACACGCGTGGGGCAGGGGGTTTTAGCCAGACTGCAAAATGCAAGCCATATTATTTTGGGATCGGTAAAACAATTATTAATACTTGAAAACAAGCCGCAGTCTATTCAGTTCTAATTTCTAGTTTCACTGTCAGTGAGCTAATTTAAATTTTAAAAAAGTTTGTAGCTCCCTAATTAAATTTGCTGAAAGCGTTTCTCTTATCACAAACACAACTGGAGTAATTCAGCTTTGGCAGTTGCCTACATATAACAGCCTCCCGTATGTTAAACCCCAGAGTTATGGCTCTGTAACAGCAGCACTCACTGCATATCTCAGTGCTTAGCTCCAACCACGGCTGACCGAAACATGTTCCTCCGCACACTTCCTATTTACAGCAGTCCGCACATCATTTTCACCAAAGTTTTATGATACTGCAGTAAAACTGACAAGCATTAAATGAAGCCTCTGCTTTTATGCAAGCTCACCAGGTCCTTCACCAAATGCTCGGTTTTAATTGTACTTTATTATGAGCAGTGCTGTGAATAGACCCTCATCAAAAACTCGAGTGTGCAAAGGGTGGCACGCTGACACAGAGCATGCAGGGACCGGTGTTGAAGCCTTGACCTCAGAGTAAGGAGTAAGAAGTCAGCCGGCACCGGCTGATAGCAGGACTCTGACTGTGTCTAGCAGGGGCAGGCAGAGGCCAAGCACAGCTCCCCCGCCCCGGTTAATGCTGGGAGCAGAGATGTGGCTGCAGGAAGATGGAAGCTGCATCCTGGCGCAGCCGGGCACGGCTCGGTACCTCGGTGGTACCATGCTAACATCCCCCCAGCCACAGGGTGCAGAGCCCCAGGTGCCAGGATGCTCCCCACTGTCTGCACAAATGCTGCTGGATCTCAGACAGCTCATGAGCCACTGCCCACCGCCCCAGTGAGGACGAGCAGGAGCTACCACGCTTGCCAGGGAAGAAGAAAACCTACTTCATTGTTAGCATAGAATATATAGGGCAGGCATTTGCTAAGGGGCCCTCGGAAATGTCACGTTTGTCTCAACACAGTATTCACGGTATGAGAGACGGCCTCACGGGCAGTCAGCGGAAAGCCGCAGCCCGCAGACATCCTGCTCCTCCACGTGGGCTGGCAGCCGGTGGTCACCGCTCCGGGGCTGATGCTGTGCCTGTGGGACACACGGTCACTCACCCTTGTGATCCAGCCTGGGGAGGAAAGGCCCCGTGCTGCCATGCGCCCCTCCACGAGTCCCAAACCTCCCCAGCACCTCCCGGCTTGGGGCTGGCACTCAGGTCCCCCTCCAACAATGGGGCAGCAGGGGGGCTTGGAGTTCAGGCGGCTGCAGTTAGGCAAAAAGTGAAGACTTGCAAATTGCGTGTTAGAAATTTGCTAGCAAGAGATGAATAAATATTTTATGAAGCCAGCCTTCATTAAGTCCAACACGCGCATCGCAGATCAGTTTGCAAACAGCTCTCTCCATCTGATTGTGCCCCCCTTCGCTCGAGGACGCCCGCTGTACGACTGCTTCCCCCCATAACACACTGAATCCATATGCATGCGTCTTCACAAGGAGAAACATAATCTGCCTTTGCAGTTTGCTGGGCTCAGTGTTCCTACTTGCTGGTCCTCAGGTGCTAAATAAAATCTACAAGAAGTCAGACAAGGCAGCATCTAAGTTTATAGCCTCGGCGCTGTGGCAGGTTACTGCTCGGTTACACCAAGTGCCTAGAGGAAGCGTTTGCACACAGCTTAGGAACAACAAATAATAACACAAGCAATCAAGTCGACAGCAGAATTTTTATACGGAAATACAGTTGCTTAAGCACTTTAAATGTAATGATAGCTTGGGTTAGTAGGTGCTCTTTAATTCTGAACTTCACTCAGAAAGAGGCTATTAACTTCCACTTTAATTTTTAAGTGGCAGCTTGTGTTCCCTGAGCATTGTTCCCTGACAGCACAGGAATTAAGGCTGAAACACGTGGCCCCACCACACATCTCGGTCATGACACTGAGCAGCCTGGCACTGCGGGTGGATATACAGCGTTCCCTCAGGGAGACACCAGCCTGTGTCCAGCCCTCCCACACCAAATCCCAGCACTACACAGGGCTCAGGAATTCCAGAGGGTTGTTTTGAGCAACCCCACCACAACCCACTGCAGTGTCTGTGGCTCTGCACGGTCGTCCCCAGCACAGCAAAAATTCCCCAGCAGCAGCAGCAGCAGCAGTCCAGCTGCTGACCCCCCTGCAGGTCAGCCTGGCAGCAGAAGCCTCTCTGAGGTCATTTCTGAGGATGTGCTGGGGAAAAGGACTAATGATGCAGAAGGACTTTCTAATGCTCCTTGCACTTCACCAGGCTTCAGCTCTCCTGGCAGGACGTGATGAATGCACGCAGCCATCCTTTGAACTCTGATGCCTTTGGCAGGGCCTGCAGAAAGCTTCCCCCAGGAGCCCCCACACCAGGCTGGTGTCTTCAGCTGAGCACCCGCGTGCAGGAAGCATCTCTTCCTTGCTCACTTTTTTTCCCTTGAGTGCTCTCTCCGAGTCACAGCTCTTCACGTCCACCCCCACAGCAGGACTACCAGCACGGTTCTCACCTTGGTCGCTGTGACATCCTGCTCGGGACCTTGACAAATGCAAACTCAGCCTACTAAAACTGCAGCCAGGTGCACTTCTCCAGACTCTCCTGTCCCTCGGCTCGCCCTCGCAGTGCTCCTTCCCCTCACGAGCAGCAGCGGAGCAGTGCTGAGCGCTGCTGACTTCACTTCTCCACGTGCTCCCACCTCAGCCAAGCCATTCACTTTGGAAAACCACCTTCTGCCTACACAGACCCAAGGAGTCAAAATTCATACTAATAACAGTAAATACTCACTGGACTTGCAGAACCAAAACCCAAAATGCGAAAGGAGTTGAAAAACAGCCCGAGAAGACCCCAGGAGCCTGTTTTGTGCTGCCACAAGGAAATAGATTTCCTTTCCCCAAGGGATTTGGCCTCACCGTGACAGCGCAGGACAAACACGGGCAGGGACAAACACGGACCTGGGTGCACACTGCGGCCTCGGGGACAGGCTCCTCCAAGTGAGAGGGGTTTAGTTTGGGTTTCTCTATGATATTTCACAAAGAAATGCAGGAGACAGGAAGCATGTGGTTTTTGTTCTCTTCATAAAGCACCCTGGAGCATAACTCAGCTCCTGATCAAAATCAAACGACAGCTTGGGCTCTTTTGCAAAACTTTTCTGTGGCTCTTGATCCTTAGATGCTTAGCAGAGCACATCACAAATTATTAATAAGTGAATTACATTTCCCCATGCCCTTTTATTAGACTGCTCATCAGAGCCCAACCTTCAAAGCCCAGCAAAGTGCAATGATTGAAAAGGGACGGGTTATTTATGTGGCTATATAAACCTTGTCACCAGTGACAGCTTAAAGGCAGCGAGCGTACCTACAGCTCATCTCACAGACAGAGCTCGAATTAGTCCAGACAACGGCAATAACATCTCTAATTATGGAATGAAGTAAATAATTCATTGAACTTCTTTCAAACAGAAAGTGGAAACAAAACGCTCCCTTTCTGGGGAGCTCGCAGGCAGCACAGCAAGCGCAGGAGAAAAGCCTGGCAGGGAGCACCAGGCCGCCCGCACCCACCTGCGGCTCCAAGGCCAGGCCAGGGATCTAACACAAAAGCTGCCGAGGCCAGCGGGTGTTCCCCTGCTCCCCAGGTGCCTCTTTCCCCTTGCACACGAGGCACGAAAGCTGGACAGACTGAGATGTCAGGAAGCCCCTTCCCGAGGAAGTTTTCTGTCAGGACTGTCTTACCCAGGCTGAACTCCCCGGGGAACACGTTGTCCTGACCTTGGCCCAGTGAGGCGCTGGATTAAAGAAGTCTCGTTAGCGTCATTAAATATTCAGCAGCCCAGCCGTTATAAAAGACCATATTAATTAGCCCTGGTTTTCACCTCTGCAATTACAGGTCTCCTCATGAAAAAGACAAACAAGAGGCTCACAAAACACAATCAGAGCACGCATGCAGCACGCTGTACCTCCCCGAGCCAGGCCCATCACTCCTTTTGTCTCATTATTCCGAGTAGTAGATGCACATGTTAATAGCTTTGTGGAGCAGTTTATGAAGAATAATAGACTGCTTAACTGCGGCACAGCAATTGAAATGCAAGCTTTGAACCTTTGCGATGATTCTACTGTACGCAGAGTGAAAATGAAAGGTTTGTTGTTACAGAGAAAACGATGATAAGCCAAACGTTCGCGTGGTTATTGATGGCCCCACCACTGACAAACAGGCTGTTAAAATGAACACGGAGCGGTCTGCATCTGGGTGACCCCCTGGCAGAGATCAGTGACACCCAGGCCAGGCAGGCAGACAGGCTGCAGTTCCTCATCATTGATCACTTCCCGTTGGAAAACACCACATTTATCCATGTAAATGCACTTTCAATAATGCAAACATTAATTGCACACACTTGTTTTTCCCTCAAGCCTTACAGAAAAAAAACTAAGTGCACAAACAGCAGCATTTATAGATCTCTCTGAGTACGAAGTGTGTCTGTTGGGGTTTTCATGGCCACACACAACTAAAATAACAGGTTTGCGAGGCTTTTCCCATCCATAACAAACCACCCTGAAATATAAGGCACTAGCTTCTACTGATGGCCATTGGTTCCACTACGAGCTGGGCAGCTTTGGTTCATCTCCGCTTTCCTCTTTTCGATCTGCCTTCAGGATTTTTAGTTTTCCATCTAGTTAATACCTCAACATGTGTGATGCGTTAGTGGATGCGGTGTGAATTAAAACAATTAGGGCTTCACAGTTTAGGCGAAAATGCCTCTGCCCCACTCCCCCCAGCCACCCACCGATGCATTTCCCAGGGGAACCCCGAGCTCCCCGTGGTGCCGGGGGCTCCCATCTCCCACCTGCTGACTCGAGTTTCCAAGCACACTTCAGTCTGCAGCTTCTATTCCCTAACTTCAGGTCTCTGCCCAGGTGTCCATTGCTTTTAATATCTGGAAATTCATTTCAGATATGAAACATTTGACGCACGAAATGACAAATACAGTTCTCAATTATATATATATATATATTTAAAACAGCATTTCCTGATGAAAAACATTCACTGCATATTGTCTGATCAACTCTACACGCTAATCCTGTTTCCTAGCACATCACATGTCCATCCAGGGAACTTTTCACGTTGTTTTTTTCCATCCTCAGTTAAATGCAGTGAATGGAATATGATGCCCCATTTTAGATTTAACAGTGACATTTTACTGCCAGCTTTCTAGTAAATTCTTCCCCTTCTTTGACATGCTCACCAATCTTTAAATGTCTCTTAAAAAATGTCTCTGCTTGCTTTCTGTTCTTCATGTAACATCACCCCTTTCACTCTCCTGTTCACAGCACAAACCCCTGCCAGGCACTGAGAGGGCGAGTCAGGATTTCTGTCTCTCATCTCCTGTGACCAAAACAATGACAAAATATTTTGCCTTTTCTCAGCATGATGATAAGACTGTGCTTTTCCTACGCTCATGCTCATGAGCCAAAGGGACAATCTGGAGCTGCAGTCTTTCCTGACATGCTCACATATGTCTCGTTAGGCGTTTGATGCCCTAACATCGCTCCCTGGTTTCGGGTGTCTGTGCTGGTTTTGCCTGGGATGAAATCACGGTGCTCTGTGGGGGCAGAGACCCCCTGGGAGGCTCCCCTCCACTGTACCCAGGCAGAACACGGTGATGGCTCCGTCACTCGAAATATGGCACTTCTGCTTTATTTTAGCATTACTGACATTTAAAATCCCCGTGCAGTCACAACGTAAATTTAAATTGGAGGTCATTCAAGGCTTACTTTGAATACTTGCGGTACTTCACATTTGTTATCTCTACAGATTCTATAAATGCGGTAAAATAAAGGAGGCACATTTATGAGAAATTCTGATGCAAATGATCAAATTAATATTTAACCCCATTGTACAAAAATTAGAGATATACATACAGATTGCCAGGTTAATTGCATTTCACAAGTAGGCCTCCTCTGCGAGCAGCGCAGTACGTACGCTGCTAGAAACGTGCCTGACTGATTATCATCAAACCCAATATTTTTCGCGACTTCGCCTTCTAACTACAGCTGGCTTATTAAATATTTTGTACATTCATTTATGCAGCAAGCCCCTGACATCCGCTTCGTGTAATACAAAGGCTGTATTTTCTAATAAGATTATAAATTGCGTTATGGTTCCAGAGAACTGTAAATCTGCGGGCAAAAAGAAGCAGGCACACACTCAGCGGCAGAAGTAGAAGCGGTCATATATCACGGAAAAAATCAGACCAGGTTCCCCTCGCACATCCACGGTGATGGCTGCGGGTCTGGCCCAACGTCGTGGCTGAGAGCTGCCCGATGCTGCGGCTCACAGGGCACAGGGCTGACCCCATGGTGGTGAGGACCGGGCCCACAGCGCCTTCAGGGCTCCTTGGCCACTTTATGTCTGTGTCACACTCCATCCTCTCTCTCCTTTTCTCTTTAGACACTTTCATCTTTCTTTTGTGTCCAGTTCAGTAGGAGGGCCGTATTTCTGCTCCTTTATTAGCCCCAGCACAACACAAATGTTTTCCTCTCTGATGTGAGCCTTCTGCCTGCATCGCAGGGAAGGTGCTGATTACACCGCCCACCTCCCCAAAACCCTGCCACAAGTAATGCCAACAGACTAACCCAGAGAGGCCATGTGCAGGTGGATACTGAGTTACGGGGATTAACCGCAAAGGGAAATAAACTGGGATTCTCTCTGAGGTCTGCAAGCAAAAATAAAAGCTTCTTCCTACGGCAGGCAAACACATGGAAACACCAAGGATTCCCTGTAAGGCCCAGTCTCCTCTCCCAGCCACACCAGGCATTTCCACGCAGGATGGGAATTGGCCTTTTCGAGGCAGACCTGACCTGGTGCGGCCTTCACCAAGCAGCAGGGCTCTTCCCAGCCCGGGGCACAAGGACATGGGGAAAACTTGGGCCTTAGTGGTGTCTCTGGGCCTTGGAAATCAAGAGACACCAGCCAGGCAAAAATAGATTAAATCAGTGGTGCTGATCAGAGAAACTTATTCTTCCTAGCAGACCTATCTGTATGCATTTTTTCTCTGAAACACTTGATCATAAGGACAACTATGAAATGGAAATGGAAATTTTTGAGAAAAATTGTGGAAGCCGGTTGAAAACAAAAATCTAATTCATAATTCATTTGTAGAAGTCTCATCTGAACAAGTTTTCCAATACTATTCAAGCTGGTTGAATAATGCAAAGAAAGACCAATTTATTCAATCAAAACAATGGCAAAATTTGGGAAATCTGATTTTCCTCCGCGTCCCCGGATTTGCATTAGCATGAGTGACAGCAGATTTGTGTCAGTGTCAAGGAAAATGAATCAAGGCAAATAGACATGGAAAACTAAAGAGAGTTCAAACCAGCCCCATAAACCAGACTGAAATACAAATATACAAACCCCAAAATATGGAAAACAAAAGCACTGCACCACAAACCTTCAAAACAGCTGCGGGATCAAGCTGATTTTTGCCTGAAGAGATGGAAGTGGAAGAGCTCAGTTCTGAAGCCCGTGGTTCTTTACATTTTGCAGATTCAGCCTTCTGCCTGCTTTTTACCACTTTTTGCTTATTATCATCATAATCTCAAAGAAGCTGTATTAGCAATTTACTGCTCCAAGTAAAAGAAGGAGAGCGTTTAATAAAGGAGGTCGCCAACACTTCTTAATGCTCTCAATAATCCTGCAAATCAAACACAAAACATCGCCATCCTGAGCTGCAGCCGAAGGACTGCAGGTGACAACAGAAACTGCAAGACCAAAACAAACTGAAATTCGGTTCACTCAGCTCCAGCTAGCAAACATATTCCTGGTAACAGCAGGTGTGAAAGCTTTGCCCAGGAAGAGGATTTCAGAGGAGCCCAGTTAGATGAAAAAATAATTGATGCTGACAGGGCTGGCAGGGAAATCCAGAACCTCCACCGTAGAAGGGGCTGCTTTTCGTGCTTTGGGAGGGATAGAAAAGCTGAAAAATATACAGGGTGGCTGCATGAAAAAGCAGTGGTCTAGCACTGCCAAATAACGGTGTGGGAGCAGCCTCTGAGTCCGTCATCCTCACACCTCGTCCTTACGAGCCCGTGGCAGAGAGGTTTTACAGCATCTCACCTTGTAGGAGCACACACAGCCGCATCACAACCGCATCCTTGGAGGCAGGAGCGTCTGACCGTGCTGTGAACGTGCCGGGCACGCTTTGGGCACTGTAATAACACCAACAAATTAATGCTTGCAAGGTGTGAAAGCTGTCACAGTGCGGGCACCGGAGAAGTCCAAAGGCACGTGGTTACTGTGAGCATGGGTCTCAGCACACAGCCACACAGTGCAGCAGTTTGGGCAGGAAAGACAAAGAGAAAAATAAAACTTTTAAATAGTTCATGTTGACAGAGCTGACCTGCGCTGGGGCTGCGGCACGGGCAGGGGACGTGGTGGCACACTGAGTGTCTGCCAGAGACCAAGAACGCTCCCACACTTGTGTGCTCCCATCCCACAAGTCCAGCACCAATAACATTTTCGCCATGCTTTCCCCTGCCTCCCCCTTTCTAAGGCTACCTGCTGTCCCCTCCTGTAAGCAGCAGAGAGCAGACAAACCGCTGTGGGGAACAGGAATGGGGACGGTGTACCTGAAAGACAGGGGCAACTCCAGCAGGGTGAGCGTGGAGAAAACTGCTGCACACGCCTGGCACCGCGGCAGTGACGTGTTGGGCTTCTGCATCGTCTGGCACTGCAGCTGCCCTTTCTGCCCCATCCGCATCCTTTCAAGCTCCCTGTACGGCCCCCGGGGATTTAGGATTAGCACTTACGTACTGGAGGGGGGGAAAGCAGCATGTAATTAAATCAAACTGTTAGCAGTTGAAAATGACAACTAATCCTTTGGCTAGAATAATACTTGTAACATTTAATTGTCAAAAATATGTATTTCCAACAACTTCTGTGCACCATCAGCTCACTGTCCGAAGGGCACATGATCTTGATGCACTATGGAGAGGCAGAATGAAGGGGTTGGTACTCAGAGCTGGTTGGAAGCTGTGACTAAATTACATGAGCTTTGCGATGTAGGAGCAGGTGCCCTTCTGTCACCACCTCACAGCACAGTCAGCGTACTCGAAAGGAAACATCCAGGTGCCTTTTGCGATGCTGAACCTGCTTCAGTAGAGTGTGAATGATGAAGGCATGCCACAAATTAAAAACTGCTTCCTCAAACTTCCCTGCTAGCTTAAAAAAATAAATAAATAAATAAATAAAAAATAAAGGAAAACCATCAAAACAAACAAAATCAAACTACTTGAATTGCTCAGGATTATGTGCCAATAGCTGCCAGAGAGCAAACACTGTGTGACCTGTAGCCTGGAGGAGGATGTAGCATTAGGACACTAATGCAAGATGCAAATTGCTGCCATGAAGTGAGTTGCTGTGACCATTTTGACCCAAAGCTATTACTGGTTGTAAAAAGGTTGGTTGGTTTGTTTCCAAAGCTATCACTGCCCTTCCCTTCCCTTCCCTCCCAGGAGCTGGAAGGTCCCTGGAAGGACTTAGAGATGAAGCTGACAGCACAACGTGCCTTTAGCACGTGCTGCTAAATTAGATCTTTCTAATGGGTGTCAGGATACGTTGGCCGAGCTTACCAAGCCTTCGTATATGTGCCTGCATTGGTGCTGAAAACAAGAAAAAAGATAACCCAGAAATACCTGGCTCCAACAAAACCCAGCTTGGGCTGGTGTGGCACTGAGACATCAGCCCCTGGTCTGGCACTGGCGGGCCGCCTGCTCAGGCAAGAGCCAGTCTGGAGACTCTGGGAAACTCCAAACTCCAGCCTGATAAAGAGAGGAAAAAAGCTTTACAGTTGTACTAGCAGTGTCCTTCCCTCCATCCAAAGAGCTTTTGATTAGTTATTAGATTAATTTCCTCATTCCGCTCTAACTACAATGTATGGAGATTAATTTATTAAAGGTTTTGTATTAACCAAAGAGCCTTAAAAACTATTGATGAAAAAAGACTTTGAGGGCAATTCCTAATGAGCGCGTGTCATCTCTAAACTTCTATTGAACTTCCAGACTTCCTTTGAAGAAGCAAAGTGTTTTAAAAAGTTTCCTAAGGTGACATAAAACTTTCTATTTTATATATTTTACAATAAACCATATTTTCTGCTGAACCCATGTAGAGATCTAAAACTATCAAGCAACAAGTCTGCCTATTAAAGCCCCTGCCTTTTGTTGGGTATTTCACTCGCATTAACTAGGAAATTGCCCGGCCCCATTGTCGGTAAGATAAATGCGTTCTCGCTGGAAAACGTTAGCGGGTTTTAATAGCGGATTCCACCTCATAATTTCTTGTTTCTTTCTAGATACATCGTAATGGTATCTGCTTTGAAGTTCTTATCTTGCTTTATCTTTTCTTCTTTATGGAGCAATTTCTTGTTATTTCTTGTGCTGGAACTAGCCTTTATGTAGAAGAAGTCTGAAAGTACAAAGAACAAAAGTGCCCAGCCTTGCAGAACTGTTAGCACGCGTCTAGCAGAAATGTCTGCAGTTTTTCAGAACCAGTGGAGCCGTGTAACTGCCTTTCAAGTCTCCCCGGGCTGCCGGTGTGTTGTGCAGCCTACCCCCAGAATGACGCCTCGGGTGGGTGCTCAGCTTCTCTGGGCCCAGCTCTGAGGAGGACGGGGAACTCTGGATGTGAAGCATCTGAAGACACCGTCAGGCAGCTGTTGGAGAGGAAAAAGCCAGACCCAACTGCACCAAAGGGGAAATTTCAGACGTCCTGATTTTTACAGCAGAAATACAAAACTTTCCCAAAGCCGCCGTGCCACCATTTTGCAGTGAGAAGCACCACGGGGCCTGGTGCCCGTACAGCCTGCCAACAGGAGGCGGCTGCTGTCCCACGGGTCTCCCAGGACCAGCCCAGGGGCACCACCGGCCCACGCAGGGTGTCGGGGAGGAGAGCTCAGCAGCAGAGGGATCAGGCCCCTCGGGTTCCCACGACCTCCTCCAGGCACACAAGCAGAGAAGCCCTACCGAGACAAGAAGGGCAGCCCACGGCCTGGGCTGCTCCCGGGCACCTTAGGAAGGCAGCCGAGGTGGGTAAGAAATGGAACAGCAAAGGCTGTTTTAACTCTTCTGGCAATGAAAACCACATCTGAAGAGGGAAATGACAGGTGGGTTACAGAACTGCCACGCCAGTATTAGCTACTAATGTAAGTATTAAGAAAACATGACTTCCATAAAATATTTAGGATAGAACATATAAATATTTATTAATTTTAATCAAAGAGAATGAGAAAGTTGTTCTGGCTTCAACTTTTGGGAACCAAAACAAGTTCGGCCTGACAACTGCTACTTGCTTCCTTTTCAGAAAGGAAATAAAAAGTTTGGGGAAGCAGAAACCTTCCACGGGACAAGGTTTGGGAACCAGTGCCAGATACAGGCTTGAGATGCCAACAGGAACTGAAGTCGGCTTATCCAGAGATGACTGGACACAGTCCTGGGCAGCTCTCCAGAGGACTGGACTAGGTCATCTCAAGAAGTTCCCTCCAGCCTCAATGATTCTGTGATAAAGGAATCAGAAAATAGCCACACGCTCTGCTAGCTAATAGACGTGTGTAGTTGGTATACATCACATACGTGTATGTCTACTGGTATATATTCTGAGTGGACTCTGACATATCGATACAGGATCGTAAGAGAGTGTCAAGCATCCTTATCCCTGTACTTATGTTACCTGGATGCCAAATTCACACAAGATGTTTGGGCCTCTGATTCCTTTTGTACTCGCTTCCCAAAATAAAACCTGCCTGTGGAACTTCAGCTTCCTGCTGACACAATCCGCGGCAGGATGGGTAGTGCCTCCAGGAAACAGCAAGATGAGAGCTGTGCCCCCAAGGGGGTCTCTGAAGCACAATCCCTCCAAAACAAAACCTATCTGATGCAGGTTATGCCCTCCCTGCTCAGGGCTGTGCTGCACATCAAAATCTCGTTCGACACAGCTGAGAAGGTCTCCCAGGCCTGATCGCACCGACAGCTCTGTATTTGTGCCTCGAGTCTTCAGTCAGCCACTGACACATGACCTCAAGTGCTCTGTGAAGAGAAGATCGGGCACACTGTATGATTATTAACTAGCTATGGCAAGGAAGATGCACATACCAGTAACCTGTGTACCACAGCTGCCGATGAGCATGGTCTGCTGGGAGCCTCCTGCATAGGGGAATTGCCCCCAGGGAGAGTTCCCTGTGCTCCAGCCACTGGGTAGGGCTTGTTTCTTTCATTCATTTGTCTGTATTTTCCACTTGGACCATGCACTCCCCCACGTTCTCCTTTTAAGCCATGTGAAGTATTTTTACTTGGTACTGTAGCATAAAAAAAGAAATAGCACTTGCTGCGGTAGCTCAGCAGAGCGGAGCAGGGTTCACAAACAGGAATGTACCCGCGTGTGGATCAGATTGGGCAATTTCACTCCCCGCAAGTAAACAACATTACTTATTCTTAAAAATCAAAAGGCAATCACTCGCTTTTCAAATTGTGTGAAAAGATGGAGACTGGATCTCCATTCCCGAGACATGAATCAAACCCAGACTAAATTTAATGATGTTAACAGGCATCTTTAGCTTTCATAATCATTCAAAGGGCTTCTGCCGAATTTATTTGATCTCGGGCTTTTTGCTCACATTTCAGCAGTATTTTAGAGAGCCTATAATGCCTGAGAAGCTTCATGTTCTGCAAAGGGAAGGAATCACAAGACTAATATTACTATTTATTACTTTTTTCAACTCAGTCAAACTGAAATTACAGGCACAAAACTTGGGGATGATATAAGGCACATAAACGCCCGTATTTAGTATTTTGATTAGTCGCAGAAGAAAGCAAATCATGAGCTTGTCTATAGAAGTTGCCAAGCTGCTGACAAAGTCCTTCGGAAATAACGCTGAAAAATAACGAAGTCTAGTTTATGAATGAAGTTTGTGTCAAGGTAGGACAGCATCCCTTCAGCATTATAAACAGCGCTTTGATGAAAGTTTCATCAATTGTTTAATTTTTCTCTTTTATCTTCTCTCTCACTCCCCGCTCCAAAGCCTATCCTTCAGAGCAGCCCCCGCAGAGCACCAGCTGGGCCGGGAGACGGGAGAAGCCTCCTGCAGATCACAGGCAGAGGTTTCTCGCTGCCCTCTTGGAGGAAAGACACCTCAGTCACAGGTATTGGATAGAAGCGGAGGAGCAACCAGCCTAGGCCCTGTCACACGCTCCTAGAGACAAGGGCAGCTGAAATACAACCAGTATTTTTGTTTGGACAGGAATGGATGCACAGAAACTACTGCTCTGTGCAGGATGTCTCCAGGCTCTGGCGGAACAGGTCAGCTCCGTATGGAGCACTGAGCATTCACTGAGTGGTAACCATGACCATGGACCGCAGAGAGAGGACACTGGGAATCTAGCTGTTCTCAGCTAATGCTTGCTTATAAAAGGAGCTGTATTACCAGAAAAGATTAAAACCTTTCCTAGCTCCATACATCCTCCAGCCCCGTGACTCAAGAAGCTGCTTGGGAAAGTTCACAGTCATTCATCCTCATTGCCCAGTGGTGGCGTTCATCCCACATACCCCTTTTCTCCAGGAACTCAACATCAGACCCATCCCTCTGCCCTACACCTTCAGCACCTCCTTTTCTCTTCCCGTTTCCCAAAAATGTGGCCTTGCCTTCACTTTTAGGGCAGGGGCTGCTGCTCCACGCACACGGCAGGGCTGCGCTGCAGGGGCAGCTCTCACACTGCTTCCTCTCCAGCAAGCTAGCAGTTGTTGATGTCAGCATGGCACGCAGATATCACCGACTTTTATTTAGAGAATTACTAAATTGCTGTAATCTCTAGGTTCTCCCTTATCGTGCTGGTTCAGCGCGTGCCTGCTCGGCGCAGTTGCTGCCTTTCTATTGCCTTTGTCCAAATCTGCATTCAGACAACAAGCAAAGGAACGTGCACCTCGCCTCTGCATCTCGTGACATACTTCTCCGGAAGGCTGGCAGCAGCTCAAGCAGCCCTTCTTGTAGTGTAGGGGAACCACCGAGAGGATCACCGCGTTCCCGGAGCAATGCTGGGTTTTTGTTGTGTCTCGTACCGCGCTGGAACACGGCTGGGTGTTCAGCAAATAAAGAAATCAACAGATCTGGACAGAGAAGCCAGAAAAAGGCTGCAGAGAAAGGTCCCTGATTTGCACGTTGAGTCTGTTCATTGATCATCCACAGTAAATCCCGGCTGCAGACAGCAGAAAGTACAGGGACTGCTTTCTTGGACATTCCTCTTCGCTTCATTGTTTGCTTCAAAGCGTCCAGGCACAGCCAGCCCGTGGGAGGGCAGGGCCGAGGCTGTCAGCACGGAGACCGAGGCTTGCAAAGAGCCACCGCAGCCAACAGCAGAGAGCCCCGTTTGAACCATGAAAGGGGGAGATGTGTGAGCCCTTCCCTTTGCCCATCACAGGCTCCCACTTCCTCCTGCAGCTAAAGCTAAGGAAAAAATGCACTTTAAGAGAACGGCGCCTTTGAAGCGAGGCAGAACACGGGTACAGGGGGATGAAGGAGAAGCCTTGCGATGAGGCCGCGGGCAGCAAGAGCGGTGACGCTGGGAACAATGGAAATATCACAGGTGTTGGAGCTGAACTGCTGCACGGGCAGCAGGGCGAAAAGGCGCCGAGGCTTTACGGGGAATTTTTCTTCCCATTATTTTTTGTGATAACGGGGAGAGCTGAGAGACAGCAGAGATAACCAAGAACACCCTGACTGAAAAGGGAAAACACAAACGTGCACAACAACTGTGTCCTCTCTGCTTCCCTACATAATAAGTATTTTCCCCTGAGCTGCCTCTCCAGCAAGGATCTCCCGCCCAGCTGGGAGCAGGGGCAGTGGCAGGCTGCGGGCAGACAAATCGCTGCCTTTAAGAGGGCGGCACCTGAAGGGACACATCACGTGCAGTCCTCCCGAGGCCTTCACGGTTGTTACAGCTCAGCACAAAGATTAACTTTTTTGTTCAGGGTGTAGGTGTGGTGGGGAATGTGCCCACCGGCAGGCAGGAGAGGCGCCGCGGGCAGTGAGGGTGGCCTTGGCAGAGCAGTGACACGCGCGGCACCGCCGCTGTCCCCGCTGCCCCGCGGGATTTGCATTGGGGTAATTGCATTACCCCAGTTAACTGTGAGAGCAGTTAATGGGGGGAATGCAATTAAATGATTAGACAAATTTTAAAAAGCACAGCTGCTCTACAGGCCAGCTCCAAGGTGCCAAGTTTCAATTCTAATCAGCCGGGCGTTATTCTCTTTAAATGGTCCTTCAAATGGCATCTCAACAGGTACTGCAAGGATATCACATCTCACTCTTTTTTTTCCTAAATGTTCTCCAGATGCATCCTGTTCTTTTTTGAAAAACTATCACCGAGCAAAATGTGCTACCGTCCATGTAGAAAGCAGAAAAGAAAATGAGGTACTGAACACCTTTACTGCCCTGAAATCACCCAGGTTTCTCTCCAGCACACTGCTGCAGGATCTCCGACACCCTTTTCCCAGGTGTGGTGTGACAGTCACACAGCTGCTCATAAGATTAAGCTCAGTGCCCACCATGAAAAAACATATCCAGCAAAATGTTGGGGGACTCCAAGAGGAGCTGGAGCACAGCCCTGACTTAGGGGCACACGCACAAACTGGCAGCACCCCGGGTGTGCTCGGGAGCTGGGCAGGGGCAGAGCCGGCTCTGGTCGGGGTGGGAGAGGAGAAGAGGGATCAGAGTGGAGCTGCTGCTCTTCCAGTGACAGATTACTCTCATTTGAAAGCTTATTAGAGCACAACTCATTTGTACTGATGATCCCTTCCAGGAGCTACAGCAGTGTGCTCAGCAGTCCTTTAACTAGAGAAGGACCTGCGTTGAAGCCACTTTTTGGTTCACATTTGTTTCTTCTCCAAATGGTTAAATGCTGCCAGCTTGAGCAGACAGTCGCCTCCTTCCCCTGAGTACTCCGGTAGCATGCACCTAGTTACCGTACCTCAACGACCAAAGTTGCCATTGAAAAAACCTGCTCAGAAGCGTTCCATCTCAGCCAGAAACTCGGAGCGGGTGGAGGCGGCAGGCGCTGGGCTCGCCTCCCTGGCCAGCCCGGCGCTGTCATCAAGGCAAAACACTGGCACAAATTCTCCAGCTGGAATCATGCATTTCACACCACATCCACCAGCCACTGTCCTTAGTATCTGTGGTAACACCAAAGGCTTTGTCCCTCTCGCATAGAAGCAGGTTTAATTACAACAGCAGTCACTAGCACTGGTGCTAATAGCACTACCATCGCCGCCTGATTCCCTAACCACACATCAAGCTTACTGTGCAGCAGTGCCCCCTTCATTCTGGATGCCAATTAGTTCCAAAGACGACAATTAAACATCTTTACGCAGAGTTATGCAAACACTAAAGCAAACTCCTCCCCGTGCACCGGGTCCGTTACACTTCAGGTTCCCGTGCTGCAGTGCACAGCAGCGACGCGTGCCCACCTTGGTGACATTGCTGCAAACAGCGGTCGAGCCAGCCCGGGTGAGCCAAGACCTAACTTCGTGTAATTTGCAGAAGCTGTCTGAATCAATCACAGGTGCTAGAACTTGGAAAGATTGAGAGATCACCCAGTGTGTACCTCTGCCCCACCGCAGGGTCAGCCCCATCAGTAGGTATGCCCACGGTGACACTCGTATTGTGCATTGTGCCAGCACCAGCTTAACCAGGGACGGGGCTTTTCACACATCATTGCACTGCTCTCTGTCATTTACTGCATGCCCCACTCAGCCAGGAGCTGGAAGAACAGCAGTAACAGAGCTGTTTGGTGCCTCGACTCTTCATGTCACCAATGTCTTGCTCAGGTGTGCAAATATTCAGTAATTAGAGCTGCATTAGGTCAAAAGCCAAGATGTCTCAAAGCAGCTGCTTTCACGTTCTCTTGCTCCTGCCCACCGCAGCCCGTGTTGTTCTCTTCTTCCCCCAGCCTTTCACTGCTGACCTCTGCAAGGATGAGACTTTAAAGGCATTCTCCCCAGAATGGCCCTGAAGAGTTTTGGGGTGGCCTATGGTTCTGAAACATGATCAGAGGGTATAAGTTCCTCGTTCAGTCATATATGGACTGATAGAATAAGGAAAAACCTCACCAACCCCTGAAGAGAGAGCCAAGAGCTGGGAACAAGGGGCACAGCCTCGGTGGGAGCACACAAAACCCCCGGGGTCGGAGCTCAGCCTCTGCAGGAGGCCTGGACGTCAGCTGGATCTCCAGAACACGTCCAGCCTTGGGTGGGAACGTGTGGCAGAAGGGCTGCTGCTCATCACAGGGAGCCCAGGTGAAAATCCCCATCTGGTTTTTGCCACGTCCTGATCCCGTGTGAGAGGCTGGGGAGACAGCACCCGGCAAACCACAGCCTGGTGCCTGACTGGGAATGCAGCAAGGTTTCCTTGCTAACATCTGTCTGTTACCTGCTGCCGAGGGTGCTGGAGGCGGTGGTGGAAGTCCTTGGCTTACCTGGAGCTTGTATAAAACCGCTATTTTGCTATTCATTGGGAGTATAAATAAATGATGCATGGCTGTGCTTCTCTGTGTTCTTTTTTTTTTTCTCATTTGGACTTGAAAAGTTGAAAAATTAAAAAGTTTTACACATAAATTTAACTGGATATTTAATCCTCTTTGCGAGCTTGTGTATAGGTTTCATACCTTCAGGCGCTGGCACATAATTAACATGCCCTACTCCCATCATGGCTTTCTCTTAGAAAAGATTCTGGAAGTTATCAGAAAACACCTTCTCTAATTTTGGTATGCAAAATTCTAATTACAGTATGAATTTTTTATTTCTTAATTCTTTACCGTTTTTGTTCGCCCTCTGGGTACTGAAATATAATTAATTCTGCTTTACTTTTTCTAATAGATTTATGTGTATTATCATATATATTAAAATTTCAGTTCTGTAACTTTTTTCATTTTTATTGCTTCCCACACTGATGATGTTCACTTCATTAAAAACCTGTAATCCCTGAGCTGCGATCAAGACATAATTGCTCATTTTTGTGTTATAATAACACGCATGTTCTTCATGTTTTATTGGTGAAACTCCCTGTTATGCTGGTATGACTCGGAGTCACCTTCCCGACTGCACGAGGATCCCAAGCTAGGCCCTTTCAGCACTGCTGAGATCCATTCACATTCACTGAGTTCAGCCGGCGGCACGCTCAGAGGACAATAAAACGCTGGTTTTTGCCCCCAGCCTCCCGCATGGTTCTGCACGGAGCAGCCCCCAGCTGTGGCACAAGGCAGCTGCCCACCAGGATGCACCGGGACAGGTCGCGGCATGGAGCCAAGGCAGCGGCAAAACTAAAGTTTTGCTGAAATGTTTAGCACAATAGAGCAATTCATTTCAATGGAAATGGAAGAAAATGGTAGGGTCCAAAATTTATTCCCCTCCCCCCCCCCATTTTTTTCCCTTTTTGAGAAAATCCCCTAAAAAGGTTCACACTATTTTCAAACTGAAACATGCAGTCTCCCAGTTCAAAAGAGTTTTTGTCACATCTCAAGGTAATTAAAACCACAAAATAGATTCAAAATGGCCAAAAAAAAAGGGCAAACATTAACTGATCTTCACCACTGCTTATTATTATTAACATATTAATTTGCTGGTAGTAGAGGTATTTAAGATATTGACAATTCAACAGGGAGCAGTGAAGTCTTTCAGTTTATTTAAGCATTTTCAACTGTTCAACTTTTTTTTTTTTTCTAGGGTGAAATCATCCTTCTGATATCAGAAACTGCTTCCACTGCTGAACGGGTGGAAAAGACGCTGACCTCCTCAGTTCCAATAACTTTGCACTGTGCCTCATCTGCTGGCGACTTGATCTTGGAAATGGTGTTATGCATATCACTGTTATTTTTATTTCAGTCTTTTCTAAGCACTTAAGAAATAGAAAAAAAAATCCTGTACAGATAGAGAACAAAGCCAAAATTGTTTCAGCAGTTCACCTAAAGCCACAGTGTGTTGTTTCTAAGGGGGGACAAAGGATGCTGTAGGTGTTGCTTTTCTCTTAAGCACCTTCTATTTGGAATGCTAACAAACATTACGAAGCGGATGGCAGCACCAGCAAGCACGTCCTATCTGTCCCTGCTAAAAGCCATCATCCCTACACTAAACAATAAAATAAAATACTGCGTGCAGCCCTGGCTCAATTCAATTCGTTTAGGTGTTTGCCTCACCTTGACACAATGCTGTTCAGGCAGCTTCATAGCTTGCTAAAACTCAACCACAATTGAGAAAATTAAAATGCTTCCTCATACAAAGCTAATCACCTGTATTAACATTACTCACGGTGAATTCTAGTATTGTGTTAGAAATACCAGGTTCCTGCCCAGCCTTTTAATATCCTGTTTCTTGGTCTGATGTACAACAGAAACTGTTGTTAGCAATTACCTCCTGCTTGTAGCAAGCTGTCAGAAATAACAGGGAAAAGCTGGAATAGTCGTTTCAAATCCACTGGCAAGATGTCAGCTCTCATTGAAAATCTCTGATCAGACCAGAGATGCGTCTGCTGACACAAACAACAAAACGCAGCGCCGGGGACAGGAGGAAAACTGCCTCTGGGGCACGAGGGGGTCCAGCCCGGTGATGCTGGGCCTGCCAGCCCCCTGCCCCTGCCTCTCCCCAGGCACCACCAGCTCTGCCCCCCAGCACCCTCTGACCCACACGTTTCTGTAATGAACCCGGCCTGCCCAGCAGCCTGGCAGAGACCCCAGAGGGGGAAAACCACCCTAACTGGTCCCTACTGGTTGCTGTTTCTTGACGCGGCATGACAAAGCTCTAAAAGTGAAAAATGACCGCAAACGCAGGATGGTGGTACAAAAAGTGAATGCTTGTGGCCTAGCACTGTGGTGACGGGCACTGTTTTATACATACTCAGACACAGGCCCGGCCAGCTGTGGAGAGGCCTGCAGGACTGCTCGGAGCAATGTCTGTCCCCGGGCACTGCCAGCAGTGCCGTGCCTCTGGGGTGAACACGGAGTTTCCTCCTGATCAACGTTTACAAATTTACACGTGTATACATCTATTTACGTGATACCTACACAGATTTTCTACTCCGTTAGAAGTGCCAGCGGCTGGAACCAGCCTCTCCCCCCAGACGGGGAGTCAGGCGCCTTCCTCAGACAGAGGGGCTGCCGTCAGGCGGAGGTGCTTTATGAAACACAAAGAATTATTACGAAACCAACTGCTAACATAATAATTATTATGAATCCAACTGCTAAAGCCAAGAGGAGAGTCACCTTATCTCTTACTCCAAGATAGATAGGTAGGATAGGTAGAACATAGGACAGATAAGACAGATAGGACAGATAGGCAACTTATTTTTCCTCCAGATAGGAACAAAGACTAGAAATTGAAAATCCGTCTGCCCTTCCAGTAGATGATTACAAACAGCTTCGGCTTTGCCTGCCATTTTGACCCACACAGATATTAAGAAAACTGAACAAACACGATGATGGCTCGACCCTTTTTATAGGATAACTGCCTCTCCTACCACCACAACGTCATGTCAAAACATCTCACAAGATCCTACGCCATATGGAAATCAGCCATTATGCTGATTTTATAAACATCAGCAAAATAAATAGGCCCAGAAAATGAAAAATATTATTAACATGACCCTGCAGCTTTGCAGAATTACACGTGATTTTGGAAAAGGCTGTGGACTGCTTAATCACATGGCAAAAAAGCGCCATTCAAAATCATTTTTGCTTTCTTTCAAAAAAAATAACAAAAAAAAAGCATAGATTAAAAACAGCCCAAGCATATGAAATGTGCATACTATTGGGTCAAACTCTCATTTTAGCTGAAACCTTACTATCTTTGCTTTAGAGGGGGAAAAAAAAAAGCCTCTGACAGCCTCCTGGATGATATTAAAGATGGCCCTGCGGTCAGATATAGAAAATCTCACTGCGAGGGCTGATTGCCTCTAGGTCCCTCTCTCAGGGGCCATGTCAAGACCTCTCTCCAAGTCCAAATGACAGACCCAACAGTGTCACGGCTCATTTCAGCCTCTCGGGAAATGGCAGAGGAGGCAGCCATCCTCCTGGCCCCTGTTTTAACTCGTCCTTCTTCCCAGCTCAACAAATGAAGACACCCCTTGAGCAGAAGAAATTAGGGAAAAGAAGAATCTCTGTACTGAATAATTTCTTCGACACATTATTCCACCTGCCAGCTGCTCTACGAGGACACTGCTGCTTTCCAGGTGTACAAATCTCTAGTTTGTCAGGGAAGGTTGCAGTATAGCCCTTTATTTTTTAAATTGTTTCTCTTTCTCTCTCTCTTGTTCTCTCTCAGACTATAATATGCTACACGATGTCCTGTATGTTCATCTGCATAGGCAAGACAACTCGGCTCAACACCATGTTAAAGACAAGTAGTGGCACTCTGCAAAATGCACAAAGCACCAGCGTGTCCTAAGCCAGCAACAACACCCATAACACAAACCACACACGCTGGGGGTATTCTAGGAGATTACAGTATTTTATTTAAACCCAGTAATTCTAATCTGTGTTCCTACAAGTCACAGATAAAGGCTGATGTCTGTTAAAACAATATTGATAGTTCCGTTGTTTGCTTAGAAAATCCCTGAAATCACAAAGTCGATTGTATGAACCCACAACCAGCAAACCAGACTACTGTGTAGTAAAGGGAAAAGAAAAGGGGTTTCGGGGACAAAACCAGGAGAGTTTTCTTGGTTCCCCTCCAGCTGCAAGAGCCCGTGTTTGCTGCTGAGGGCCCCAAAGAGATAGATGTGCCTACAGGTGTAGGGCCAGCACCGCTGCCAAGCCCAGGCCAGAGAGCTCCCAGTGGGGGGACAGGGGCTGGCCCCAGCAGCAGTGCTCCAGGCAGCGACACAGGAGGAGGTGGGCACGAGGCCATCCCCATGGAGCCCTCCTGGCCCCAGCTCCAGCAGGGAAGGCAGAGCTGGGGAACGTGGCCCTGGGGGTAAGGAAGCCTCCTCGGGAGAGCAGAGAGGGGAAGGGTGCTGCACGTCCTCACATGCTGAAACCCCAGATACCTCCACACCTGGGGCTGCTTCTGCAATGAATTTGACTGTAGAGAAAATGAAGGTTACTTCTAAACTGCAGCAGGGGTACTGAGGTGCGCTGTGCCGGGGCATTAGCACCTGACAGCCTGCCTTTAAAAAGTCTCTGTCTTGCTTACCCAAAAGCGACCGCTTTGCTTTACAGCTGCATCCTCACAGCAGTGAGGAGCAGAGACTTGAGCTGGAGCTGTCGGCCTCGGGGAGAAGCGAGGCACAAATAGCCTCAGTCATTCAAGTCAGCAGCTGCAGCTGTCGTGGAGCTCCCGAGCTGCGCAGAGCTCCAAAGCCACCACTTGTAAGCACCACGAAGTGACAGGTTGGATCTGAGCAGCCAAAGCCTAGGAACACCTCAGCAGAGGAGGAAATATTCCAGCGGGAGGAGGATGCAGGCAGAAAGGTTGTACAAGCGCAGCGAGAACAAAACCTCCCGCTGCAGTGCAAAAGCGGGATGAGCCGCAGAACAAGGCGGCACGTACACGAGGGCAAGGTGATGATCTGAGACTTTTCCAAATACTAATTTCTCAGAAGACTTGTGAGCCTGTGGTTGCCCTATTAACTCACTACTGTGTAGATACGAAGCAAAAAGCACTTTTTGCAACTGAAAAGATGCCTCAGGCCCTTGCGTGACATTAACCCTGCAGATTTTGGTTTGTGGCTTCCCAATAACACGTGGTCCTGGAGTGAACAGAGCTGCAAAATCAAACTGCCTGGAGAGGGGAAGAGAGGGAAACCTCACCAGAGACCGGGCTCTGGAAACGCGGGAGGCATTGGGACATCACAACACTCCCTGGTGGTTCCGGGGGTTACGGAATTACAACAAAAACATCAAAAAAGGTTAAAAAGGAGACATGAAGTCAAATTAAGGACTGAAAAAAGCTAACCAAGGGATCTAAGCCATTTTACAGTGTCCTCAGCAGAAGTGGAAGCTGTTAAAGCTTGCTTTGTAGGCCAGGAGCACTAGCCAAGCACAGCAGAAGGGGCCGTGCTGGTGGCTTGGGAAGAAGTCGGCCCAGATTTGCTCGTGTTGGCTGGAAACCTGGACGCAATGGGACCGAACTTCAGCCCTGCGCTGCCCGGGAGCACAAACAGCTCAGCGATTTCCAGATGAGGACATCACTCAGTGTATTTTCCCCGGGAATCTATTCTAGTATTGATTTGAAATCCGTGATATTATTATGCGCTATTTTTTAAAAGCTTGTTAATCCACTACCCTTAAATGTCCTCCCTGCAGCCCGGAGCTGACGCCTGTCACTCACAGCAGGGAAAGTGCTCGGTGTGGCACATCTTTCAGCACACTGATCCAACACTGAGCCTACATTTCCTTCCTGTTAAACCTGCAGTTGCTGGGTACGCTGCAGCGAGACAGGTGTGCCACATTATTTTCCCTGCCGCCTTTTAGCCTAATCTCACATTTTCAAAGTAAAACTAATACTATGAATCCTGTTTTTCAACAGGGGAGTTTTGTGTACTTTTGCATTTCGCTCAGAGCTTTGCTGGTGGCCAGCCCATGCGGCAGGCAGCTGAGAGCCACGTCAGCCATAGCAAAGCACGACGTGGGGAGGTGGCACACGCCGATGCTTCAGCTTGAAGCAGCAAAGCAGCGGGCCCTTACCGGCCTGAGGCACGAGGCATGAGGCAGAAGGGTCTCTCGCTCCTTCTGCATCTCTCCTGGCATCCTGACAGGCTGGGGGATCCTTTGGGGAGGCACTTGTTAAGAGCGTGCTACAACAGAAACGTTAATGCATCCAATAAGATAAACTGCCTGGGCAGCAAGAGCAGAGCGCACAGACCTGCGCCAAGTCACACAGGGACGGAGAAGAATGGCAGAACAGTTTGTCTAACTCCACAGGGAGGTGGGCTTCAATGACACTGTAAGTGCTGCTTGTTCCTTGTTATGTTTCTTCCAACCCGATGGTGACTGCCAAAGCCACATGCCAAACCCCACGTTTCCGTGATGAAGAGGACGGCAGAGGGAAAACCAGCTTCTGTGTCCCCACCTCAGTGAGAGGCGGCGGGGTTGCACCAGCCTCACACCGCTTTAAAGCACACTGAGGCCCCCTCTGCAGACTCAGCCGGTTGTTTTGTTTGTAGTTTTCAGAAAACGTGCGTTCCAAACATTTTGCCCACAGTACTGTGCTGGCAGATTCATGGTTGTAGCTACAGCCAACACAGGGATGTGCTCTAAATAACCCTCCCGAGGCAGGCAGCCCTGTGGCCGACACACCGAGGACCAGCAGAGGTATTTCACGCATGAAGCGACGCCGGGATCAGGCACAGCACGGCAGAGGCAGGAGATATTTACTGGGTGAAAGACAACTCCACGGCGCCTGCCGAACTCTGAAGCAGCAAACTCTGAATCCTTGACCACCCAGATTGAAACGGGCACCAGCACAGCACCACAGGTAAAGGCACTGCGCTGGTGAGGCGATGAGCCTGAGGTTACCGCATGAACCTGTGACTGAGGCTTTCTGATAGATCATCCTTACCCAGAAGGGCTAATGAAAAGCTAAGGATAATTCTGTAATTAACTGCTTAATATTCCAAATATGATTTGGGGGTTAAGTGGTCTTATGATGCTAGATTAGCATATTATCAAATAGCTGCAACAGTAGTGTGCAGGTTCATGTGTCCCTCAATCACACAGTGAATCAGAATAAAATTCTAACACAAGTTTAACTTGCTTGTATTCCCTCTGGGTCTGCTTTCAATCTCTTTGCTAGATTTAGTGATTTAAGGCCGGCATCGCCACTTCAGAAAGTCTTTTGGTGGTAGCAGCACCCTTGCCTTCACTCACGTGTGAACTTTGCCTAACAGTGTCTGGACAGGCTGAGCCTCTCCTCTCCGAGCTTAAATTTATTCATCTGTTTTACCCATAACAGGGCTGCTATTAGCAGTTTCTGAGTTATTTTATATATTTGTATAGTGTTATTGCCCAACACAAGGTGCTTTAGGGCAAGACTTTTATACCTAGGCATAGCTCCTTGCTATTTCCTCCTGGAAAATCTCAAATTTGCCAAATTGTAGGTCTCTGGGGACAGGAAAAAATGCTTGCCCTTCAGTCCAGCTGTGTGACGTGCTGTCCCCAGGCTCCCCAGTCCTACGGCCGCCCACTGGTGTCCTCCCCACGCTCCCCCAGGAGCTCCGTGTCCTGCAGAGCCGCCGGGTGCTCGCCCATCCCTGTGGGTCTGTGGGACGAGCACGGGCTCGCTGGTGGCTCTGTGGGGCGGTGCCGAGGGCAGGCGAAGCAAAGCAGCCCCGAGACCCTTGTCCAGCGAGTGCTGGGCAGCCTGGGCACACGGCAAGGGGAAAAGCAGCCCGCCTGCAGAACTGCTGCTTCGGAGTGCTAGGAGTCGTACAAACTCACAGAAACATCCACAGATTAAATCGGGGTTTTACATGATGGGATTTAATTCTGGCCGTTTATTTCTGTTTGTCCCTGCTAGCATTCATTTGATTTCATTCTTGCTCCTCTGAGACTGAATTTGTCAGTGCCGCTAATGCACCTCTAATGCAGGTCTGTGCAGGTCTGCACGATGCCATAACCACGTCTCACTGAAATAACTCACACGACTACCCAAATTCTTCCAGACCCACTACAAGCAGCCCAGAAACCTAATGAACTTGTGGAAAACACCGTATAGGTAATTGGTTAATCAACACGGTGTGTGTTTCACACTGCATGGCAGGATGTTGGCCACAGGAAACATGACGCTGAGCTCCCGAAATTAATGGAGTTAGGAGGGAGCGATCTATAACGTCTGACTGACAGACCCAGGTACACCTTATTTATTAACAGGATCTATACTGAAGCGGGGGCCAGCGTGCTGATGGAGAGCTTCATTAAAAAATAGTGTCAGTCCTACATTATCTAAATTACACTTAGATCCATACTTAATTGCATTGGATTAGCCCAAACAGGAGTCCCCTCTCCGGAAATAATGGGCTTCATACCTGACACCGAAAGAGATGGGGATGAATTCCAGAGTGCTTTGACTCTTAATCAGGCAATTATATTTTCTTCTTGCTCCAAAATTAATTGAAAAAAGAAAACAGCTACAACATTAAGACACTTTTACGATAAAAACAGATTGGTGACCACTTGTAAGAGCAGAGTGATCCATACAAATAGAGGTTTCCTGAGCTTGGCAGAGACCAGTCCTGGCCAATTCCTCCTCCCGGAGTGATAAGAAAAGGGCTCCCCTCCAGCAGCGCGAGTCAAGTACGGATGCCTGAGACACATGAGACACATCCGAACTGTTTCTACAAGGCAAGCTGGAAAGCCTGGCAAAATTACATTTTTCCTTGCATTTCTGCCAAGATAAAACAAAATCTTTCAGCCGCCACTGAGTCACCTTGACCACCCAAGGCCACTCGTGCCCCAGGCAGGCGCAGGACGAGGGCACCTCTGGTGTCGAGCTGCGGGGTCAGGGCCCATCAGCCCCAGCACGTCCCGGAGCACGGAGAGGTTTGGGCATGGTGCTGACAGCCCCATCCTCTCTGCACAGGCTCTTTTAGCAGATGCGCCAGCCAACAAACCAAATACCAGCTAATTTGCTTTGTTGTTGCAGGAACACCCAGGAAAAAGCTCAGCTTCCTTGAAGGCACTGGCTTGCTGCCTGCTGAAGGAACCGCTTCGAAGAGCTACAGCTGAGGGAGGCTTTGCACCTGACCTCACAAGTGCTGTCCCACACTTTCTGAGGTTGTTCTGCTGCTCGCCCTAAACACAACCCTCTTTTTGGCCAGCACACCCACCCGCTATGTATTTAGCGCTTCCACCAGATCACCACAACTGCATCCTGACAAAGCTTTCCCCATTCAGGAATTCATGAAACAAGTCCAAGAGGGGAAGCGAAGCAAAGCGAAGCTCCTCTGCATCTCCTCACGGGTCAAATGTCAGTGCACCTGCCCCCCCAGCACATCCGTGAATCCCCAGCTGAGCCAGGGGATCCTAGAAGCTTTGTTTTTATTTTGTTAAGAACAAACAGGGTATTTTTGCTCAATGAATGACAGGCAAACCCATTGAGAAGCTGATATACACCCTACATGTGCTGATTCATTCTGTATGTGCACTCATTAATGGCTTCTTAAATCTGCAGAGACACAGCAAGGCGAATGTCACACAAAAGTAATTTTTTCCCCCCAGTTTAATGCCCTCATCTAGCGTGACACCAGAGCCCCATTGATCTCTGCAATCACCGGGAGAAAGCTCAGCAAAGGATAACCCTCCTCTTTACTTAAATTACAACAATTGCTTTAATTAAGAAGCATTGTGAGAGCCTTACTGCCTGCTCGCTCCGTGATCTCCGCGCCGCACAGGAGGGGTGTGGGGGTAACAGGGCCCCTCCAGGCTCAGGGCTCCACGAAGCGGAGCCGAAACCACGAGGGGCTGGGCACCTTGCCTGGGCTTACACGTGGTGTGAAAAATGGGTGAGAACGACAAAACTGGGAATGGTCAGACGGGCTGTCAGAGACCACATGCACCGGGACGGCACTGAATCACACAGTCACCAGAAGAGGACACTAAATCTAGCCCGGCCTACACCTGAGGTGGGCTCCACAGGGCAGTAAACATGCCAGTGTCGGAGCGTGGTTCTTTAGGGCTTTGTTGTTGCTGTTGGTGGTGGTTTTAGGCAGGCCCGTGTGTACCTGACGCCGTGTGAGAAGCAATCGGGCTGCTGTTAGGCAGTGCACAGGATTTAGTGACATGAAGATGCTTTGAAGAGTGATATATCCAGGAATAGCTGGTTAAAAGAGGAGAATGATTTACACACAGACACAAAAGTTCTTGAAAATCCTATCCAGCTGTACTCTGAACAGGGGAAGCCACTTTTGGAAATCACCTGGAGCTGCCTCTTGAGCTCCTGGAGCACCCCATGGACATTGCTGCAGCGCATAGCACAGCCACAGAGCAGCTCCGAGGCCTGTGACCATGCTCAGCAGGTGACAGTGACACCGAGCTGTGTCCCAACCCCCTGCCGTGACACTCCTCGTGGCCAGGGAAAGCTGCAGAGCAGAGCCCAGAAAGGCTGGGGCGTCCCATGTACCGGAAAAGCTGCCACAGGCTTCCAGGCCCCCCCAGTTCTGAGCAGCCTCAAACCGCAGCTCTCAGAGGTTAAACACAAGCTGCAGTACGCTCCCTTTGAAAGCCAGGAGTAGGTCGTGACCACACGATTAGCAGATTTTTGTTACAAGGTGTTATTATGAAGGCCTATTGGCTAACACCGGCACTTCACCTTATCTTGCAGCGCTCACTCGTGCCCTCAGCCCTCATGCAGCCAGGCCGTTAGGCACTCACGCACCACGGACACGGAGCAGGCACGGCCAAAGCAGAACCCGAGTGTCAGCTGGGCAGCCTAAGGCATGGCACTCACCACTGCTCCCCTTCCTTCTCACCGGGGCAGCACGGAGAAGGAGGACATTACATTTCCTTCAGGGGAAGAGAAGGACCGCAAAGGCCCGGCTGCCAAACACCGACACCGGGGCACGGGAAGGCCTTGGTGTCCCACCACGGCATGCAGCCACCATGCTCAGGGCTGCGGGGATGAATACGCCCAGAGACTTGGGCTTTTTCTAATTGTGGACAGAATTTATCTTTGCCCCTTCCTTCCCGGTGCACTTTGTGTGTGCTCGTGCTGTACAGAGCCCATACACCTGCACTACAGCCTGCCGGGTGTTTTATTTGCCATCTCAGACACCGCTGCGTGGCAGGGCTGGCAGCCACTTCCCTCTGCAACATGCAGTCACTGGTGCAAAGCAGAAATATTCATAAGAACTTCTCTCTGAGTGACATGCAGAGCTTTGTCTGAAATATTTACGTGAATAATAGCAGTGTTGAGTTACATTAATTAAAGGAAATGAGATTGGTTCCCACTTTTAGGTGTGCTGAAATATATAGACAAAACGTTCCGACAGCTCCTACTGCATGAAAACCAGTGGCATGCAAAGGCATCGTACAGACAGGGGGCATCGTTGTGGTCCCTTACTAACTCCTCTTCTAATACAGCTTTTCAAAATGGGTCTCACAAGGGGAACCCCACAACATCTCCATGTCCCCCTCTGGGGACAGTGCTAGCAGGGAATGGCAGAGCAGCGCTGGGAGATGAACAGAGAGCAGCAGTGCAGAGAGGCAAGGGGAGCGTGGCGAGGGGGCGGCAGGAGCAACCGCTGCAGCACGAGGGAAGCGGCATTTGCCAGGGTGCTCCGGAGTCAGGCACACGTCCCGAAAGGCTGCCGTAAACCATAAATCTGCAGAGGTGCAGTGGAAAAGATGACCTATTAGTAAACCTCTCAAATATAGATAGCCTCCCAGGAGACAGGGTTGTACATTATTCACGGAAATAACCCTGACAGCACAAAGATTTGTAGAGCATTTCAATTGCCCTGAGATAATTAAGAATTTGTTCAGTGGAGAAAAGTAGAAACCTAAAAATCACAGCAGCTGAACAAATTATTCCAAAATCTGCCTCATTTATTTCATGGTGATGTAGATTTGCAGAAAATTAACATAAGATGCAACTTCAGTAGCTTATGTTAAGCTGAGAAATGCAATAAACCAGAGAACAGGACCATGGATCTCCTGGAGCATCTTTTCATAGGAGACCACAGCACCTCCGCTTCTGCAGTAAGCCAGCCTAAAATGAACCTTTGCCTGATTTTTGCACGCCTCTTGAAAACCTACCTGTGTTCAGTTCACTGTAATTACAGCACAGCTTTGGTAGTAATTGTACTCGGTGCATGTTCAGTCTGCAGTTTTCATTTCCATTCTCTCCGACTGGGCATAGGATGGACTACTTTTAATATCACCCAAACCCTCCTGGTTAAAGCGTGGTTTTGGATGACAAGCTCACCCCTCGCAAAGCAGGCCTACAAACAGCAGAAGCACATAATGGTTTTCATCAAAATCTAACCCCCTTTTATTAGTACAACTAAAGTTTACTATTCCCAGACCAGGAAGGGAAATAGCCTGCCCGACACGTCTCTAAAGGCTAAGATGAATTTCAGTGCCCAGGCCCAGCACGTGGCTCCGTTACCTACTGGGGAATAGATACTGTGCAAACAGAGGAGAACAGTAAAAGTGCCACTGCGGAGAGGAGGTGTGAGCTGAAAGCTGAGGGAGGACAGAAAGCATAAGCAGTTTAGATTTATTTCTTTAATGCACACCACTGAGTTCTTTATCTGCTTCAGTCCTAAACCTCCAACGACTTACCTGACAGAGCATTACACACAGCCCTTACTTCTGGTGAAAGAAAAATAACTGCTCTGCAATAGGCAGTCATATAACCGGCAGTGGAAAGGAACAAAAGCACACGAGGAAGTTGTTTAAATCAAGTAGAATTAGTCCACTTGATCACATATCAAGTTGGTTGATTATGGAGTCCTCTTAGCTCCGTGCCTGTGCTAATATATTCTTTATACCACAAAACTCCCCTCCAAATCAAACGATCCGTTGCCAGAGGTGTCCTACGCAGGGGTCAGTCATGTTCCCAGTTAACTAACGTACAGCTGCTGCTTTCCTGAGAGCTAATGCTGCTGTTAGTGGTACAGCAACGCCTCTCAGTTCCACAGCACTCCTCCTTTTAGCCACAACTGGACTGACATCGGGCTCGTAACTGCATGCAACTTGTACGGACTGCATGACGATCCCACAGATCTCCGCTTTATAAATATCTTCCGAGAAAGCAGAGCACGTACAATTTTTGCTGGAAGTGGTTGTTTTCTTTAACAAAAGAAGCTGATATTTCAGCTTTCTGCAATAGCACAGCCTTACCTGTCTGGCGTACGTGCGGCAGATCATCGAAGGCAGTCTGATGTTGTTTCCAGCCACCTCCACCCTGCAGATGGGAAAGGAAGGGAATTAAATTCATACAGCAGCTCAAAATAAAAACAAGCCAAATGTGGGGCATGCCACTCAGGAACATCCCAGAGAAGAGCACTGTCATCTTCACACTTGATCCTTTTTTTTTTCTGTATGATTTTTTTTTTTCAAAGTACCATTTTCAAATACGCTGTAAACAAGGACATCCTATTAAATTGTTGTGGCATTAGATCAGCAGTAGAGTGACTTCTTAGGCTAGGAGACCTAAAAAAGGTCTTTCTGACTTTAAGTGGACTCAGTTTACTTAGACACAATACTGCTCATTCACACATTGCCTTTGAACCACACAAAGCACCCGTCACCTCCATGCTCTTGCCTAGGGCAGGGCAGGACAGGAGGACTCCCAGCCCTCCCAGAACAGACTCACACAACAGCTGAGGGGGGAAGTGCCCCCTCACACTGAGCCAGAACCTCCTGGGCTTCAGTTTGTGCCCGCTGCCTCTCGTCCTGTCTCTGGGCACAATCCAAAAAAGATGGGCTCCATGCTCTCGACACCCTCCCCTCAGACATTCATACACTTTGATGGGGTCGACATTGATGCGGTTGACCTCCCAGGCTCTCCTGGCGGTGTCACACACGCCGTGGTGGCCGTGCAGACCTCGTGTCCAGGTGCTGGGGAGCGGTGCTGGCACCAGCGTGTGCAGCCGGAGGCTGAGCACCGTGCCCCACGTCAGGCCATGGCCTCGCTGCCCTGCGCCTGCCGCCCTCCTCCGGCACCATTAGCGCCCGCCGCTGCACCGACCTTTGTGTGAGTGACATTCGGGGAATCGGCAGAGCAGCAAGCTCCAGTAAATCTTGTCAGAATTAATGCAAAAGTAGACACACTCATTAACATCCCCCCAAATAAGGGCTGGCTGGCCACGGTGTCATTACAGAGACACCATTTATCGTTGCTGGCTGGGATGTGAGGCTGGAAGGTGAGCGATGTGCCGGCACGGGGATCGATGCCGGTGCTGCCTGGGTAGAGGTGGCAGCCTAACCCTACAAAGATCTCCCACTAGCCACATTTTTCCTCCATGCTGAAGCCATCGCATCGCCTCCTGAAGCTGGACCCACTCCAGAAAGCCCAGTCCCTTCTGCAGTGAAGCTCAGGCCGATGACCTCTGGCAGTTTTCTTACCTGAGAAAAATCCCACTTTCCCAATCACCAGCAGGCACACATGGTGCTCGGGTCCCTGCAAAGTAGGGAGGGTGGGGGTAATGCTCCCTGCTACACCACGTCTCCTTCCAACACCTCTTCCTAAGGGTTTTGGTAAACCCTCGGACGATGCAAACAAGGAGCAGATGGAGGTGATGCTCCTGCTGGCAACTGAAGTCCCTGCTGGAGAAAAATCCCAGTGCAAAATGGCTGTCAGGGGGACACTTGAGCTTCTTTATTTAATGTAAGTAAATAATTTAATGAAAAAATCTAGCTCCACAAAGCAGAATTCCCCGGGGTTTTCAGGCATCAATTAAACACTACAAAGAATCAAAATGACCAATTGAATTCCTGAAGCAAGTAAATCCCTGGGAACTTCAACACCTCCTGAAAAGGGCCCTTAGCAACTCGTACTTGATAGTGGAGAAACTGAAATTAGACATCAAAATTCATAGTAAGTGCCTAAATGAGGCTGAGGGCAGCTCCTTAACTAATTTACTCATTAACATTCATCCGTCAGGCCCGGTCTGGGGAGCTGAGGCTGCACTACGAGCCTCTCCCATCGCTTTTCCCATCAATTCTGCTGCAGCTTTAGGTGGCTGCCACAGATGTAGAGAGCTATCAGGAAAGGTGACGTGCCTGGGTACATCTATCCCCAATGAGTGCTCTGGGAGAGCCTTCAGGATATTTTACTAATTCATTAATAACAAAAGAAAGAAAGAACAAAAAGTTTTCATTGCAGCTGGCCGAGCGACCTGAGGGGACCCACCAGGGACGGCTCAGCACCATGCTGCCAACCAGGGACCACAGCCCGGGGCGCTGCCCTCCAGCAGCGCTGAGCCCTGCGTCGTTCTCTGTCCATGGCCTCGGGCAACCAATGTGGTTGCTCACGCGATCACTTCTGTAAGCATCTGCTCCTACAAGAGGTCAAACCCTGCTTTTTCTTAAAGTCGTGGCCATTCCCACAGAGCAGCCGGGTGGGAGGCAGAAAGCAGGCGCGGAGCCGCAGCGCTCGCAGCCAGGGCCGAGCAGATGATGCTGTTATTCGGCGCCGTTCTCCAACGGGGAGGGTTTGTTGCCAGCCATTTCCCGGGATTTCATCTCTTCTTTTTGCTTCCCAGGGTAGACTAGAAACCAATTAATGCTGAACAAAATGGTGAAAGCCGTCCTGAGTTTCGCCGTGGTGCCAAAGAACTGAATACAAAGACTAAACCAAGGTGGCTCCCTCGCCTCGCCTCACCTCGGAAGGGCAGGATGGAAGGGAATTAATGATTAATTCCACCTCCTCCTGTTTGCAGCACTTCAGGAGGTTATTCCCAGCAAGGGAGCACTAGGTTTTAAATCTGCTTCCAAGAAATCTTCAGCTGTCAAATTCCTCAAAAAGACATGTTAAGAGGGAAAACTTCCCAGGAAAGCAAGTGAGAGCTTTTTAGTGAAGAGACGGAATATATTTATTTTTCAATAATAAAGCCCTAAAACAGCGACAAAGCCACAAGGGTCAGAAGAAAGTTAGTGTTCCTCCATTAAAAAGAGCAACGCTTCTTTGAAGCCTCTGAAGACGCAGCTAGGCAGGCGTGCCTCTTTCCAGGCAATTCTATGCAATGAATTTTTAAATCCGTCACTGAAATCACAGACAGAAGCAACAACTAACCTTTCGGATGTACAGTGATTTTAAAGCAAAATGCCAAATCCACATGTATTAATATTAACTCACATCGCAGATCAAACAAGGCTGTACGAGAGTACTATGTACGGCTGCTTCTGCAGGTACTCAGAGGAAGAAAAGAAAAGAGGGACTCTTTTCAGGGTGAGATAAGAGGACGCCGGTTTCCCCAGTATAAATTATTTCCCATCATTTAAAGCGTTTTCTACCAGCAGCAGACTCATGAATTAACCCGTTGATGTACACCTGCCCTTCAGTTCATCAGCCAAAGGAACCTTGTGCCCAGACACCTTTGGAGCCCGAGCAGCTCCACGTTGCTATAGGAAGGACACAGCAGAAACAGGTTAAAAATGAGGTTCTGATGCACCACTGAGAACCAAGTAATAAAAGAAACTCCAGAACAAATTGGTTGTGAAGAGGGACATTTCACTGTGTCATCTGGGTTATGCACATAAATCTGGCTGCGCTTGCCTTCGGAGCTGTGTGAACATCAGGACCCTTGCTGCCTGGAAGCTGTGACACGGAGATGCTCAAAGCACACACCACTATTTGTTTTAAATCCATCGGCATCACCAGTGTGGGCCATCAAATCCTCCTGGGCGCTGCTCTGAATGGTTCAGGGTTGCCAGCGCACACTTACACAACCCGTCACCAGCACAGAGGGCCACAGGTGGTGGAGGATCTGGGAACGTCCACACACCAAGAACCGGATCGTGTAAGGCAGTGAGCACAACGCCCAAACTGCTGCGGGGTGCTCCGCCAGGCTGGAGGGCCCTGGGGTCTGCTGCACGGGCTCTGTGCGCTGGGAAGCCACAAAATGGATGACTCCAGGGAAGCCACAAAATGGATGACTCCAGGGAGCACACAGGTGTCCACGTCCTCCCCTCTGGCTCACAGGTGAAGGATGCTCACATGGGAGCAGTTCTGCTCTTGGAGCACTGTTACAGCCCATTGGAGAGGTCTTCACCCCAAACAAAGCAGAGCAAGGGGGCTGCTGGGTGGCATGGGGGCCTCCCCTAACAGCTCCACCACGCAGTTCTTGCCGATCTCTGGGTTCCACTGCAGTTCAGTACAACACCCGATTGGTTCTCAGGCTTCTCTCCTATTAAACTAAGGGGAAAAAAAATCTTATGGAGGACCGAGTAGCCTCCAAATTACCTTGTCTGGCTCCGCAATAACCTCTGTCTGAACTGGTACCACAAAAACCTCGTGGTTGCAGCAATGTGGGAACCTTGGCCCAGCTCAGTCTGCCAACTTCCCCTGCTTGCACCAGAGAAACCCCAACATCCCCGACATTGCCCAGACTCTTGCCATGAGATATGAGACTGGTTTTATAGTTAAACAAACCAGTAAAAAGCACCATCCACAAAACTTACAAAGCGGTAAATGTTCCACACCCTGCATGTTTTTACGTGTTCACAAAATGCCTGATCTCAGAACCCCGCGCTCACTGGCATTCATAAAAGTAAGGCAATATCATTCAGATGAGAACAAGAATAAAATAGTGGCTGTGAACGTCTGCTAAGGTAGCTAAAATATTAACGCTGTCATTATGGCTGGGAAGGTAATATCTGAAGTTCCACCTGAGGAATTTCACACGGGTGAAATAAAAAAAACTAATCTGGTCAATGGCAGGTCCCAGCGAGTTCAATGGGCTTGGGATCTGAGACCTAGCACAAGACCTTGTGTCCCTTCGATCCTTTTAAATTAAGGGAGCACTGAGGACTACCGTGGGAGACAGTGGGATGCTGAACACCTGAAAGAAGAGAAGGCAGTGCTTGTTTTGTCATACGATTTTAAATGGCACGCATGACAGATGCCAAGAGCACGGCGATTACCTGGATGAGCGGATTGCTCTTCTCGACCCAACAAACCTGGGCAACCATCTCCCATGGGGGGATCGGCCTTCAGGGACGGAGACATGAGGACCAGAGGAGAAGGCAGCACGGTGCCAGCAGGAGGCTTGCAAGGCCCAGTGCAGGACACGAAGCAGTGGCTGACAACTGACCTGGCCGTGCCTCCAGGACCCTCTCTCCCCATTCACAGTGCGGGGCCGTGGCTCTCAGCCTCCGTCACACCGTGGTGTGACAGTCCTGGTGCCCACCGCTGACACTGCCAATATTTGCAAGTGAAAAGCTGGGAAAGGCACCAAAATCCAGGACCTAGCCTGCCCGTGGAAGTGATTTCAATAAGTAATGTACTGTAAGAGAGAAATCTAACAGACTGCGATGTTTAATTTATTAACCTTGTTTCCACTGGGAGCGGATATGAAACCAGTCACTGATTCATTTTGTCTGTTTTTATCAGTCCGCCGGCACGCGGCGCAGAATTGCAGGCGGTGTGAGGAGGCCACACCAATTTCTGTCCTGGCACGCCACCCCCCTGCCCTGCCACAGCCGTGGCCCACAGCAGCGACCCACAGAAACCATCCTCTGCCTCGCAGCCGTAAGTCAGGGCCGCAGCTTCACGGGGATGCTGTGGGGCTGAGGCGCAGGGATCCCCAGCAGCCGAGCCATGAGGGGCAGCAGGGAAGCCTGCCCTGGTGGCACGCCTGGAACAGAGCCCGCAGCTAGGGATAGGAGAGATCGAGTTGGGTATTCCTGTGAATTGTGTTGTCAAAAGGAAGAAAAATGTTTTGTTATCTGTCAGTGGGATTTCCAGGCCGGTACCAGACGGCCTGCCCTGGGCATCACCCCAGAAGCTGTCCCTGGAAGGACCAAGCGAGATGAGACATTTCTCACCGTGAGCATTAAAGCATAATGTAAGGCAAACGGGGGAAGAGGGCAGAGGTCCGAGTGAGGCCAGAGATGTGGGGCAGGTGGGACGACGGAGGCTGAGGACAGGTCAGGCTGCAGGTGTTCTCTGCCACCAGGCAGGGATGTCCCCCCCACAGCCATAGCCCCAGGCCCTTCCTGCAGCCTGAGCAGAGCTCACCAGCGGCTGAACTAAAGCCCAGAGTAAAACAAAGCACAGCAGGCTGGTCCTGGCTCCAGTTACATCCACAGAAGCCTGGCTCCGGACTTTACCTTACACAGTCCTGATTTTTCCTGTGTTTTTTTCCAATTTACCCAGCACCGCTGGCCCTGAGGAGCAGCTCTGAGGCCCTGCTCACACAGCACCTGGGCTGAGAGAGGGCCAGGGCGCAGAGCTGCGGTGCTGTGCGGTGCTGTGTGGTGCTGTGTGGTGCTGTGTGCTGTGTGCTGTGTGGTGCCCATGCCCATGCCACGACCGTGCAAAGCCAAGGAGACCCTAAAGGCGCAGTGCAAAGGCATTCTTAAAAATCCTCCTGCAGCCTAAGCAGGGCTTGCTGGATCTCCTTCTGTAAAATCATCGTCCAGTGCTTTTTCTCTCTTCCCTGGTCGTAATCCACAACGTGTAATAAGAGCAATAGCTATTTCTACATTTCTTACCACAGCAAATGCCTATTTATTGATAGAAACTCTCAAATCATCTTCTAAAGGTTAAAACTCGCAAAGCAACAATCACCTGAAGTTGCTGGTGCCTTCTATAATCTTCCCTCTTTACTTCAGAAGAACCCTTCTCCCTTTATGACAATTAAGCTCCCGGTGTTTCCCGCTAGCACAAACCCTTTAGCACAGACTCCTTTACAAGACTCACCAGTAGGCGGGCATTAATACATCACCTTGTACACGGAGCAAAATCAATCTTTTTTAAAAAAATTGGCAGACAAACCACACCAAATGGCCCAGAGCTGAGCATCGCACAGAAAGACAGGGCCTGCACCTGAACAGCCGGGAACTGAAGCTGTCTTTCAAACCCCAGCTTCACGGCATAGCTCCGAGAGTAACCAAGCGCTTCCCAGCCCTGTCCCGCAGCACCCTCCTCTGCCTCTCCAAAACACGAGCAGTGAAGGAGAGATGCTGCAGACGAGGTCAGGTTATAGGGCAATCTGGAAATGGAGCAAACCGTCACACCTCATTTTGCAGCACTTGACTACCTCCAAATCCCCCTGTTGTACAGCGAAATCACTCAGTTAAGCTCCGGGCTGAGCTTAGTAAAAAGGATGCTCTGCCCCTGGGAGCATGGGCTACCTTTACAAATTCCCCTCGTTGCCCGGGAAGGCTGGGTGGCTAATTACAGGCTCATGGCTCTCCTGCCCACCCAGCCCACTGGAAACTGAAACATGCAGCACCCTGGAGAAAAATCTTGTTCAGGAATGAAGGAAACCACTCGAGGAAGAGGCGTCAGTTACCAGGGAGCGCTGGCTGCATTAAGCAGGACTTGTAGCTTTCTGACAGACCCTGCATTAGATAAAATCTTGTTGGCCAGTAAAAGATCTGTCACAATAACTTTTTTAAAAAAACACTCCTGAAATATGTGGTATAACTTTGTATGACAAATAATGAGCAATGTTTGCCTGGGACGTATTCACAGCTCTGTTTTTTCTTTTCACCTGAAAGCATTTGCCAGGTGGAAGACTACAAAAAGAGGGAAGGCGAGAAGGTTTACAGGCATGACTTTATTCCTGGTTTTGGATTGAATGTTTGAAATTAAAGCCATCTCAGACCACATCAGAAATCATCTGCTCTAGCAATGCACTTGGTTCTTTTAAGAACTTCCCCATACCCTAAAGAAACCTACAGCTTTACTCTGCTTTCCCCCAGGTCAGCTTTTTCCTACTGCCTGTCTTCCCTGCCCTCCCCGCAGGTCACCCGCCGGACATCTCTGACCTGAGGCTAGCAGGTCTGACAGGCTGCAGAAGCCCCACGGAGAGCCGGAACCATGTGCTTTGTGTTTATAACACTGCACGGAGCGATTCACAATTCACGGCTATTTAATATTGCTAATTCATGACTCGTGCCATCACTTACTTTTATTGCCCTGTGTATTGTCGCAGCGGTGGCAGGCCCGGCGGATGGAGGGACACAAGAGGACAGTGAAGGATGGGGCTGTGAGATCTGGAGCACTCTGACGGGCATGCAAAGAAAGCAGATTCTCTAGAGTCAAGAAGCCGTGTCAGAGAAGCCAAACTTGAAGGCAATCAAGATGAAACTAATGAGGGTCTCCCCACTGCCAAAGGATAGGGCTGTGGCCACGAGGTGGGCGGCTGAGATCACCAGGCTCTGCTCAGCAGCTGGCAAGAAACAAGCCACAGCCCTCGGGCACTGGAGAGAGGCAGCGGGGGAAGGACACCGTCAGTACAGCTCATGGCATCCTCGGGGAATGGGCTGGCAGGTTTAGAGCTCGAGCTCCAGCGGTGAAGGTCGGTGCTTGAAAGAGCCCTACCTCCAAGCAACGATATCAAAAAGAGCAAAGAACAGCATGAGATCACTCTGCTGGCTCGCAACAGCCCTGCAGAAGGCACACGCATGGCAAGGGACTTGTCAAAGGGCCTTAAAGCATAATGTCCCTGACCTGCAAATTGCCAAAGTCACCCGAGGGACTCTGCAAGCGGCCCTGAGGGAGTTTAGCTGGAGAGTGCTGCAGGGCAGAAAAGGAGACAGGAGCCCAGTAAGACAAATGACTGATCCAAGACTGAACAGTTTACATAAAAAGAAGTTAAGAAACAGCCGTTTTCTACTTGACTGTCAATAAATCCTCCCAGGCCCTCACACACCACCATCTCCCCTTGCAGCTGGGTCTACCTGAGTGTGGCTGCCACGGCTCCAAGCCACCAGGATGGGTGGCACTTGTCTTTAGACACAGAGGGCCCAGGGTAGCTCCCAGCAGGGCTGACTTTAACAGACTGCTGGAGATCAGGACAAGCCTCTTCAGTCACAAGCATTTTCTCCCTCAGTAGGCCCCATGCCCGATCCATGGGGCTGTCAGCAAGACACCCAGCGCTGCATTCTCCTCCTGAGAGGACAAAATTTGGCATTGCCAGGAGCAACGACACCTGCCCGGTGCTGCTTCTGATGGCCCATAAAGTGTAGGGGCTGCTGCTCCATGCTGCGTTGGGCTGCAGATGCCATTTATGCTCTGTGTCTAAACAGGAGCAGCCACCAATGCTGCCAAGGGACAGAGGATGTTCAAGAGGTTCACGAAAATGGAACATGTATCATGAGCTTGGTTAAAAATCCACTTTTTTATCCTGATCCATTACCTGCTGGCAACCCATTCACTCTCAAACCAGGGCACTGCAGGCTGTCCATTCAGCTTACAAACAGGAGCTCCCTCAGAATTCAAGTATCTATGTCACAGCCACGTTACTGCTCCCACTCTCGACAGCTTGGGACATCCCCAACATGCAGATCAGGTGGGGAAGTTTCAAACTCCTGGTACTTTATTCGCCAAAGTTCAAGGAAAGATCTTTAGAGGTTTTTTTTCTCATCCATCTGTAATCATAACTTGAATTTTAACTTACACAACTAAACGAAACTATTGAGACATGCAAGCAGGAATTATGAAATCTAGGTTCTTTTATTTCTCTTTCAAGCTCTCATTAATTTATGGATATTCAGAAGTTTCAGATATAGCAGGAAGGCATTTGTCATGGGTTCCTTTTAAGTGCAAGATCAAAACAAAACAAGAAATCTTTAGGTTACAAAAACACTGCACAAGATGGACAGAATACGTAGTAAGAAAGCCCATCATCGCTTCCCGGCCTAAAATGAGAAGAAACAGTAAGTGATTGACAGCAAACTACAGTCAACAGAGAAAAAAAAATCTTCATACATTATGATTCATTTTTTCCTTTGTTGACTACAGTTTACTGTCAATCACATACAGCTTTTCTTTATTTGGGGTAGGGAAAAAGGTTGCTGTCTCCTTCTTCGCTAGCAGGCTGTTTTCTTGCGTGCACTTTCTACCCAAGGTATTTAAATGTTCTCATCTTGTACTTAACAGAAATATATAATAAACCTCCCAATTACCTTCTACCCTTTTAAATGTCAAACCAATCAAAAGGTTGAAAGGGGAAAATTAAAGCCTATTTTCAGAAGAGCACACTTACTAATGTATTACTGACCTTCAAGGGAAGAGTAAGATAATGCAGCCTCTGCTCAGTACGTACCCTGGCTCCAGCCCACAGGATGGATTCAGAAATGCGGGGTCCATTGCCAAAACTAATCTTAGAAAACGTAATCAGATTTCCTCTAGATATCCTCCTAAAAACGTGGCATCTGCTGGGTTCTGGTTTCAAGATTCTCTCACTGCTGGGGCCTCCCGCGGGACGCTGAGCCTCGCACCACATGGGGGTACCAAAGCACCTCTCTGGTTAACTGGTCACCAGGGTACAAAGCGCTCACCAAACTCTTAAATTTTGGCACTTCAGTCTGCTGAGAGCAGGGTCCATCATAGATGAATACAGGAACTTCGGTCATTTTACCTCCAGGCTGGGGGAAACTTGAGGATTTATGTTTTTTCCAGCTGGATTTACCAGCTGAAAGCACGCGTGCTGGCTGCCTGCACTGCGCAGGACTCAGCAAGAGGCAAACCTGAACGGAACTGAACTGTGCACAGCTGCCAGTGCAAAACTCCGAGGAGCAAGGCGTAACGGTATCTTGCTCCCAGTCTGGTAAGAGGGAGATCAGGACCTTCTACTCAGATACTTTGTAAAGCCTATTTATGCACTTAGAACAAGAGAGTAAAAGTACCTATGGGAAAAAGCACACTTTTCAGTGGACACGCACCCAACAAAAGCCAACTTCTTCTATACAACATACTTCTATACGACAGAGCAGGATCCTGGTCCGGTGGGCCACAGGGTGCACGTACAGCCTGAAATCTGGGGTTCCTGTAAGCTTCTGCCACATTATTTCCCTCCCCACGTGGCACTGAGTACTGCAGATGAATACACTCGTAAGACCCATGAAAGAACCCCATTGCCATCGCCCAGAAGGTCTTACAAAAGCCAGCCTGTTCATAGCAGACCTCGCATCCATTACCCACATTCAGGAGGGGAATTAACTCTTGTCTTTGCCCTTTTGAACTCTTCAAGCCCAAATCATGTGTTTTCTTATTTGCCTTCCATTCGAGCCTCAGATATGAACATGCATTAACCCTGCTCAGACTGAGGAAGATGCTAAATGTTATAATTGTTGCTAAGTACAACAGTATCACTGATGATACATTAATTCTAGCACCATAAAAATTGTGTTTACTTGCCTTTTATAGACACCCAGAACGTAAATGTCACCACAGGGCTCTGTGCACACGATCGGTGGGCTCGGACAGATACCGGAGAGCACAGGCTGTTCCTCTGTGTGGATAATACCAGCTCTAATGCTGCAGCCCTGAGAGATTTATGATGCTGTGGCAGCTCCCGGCTCCCTGCCTTGCAGGGCGTGCTGCTCTTTACAGCGTTTGCTGTTGCCTTTGGAATACACTCATCCTTCTGGAGACTGGGGACAGACGTTTGGATTTACACATTCCCAGATGAACCTGAATTTGGGATTTGGATCCAAACTCTCAAACCTAACCTCGTGAGAAACCCTCTCTGCTCAGGTCTGAACTTTGAATTCAAATCCTTTAAAACAACCAAAGTTCAAGCACGGAAGCAGAGCCTGTTCGCACCAAGATGGGTGCAGAAAGGTTAATTGCTGGGGAGAAAAACAAGCTGTCAGAGCCAATTTCAGGAGCCAACGTGGCAGGAAAAGAGAGTGGACAGCAAGAGAGCTCTGTTAAACCAGGCTTTGCTGCCACTTACGATTAGAAGTGTCAATACTGGTATTAGACAAAACCACCTCATTATCCTTGGTTTCAGTTACCTCCCAGCTACCGCTGACAGGTGAGAACCCTCATCACGGAATCACAGCAAGGCTGCTCAGAAATCTGCCACTTGGGCTGGGAGAGGGTCCAAAGCTCTCGGTCCTGTGTCTCTCTCTGGTCTCCTGGACAGGAGAACTGCTCTGCTGATGCTGCATGGCATTGCACAGCCATGGCTGAAGAAGATAAAAGCTGAGAAAGCTCCCTGCGCGGATGAACCTCCTGCAGACAACAAGGTGATGAACTTCTCCCAGAACAGGCTGAAACTGAAACTGAAGAATAAACTATTTAAATGGCCCATTCCTCACAGCTATTCGTCTCCCATGGGATTAAACTCAGGCAGTTGTTTCCTCAAAGTGGCAATTTTTGTTTTACAAAGAAAACGCAGTCCCATCAACTCCTTGCTGGGGCTTTTACGTGTGACTACGAGCATCTGAGGCAGGGACAGACATTATCCACCTGGAAGACAAGCGCTGTGCTACCTAAAAAGGGCTTCTGCGGTGCCCAGACCAGGGTGTGAGCTCCCTGCAGCCCGGTGAGCACATTTCCTCCACTGTCCTATGGCACTTACAAGTGCCAGCAGCCACAGAGACAACTTACAAGTGCCAGCAGCCACAGAGACAATCATGCAGCCCAGTAGATTTACACAAACGTAAAGAGATTTTGTTTTCTTTGCTGCCCTGGCTCCTAAAATTTATTAATATGGCACTAGATGTCCCCAAGAATAGCGCCTGCCAAGTCTGTTCCTACTCTCTAAAACTGCACTATAAATCACACGCCAGGAGAACATCCTGAATGCTGATGACTGGAAGATATGGCAATGATGAGGGTTGCCAGGAAGAATAACTTATTTTTCTCCCTCAGTCCAGGCAGAAGTGTCCAAACACACCACAGCCACTGTCCGGCTCGACTGCTGCTCTGAACGAGCTGGAATACCTTTAGAGGAGCAGTCATCAGCCGAGTGCCACTGTTGTTAGCACAATTAAGGAAGGGATGGTTCATTGGCCTACAGCCCAAGGTCTAATGGTGTGGTAACAAGAAGGGCCTTAGTTAAGGCAGTTTCTTCCATTACAGCGTGATAAAACTATGATTAGCTCTATATTCAGATTAATAGAGAAAAATCATGTCCAGTTGCTATAAACCTGAAGCTGAAGCAGCACTGCTGTGTTACCCACTTGTTGGTTCGCTGCCACTGGAGCACTTCTCAAATGGGGCTGTTGTCTGCAATTTAGCCTCTCAGGCCACAATGTAGTTAATTAATCCTGTCCCTGGGAAGCGTTTGGGCTGGGAGCAAACAGGTAATTCGGGCTGCCCACCAGGAGCTCCACCAGCTCCAGCAGCGCAGCCCGTGCCAGCCCAGCAGGTCCCAGCACCGCAGGCTCCTTCCCGGGGAGATGGGCACCGCCACTGGAAGCAGGCAGAGGTACTGAGCCTGTCTGCTCTGCCCACCAGTGCTGGGCAGGAAACAGTGGAAAAGCTGCTTGAGGAAAGATTATCCCACTTTGACTTGTGTTGTCTGATGACATGGTTGGGGAAAATGTAAAGCATTTCTGTGAGTGAAGTCAGAGTGAGGGAGCCACCGGGACAGCGGGGCGCAGTTCAGGTGCAGTCCAACAACCCAGCAGCTTGCTCAGTGACAGTGCAAAACACAAACACCACTGAGGAGTTAAGTTAATGTGTGCAGGGCATTAGCACAGGGACAGGAGGGCCCCAAGGGGTGGCCGAAGGGCAGAGAGGACAGTGATGGGCACGCTGCAGCGGGAGGGCGAGCAGGGCGCAGCCTCGCCAGGCCTCCACAGCTCCTATGGCAACTTCTCACCTCCCCAGGAAATTTCTCAGCTCCAGCCAATTTCTCCGAGTAACAAGTGCGGCTCTCCCACACATCATATTAAGGAACACTGCATCCATTTTAAACTCTTTACTTTTTTTTTTTTTTTTTTTTTTTTTTTTTTTTTTTTTTCCTCAGTGATGCTGTTAGCGCTGTAGCATTTGCAGAAAACAAAACATGAAGAAAAGCCAAAAGCCTTCCAAGCAGAGGCTGTGCCCCTGTGCCTGGTCCCCTGTGCCTGGTTCTGCGCCCTGGCCCCCGGCCGCCCACTGTCCTGGGCCCAGCAGGCCGCAGCAGGCCGGGCCCTGGTTATCAGAGGACCACGAGTGCCACCTGCAGCACAGCCCTCAGCCAGGCAGAAATGCCAGTAAGAAAGGGAAAGAAAATAAACCAGAAGTCCCAGGTCTTCTCTGGGGCCTGGTTTTCTCCATGGTTGCTGGGAAGCTTCTCTGCAGCGACTGTGTCACCTGTGGAAATGAGAACCCGCAAGCACATTTTCTCAGTCCAGGTGAACTGAACAGAAAAAACATCTCTCAAAATCACGCCAGCTACCCTGGTAAACCAGTTCCTGTCAGGATTCTGCCTTCAGAGATTAATGTCTCAAATTTTAACACGATCACCCCCCACCAGTGTTATAGCTTGGAAGCCTCTCAGTGCCTGTTAGTGTACGAGAAGATCCTGGCCCCAGTTCCAGTCCAGTAATCCCAGGGGGACAGCAGAGGAGCCTCAATACGCAAATACACCTGCACAGGAAGGGCTCTGCTGCTCGCCTGGCCAAGCTGCAGCCCAGGACGCCCTGATGAAGCACCAGGAAGGGTGGCACAAACTGCAAAGGTTCACCCAACACTGATCCCAAGGAACTCTGTACCGTAGCCCACCTGCGTGGGCACAGTGATGGGGACGGAGCGATGAGGTGGCTGCACGTTCAGATAGGAAGGGGAAAAAATCTATTGAGCAGCTCCCACTGGATAGAAGAAAGCATGAGCAGGCAGGACAGCAGGGGACAGTGTGCACACTGTGTGTGACACACACACCCCTAACCTCTGAACCAGCCACACTGCAAGCAACTGGTTGGAGAATACAGAAACTTCACTGCTCCTTGAAATATATAGGACTATCACTCTAAAACCATACGTAGCATTCCCTTCCACCTGCATCTCAAATCCACAGGTGTAAGCACACAAATACACAAAGCTCTGCCTCAAGATGCAGATGGTTTCTGTGCTTGCAGAACAGTGCTGTGCCATACAGCCATCTTCTCGGCACGGGCTGCCCCAGGCGACCCTAAACCTGCGTATGTCCCCTGCCTTCTGTGAGAAGGGATGGGCATGTGCCTTCTAGGAACATTCGGAAATGTCTTGGGATGAGACACAGAGGTCACACCTGCATACAAAAAGCAGTTTGTTAAGGTGCAGAGAATATCTTCAGAAGATAAAGCTCTCTACCCCTTACCATTCTAAAATGAGCCCAAGTCCCGGTGCCACAACCACGGGACACACAGCAGGCTGTGTGAAAGTCCTGCCAGCGTGCCACAGCCTCTCCTGCAGCCCTGCTCTGCGGCAAAACACGAGAAATAATTCTGAGACAATAGACAATCTCCAAAGAGGACCGTTTTGATGAACCACCATCTGCCAGTGAGTAAAGCCGTTTTCTGAAACCATTTCCAACAGCTCAATTTAAACACACAATAACTGGGGACTCCCAGAGGGAAGGCTGCAAGGTACCTTGGGTAGGAGGCATTACTGCCACTGCAGAATGGAAATGTCAGGTAATTAAACCCTCTACTGCTTAACAAAGAGAAGTACGTGAAGAACCAGCTGCTTGAAGGTAAAGCCAGAAGTGTGCAAATCACACAAGGCACATATTTTTAACAACCAGGAAGATAAGAATAAACTATCAATGGAAAGGTGATTTCTGTTTCTTGACTTCTTCAAACCATGTCTGGATGTCTTTCAGGAAAGGTGCTTTTCCAACAAACAAGTTATCAGGCTCCATGCAGGGAGCAAATTCAATTGTCTGTGATTGTGGGGAGATCACATTAAATAATCTAATTTTCTCCTGACTACGGAGTATACCGGCCTGGAAAATGTATTAGCTGCAACACAATACGAAGGCAACTTTCAAGTACTTCTAGCTAATAGCAAAAAAATAAAAAAAAAATCCCTGTTTGTACCCTGCAGCTCACACCACCAGCACTTGCAGACACTGCTTGCATTACAAAGGTCTCTGCTAATCTCGCGGAGCCGGCTCATGCATTCTCCTGAGGGACCAAATGAGCTCCCAGGAAGCAGAAGCCTAGGACACCAAGTCTCCTTGGCATCACGCACCCTATCTCTGCCAAGCCCGAGGAGGGAGCACCCAGCCCAGCCTAAAGGGCACAGCTTCTGCAGACCAAGCGCACCCACAGCACCCTCCGGCCGGGCGGCTCTCGCGGCACCTGGGTGCACACAGCCCAGCCACTCCTCGCAGGGAGGCTGATTCCCAATAAAGGATTTCAGCGTCGTTACTATTGCATTTTACTGCTTTTTAATGATCCATTAACCACAATAACAATGATACAGAAACATTTACTAAAGAGTCTGTGAACTATTTCCGTATTTCCTGGGGCACGTAGCTCTTCATCTGTAGACTGTTTCTCTTTCAGGCTTTGTCTAGATCTGTGGCAACACTCCGGCTGTTCCATGTCATCCCCATAACCCTGAGATTTCCAACACTTAAAATAAACTCTCTATACCCAGCAGTTCTGCAACATCCAAACATCTTTTAAGTAGTAGGTGGTTCTGGAGGCTGCTTTGCTTCACTCTCAAATGTGCCAGGCTGAAGCAGAACAGCAGTGAAATCCCCTCTCAGGCCTTGGTGAGACCCTGGTCCCTGGCAGTCAAGCCTGCCACCTGGGTGAGAGATGTGTCTTCCGACCTTTATTCAGGCAGCAGTATTGTCTTGGAATTCCAGGTTCACCACTGCGCTGGGTGAAGAGCACACCTTCTGCTGGTGGTCACGGAAAGCAGCGACTGGGGAAGGTCACGGGGCAGGGAGGAACCTGGCACGGAGGTGCCATCAGTCAGGCAGTGCCAGGGCAGGAAAGGCTCCTGGGACCAGGCTGTGGGCACGAGGAGTCCTCAAACTGCCACCCATCGCCCTGCCCTGTGCCCCACTCATCTCCAGAGAGCTCTCCTGCACACTTTGCTGCTGCAGACCTTGGTGGCTGGGTCTTTGTAGCTGTCCTTGCCTGCCGGGGCGAGGACAGGGTGCGTTCCTCGGAGCGGGACGCTCTGACTGAGGGCCAAGCAGAGCTCACTTTAATGTGTTTGTCACGCTCACCCTTCCTGCCCAAACTAAGCTGGTGGGATGAATGCAGTCTGTGCAAGAAGTTTTACTGAAGTGACAGGGATTTTTTAATCCGTGTTGATTTGTTGTGAAACAGGGAGCTTCTGTGGAGAAGTGGATTATTTCCCCAAATCTCTCCTGCCCTTCAGTTACATCTTTTCCTGAGAAAAAAAAAAAAAGAAAAAAAAAAAAAAAAAAAAAGGCACTCGTTCAGCTTTTTTCTTGAAAAAGGACAATTTTAACCCTTACAGCATTGAAAGTTCCGAGCAGCGGAGGTGTCCCCGCATTGCACTGTCTGGTCAGTCTGTCCCAAAGTGCCAGCTCTTTCCTGATGACACCTGGGTTCACCGAGTGCAGGTATTGCACAGAAGCTCCTGCCAAGGATCCCGGCTCTGCGCTGTGTGCCTTCCCTTTGGAACAAGGAGCTGCTGGGGGGAAGGCGCTGCCCGACACCATCCCACCGACGTGAAAGGGTCACAGTCTTAGAAATGCCTCAAGGACCAGAAATGTGCCGCAAAACGCAAGAGGAGGTTGGGTTTTGCTAAAGGACCGTTTTTTGCTGTTTAAGCCAGTTTTATTTAAATTCATAAATTACCATTTTCCCAGAAAAAAAATAATTTCAGAGAAAGCACAGCTTATTTTAACGGCAAATCCTAAAATCTTTTCAAATCTCTAAAGCAATATTTATCTGGTTGGAATAATAAAATGATAATTACTTAACTTCTGCCATTCCTGGAATTAAAATTTTGTTACGTTTGTCTTCTGAATCAAGTAATTGATCCTCCTATGAATTAGAATTACACTCGCTCACAAAAGCCACAGACTAATTGAATAGTTAACCAAGTGTTCAACAAACTTCACACCTTTATACGGTACCTGTTAAAACTACTTAATTAGATTTTGTTCCTTGCTTAAATAGCTGCGAGTGGAGACCGCTTGGTTCCACTTCTCATTTCACTTCATTCTCCAAACACACGGGCACAGTTCCGTTTATCAGATTTCTGTACCTTTTTTTCCCGCAGAGGCTGGACGGGGTTGGAAGCACTTTGGGTGCTGAGCGGCGAGCTCCGTGCAGCCACACAGCCTGCACAAGCACGGCCCGTGCACACCCAGCTCAGGATGCTTCAGGGACTGCACAGCCCCTGCTCGAGCTGCTGGTGTAAACGCCGAGTCCTGCTGAATCACAGCTTTGCACGTTCGCACCCTGGAGTTCTGCAGTGCTTTTATTTCCTTGGGCCAGGCAGGAGCAGCCCCCGGAGCAGGGATGGCCGGGGGCTGAGGCTTTGTCCCCATGCCTCTGGTTACTGATGTTAGCTACCACCCCTCCTCTTTAGCTTTTCTCATTCAGCCACAGCTCAAGTGGTGTGGCAGGCCCGGAGCAATCATCTCTTTGGTGAGAGGGTTCTAAATGCGCTTCCCCCGTGGCAGCGTGCAGACCCTGCTGGCGTCAGCTATCACAGTTTTACGCCGTGCACTGAAGTTGCTGCACACGGCAGCGATTCCTCCAACAGAAACATCTCGGACACTCTAAAGATATTTCTATCCAAAGACCAAGCAGCATTTGGTCACACTGCGAAGTGCACGCCAGGAAAATATACATTTTAATTAAGCTTTAAAAAAATACTCAAGTACACTTTTAAAGTAGTTTTTGCAGCTTGACACATATTGATGGCTTTAGCCTTTCCAGAAGCCCATCGTGCAAACAACGCGCACGCAGCGTAATTAATTTTGCATCTCCCGAGCGCAGTGGGGATGGAAATGGCTGCTTCGGAGGGAAGGAGCTAGCACAGGGGCAGGGGCAGGGGCAGGCTTCATCCATGCCCTGGACCTGGAGGCACCCCAGGCGCGCTGGGCACTGCCGGCATTCATGGGGCAGGCGCCAGGCGGGAGCAGCTCTCCTGCCAGGCACATCCCGGGAGCAGCAGCCTTTAGCACAGCCCGGGGCGTGCAGATTCAGCACGGGGCAGCTTGCTCCTGCCTTCCTCTTAGCAGAGGGCGCGCAGGGCTGTGCTGCAGGAGGGCAGCGTGCGCCCCACGTCCCGGCTGTTCGGCCGCGCAGGGGTGCACACGAAAGCCGAGCCAAAGGATCCGGAGGTGTGGGTCTGGGGGGAATAAATTAAAGTGCTCTCAGTAGCTGTGTGGATCTGCTCACGCATGGGCATTTTAGTGCTCTGAGTTCATGTTTAGCTTAATCCTCTCAGTCCATATTTCAACCTTTTATCTCCTTATTTCCTCACGCCTCCTTTGCCGTTTGTTCTTTCACGGATTTCGCAAAGGCTCAGCCGTGGTCGTTACGGAACCTTGCGCTGAAGGCTCCTCAGAGCTTTGTAACGTGAGCAAAGCTGAACGTGACATTTAGGACAACCCGTTGCCCTGGATAAGGATGCTGTTTGGACACATCCTGTCCCCTCACCAAGCCCAACCTTTACTCCCCCTCTAGCAGGAAGCAAAGCTCGTTCTTTGGGGTCTGAATTCACCAGCTGGGCAGACAAGGGCTAACAGTAGTCACCACCTTACTGATTTGGGGAATTTTCAGCCATATATCAATAAACTTTTCTCTTTCTTTCAAGGCAGGCAAGAAAACATGTCCTGTATTAACAGTGCAAATCATTTTGGGGAAAATATATATATAATACAGTCTGTCTGCCAGCTGAACAGTCCCCAGGCCCAATCTGATCCCACCAGCTGGGGCTGCCTTGCTCTGTGCCCTGCTGCCATGCCTGGTCCTTTGCTTCTCATAGAAAAAGGAACTTTGTGATTACCAGTAAACTCACCCTGGCTGCAAACAGACACAGCTTTGAAGAACTGAGCTGTTTGGAGCTGCTGCCTGTACGTCCTGCATGCTGCCCCCCGGGAGCTGAAGAGCAAACCCTGCTGCTAAGCCCAGGTTCGGAGCGGGAGACGCTAAGAGCCGTGCCCAGGGATCACATCCTGGCAGAGGCATGTGTGCTGTGCCAGCAGCGGGGACGTGAGAACCCCACGCTCCTCCAGCACCAGTTGGTCCTGAATCCTAAATCACCATCAGCCCCAACAGAGGGAATTGTCAGACCTGCCACAAACCAGCGCTGCAGAGCACCTCCTCCCGACACCTGGGCACGCAGGCAGCTTCCCGGCTGAAGGCAGGAAAGCAATTAGCTCCAGAAGCTTTAAGCTTTACATTCCCAGGCAGAAGCATCCTTGGCTTCTTTCACAGTGACACAGATGAGTGGCTTTACACACAGCAGTTGGTGGCAGTGCCAGTAACTAACACGGTCTGGGAACGCCTGGTCAGAGCCTGCGACCACCCCAGAGATGAAGCAGGTCATGGAGACAGAATCACAGCCAACGAGTACATCCATTTTCTGATGTTATAACCTCGCCTCAAAGCCCACTACGCTGATGTCTTCTTCCACTGATTTGCAGCGACTTTTTAAAAATCAATGCTGGAAACAACATACTTCTGCGAGCATCGTTGTACATCCCAGGTACCTGAGCACAAGCCTCCACAGAATAGGCTTCCTCCTAATATGAGCAATAACACAAGTTATGCGCGATAAAACAAGATCGCTAGGTGCTACCTGTGGTTGCTATTATCAGACGTATTTGCAAATAAAACACTGGCATCAGCTCGGGAATCCACTATTTGGTACCATCCGAGCACCTCCCCACACTTCCAGCCATCCCTTTGTGGAAGTCAGGAAGAATTGCCTTGTCCTATAAAGCGCAGAACGGCCTGCTCGGGACGCCTCTCTCCCAACCAGCTGCTTTGTGTCTCAAACCAGGTGGCACGGCACGCTTTCTGCTGCTCTAGCCCAGCACAACTATGCTGAGGATGAGTGGTGTACTGTGATATGGGATAACATGCAGAAAGGCTTTGCATCGGTATTGGAAATATTTCTTTCCCTAAGTACTTTTATAGCAATTGCCTAATGGTTTGGGCTGAAGTCAAAAGGAGAAATAGCGGCTGGGAGGAACTGGCAGAGACAGATTTCTAGTTGGCTTCAAGTTGGAGTTGGCTTCGCCATCTCCTTCTGCCAAAGCCGTCCCTCTCCTACCTGCTCGTCCCGGCTCTCCTGCCCTCCTCCCAGGAGCTGCGAGCCCCGTGGCTGTGAAGCTGCCTCTCAACAGCAGCACAGGATTTCTCCCCGAGGTGCCGGGTGGTCGTGCTCTTGTACAGCTGTCAGGCCTTGCATACACGGACACCTGCACAGAAGGGACAGCCGTGAGAGGCCCCCTCGCCCATTCTCCTGGCAGGGCAGAAGCAGCCAGCTGCCCGGCGCCCCAGCCCGGCTGCAGCCCCAGCCCCAGCATGGATTAGTCCCAGCGATGCACGCAGCGTTTTAAAATGCAAGTTTCCCAAAAAGCCAGACAAAAGGGGCAATAAATCACGCCACCGATTTGTTGGAGGTCTGATTTACGCTGCGGTGCATGCAGGGGATTATTTTTAGAGAAAGCTAACAGTCAGGGCCTGCAACCACTTAAAACTTTTTATTGGCTACAGCAATGACCTGCCTACATTAAGCACCGGGTATTTAATGGCATTAACCACCCCATTATCCATTTCTTCACTTATCATGCTCTCTCGTATATGGAGTTTTATCGTGCTTTTGCTTCCAGCCCCATTAAATGCTGGTGCAAGCAGACCTTCAGAAGATGGAGAACGCCGGGCTGCTAAGGACAGAGGCAGAAGGAGCCCAGATTTTATTTAACTCACTTCCAAATTTGTCACTTAAACAGCCAAGAACAATAATTTCGGCCACGATATGCCCCTCATTTTAATTGGGGGCTCATTTAAGCTACGTGTACGTAATTCCCAGCTCTCCTTCCCGCTATCACACAAACGCATTGCCCAGCCGGCGCTGAGGGCTCTTAGAGCCGGCGCCCCCATCTTTGCTGTAATTTACCGGAGCGAGAATCAAACTCAATCTCACAGCATTAACTTGCTCTCCGTGATGCGAACGACGTTGTGAAGATAGAATTTCTCTAACAAAATAATTGTAAAAGCTTGAAAAGGGCTTCACCAGCAAAGCCGGCATGCCTTTGTCCTCACCCCTCGGACAGCAGCGATGGCCTCACGCTCGCCAGCCCCAAACGACAGCCTGGGGAGCACCCCCTGACTGCTCCCCGATGTGCTGGGAGCTCCGCAGGGCTTACACCACGGGCACACACGGCCTCCGTCTCCCTCCGGTACCCAGGGGAAAAGCAGAGCCGTACTTTGACCCTCGGCGTCAGCAGTCCCCCGGTCACTGCCTCGCGGGGAGCTCCTTCAGCAAAAGCACAGCTCCGGTTCCAGAGATCCCACACATTTTTGGAAGAAGCGGGTGGATGCTGTCACACCCCGAAGTGTCTCCTGGCATCGTGTGCTGCCAGTTGGAGATGCACACATGGCCCCGACGGACGTCGGAGGCTGCGAGCGTCCCTCACTCCTCACACCGACGTGCCGCTGGCTTTCATTGAAACGAAGCCCTTGATCACATTAAAACTTTTCTCCTTATGCGGATCATTTTTTAATTAAGTTTAAAATAAGGTAATTGCCCACTTCAGTTGTTAGGATTCTCCGGGGAACACTTACAATAATAAGCATGATTATCTAACCCGGGGATTGCCATATGCGGCGTTCCAGATTGATCCACAATAGGGAACATTAAAAAACCCAAATCCAAGGAGCGATTAGTACTCCTGTGCCAACTGAACGTCTTAAAATGACTATTTAGAAACTTTTAAAGGGGTAATGAGACGTGTGTATTATGGCTGCTGAAATAAAAACTAATGGCAATTGTGAGAAGGGAGAAGGAGAAAGTGATCTGGCAGAAGCACGGGGACCAGACCCAGCCAGTGGGCAGACCGGACACAAGGCACCGGCTTCTGGCTCTCCTCCTAAAATCTTCCACCAGATTGGCTCCGGGACGTACTTCCTTCCTGTTGTCAGTGATGTGGCACGTGCAGTCAGTCCACAGCATCAGCACCGACGACACGGAGTGTTCCAAAAAGCAGAAGGAACAGTACCAAGGACTTAAAAACCAACAGTACACGTGGTCTCATTTCTCTGCTGAAGATCCGAGCTTCTGTTCACATTTCCGTGACACCAGCAGAGAAACATCACGGCTAGAGAGTCCAGCTCCGGCTGCGGGAGTTCTGGCAGCAAGAGGCACAAATACAGTTCTTTTCTCAGTTTCCTGGCGTGTGACAGTCATGGGGACGGCATCTCCAAGGTACCACGTGCAGTGCCTGCTCTACACCGCTGCCACCAAGTGCTTCCCAGCAGCGTGCTGAGGCGCCCTCACCCTCACAGCTGGCCCAACACAAACAGGGATGTACCTGCTTTTCCTGGGCCCCGACACGTGAGACGGAGCCCTGGCACAGAAAGGCGTCTGAACACAGGGGCAGGTTCCTCGCAGGGAGCTCCGGTGGGCCCCGGACGTTTTCTCTGCTCGTCTTGCTAAGCCCCGAGGTTTCCATCCCTAATAGACGGGCTTATGCAGATAGCATCCAGCTGCAAGGGAGGAACTGTACGAGATTCAGAGAAGCAATCCTTCCTGCTCCTAATCCTGCCAGCCCCAACGGCAGATAGAAGCCGGCAGTTTCAATTGGAAGGGATTTAGTTATTACTCCAGCACGTAGGAAAAAAAATAAATAAATAAGAAAAAACCAGCAGAGCACTGTCCTAGCAGGGGGATGCACACTTTGGTTGTGACCCGTGGGGACTTCAGAGAAACAAAGGAAGTGATCCCCTCCAGACCTCTCCAGAGCTGTGGATAAACAGCGGATAAACGCCCAGGGGCCCCACGTCTGAGCCTCTCATCATAGAAAAGCGGTGTGGACAGCAGGTTGGTACTCCTGAAACCTCTAAAGCCCTGGAGGCCAGCAGAGAACACAGTGCCATCGGGCACCTAGCCCTGCTGCTGGATCGGAACAAAGCACAAACGGCTGCACACAGCGCAAGGCACCAGAAAGCACCAGAAATAAGGGTTTTTACAGCTAATTAACAGTGTTATCTTGCAAACAGGAGCAGCTTTGTACGGTGCTTCGGCTGATGTGTGAACGCCGTTACCTGCAGAGCGGGACAGCCGCACACCAACAGCTCCTCTTGCTACCACTGCACCGGGGAACACGGCTTCATGAGGAGGTCTCTCCCCCTCCAAACACGCGGCGTGTGACAGCAGTCCCTCTGAGATCAGTGACGCTGCCCGGGGATGTAAATGAAACGCTTGTGTTTGTGCCTCTGGAGCCCAAGCACACAAACTTCACGCCGCCGAAGAGTTGTATGAATGTGGTGATCGCTGCGGAAAGCACTAGGGGATGTTCTGATTTTATTACATCTAACATATGGAAAACATTTTATTACAGGAGACGCAACATAATCATTATAACTGAATACTATCAAATGAAAATTCCCATTTGTGTCTGAGAACGGCACCGCTGTAACTACAACCAGAAACCACGAGCGCTGAAAATGAGGGCCGGCAAAAATCGGTTTGCTGCACTTTGTTCGCTTTGCAGCTGGGGCAGCATCGCCCCAGCAAGGTAAGGTCTCGCTGAAAAGGCAGCTCAGCACTAGCGAGGGGGAAGAAAGTGCTTTACACGAGGAGGAATTTCACTTTTTATACTCCAGATATACAAGATAACAAGCGGCCCATCACAACCTTGCTCTTGGAATGAAACCTTACTCCGACAGAGGCCTTAATTACTCTGCAATGACCTTACAGGCTCTTCGATCTTTGCTCTATTCATTCGATCAAAACTACACAAAAAATGAGCTGTGGCAGGTTGGGATCAAAGGCCCATTCTAATAACAATCTTGTGAAACGTGCGTTTCGCGGCTTTCCAGCCCAGCAGAGCTGCGCCCGCGGCGCACGGCAGCAGAATCCCGCTGGCAGCCCGCCTGCAGCCACGCACGGTGCCACAGCAGCTCCTCTCCTGCCCGGGCACGGCAGCAGCAGGGCACAAAAAACTAGGGGAATCAGGGGAAATGCAGCTGCATGAGTGACAGAGCCGGCAGCCCAGCTCAAGCAAAGAGCAGGCGCGAAGCTAAGTGGCACTAAGGCATGAGGCCATGGCTGCACCCCGTGTGGGGACGGGGAGGAACAAAGCTCCCACGGAGCAGAAACTGGGCATCTAGGAGAAAGCAGGCAGCTGCCCCGAGCACGAAGCAGCTGCCTGAAGCTGGCCATTTCGGCTGTGATGCTTCTCATTGCTGCTTGCAGAAAGCGTAAATAATTAATTGCAGGAGAGAACTGTCATTCAGCCTGGCTTCTGCTTCACCTGAAGTCAAAAAGTGACCACTGCAAAGACAAAACGTTGGCACGCACTTCATCTTTATTCTGCACTTCTGTCTCTTCACCTGCTTTAAAAAACCTGCTTCGTAACGGAACCACGTCACTGCGTTTGAAGAGCACCGGCCATCCCCACGAGCCAGCAGGGAGAGGACGCGCCCCAGCGTGACCCTGGGAGAGGAAGGGGACGCCACCGAGGCACTGCCAGAACAACTTCAAGATCAGCTTTAAAGAACAGCAGAAACACTTTTTTAAAAAACCAAACAAACTTAGAGCAAAATCGTCAAGACCTGGAGGGGCACGGGGAGCTCAAAGATCTCACCTTCACCTCCAACAGCTTTGTGAGAGCAGCAGGGAGGTGAAGCAGAGCTCCTTCCAGCCCCTCCCCGCAGAACAGGTCAGTTCCTTACCAAGGAAGAAAGTTCCCCCGCAGCTCGTGAGTGTGCACACCCAGCTTCAGCTTCCACAGATCTCCAAGGCAAAATAAAATCGGCCAAAATGAAGCCACAGCTGTGTTCTGTTTTGGGGGTGGAGGGAGAACCTGCAAACTTAAAAGGGAAGAAAAAGATTCCGAATAACGAGAGCAGAAGTGCTGATGATCTGCCACGAGCTGTAAAACATGGGATGGTTGGAGTTAATTTATTCCTTCTTCTGCCCCTAACCTGCAGGGAAATTACAGCCTCAGACTATCTGAACTGCCACAAATAAATTACACGTTTCTTTTAATTCCTTTGAAAATTCCCTCTGACAAATTGTATAGGTATAAATAATCTCGGAAGTGTTTAGGGAAGATAAACAGTCATATTTTAATAATCGTAATTCACAGAGCAAGCTCGGCACTGGGGTTTAAATGGAAACGCAGCACCGTTCTGCCACAGGAGGGGACACCAGAGCATGGTGCCGATCCCCCCAAGCAGGCTGGGTTCAGGCAGGTGCCGGGTGTGTGCATCCCGAGATGTGTGCACACTGCTTGCACGAGGCTCTCCAGGCAGCGCTCCCCGTGCCCATGCCTTCGCAGCCGAGCTCCGGGGGAAGATCAGGACGGGCGGGCGGCACAACCTCGTGTCAGAGCCAGCTTGCCAGAAACTAACTCACCAGCACGAGTGGAGCCACTCAAGGCACCTCTTGGGAAATGCCGCCCCGTCCCCAAACACGACCCGTCTTGGCCTCAGTGGTGATGCCAAAGCCTCGGAGTGAGACAAAAGCACAGACAGCAACCCCCTGGGCGGCCCGCAGCCCGCCTGTGTGAGTGGAAGGGGAGCTGGCAGGCAGCACGGCTACTGCAGCACTGCCGTGGCATTGCCCCCCGGAGCAGGAACAAGGACAGGAAGACAGGACAGGCCTGGCCCCTGCGAGCACTCAGTCACGTACCAGAGGCAGCAAGAGCCGGGTGTGGGCAGGGGCAGCCTTAGGAGGCCGGGGAGCTGACGTTTGTTCCTGGCAGAGGCCAGCAGGTTTCAGCAGTTCTGCCTTGCCTTGGTTTCGTGGCACAGGCAAAATTTCTCTGTCTCCGAACACCTTCTGTACCCTTCTGTGATTCTGTAGAGCTGGAATCAACCTGATGTTGAGCAAGGACTAATTACACGGGGTGCTAAAAATCAGGCCTCACCTTCACAAAGAAAACCAAAACCATTCCCCTTTTGCTGGCAATGAGGTCAATTTGCCAAAGGACTGATTTTTACCGGCGGTTACTGCGTCTAAGACACGTGCTGCTACGTAACTCAGTCGCCTTTTATTTCTGCTGCCTAAGCCATCAACTGACAGAAGGGGAAGCGAAAGCAGCAGAAAAGGAAAAACTCCACCAAGGCCGTAATGGCAAAATTAGGCAAAATTTTAAACCAACTTCTCTTCGGCTCTCCATTGCTCAAATGCGATTCTACTCCTTCCCTTCGGGCTGTAATTAACACTTCTATAATAAGTAACTGAAACAAAACTCAAGTGAATAAACACGCTCAAGGCGTTTTGTTATTTCTCCCGTTAGAGAAAAACTGCCAGGGCGAAGCTAAAAGCATCTGGGAGATGACACTGAAACAACGCTCCCTGTGACCACGGCGCTCCTCGGGCGGCTCTTGGCACTGCTGCGAGGGAAGCGGGCGACGTGTGCTGGGACCCTAAAACGTGCTGAAGTCTGGTAGGGAGAAGGGCCTCCAGTCTGTCACAGCTTGTGCTGGCAGGAATACTCAAAAATTGAGTACAGAACTCGTTTTTAGCCCTCAGGAGACGGGCATTGCTCGGGGGGGAGCGGTGCCGAGGGGCAGCAGTCACGCCGCCCCGGGGGGCTGCCCGGGAACTCCTCTCCATAACCCCCCAACAAACCCCGTCCGTCCGACACGGGTCTCGGATCTCACCCCGGGGAATTTGCTCACGTGCCCACAGGGCACCGGGCTCAGTGCTGCGGGCGGCCCTTAGATTAACTCGGCAATTATTCATTCCAGCAAAGCGCAGAGGGAATTCCTTCTGGGGAGAAATGGTGGCACAAAGGGGAAGTTACAGGCAGCCAGGCTCTGCAGCAAAACTATGTTCTCCTGTGACTGCCTAACAGGCTTTTGGATAACAAGAGGCAGCCAATGTCTGTTTTGAGTTCAGTAATGCTTTTGGGGCTCCTTCACATGGCATTTCAGAGCAAGCCAGGGAAACATGGCTGGGATGGAGCAGAGAAGAGGGAGGAAGCCAGAGAATGACACTGAGAGCAGCGATCCCTGATCCCCGGGGGCACGCTGAGATCTGCGGCAATCCCCTGGGCCCGATCCTGTGTGCCTTTTCCTTATCGAGCTGGATGTGTGGTGCACAGCCGAGACGATCGGGGGGAGCCTGTGACTACCTGGGTCAAGCAGGCCGAGAACTCAAAGGAATCCCAGCGGTAGGACAGCTTTGGAGAAGAACACCACCTCCACCACTCAAATGAAGAAGGAAGCACTGCGGCCAGCGCTGCACGAGGCAGGGGGACCGGCTGCAGGGCTGCAGGCGGGGGAGGAACAGGTCAGCACCAAGCTCCTCAGAAGTTCAGCTGCCTACCTCTCCTTTGGCAGCCTTAACACAGTGGGTACCTGTCCGTCCTTTGGCCTGGGAGCACTGATTTTCCACCAGGACGTTTGACCACCGTGTCCAAAGCTTCCAGACGCAGACAGGGCCCGGCTGTGGTCAGCGACGTGCGCAGGGGGCCTCGTGCTTGGTTCTGTTCTCAGGAAGAGCAGACGCTCACAGCAGTTGAGTCTTCAAATTCCTAGCATATGTTGATGATGGACTCTGATTGCCTCTGTGGTAATATGGGTTGTTCTTGCATTTTATGGGCTTTGCATAAATTTCCTTAGAGCAAAATGCTGCCTGGGACATTAGAGGGCTGCTCCTTCTCTTTTTTTCAGATTCAGATCTCGAGTTCTCAGGTTTTGTCTTCTCCTTCCCTTGCCCTTAGCAAATCAAACCCATTTTCAATTTCGACAGTAATTTCTCTTCAGAGGAGAAAATAATTGATCAGGAAGCCATTTGCAAACGCATCCCAGAGAGTGCAATCTGAACGGGAGCATCTAAGGGAAGCAGAACTGCACAAGTTTCCTGCCCATAACGTGGCTGTCCCCAGGGCAGCCGGGATGCGGCTCGGTGCCCCGGGTGCTGCAGGCCTGGAACGGTCTGGCCGTGGTGCCGCAGGAGCAGGGGAGTGCTGCTGGTGCTCGTGAGTCACTTGGTAATTCCTCAGCAACCTCCTTCCCGCAGCGAATGCAGTCCGTGGCAGGATCCAGACAAGACCTGTTTATTTCCGCAGGGGTACGGCGAGGGGCTCCAGCACTCTGATTGCGATGCTCCAGGCCGGGGGCACTGCAGAAGCGAGCGGAATTAGCAGGCAGACCAGCAGGCGGGCTGGCTCGGGGGGCTTGCTGCGCTGCCAGGCCCGCTGTAAGCTGTCCCAGCTGGCAGCGAGGCTGCGAGCTGCCCCCACACCCCAAGGCCCCCAGGAGCCCAGCCTCAGGCACTGCCCGCACGCTCTGACCCCACAGCTCCCGGAGCAGAGGGCAGGGCACGGCCCTGCTGCACCCGGGGGGCTCTCCGTGAGGCGTTACCTGCACGTGCTCCTCTTTACTTTCGCCCTGCCTTGCCAGCAGCACCTAACTGCAAGCCTCCAAGAAAGGCCTGGGAATCTCAGTCGTGAAAAGCACTTTTTCAGGAGAGGGCTTGCTGGAGCTGAGCCTGCATCCGGGAGGTATCGGCACAGCCACAGCTCACCGCCGGCTGCCGACCCGTGCCCAGACAGGGGCACTCACTGCGAAAACGGGAGCAGGAGGAGAACCGAGCTCAATGCCAGGGACGAGGCCACGGGCGGGAGTAAATGTTTCAGTGGCCGCAAAAAGCAAATCAGATAAATCCACAGGAGAAACATCCCTGGGGCCGTGGTGCTGTCCTGCTGCCGGGCTGCGGGCAGGCTGCTGGGAGACAGCAGCGCTTGGGGTGCAGTGCTGGAAGATGAAGAACCACGTTAAACACTTTAACTGCACACGCTGCATCTAATGCTGTGGTCCGAGGGACGTAACCTGCCCATGACCCACACAAACGCTGTTTTATAAATCAGCTTCCAGCGATGAGAGCCATGTACTGATGCTAAATGCATTATTTTTAGTGTTAATGTGCTGCAGCGCTTTAATCCAAAATACCTGTTTGTGGTCACTTAGAAATGAAATCGTTATCGCTCCCTGCAGTGCTAAAACATCGCTTCAGCACGATGCACGTGAAATGCTCTCTGCATTTTTCTCCTTACGGTGTTTTGCTGTCAGATAGGTTACTTACGACATGGTTCCTTCAGATACTACCGGAAAGTACGCAGATAGTATATGGATTCCTGCTCAATCACTCAGAATGTTCATTCAATACGAAGGCTAGTCTCACGCTAGGCTTTGAGCCGACGTGTATATTACCAGCCCATTTGCATGAATTGTGACTCGATCAGGCTGCAGATCATACGCAGAGACCGTGTTTGCAGAATGCCAATAGCTAATTTCAATCTCCTGAACACCAAACTTCTCCTCCAGCAGCGGCTCTGAGATGAGGCCCGTGCCTGTCACCTCCGGGTCTGAACTAAGGAGGCTGAGGCAAAAACTGATGCGAATAGGTGTAAAAACGTCACGTGAGGCCACGAAGAACAGTTACAATCTCCGTTACAACCAGCTTTGGTTCGTCGCTTGTTTCAGACCGTCTCCCATGAACAGCGGTGCCGGAGGCGTGAGATGTCCTCCCGCTCAGCAACTGACAGGCTGCTCTGCTGGCTGCAAGGCGCTGGAGGGCGAAGGTCCAGCGCGGGCACTCAGCGCCTGCTTGCGTTGCGCAGGATGCTGCGGGCAGAGCCCTACGGGGAAGAAGCGAGGTGTGCGGTTCCCGGCGCAGGAGGAGCGGTGCTGGGCTGTGCTGGAGGAGGCTCCGGGCATTGTCTCGCGGCCCCAGGTTTGCAGCAAGTCACTAAGAGGCGCTCCTGGCTGCAGCAGAAGCACAACGTCGTGGTCTCACGGGATGTGACATGTCGGCTGGCACATTCTACTTGGTGTGTCACAGCCTCACCTGTGGGGGCTAACAAATGAAACCTCAGCTGCCATCCACCCAAATTAAAAACAGTCAATGACCCTTGCACCCAGGCTGACGAGTCATTCCCCCACCTGATGGCATGGCGGGAGCTCTGTTGTTCCCACTGTCCAATCTACACCTCCCCTGGTGCACCTGGAGGCCCATCACTTGTCACCTGAGAAAAGAGACTGACACCCTCCTCGCTGCAGCCTCCTTTCAGGCAGTTGTAGAGAGTGAAGAGGTCTCTCCTCAGCCTCCTCTTCTCCAGACAAAACCACCCCAGGTACCCCAGCTGACCTTCATATGTTTTCCAGTCCCTTTGCCAGCTTCCTTCCTCTTCTCCACACACACTTCAGCAACTCAAGGTCCTGGCAGTGAGGGGCCCCAAACGGAACCCAACACGTGAGCTGTGGTCTCACCAGTCCTGCACACGAGGGCACAGTGACCTTCCCTCGTCCTGCTGGCCAAACCACTTCTGAGGCAGGATGGGACAAGAGGCAATGGGCGCAAGCTGGAATATGGGGAATCACAATTAGATATTACAAACAACAACAAGAAGATGCCATGAGAGTGATTTAATACTGAACAGGTTGCCCAGAGAGGCTGTTGAATTTCTGTCCGTGTTCAGGACTCCCCTGGACACAGCCCTGAGCAGGCTGTGGCAGTCAGAGCTGTTCTGGGCAAGGGCTGGGCCAGGTGACCTGGAGGTACCCTGAACCTGCACCGGATGCTGCCCTTGAAAGGCTCTGCTTCTCCGAAGGACTGCACGAGTACGTGTTAATTGAGAAGAGTCAGGGGGCTGCTAATTCCGTGGGACTCGTTAAGTGCGCAGAGCACAGAGTGCTGCCTGCCAACGGGCTCACCACGCTTATTAGTTAGCTCACTTCTCTGTTTGCGCTCCTGTCCTGTTGATGCTCTGAGCCCACCTGTGGAACAGTCAGGTCCCTCTGTAAATGAAGGCAACCGAGAAGTTCCAATGCTTTTAATGAACCCATTTCAAACTGTATCCACGGAATATGATGCGGTTGCAGATGAAAACCCTCACTGTGTTTTCCATTTCAAACACATGTTCTGAGCAAGAAAAGAAACTCCTGTATATTTTAACAGTGTGACTCCTCCAGAACTCATGTTTCCAAGTACATTGCTACTAGGTTGTTCAGCAGCATCAAAAAGCCCTTCAGATAGACTATTTAGCAAATAGCCTTGCCTGTGAGAGCAGAAGGATTTGGAGATGTTTAATCCGTGTCCTGCTTTTTTAAGGGTAGGTAATAAGAAATCAAATAAATCAAAGCAAGTATTTTGCCTGGAAAGCAGGAGAGAGAAGGTGCTGTCTGCTCCGCACCTTCATTATTTGCCTTCAGCTTCAAAGCATACGGCCAGCTGAAAGCTCCGAAAGCGACACCTAATGATGCCCCTTAATCAGCAGAGCAATCACGCTATGGCTGGGTTACATTTCTCTCTCCAGAATATTAATGGAGTGAGGACACTGCAGACTGATGCTTTAAAATCCTTCCTTTAAAATCAACAAGGCTTTAAAATCCTTCCCAGAGGTTTCCAGCACATTTTGCCTTGTGCTGTGTCACGGCTGTCCAGGCTGAGAGCAGCAGAAGGCAGGCACTTGCACGCTGCTGGCGGGCAGCTGAGAGGCAGCGCACGGGCAGGATCTCCTCCCTGCTTCACCTCCTTTCTTCAAAGAGCCACACATGCGGAATTAAAACACCGCGCTGAAAAGCAGCCTGGTTTTGACCTCTAGAGCTGCCCTCACACTCAGGCAGCTCCAGGCACGGACCGCACGGACCCAGGGCAGGGCTGTCCCACAGCCCCCGGCACACGGGGGCTTCTCCAGGCGCCTCTGGTGCCTTGGGCTCTGCTCGGCAGGCCTGGAGGTACGCGGTATGGAGGAGGACGTGGATCTGGGAATGGGCTCAGACCACACGTACGTGCAGCTGCAGCACAGGAGGCAGAGATTGCAGTTTACCCACCTCTGGCCAGGGCTGCTGCTGCCAGGCTGGCTGCTGGTGCCAGCAGGCCTGCAACAAGGACGGGCCTCGGTGATACAAACACGGGAATTGAGACAAACTCCTGGCTGCTTTTTTCCAATGGAAGGCTATACTCAAAAACAGCTTTCATGATTGTTTGAAGCTGAAACTGCTTATTCAAAAGCCTCGTCACTCCAGCTGAACATGCCATGCACAGTACCTGTGATCGCACACGGCACTCTTGTACCTGGCACAGGCACTAACGCCGCTCTCCTCGACACACCAAGCGCAACGCAGTCCGCACGTACTGCAGTGTCTCCCACAGGAAGGGATGCCAAGAAATCCCAACTGGGGGGTGCACAGAGCATCACCAGAGATCAGTCCACCCCAAACTCTTGTCAGCACCACGCTGCACCCCTGAGAACATCTCTAGCCTAGTCCTTCACGGGACGGACACGAGTAGCGTTTCCTCGCCAGGTGGAAAGGACTGAGAGGCCCATGCAGCACAGTGCCTGCGGAAAGCACTCCATGCACAGGAGGAGCTGACACGTCTTCTGCTTTCTTAATGCAAGTGGAAGAAGAACTGTCGGTCCTCTCGAGGGCTGCCGTGTGCCGTTCCTCCTGGCATCGCGCTGGGCGGTGCTGGGCTCTGAGCAGGCCATGACACAGCCTGTTCTCGCCACCTGCTGCTGCCGGCGGTAATTGCATGGGCTCGGTGATGGGAGCCCTGTTCTGCTTCCCCTGCCTTCCCCTGGAAGCGGCACATGGGGCTGGACTACTAAAATTGCCATCAGTAGAGTGAGACGGCAGAAAGTCCTGGCGTCCTGCTCAGTGCCGAGCAGGAACAGCGCCAATGGCAGCACTGCAATGTGCGGCCTTCAGAGAAGGCAGAGAGCTGCCGTTTCTGCCACAAGCACCTGCACGGCAAAGCAGAAGGGCAGGGATGCTGGGCCTGCTGCAGATGCATCCCCTAGGCTGGGTATCCTGCTTGTATCGGCCGGCCTGCTCGTGTGCCGGGCGCTTTGTACCGGCAGGGCTGGCAGGCCTGGCGGTACAAAGACCCGGCACCAGTGCTGTTCCAGCATCCCACAGGCCCTGTGGAAACCTGTCCTCGCTCCGGGGAAAGTCAGCCTGCAGTTGGCCATGAAAAAAAAAACACAGACCTTCAGGGTACCTGGCTCTGGGGCCACGGGCAGGCCAGAATCCAGTGCCGGGAGCAGCCCTGAGAGGGGCCTGTGTTCCCTGCCGATAACACTGCCGCGGCTGACAGGAACGAACCAGCAACCACGAGGGCAAAATCAGCTTCTGGGGCAATTCCATTTGCAATTAATTACATAAATGATGTAATGAGAAAAGATTAGCTAAATTAGATTTCCGTGTGCACTCGGAACGCAGACAGCATGACCGCAGTCTGTGCCCTGACCACGCGCCCGCTCTGCATGCCGGATCTCACGTGCTGTATCGGTGCCCGAAGTGCTTCAAGTTTTAAACAACCATAAACTGAGGGCTGCAGCACTAGGTCCTTCCCTCAAGTTAGGTGCCGGAGCACCCGACAGCACCTCCTCAGCACCCCGACGCCCCGCGCCAGCCCCAGCAGAGCTCCAGCTTACCGTGGGGGCAGCGCCATCCCGAGCTGACCTTGGGCTGCTTCTGAAGAAAATGAATTAGCTTGCGGAGGTAGTCAACTGGAAAGCTGAAACTATCATTTTCCAAAGATATTCAAGGTAAAAAGCCTCAGGAACAATCTTTTGTCAGTTTCTGAGACTTGATTAACTGCCTTAATTCCACATGATTAATGGCTCTCAAATCTCAGGAGACCCGAGTCTCTGTATACATCTTGTTACTGGAGTGTCTTTAAAAGCTGTGCTCCAGGAATCCTATGAGATGTTTGAGAGCCTCAGCCCACGGTTCCCAACAGGCCTCGCAACACGGTGCCCTCCTTGTGCTCACCTGGCATGCCTGGAGAAGGATCGTCGTCCTCCCATCCCATCCACTTCACACACGAAGGGGACGCAGAGAGATCACTGTTCACATCAGCTGGGAGGAGCTGCTTCCCTACACCTGCTGAAATCCCAAAGGGAAATGTCTGCTGGAAGAATTTTAGGGACACCTCCTTCTCTTCTTCTCTCCAGTGGGAACAGCTCCAGAGTGCCTGGAAGGTGCTCAGAGTATGCCTGCAGCTCTGGGTGCCTCTGAGCGTTATCAGGTCAGGGCACTGCAATCCTGCTGACACTGCTCTTCAGAACCACAAATGATGCCTTGGGTCTCACCCTCAATGCTTGTTCAAGAGACCTGTGACACAGCAGAGCAGAGGGTGGAAAGGAACCTTAAGAAAATTATCAAAATCCTACTGAGGAGTTAGCAAAACCCTGCTGATTGAGGTTGCTGTTCATGTGTGCAACAATAAGGCCAGCCAAAATCAATTTCGTTCTCTCTGTGATCACTAGCAGATGATCCCACGGGGTCAGCAGTGAGGAGGCCCAGGGAAGATCTTTCAGTCTTGCAAATTAAAATGGTGACCAAAATGCAAACAGAAAGAGAAGAACAAGAAAAGAAGGAAAGAAGCGTTGCCTCACCACCTCGTGTTACTTGCCACATCAGCATTGTTCTCGCAGTGAACAATGCTTGTTTCGCGGCTCATGGTGAGCATGGCGATGTTGAACATTGTGCCTTATTACTGCAAACAAACTCAAATTAATAGACTGAATGCGTATGAAGTGGGTAAGTACATATGAACCTCACAAGCCTTGTACAAGACATCAGTAAAACACTGGTAGCTGAATCATTAATTATAAGCCAGAGGTTAAAGCAGGAGAGCCTCCAGCAGAAACGCACAGTGTTTTATGCAGCACGAGGTCCGTAATGGATAAAAAATTCATCCCGTTTCTGCCCTTGTTAATAGACTGCAAGAACTGTGCATCTACAGGATCTATAAATAAAGTACCAAGGCTGGCTTGCTTCTCCTGTACTTCATGGCAGGAAATTGCATAAAGGAGTTGCTCGGGCAGGCAGTGACCTTGAGAAGTTGATGCGAAGGGAATACACACGGGGCGGCCGTGCTCTCCTGGGGTGGGCTTCTGAGCAGGGCCATGGCATCAAACACACAGCAGAGCTGCAATTTTCTGATGCGTATTACGGAAAGGCAGAACGTAGCTCACATGAACTGAGCGGGATTACACACGGATCGGATTATTATTTTTACTTATTTGTATTATTCAGAAAGCAGAGGTGCTGCGTGGATCCACAGAGTGAAACACAAAACCTGGCTCTGTGGAGACAACAACTGACCTTTATTGGGCGCCCACTCCTACATTTATTTATTTGTATCATTTCCCATTAAATGCCTCAGAGCTTCTGCTGTTCCATGAATCACTGCTGGCAAGGGGCAGACCGCTCTGTTAACACACGCAGCTCATCTCTGCGGCGCTCCCTGCTTTGGGCGCTCGCTCGGCGTTCCCCCTCGGCCCCCGCACGCGTGCGAATCCCCCTTCTGCAAGTGCTGCTCCCTTAGCTGTGCCCGTGACAGAGATCCGTACGTGGATCTGGACGTCTGGGCCGTGTCGCATGGTTTGGGGAAAGGCTGTACCGCAACAGATCGCATTCCCTGGTTCGTTCAGAGAGCAGCATTTCGGTGACTGCCATGCACAGACGGCGGGTCTAACTAAAGCTGTTTGAAGAAGGTGCAGAGATCTGTGCAGAGGCTGAAAAGGTCGCCGGGCTGCGCCTGTCGAGGGGACAACTGGCTCTCCGAATGCCTGCGGTTTGCAGGTCCAACTGGGTTCTTCTGGACTCCCGCGTCTGCAGGAAGTGATGACTGCAAGTCAGAGTCTGCTCTGCTTCACGGGCAGGTTCTCAGCAGCCTTTGGAGAGCCCAGTGGAAGCCGACACAACACCTATTGACACAACACCTATTCTCCATCGCCTGCTCCAGAAACATTATTTCCATCTGCCTCCCGCCCAACCGTGTATTAGAAACGGTAACCATCAGCTCCTTCCGTTGTTCCTGCAAGGGGAACGTTACTCACCAGCAGGGAAACGGCACTCTGTGGGCATCCAGAAGGATAAAGCTGCTTTCCCCGAAGGCTGTTGCCGACTGCAGCAGTGCCCGCGGGCTCTCTGAATCAGTCACGGCGATGACTGGCTCCTGCAAGGAGCTGGGTAGTCCCCTGCTGTTAGGGAGCTGTCTGATTCTGGAATGTCAGCTCCAGTGCAGCGTCTGTCTCTTAAAGCCAGCAAGACAAATGCTAACCCTTGGGCTTGCTGAGACTCATTCCCTTGCATCTGAAGGGAAACTGGAGTGCCCAAAATGCTTTGCAATAGCCACGAAAAGACGCATTTTAGTGTTTTCAAGTATAAACTGAAGTTTCCCGAACAAGTGCAAGACAAAGCCATGCCCAAGTAATGAACAAGAGGCAGACAGGCAGGGGGACTTGGTGCGCAGCAATCTGTGCCGCCACTGTGTAGGAGCTGACTCTGGGATGCTCACCCTTGTTCCCCTGTCTGCACCTCCACTTCTAAAAGACACAGGAAACAAGGACCACTGGCACTGCATTCAGTCGCAGCGGGCTGTGTGAATTACCGATAGCAGGTCCTGTACGGATTCTGGTATCTGTATTACAGGGCTCTTCCAACAACAAACTAGTTTCTGTGTCGTGTCACTGCCAAAATCCTTCTTTTCCCAGGCAACACATATCTCCCTGAGACGAAATGACTGCCCGTGCACAGCTCGCAGTTATCACACTTCCTGTGTTCATTACACGTCTTTCTGATCCTTCACTACTCTGAGCTTTATGGCCAGTTCAAATTAAATTACTTTTACAGTGTGTATTTATCTTTCTGCCTTTTAACATAACAAAGTGGAAACCTACTGGGTGTGTAAAACAATAATGCTGGTTTTTCTTTACGGCAACAGAACGAGTTCATTGCCTTTCTTTTCCTGGGGAGAACAGGCAGCAGGGGCAGCACCCCGGCCTGCAGAAGAATGTCTTTTTTACATGCTGATTGCACACAGAACTCTCCAGCAGCTTGGCACTGCCATTGTGTCACACTTCTGTCTGTTAATTACATTTACAAGTCCTTATACGTGGGGGAGCGGGATGGTAGAAATTGAGAATCGGGTGGTATTTACCTCGTCTTCCCTGTAGCTAGCAAAGAGGACACTGCTTATCTCATCGTGATTTCATGACCTACGGCACGGGTTGGTGAAACAATCCTCAGTAATGTTCCTTATTGCTAACACGGTGCGCTGGACTCTTCCTTTAATCTGTCTCATAACCCAAACCATAAAAACGCCGAATGCCCTTCCAGGAACTCAGTCTTTGTGTCCAGAAGAGCACAAACGCTGCTGCCAACAAGAAGAGTTTCTGCATTGCTCTCTCTTTGCTCTTCTCTCTCTCCACTTTAAGTACAGCCAAGCCTCTTATTTTCTACTGGTTTTACAGCTGTTTCCCAGTCCTAAGGTATAAACATACTTCTGATACTCTGATGGTTTCCTACAGATATCCCAAATGATCTGGGAAGAGAGTACACACTGAGATGAGAAGAACTTCGGGAGGAAACCACCTCCTCATCATGCCACGTGCCGCTAAGAATAAAGACCTTGGAAGAAAAGGCATCGGTTATGCCATCAGTTATGCCTCAGGTGGCATTGCTTTCACTAGCGTGCCAGCAGCAGGGAAGGCATTGCGATGAAGGTTGGCTCGCTTTGCTGAGGAAACAACAAGAAAAGTTGACAAGAGATCCTGGGGAAATTCCAGTCGGTCCCTCCACGTGTCGTGTCCTCAGCAGTGGTGCACAGAGAGGAATGGTTCAGAGTGCAGTTCAGATGAGTCCTAACTCTGGCAGCCTAACAAAATAATTAAACGAAAAGGAATAACAAAATAAGTAAAAAGGACAAACAAAGAGGAAGGAACTCGTCCCATCATCATTATTCCATCCCAAGGCATGTTCGCTGCCATCCCTGCCCTGATTCAGCTCCGAGTCCCGTGGCACTGAAGGCAGTGGACACACCAAAAAGAGTCTCCATGAAAAAGAGCAAGGGAAGTGTTTCTGCATTCTTTTCACGGAGAGGACTAATGCAGAAAGTGAGGATGCATCCAAAGGACACTTGCTTTTATGCATTAGGTTCCTGCTGCTGCCTTAGAGGACTGCAGACGTGCACAGAGCGAGCACCAGACTCCCTGTCCGCTCTCAGATGAAGTCCTGCCAGTGCAGGGAACTGAGCCCAAGGTTCAGATGTCCCCACACTGCACCCCTACAGCCCCTGCCTCCCCCTCTTCCCACCTGGAATGCTCCCGAGGACACAGAACCCCTTTAAAAAAAATGTAAATGGTCTATTTTGACTTTCCTATCTAATAATCCCTCACAAAGAGCAAGTCAGAAGACATTCCCTCCAGGCCCAGGGATTCTGGTGGACAGAGAAATATTCCTCCAAAGGCCAGCCGGTCCTCGTGTGACGGCCTGGGGAGGCCAGGCAGCTGCAGCGCCCCTCTCTGCAGCTCCCCGGCTGCATTCTCTGGTGGACAAATGCCCGAGGGCAGTGAGCACAAGGGTCCCAAGCAGCCACCGAGCACTGGAACACAGCAGGGTCTGTCACCTCACCGCCACATCCCATGAGCATGTTGTAAGAGAGCAGTCTCTGGCAGCTCCCTTCCTCTGGCTCTAAAATAGCGACAGCATTTAGCAAAGCAAACTTCAGCTGAGAGCATCATTAATGTGAGGCTGCCAGGAGGAGATTCTGAGGAGGGTTGGTAACGTTCACCAGCGCTAAATCCTGCTGTGAAATGGGATAAAAATGGACCAAATGTGGTGGCAGCCGGCACCGCCTGTGCCTTCTGGGGCAGGCAGGGGGACAGGGCGGCTTATTTCCGTTTCCTCAGCTCTGTTTCTACTGTTTTGTGCTTTTTTTTCTGTTTTAAAGGAAGGTTGCGAATGAAAGCTGCGTGAGGACATGGGAAAAGGCGGTGAAACTGAGATTTCAGGGTTTGTCAAAGCAGTGATGTCAGGGAAAGCCACGTACCACGGAGCTGCAGCGTTCTGAAGTCCCTCGCAGCCGCAGGAAGGGTGCTGTTCGCCCAATTTAACGCATAAACCCAGAGGAGAGAGGTCTTGCGAGAGATGTTCTCCTCCCAGTAGGAAGACATACAGATGTCGATCTGTCAGCATCTGTATCAAATGATAGTTCATGCCTTAATTTTGCCGGAAGAGATGGCTCTGAGTAACTGGAAGGGCAGCAACAGGCAAGTTTCAACAAAGCAAATTCGAGACATTATCGCTCATCGCTTCCTAAAATAGAAAGCCTCAGGTCTACAGCACCTAAAAGACTAAAATTTCAGAAACGCCTTTTATATCTTTTGCTAATTCTTAAAAAGAAGCCAGAGAATAGTTCAATGCCTTTCTATAGGTAATGTTCGAGTTTGCCCCTTGTCGTGTTTTGATCATCTTCCTACAGACAGAGCTGGCTGTGTCTAGTAGGAGGGTGAGGACCACGCTTTATTTCACTAAGCAGTAACACCAGACCAAAGCATGCAGGTACATCACCGAGTCACCATTTCTGCCATCATTAAGGCAGAGAGTTAGCTTTACACCCTTAGCTAAACCAGAACACCAAAAGCCATGAGCAGTGCACTGAGTGCCATGAAAAATTCATGGTCCTCTCCATCACCTCTGCCCCGAGTCGCCGTCACGGGCACTGCTGGGAGAGGCACGTCCCTTCCCCACGGCTCGGACTTGCAGAGGTCTCCTCCTCCCATCCGTGCACACGGCATCTGCGGCGTAACGAAGTGCTAGGCAGGAGCTCGCCGGGCAACACCGCCTGAACAGAAGCCTGACACGAGACACTGCATGACACTGGACATACACCTGGTTAGCTGAGCTCTGGGAGCGCAGCTCTACGTTAACATGCTAACAGTGTGCACTTTTCTTTACTCATTCCAGTTTTAAATTGCACTTTATTACCAAATCCCTCCTTAGCACTTGGGCGATGTGGAACTTGTCTAGAGGGTGTAAAATTATACTAAGGTATTCAGAAAAACCCAGCCTAGCTCCGAACAAACTTCTCAACAGAGCAAATTAACCACAAAAGAGGGCTAACACCGGCTCTCTTCTGCTCCCTGACAAGCTCTCGGGCCCCAGGGACAGCAGAGGCAGCGGTGGGACCTCGTCGCATCCCAGGGGCTCAGCAGCTCCTCGCAGCAGGCCAAGGCTGTGGGTTTCTCCTGGAGCGCCTGGTAAAAGTCGGCCGTGATCCATGGTCCAGCAGATTAATTCAGAGCAAAATGAGGGCAAGAAAAAGCGGTAACTGCAGGTAAATTTCATCCCAAATGGCCCGATGAACCTCACCTTCACAAACGAAGAGGCAGGCTGTTCCTGTCAGAACTGGCTGCCTCCTGCGGTACCTTAATGACTTATTTAATTGCCATTATTGTTAGGATATGAGGAGAAGGGGGGCAGAGGGGAGAGTGAGAGAAATTCATTTGAAGTTTATAATAGTGCCTACTGCCTGTCATGCCGCATTAATGTTCTGCCAGGCAAGCAAAAAACTGCGATGTTGTACAGAGTTAATTAAATTCGAGGCAAGAAATGTGTCGTTTTCTCTCAGAAACAGGAAGATTTTTTACATTTGTACCTAAAAAGCAGGAATGCTTACCCTGGCAAACGGCCTGCTAGCACCTCACATATTTAGCTGGTAGCACCAGCTGGCGTTCCCGAACCCCCTCTGTCCGCACAGGAGCTCACTCATGTCGTCATCAGAAACATGGCAACCATCCGTCTTGTTCTACCCGGCGATTTTTTACTGGAAATGAAGCCTTCCCGTTCAGAACAGATCGGGCTACTTAGGTCTTGGCAAAGGGAGTATCGTATCTCTGCTGCAGGAGGGAAAGTCCTGCTGGAAGGGAAAGAAGCGTGATGCTAGCTGGCTGAAGGTGATCCTGCGAAACCCGTGAGAACCGCCGAGTCGGACATCAGCTTGTGAGCCCGTGGCTGCGCGTGTCGAGGAGACGAGGGGCTGCGAGACCTGCGTCAAGCACAGCTCAGAGCGAGGCGTGTGAGGGGACCACTTCCTCGCGCTGCCCAGAACGGCACCGGGGAACAGTTTCTAGAGGAGAAAGGCAGTTTACGGCATGTCCCCGGGGGTGAATTCGGCGTGAGAGCTTCTAAGTTCTTCTAACTCTTCACATCTTGAGGGAAGTGGAAGCCTGAAGCTTGTTTAAATTGTAACACGGGGTTACACGGGAAAAGGTTGACAGCCACCACTACAGACCCATCGTGGCGGCGGCACAGAAAGGCTTCATCGCTGCTGCCACAGAACTTGAGTCCCCTCAGACGCTCCGTTACTGATCGTTCTCTGCGCCGTATCAGTGGCAAGCCATCTGTATGACCCTGGGACCAAAGCAAATAATAAGAATAATAAATATTTACGTTTGCCCCACATAGCTGCCTCATGCAAAGCAGCCTGCCAGGGAGCACATCCATGCGCTCCTGTGAAACAGGCTGGCTTGTACTGCTTCCCTGAGGGAGTCTGTTCTTCCTCCCTCTCCTTTAAGTGGAACCAGTATGCCACTGTGCAGACCAAGGCCATTTGCACAAATATAAAATATTCAATTAATAAGGCCGGAATATTTAATCGTGCTATTGAAATACTTAGGATTGCATTACCATTTATTATTCTTCAGGAAGGAAGGATCTCCAGCACTCTGCCTGCAACTGTTCCGTGATTGCTCTTTGGAGCTTGACGTGGGTTTTTGGTCCCTTTCCCAAACCACTGTTAAAAGGCACTATTCATGCAGATTAAGCTAAATTTCAGAAGCACTAGAGTAATACTCCAAGAGAGAGTGAAATTACTAGCTCTTGATTTGAAAAACTGGGAGAAACACATTTTTTTTTTTCAGTTTCCAATTAGCAGAGCAACGATGTCAGAGAATTATGCAGGAGTCAGCCCAATCCGTTCCTGGCTTGGGCCACGACGAAGAGAAGCCAGCACCGCACATCTCAGAGCGGGGCTGTGCCAGACGGGTAGCTCCCGAGGGAGACAGACATTTGGATAGCAGCAAGTCCTCCTTCAGGGTTTCAGACACATACCACTGTCAGCCACTTGTTTCAGACACTCATACCACTGTCAGCCACTTGTCACAGCAGTGTGCTGCATTTCACCACGTACTGCAGGTGACACGCAGTAGGGGAATACCCAGGTTCTCCAGGCACACAACCACTTTATCACCTCACGTATCTGTTCCAAGTAGCTGAATAACTGGCCGCTATCTCATCAGGCAAGGCAGCCAACCTAAAACCTTCAAACCTTCGTGGTTTAGGTCACCAAACAGAAGGCGTCAGCAACACGAGTGTTTTCATTCGTGAGAGACAAGACCGGTCTGCCACAAGTCCAGTGATCAGCCCTACCTCGTGCAGGTCATTTGCCAGCGTGGGTAATGCAGAGGGAGATTTATCCACCTCCTCCCCCATCCCTGCCCTCTCTCCCTCAGCGTGATCCTTTATTTTCTACAAAAGCCCAGAATTTTGCCTGGGAGGTTTCTTTAGGCTAGCCAAGGACTCACGTTCAAAGAAGAGAGCTGTGAAAGGGATTTGTGTTTGCTAAGGTTACATGCGTCACCTGGGGCTATGTGTGGAAATGTAACATCATCCCTGAACCCATCCACAGTTTGATTCTGAAGGTTCTGGAGAGTCCCAGCTGCTGCTGGGGCCATGTGCTGGTAAGGATATTACAGGAAATGTAAAACACCTTTTTTAGAAAAAAAAATAAATAAAAATAAACAGAACTTGTTAGTGACAGTAGGGCTTAGATAACACACTGCGTATCTTCACCAGAGAGACAATGAAACACAGACGGGCAACATCTCAGCCTTGGTACTGGAAAAAAATAGGAACATGTCAAAGGAAAGCTTGAGACAATGGAGAACCACTGGTTTCATCCTAATGAGAAGGTCCCCAGGCATGGCTCTTCATTTCACAGGTTTTAGTCAAAGGAGGAAATCTGAGAAAACTGGACCGAGGAGTTCACAGGCGAGATGAAAGTCTGCAGGTGCTAGAACTGAAAACCAACTCGGGCTGTTTGTAAGAATGAGCCTCTTCAAGAAAGGGTAGTGCGAGTACAGCATCTACAACCACCACTTCGAAAACAGGTGGAAAAATATAGACCTCCTGATGTCTTAGAAGGCACACAGGGAAATACAAGGAAATGTCAGAATCGTCCAAAAACAAGTTGGTTCAGAGCTTGCGAATGTCAGAAAAACAGCAACAAACCCATCAGAGACCTGGGACCGGCCTGAGACGGGGCCGTTTTCACAGCCGGCCCAGCAGCAGGAAGAACGGCCTGCTGGTCTCGAAGCTCTGTGGCCACACCAACGTACCCGTGCCAGGCCTGAGGTCTCAGACCAGCCGCTAGCAGGATTTGCTGGTTTGGGGAGCGGTGGCACGACAGCTGTCACCAGGCCAGCAAGAGCCCTGCGGGATGAGAGCGTCTGCGCCACACTCCCAGCACGACCCAAGAATTCCCTCAGAGAGATTTACTGATTTCAGTCAGATTTTCGTTCCAGGAGCTTACTGAAAAAGTCAGAAATTTGGAAGCCTTGAGAGTGATGTGGACCTAAAATGGGTTGTACGTGCCCTCCAACCTGAAAAATGTTCTGTCCCTGGCAAATTCCAGTGCACGGCAACTCATCTGGCAAACATCCAAAGGACCTGTAAAATGATGTACTAAAAAATGGTAACACCAATCTGAAATTGCTTTAAGTGCTCACCAGTGAATAACGTGTAGGTAGACAACATCTACTCTGCTAACGGCTCTGTAATTTGTGCTAAGAACAAGCATTAGTGTGCCTAAGGATTCCTGCGTACCGCCAGCTTAAAACGCCTCCTCTCTCAGGTGACACGAATAGCACGCCGCGAGGAACTCACCCCCAGCCCGAACACCATGGCTGCTCCTTCCAACTCGCCGTGCGAACCTAGGGGCACATTTACAGCTAGCGCCCGTAACCACAAAGCTGTTCCACCTTGCCACTATTTCAAAGCAGATGCACGTGCTTTGCAGACTTCAGGCCGCCCAAGCACTTTGCCTTTCATTCGAGTCATTCCGTTTAGTGCATGCCTTTGGCAGACGGCCCTGGAGGACAGCCCGAACACTACCAGAGGAAGGGGAACGTCTGCACCCTCCCAGCCAAGCCCCAGCCGCCCGCAGAGCACAGCACGAGAGGTGAATTCACCCCCAGCAGGCCACGCTGGGGTCCCCGGTGTGATGCTGCCACTGTTCCCCAGCTAAGAGGGTCGCAGTAGCTGTGTACACCACTTCAGCCTGTCCGGTGATGAAGCCGACCCCATGGAGTTAGGCAGGACTGCTCTGCACTTTTTTCCATGCCGACAATAAAAGCTTTTCCCGTGCCAGAGCTCCCCCAGCACAGCCCGTGCCCACTGCCTGGCTCCCTGCTCACCAAGCCTGCTTCCTCGGCCATCAGCTTTACGTGCCGCATGCTGTTAGCTGCCTGGGCCTCACACCTTCCCCTGCCATCACACCAACGTGCTTCTCGATTTCTCTTCTTTCTTCCCCCAGACGTATCTGTCAAGGCCACCTCGTCCCCTGGCTCCAAGGGGCCGCGCAGGCCCACACCTCCCAAACCACGAAGCTTCCTCTGCTTGCACCTCAGTCTTGCCTGCTCCCTGCCGCCTTCACTCTCAGCCTTCCCTACCCCTGCTGACTCCCCAGCCACATCCCCACCACGAGTGTGCAGGCACAGAGAGAACGAGGTGCCCGGTGCCACCGGGGCAGCAGGGGCTGTAAGGGCAATCCCCGGCGCTGTCACAGCTCTAGGAAGAGTCAGGTCAAGGACTGAGAGTTCATCAAGAGCCAGGAGAGCCATTAAGGAATTTAGAAGTTTGCCTTAGAGGAAGAGGTTTCAGGACTTGATCTTATCAGACAGGATTAAGGAGAAACCTGGTCACAGCCTATGTGAATGAGCACAGGAACAAAACTGTGCCAGGGGTGGGAGGACCATCGCCTGCCCTGGACAGGCAGTCACACTGTGACGGGCACTGCCCCTTCCTGCCCTCACAACCGACATAAAAATACAGACTGCTTTTCAAGGCCTGAAATGAGACCATTTCAGGACCTAATTAGCAGGAAAATTCTCCTGTGGGGGCCAAGCAGCTGCTGGAGCAGCAGACCCACGGATGGGACGGAGCCAAGCACAGGAGCACTGCCCCACAGCTCAGCCTGGAGTCGACTGGGTGCATGTCGAGACAGGTGAGTGCAGCTGTTCCTTCCCCTTGGTGGTGACAGGCGAGGAAGGCTGTGAACCCCTGCAGGAGAGCACTGGGAGGATGTTTACCCAGCGCAAAGGCGGGATGAGGAGAGCACAGTTCTGTGAGGGTGTGGAAATAAGCTCCAGAGAGGTGGCACCAGGAGTCTGGGCAGGAATCTGTGCTCTACACGAGAGCGATGGAAAGCAAAACAATGTCAGGTTGTTTAAACAGATTTTAGTCGAGTCACAAAGCTGCACGACTCCAGAGTCCTCGGAAGAGATAGCGCCATTAGATGTAGGGGAAAGCATCCACACGCAACGAGTCCTACAAAACAGAATGAAAATAAATGGAAAACAGGAAAATCAATGGGAATTACTCTAAGTGATCACTTATGAAATACACACAAAAGATAAGGAAAACAGCAGACTGAAAATAAGGAAACCAATAAGGGGAAGGACAACAAGGATGTTTTAAAAGAACAATAATGGGGGAAATTACTGTAATAGCTTACAGCCATTTTTGAGAATGGATTCTATAGCTATGAGCGGTAGAGAAAGCGCTCAGCAAATATTTACCTTCTGTGCTTGTAAGGACACTGAACGGGGTACTCGCTCCTTACAGCGGTAACGAAAGGCTTTCACTCAGCCGTGGCTGTTTAAGCAGATTATTCAACAACCACAAGCAAAGTTAATCACCGGCAATTTTCTAGAAACTTCACAGCAATTTTTGTGAGAGGTTTAAAAAGCACTTTGACTAACTGCTTCTGCGTTTAGCGAGGCTCAGGAAATCAGAGTGGAAGCCTGCAGAAGCACAGGGCTGTGTGGGGCTGGAAGGGGCAAGCAGGATGGCCTGGGAAGCTCCAGAACGTGGCAGGCCAAGTGAGACAGGCTGAGAGCGATGGCGGTAGGGTTAATTAACTGTGAAGTTAATTGAATTCTATAAAGCTAGACCTGAATAAGCTAAATGCCTTACAGAAGCATCTTACGGCAGAACTGCAATTATTCTGGATCAGAGTCCATATTGGTTTTTGTTTGTTTTGTTTTGTTTTATTTTCTTTCTGGACGAAATGGGACCAGTGCTGCTGCTTTCCTCAGCTGCATCCCTCCACCCACTGCCTTGCCTCCTGCAGGATGCCATGCCCTTAAAGCACTTCCATATGCCAGGGCTGCCTGGCTTAACCAGTCCTGGTCCAAACGGTACTTACACGTGACGTGCCAACAGAAGTATCGAAATCAGACAAGCATGCTCTCGCATTTCTGAGGAAGCGTTCTCCCCTGACCCTGCCCTGCTGAGCAGACACCCTGAAACAAGAGGATTGGCGGGCTTTAGAGCTCTTCAGCTTACCTGTGTGGTGGAATCACAGCTATCCTTAGTGCTCCTCTAGGGGCCACGTTTGTTCCTCCATCCGTATTCCCGGGATGCCGCCCCATGGAGACCCAGTGAGGTGACACACGTAACACCGAGGAGTACAACCTCCTGCCGAAGGGCTACGGCACAAACGTGTTTCTGCTCCCAGCGTCACCCTGCTGTGGAACCAGGCCACGCTCGGCTCTGAGGGTCGTGAATTGGCTATGCCTCATTCTCCTCCTGGAGCAAGACAAGGCCAGCACGGGGCTGGAAATGCGCAGTAGGGTCAGGCTCCCTGCTGGGCACACGCAGGGGAGAATTCGCCTCAGCTCACTTCAGCCGCCTGCAGCAGGACTTCTGCACCTGCACGGCTCACCTCTCCATGGCCAGTGGAAAGAAACAGGTATTCAGATACTACTTTCACGTAGCTTCGTGGATTACTTTGATCGCCTCTCCCGCAGCTGTAAAGGAAACCTAGGGCAAGGAGACCAGCGGGTGTCTCGCTGACTTCTGCCTGCAGGGCAGGCACGGCCTGAGAAAGCTCGCGCCCTCAGGAGAGAAAAGATTCAGGTGAACAAAAAGGGGGAAGGCTTGCACCGGCAGTGGAAAGGGAACAAGGTTTTGTAAAAGCAAGTGTCGGTGGGAAAAGGTGTGAAAGAACTCGCATCTTTTTATCCCTTTGTACATCGCTGTTGTGTCAGTCCCGAGAGGTAATTATCACTGGAAACAGAACTAAACAGGACCGGCTCCCTTCTTCCCCGCTGGGAATTACTTAACAGGTGAAACGGTTTCTGCACATAACCTTGCTCAGAGGAATGAGCAATTCAGTACACCTGAAAGGTGACCGCATTTCTGTTCCAGTCCATTTCTGAGATAGCTGGTCAGCCCTCTCTTTCCTGTATGTCACTCAGTGGCATCCTGGCTCTTCTCCACTTTTCCAGGTCTCTCCTGTGATGACAGAGGACATCTCAGACTCCTGAGCCTGTCCCTCAGATGCACAGCCTGCGGCTGTACGAGACAGTCCAAGTGCTCCGTGTGCCACTCGGCTCGGGGTGTCCTCACTGTGGTTTGCCCCTTTCCTTTCTGCTCAGCGTTGTGTATTTTTGTTCCTGGCCAGCCCGCTGACCCTGTAGCAGTCCTTCTGGCTCCTTGTCTTGACGCTTACCTTAAGTTACAGGTTCTTCAGTCTCCGGACATTCACACCGGGGTCCTGATCACGCTGCCTTTGATCCACCATGCCTGTAGGTCCTCCAGCTTTGCCTTACTCAGACCCCAGGTCTTAATTTTGGCCTTTGCTATCTTTGGCCTCTGTCTTCAAACCTCTTCCTCCTCGGTCCCTGATCCTTGATTGCCATCGCACACATCCCAGCTGGGATCCCGTATCAGGCCTCCCTCTTCCTCCGGAGCTGCAGGATGTCTCGCTGGCTTTATGAAACCAGTAAGCCAATCCCAGCCTGTCCGCCAGGACTAAACGCAAGTCTTCCAGGAAAATGTGGGGCAGTTTCAAGATTTCTTTCGAGCTTCCTGAAAGTGAAGCAAGCTACAACGAAAGAACAGGGGCTATTAAGAGAATCTCATTAAAAAACAGATTGTTGAGTGAAATACCAATGACAAGTACGTGAACGGTTAGTTACCAAGAGAAACAGACCTGGCACTACAAGGGGAGATATGGATAAGCCAAGAATAAACAAGAATACAAAAAAAAGCCCTGGAGAAAAGCATGTGGCTCTGAGCACTATTGCTAAGTCAGCTGAAGAAGAGTTCACAGAAATCCAATTAGCAAGGACAAAAGCAGGAACAGCTGGCCAGGATGCCAGTCGATACATGAAACGGCCGGCACGACGATGGAACGCGCTGAACATGTGCAGCCACAAAGTGAAACACCAGCAAGCAACAAAAGCGTGCGCATGGGAAGGACAGAAAGCGTTGGCTACAAGCACAGGGGAAAAAAAGTGCTCTGCAATGCTTAAAGGAATCCAGCAGCAGGAGCACATAAGCCGTGCAAGGCACACGGGACTTGCTCGTGGCAGCGTGACTGTTCTATGGCAGCTGTAGTGCTCGCTCACCCCATGCCCAGCCTGAACAGAAACAACTTTTCGGTCTCTTCTCCCAGGCAACAAGCGACAGGACGAGAGGAAATGGCCTCAAGTTGTACCAGGGAGGTTCAGGAAAAATGTCTTGACTGAGGGGGCTGTGAGGCATGGGAAAGGCTGCGCAGGGAGGGGGCCGAGTCACCATCCCGGAGGTACTCAAACGCCGTGTGGACGTGGTGCCTACAGCCACGGTGTGCTGTACACGTGGCAGTGCGAGCGGTTGGACCTGATGACCCTAGACATCTTTTCTAACCTAAGCGATTCTATGATCTTAGGGCGACTTTACCGGGCAATCCCCGTGCAGTCTCAGAGCACTCCTCTGAGCTCTTCACATGCCCTGAAGGAGCCGGGCCCCCCAGCCTCACAGCGGGCCAGGCCTCTCTTCAAGCTCAGCAGGAACAGACCTTTGCTCACAGCACAGCGAGACAGACTCCGGAGTGGCAGGAGTTAGTATCACCCTCGCAGCTCTTGTTGGCAATGCTTCCAGCAGCTCCAGAACTGGACCAGGAGCTTTGAACCCGATTCTCGATTTCGAGAAATGAGCCAAGTGCCACTTCAGTCAGTGCTCCAACAGCTCCCTCTGTCTTCCCTGAAGGGTTCGGAACAAAAGCAGTTTTCTGAAAATCTTATTTTAAAAAGGTAAACCCAAATGGTCTGGTGGTGTGGCCGAATGATGACAAGCATTGCCAGCATCCAGGCTGGAAAGCCTTCTGAGAATGCAATATAAGACCAGACCCACTTCTTTCTTCTTTTTTTTTATGGTTTTATCATGCACACCTACTGAAAATGTTCTAAAGAACACGCTAGGACACTGGTTAGCTCTGGGTATGTCATCCGAGTTTTCAGTCCATTATATGCCTGAACATCTCTCCAGTCATGAACAAAGCTGGAATGAAGAGCAAATTTTTCACAGCAAAACAAATTAGTTGCACTAATGTATTTGCATTCCAACCAGAATTACTAAATAATCATGAATGTAATAAATGCAAATGCATTCACTGTTACTAAACAAGAGCAAAACTGCTGCCCCAAACAATCAATTCCGTACACCCACTGCTGAATACGCCTGCAAAGTCCCCTTGCAGAGTCTGCCTCGTAACTTCCCGCAGCCAGAATCTCACGGTGTTTCACTTCCCGTAAGCCGACAGTGATCTGAAACGCCTGCCACTGCTTTGTTAAACTGCTGTTGGTACAGGAAGACGTCGGGCAGTGGCACTCGGTGGTCTCTGAGGGTCCCTTCCAACTGCACTACGAAATCTCACCTTCCGTGGCACGTGTCTGGCCCCGACCTGCCGTCAGAGAACAACGCTCAGATCTTACCTAGAGGCAGGCCTGCGACTGGGTGACATTCCACCAAAGAAACAGAAGGCCCAAAGAAGTGCCTTCAACAGATTTCCTTCACATCCTCTTCCCACCGCTTTTAATTCCAGAGCTAGGCCCCATTCAGCATGACTGTGCACACTATGTTTAATTGAAATCTCAAGTAATTACGCTTAGGAAGAATGCTGATTAAGTGACGTTCAATTAGTATTCATCACGGCAGCTGTGATACTGTGACTGCGAGACCACATTTCTTGATTCTTTTTCTTAGAAGCTGTTTTCAGGAGGCAGCACAGCGTGGAGTGGAACTGCAGAAGATGTAAATCTCACTTCCTGTCCAAAAGCACCATTAGAAGAAGGAACCACTGTGAAAACATAACGAGGGAGAAACAGTAAGAATGATGGGGCCACTGGAAACTGAATTTTAACAACAGGTTATTTTTTAAGAGTGGGAAAAACACAAGAAAAACAGTGGAGCTGAGGACCAGGACGGTGGAGGAAGATGCTATGTGGACAAACCTGGCCATGGAGAGGTGCTCGGAGGTGCGTTTTCTGAAAGGAAGGTGCTCAGACCACCACACCGGCTTCTGGCCAACTGGAGCAGCTTTGACAAATCAAGTTTTGTTCCAGACAAAAACCACAGGGAAAACTTGGAGCAAATACTAAAAAACTCACCCCACGCCTTTAACACAAGAGTAGCTACAAGTGTTCCACGGACGCGGGCATGGTTTTAGGAAGCAAACTGCTCACAGTGATTGGATGTGCCAGTTCTTAACAACTGTTTGCGCCTGCTTATAAAGCCATTGCTTTTCCAAACAAACAACACCCAAGCATCCCAAACATCACAGGTATTATCCCATACCTACAGAAATCTCAGAGGTACACTGGAAACCACAGACCAACAAACCTCAGTTACGCACAGACTATTTCTCCTTTGTGAGAATAACCCAGCTTATTTCAATAAAAATGTGCATTACAGCCCCTGCGAACATGACCAACCCTCAGTGTGAATAAGAGATGAGAGGGACAGAACCGGTTCAAATGTTTTAGTGTAAATCCCTAAAGGCTCCTGAAAAACTCTTTACAAAAAGCAATTAAGGGGCCACAGTTACTAAACGCAGCAATCACTCTCTTGTTCTAAAAGGTAGGCCCAGATTCAAAACACACCGGTTATTTTCCGCAGTGTCAGACGACTGAGGAGTGGACACGTGTACACACCACGGCTTGTTGAGCCTCCGACCTTCTGGCTGGTTCTGTACCTCACACCCAGCCACTGCCTCTTCATTCGCATTTTGCTGAGAACTACAGTTCTTCCCAGTTTTTCTTTCATGCAATTATGCTGATATCCCCAAATCACAGCCTCCTTTTTCCACTCCCTCTTCCCTCCCTCCGAGCTGTCGGCCGAGCACATAAATAGTATCAAACCATTCTGAAGAGGAGAATAAAAAAATATGCTCTGCAGTCAGCCACCTACTGCTACCTACAGAAGAGTGTGGCTGTGTTTTGTCAGCAACAACCGGTGCTGTCACTCACCAGTGCTTGTGCAGAAAGTCAATATTTGCTCACTGCTCAAGCTGGCAGGCATACGGACTCGCAAAAGATGCTTCAGCTTTTTGGGTTCGTAAGCCGCGTGTTCCTGTGAAGAGCTAGTCACTTATCAATTATTCCCACGCTCTTGTCCTGATGGAACATCAGAACTTTTCTGAAAAATCATCATATCTATTGGAAAACTGGGCAATTCCGCACCGTACTGGATTCAACTTTTGAAAGAGAATGAAAAAGTAGACGTATTAGACATTTTATAAGCAGTTGCACTTAAAAAAACAGATCTGATTGATCCGGTAACAGAGCTTGGAATGGCTTCTTAAATCTGGGTCACGCTTCCCAAAATGACGAGCAAGCCCTCGCAGCAGCCCCATTTTAACCAAGCTGAATGTGGTCCTGTCAGAAGTTGCACTGCTGGGAAGTGCAGCGCTCAGAGCTCTAGGAACAAGCAGTTTGTTTATTTTGTGACAAGCCAGCTAGTGGAAACGGCTTTACTTTCTTGTCTTCCTGCAAAGAAACGGTAATGTTATGCAGAGCCAGACAAATATATTCACTGTGCTGGAAAGCATTCAGGAGATCACAAATGTGTATGACAGAGTCCTCGCAACAGCTTAAAGCCTACTCACACGCACGGTCTTCAGATCTCGTCTACAGACATCCTCCAAGGCTGACAGGAACTCCGTCAGGCTGTCAGCAATGGCACTGGTGGGGAAAAGAGGCAGAGGAAACGCTGTCAGCCAGCTATAACCTCACTGCTTCCACTGCTGTACAGGGACAGCAAGCGACATTACTCCTACACCGGAGGATGAGGGAGGAGAAAACGAGGTATTGACCTCTTTTACCAACAGACGCCTCCTGGCCAACAGCACGAGGGCCACCAAATTTCTTGGGGTTTACACCGGTATAGTGCAGTAGGAGCACGGGCAAGTGAAGAAGCCCACTGGTGCACTTCACTTAATCGATGCCAAATTTCAACTGAAACTTCAAATCCAATGTGATTTAGTCAATTTAGAGCAAGGCCTTCATCTAGGAAGTCTGACCAATATTCAGATTAACCGACTGTTAGTACAAGACATAAAGAGGGTCCAGTTATCGTTAAGGGTTCAAGAACCAGAAATGTTCTTACAATTATTTCTGACACCTTGAAATAAAGAAAAAAAAAAAGATAAAAATAAAAATAAATCATCACCAGAGAGTCATCTCCAGCTGCAGACTTTCAGCTGCATCCCACTTGAGACACTTACACGTGCCCCACTCCCAGCAGAAGAGGTCCACGTCTTCCTGAAAACTAAGGCCAGCAATGGCTCTCATGTTCCGATACCCAAGGACAGGAACAAGTAAAATTCATCTGATGCTGCGGCAAATCTTGGTCCACCATTATTTCGGCTGTGCAAAACATGTTGCGGATGCCCCATCCCTGGAGGGGTTCACGACTGGGTTAGATGAGGCCCTGGGCAAGCTGATGCAGCGGGTGGTGTCCCCGCACAGGGCAGGGGTTGGCGCTGGGTGGTCTGCGAGGTCCCTTCCAACCAGGCCATTCTGTGATTCTACATCATGTGGAAGAGCTTCACGCTGCTCTGGTTTGGTACCAAGGCTGGGCAGAGCAAGGCCTCATCCTGCCAATCACGGTCCATGGGTGCAAAGTCGCACAGACATCGTGTTTAGAGTGCTCCAGGGATTGTAGGGACTGTTCAGAGTACCAAAACAGCATGGAAACAAACAGCACCATGCCACTAAAAGAAACCAGGTTTTGACATGTGCCCTCCAGGTCTGGCAGGGAGGGATTCACCTCACCCACGGCCACACGGAACCAATTTGGGTGTTATGGAACCAATTCGGGTGTCAGGGAACAGATTCGGGTGTTAGGGGCAGGTGGCCCGGTGCTCCTGCCTCTGCCTGCCTCTTGATCCCAGCACACCAACTGTGGGAGCAGAGCCCGCTGTTAGCTGAGGGGAGGATTCCCTCCTCCAGCCGAGTGCTACCAGTGGCTAAGCACGTGCCAAGCCATCCTGCGTAGTGCCCCGGACCTCTGATGGTTACGAAGCCAAACGGACACATTTTTATCTGGGCTGGGTGTTAATTTGGGGTGGTGTTGACAAGGCCAGGCTGTAGGCGAGCTTTGTGGGAGGCCGTGAGGAGGCAGGACTGTGGGAGAGGTGAGGCAGGACATGTGGGAGAGGTGAGGCAGGACTATGTGAGCGGTTCCCTGCATTCAGGTGAGGAAGCACAAAGCGCCGCACACCGCTCCTCACACAGCGGGCACACGGACGCTGTGAGACGCCTGAGCAGCCCCCCAGCCTCAAGGCCCAGCACAAGCGGGGAGCTTCCAGCCGCCCTTCCCCAGGGGTGTCCCCGGCGTCACCAGCAGGGTGCCGGGCAGCTCCGCGGGGGGACGGCGCCTCCCGACGGGGCTT